>CM073133.1:29753230-30356563 GCA_037039145.1 Fundulus diaphanus | reverse complement strand
CATTTATTTAAGCTGTAATTCTACTTTTTATCATCTCTGTCAATCAGAGTGTTTATTTTTTTAGTAATTGAATTTAAAAACCGAAACGCAAATATTGTATAGAGTCATCACACACAGAATAATATAAGCATTTATTTCTGAACACTCAAATTTCAGTTTCTGAGAAAAAAAATCCACATAGGGTCAAGAATTTCTTTTTAACACACTAACGTTGTGACTGTATTGGTAGGGCCTTCAAAACCATGAATAAGACCGCTGACCGGACCCACGTCCAGTCAGTGACGCCCTCCAAAAGGAGAGTAAGCCACCAAAGGTTGTGTCTAAACAAGGGGGCTGTTCACAGGCATATCAATACAAAAAATTATCAATAAAAACTGTTTTGTAAACAAGCGTGCACATGCAACATTGATAACTGTAGTTTTGAGACGTTAGAGGTGCAAAGTCCATTCAAGAGTTAGAGGCAGACTCACAAGGTGCGGGACGCAGCTCGAGTCAGAGGTTAACCTCTTTAGACCCGATTCATTTTAGTCTAAACATTGGCTTTGTGATGCCTGAAAATGAGCAATTTCTCTTAAAATATATATTTTTCTTTCTCCTGACAGATTTGTAAATGAGGTTGACAACCGATCAAACAATACATTGGTGCAGTAGTCCATGCAGGAGAGGTACCGATAAAGTACTGAATATATAAATCTTACAGTGCATACGGCTGCTCAGTAAGATGATATTCCTGCAATAAAAGTAATTCTTTTGTGAATCCAAATTATCTGAGTTTGCATAAGTAATCATCAAAATCTAAATCTAGTTTGGAATCTCTCCCGCTGCGGTGACGGTACAAAACGAGTTTCACGTTTTGAATTCAGTCCCTGAGAGAGAAACGACCTTTTCGATGAGTTTCTCACTTCTGGATATTGACCTGCAGAAACGGCGTGGTGTCTTCAACTTTAGAGTGGGTAGCATAGTCTTAGACTCGACGGCCAGAAACAGTCAGCGGTGACAAAATGTCAGATACTCTTTCTAAATCTGAGCACCAAGGCAACAAGCAGGGATTTACAGCCCCCCAGTTGTGCCTTGACCCCACACTCAGCCACAATGATGTTTTCCTGCTGTGCAACCATTGAGCTGCCAGCAACAATTCGGGTCCTTCAAGTCGGTGACAAAGACTTCAAGATAAGAGCGTGAACTTCTTTTGTGACTCGGCCGCTAAATTGGATCTGATGCTCCAAGCGCACTTGTTCCAACGGTCACAAAGGGCGAATAAAAACATAGAGAGGCTGATCTTCTTTTAGCCTGAGTTAATTACCTCCCCGAAATGTGAAAATGGCGACACTTGTCCTTTTTTACTGAAAGACACTTCAGCCCCTCAGCTGGGTGCAGGGCACACATGATAAGTTTGTACTTCAGTGAAAAATGACGTGGGCCTTTTTTACCCTGTTGCTTTCCTCCCTACGACCCGAATCTGCTAAAGAATCGGACAGCTTCATCAAACACCCTCAGAAAATCAGTTTTGATGAAACCGATGTGATTTTGCAGTTGCAATTTCAACTTTTCCTTCTCTCTTTGCACAGTTCCAACTCCCACAGCCCGTCTCCCCCCAGCAGCTCCAACGCCTACAGTCTGCTCAGCTCGGAGCAGGACAACCCTTCGACCAGCGGCTGCAGGTTAGCTCGCCGACCGCTGCTGCCGCCAGGATCAGAGTCTTTCATTTCGTCCCTCTGTGGGAGAGGCTTTTCATTAGTGCTTTGACTTGACGCCTGGTTGTTTACTCGTCCGTCTTGCAGCAGTCAGGAGTCTGCGAAAGCCAAGAAACAGAAGGAGGTGATTAAAACCCTGAAGGAGCTGAAGCTTCACGTGCCAGCTGACAAGGAGCACAACAGCAAGTCGACCACACTGAGCGCGCTGAAGTACGCCCTGCGCTGTGTGAAGCAAGTGGAAGGTCGGTCGCAGATTTAAAAAAAAAAAAAAAAAAAGTACTCATCCAATTGTTTTTGTCAAGTTTCTTTTTTGTTTGCTTTTATAGTTTATTATCCGAGTACATCTCTGTAAATTTCTGAGTAAATTCATGGATGCAGCTGTACTTTATTCAACAAGACTGCCGTGCACCGCCGAGAGCAAAGTAGTTATGATTTTGAGCGGTTGTTGCAGGTAGTGATGGACGTAATGGCCTGTAAATGTTTGCAGATGTAAATTGGGCAGGTAGGCGTTCAGTAGTACAGCTCTTTAGGTTTTCAGAGTCTGAACATTGTCCTTATGAAAAAAAAAAAAAGTCCTAGGCATCAGTGTCGTGGGCGTCTTGGAAGACGATGCTTTCTGTGCTGCGTATTCACCAAATTTGGACAAAATCATCGGATCTTGTTTCTTTCAGCGAATGAGGAGTACTACCAGCTGATGATGATCAATGACAGTCATCTCTCAGGGCCGGACGTTTCTTCCTACACCATCGAGGAGATAGACAGCATCACTTCAGAGTACACCCTCAAAAACAACGTAAGACAATGTTTTTTAGTTTTTGTTTTCTTTCTTTCCCAAATGTTTCATTTCATTTTTCTTCGTGAACCCAACTGGTCCGCGTCATATTCATTTCTGGTATCAACAGGACATCTTTGCTGTGGCGGTGTCCCTGAGCACAGGAAAGGTCATCTATATATCTGACCAGGCTGCCTCCATCCTCAACTGCAAAAGAGATGCGTTCAAGGACTCTAAGTTTGTGGAGTTCCTGATGCCGCAGGATATCAGCGTGTTCTACAGCTTCACCACCCCTTACCGCCTGCCCTCCTGGAGCATGTGCACTGGAGCAGGTACCAAGAGCTGCATGTCTCTCTCCAAATCCGCGGTTCATTTCAGGCCCTGTTCAACATATGGATACTTTAGTTTCCATTTCGCGACAGCTTTAAAAGAACGTGTTTTAATATATGAAAGAATTATCGAATTAGAGCTTTATTTAGACAACAATGGCTTACCTTTCTGTATTTTTCCATTTTATTACATCTTACTGCCACTCACCATTCTCATGCAGAAAAACAAAGTATTCATCCAGCACCTTTCAAACTTTTCTACATTGTGTTACGTTAAAATTTGACAAATTTTATCCAACACGAAGAAGTGCATAACTGTAAAGTGGATGGGAAGTGACACATGGGTTTTAGATAGTATTCTGTAAGGCATGGCCTCCTATTTAGCCCTTCTGAGTAAATACTTTATAGAAAAACCTTTTTACATGTAAGCCACAATGTGCAATTTTGTTCTCGACTCTTCTTCACGGCTTGTAACAAACTTCAAAATATGATTTTCTTTTATTAGTGGCTTTCTTCTTGTCACATTTTCATAAAACTTTGATTTTTAACTAAAGGTTCCACCTGAGTGGTTGATATCTGCAGCTCCCACAGAGTTACCACGGGCCACTTGGCTGCTTCTCTGGATAATGTTCACCTTGCCTGATCTGGTAGCTTTGGCACCCAGCCATGTTTTGGTAGGTTTGCAGCTGTGCCGCACTTTTAGAGGATGAATTGAGTTGTTCTCTGTAAGATGTTCAAAGCTTAGGACAGAGGTTTTATCGCATAACCCTCCTTTAAACCTCTCCTAAACATTATCCATGAACTGTCTGCTGTGCTCCTGGGTCTTCGTTAGGCTGTTTGTTCACTAATGTTCTCTTACAAAGTGCCGCCCAGATGGACTGTATTTCCTAATTAGGTCACTTCTGAGGTGGTTGTGCAGAAATTTATTTAGGGGTATCAGACTAAATGTGACTCAATCCAAATGAAATCCAAGGTTCTAAGATTTTAATTTTTAAAACATTTAGAAAGCCATATTTTCCCTTAACAATCATGCTCTACTTTGTGTTGGTCAATCACACCAACATCCAAAGAAAACACATTAAAGCATGTCGTGGTAACGTGACAAAACATAGAAAGGTTTAAAAGTTGTTCATACTTTTGGAAAGATAATGTTTGTCCCTTTTGATTTAGCTTAGAAAAACAAAACGGTCGCTATGCAAAGTGCACATTAAAGAAAGAATAGCAAAAGAACTGAAGCTAAGTTTGGTAAATTGAACATGCAACCACAACTTTCTGAAATCACATGACAAAGGGATTAAAAAGTCTTTTTTATAAACTAGCCAATTTGTCATCTAAATACTCCAACATATTTAGGTTAGAGCTGTAACTTAACTCGACACCCTTGTTTATTACATATTCAGTGTTTGCAGGGCTTTTCGATGCATTTTTTCAAACCTAAAGCAGCTGTGGTTTCCTGCATCCTGTCCGGATCATGTTGCCTTTGAATTTAAATGCGTGTTTTTTCCCTTTTCAGATCCATCTCCCTCTGACTGCATGCAGGAGAAGTCCTTTTTCTGTCGTATCAGGTGGGGTAATTCACATGTCAGCCCATCTGCTGCTCGTACCTGTTGTTGCTTATATTCACACATTTAATTCCAGTCCAGGTGTTTCACAATTACTCTGTGATGTCACATGCGTACAGGCCGTGATGAGATGCTTCTTCTAGGTTGACCTAGTGCATTTATGCAGAAATTAAAAGCACACATTGCATTTATTAAGGCAACTAGATTTTTCCTTCATTTTCTTTGTCAGTTAATCTACAAAATAAATAATTTGGAGTTATCTTAAGCCCTAGAAACAATTTAAGTCTGCCTTCTTTTTTTTCCTACCATCTGAAATCAATATTTGCCGAATACTGCCCCCATGTGTTCAGCTTGAAAACTAAAAGAAGATAGATTTTATATATCTATTGGCTAAAACATGCTGTTTTTTTTTCTTGGGCTGATTAATTGCTAACTAATTGTTTTGACCAATACTCAGTGGTGGCAGGGAGTTTGAGGGTGACCTGCGGTACTATCCGTTCCGCATGACACCTTACCTGATGAAGGTGCAGGACACGGCTCATGATGAAGACCAGTTCTGCTGCCTCCTACTGGCTGAGAGGGTTCACTCTGGATACGAAGGTGAATACGCTGCTGTGAAAAGAACATTGGCATGAAACTATGTCAATTATCATTGTCAGTAATTTAAATTGTATTTTAAAATTCTTCCCAGCCCCAAGGATTCCACCAGATAAGCGCGTTTTCACCACCACACACACGCCAAATTGTGTGTTTCAGGATGTGGATGAAAGGTAAGGCTTCAGTGCTGTTGGTTTACACTTACAGGGCAAAAATGTTCATACCCCTTTGAAGATTTTCACATTTTGTCATTTTAGTACCAAAAACTTCTGTTATCTTGGAGCATTAATGAGATGGACTAACACAAAGTAGGCAAGACAACTTAATTTATAGAGTACTTGGAAAACAGCTGATATAATAAAAAGTGCTGAACACAAAGGTGTAGAAAGAATTAAATTATTATAAGAGGTAAATTAAACTCTTGTAAATCCATTAAGCATCCTATATTGGATTAGACACCAAACCAAAGTGGTGGCTCTTAAGAGTAGATGTAAAAATGGCTGGAGATGTAATTTGGGAGCTGTGAAAGCAAAGTGCCTAAAACCTTGGAGGAGCGTAAAATTGTGAAAGGAAAATTAAGAAATGGTTTTAATGTACTTTTAAGTGAGCCGGTCTAAAACATAAACATGCTCTGAACTAAACAGCAGCTTTTTTCTTTGTTTAAGTCTATCAGAAACAAATTACTATAAAAATATATTATATTGTGGTTTTACTGTGACAAAATGTAAAAAAAACCTCAACAGAGTTGATTGTTTTATCTCCTCGATCTCTACACGCGCAACACTAACAGATTATCTTGTCATGTTTTGGCTCAGGGCCGTTCCTCTGCTCGGCTACCTCCCCCAGGACCTCATCGGGACCCCGATCCTTTTTCACCTGCACCCCAAAGACCGGCCCATCATGCTCGCCATTCACAGAAAGAGTGAGTCTAATAGAGCAAACAGATCCAGGATCAGGTATGTGCACGCCATGATCCCAGTTTTAATTGTTGAGGTTTTATGCTTCAGTCATACAGAATGCAGGGCAACCGTTCGACCACTCGTCCATCCGCTTCTGTGCTCAAAACGGAGAATACATCGCCCTGGACACCAGCTGGTCCACCTTCGTGAACCCATGGAGCCGAAAGGTTTCCTTCGTTATCGGGAGGCACAAAGTTCGCATGTGAGTACGGCTCTATTGTTTCCTGTACTGACCAAGATTTTCACATAAGCTATTTTATCAGTGTTTAGACTTTTTTGTAAATCTTTAACTGTTTGATGTGTATTTTTCCACCAGGGGCCCGATGAATGAGGATATTTTCATGGCTCCAGTCTCATCCATGGGCCACATAAAGAACATGGAGTCTGACATCCAGGAGATAACGGAGCAGATTCATCGGCTCTTGCTGCAGGTGAAACAAGATGGCCACCGAGCAGTACTGCGCAAAAGTCTGCAGACTTTGTTTTAGACATTTAAAATGTCCTTAAATAATAGTTATTCAGGCTTTCTGAAGATCTTTCGCAGCGTTTATGTTTACTTTAGCTTTCATTTACCTATTTAGTTGTTAGATGAAAACGTTGCGTAGAGAAGATAATCAGCTGAAGGATGCTTCCTCATGCTCTTTCAGGTCTTCGCTGCATTTTATTGCCATTTATGTAAGATAAAACACATCTGCAGTAGATAGTTGTTTATTTCCATTTTAACAGATTATTAGAAAGTCTGACTGAAGAAAATATAAATAACTGTTATATATATATAAGAAAATTAGACAAACATTTCCCATTTGGGTGCAAAGGAGTAATTGAAATTTTTTTTCGGCATCTCTTTATCTAACTCTTTTCTATCTTTTCTCCCCCCTCTCCATCTGCCATCAGCCGGTTCACAATAGTGGGTCAAGTGGTTACAGCAGTCTGAACAGCAATGAGTACCTTCAGGGCATGACCTCCTCCTCTAGTGAGAGCCTGAACAACAGCAAAGGAGGCAAAACGCAACAAAAGGAAGGGGAACTGAGCATCAAAAGCAGACCTGTGAGTAAAACTGCACATTAATGTGTGGTTTTGCAGCACACTTTAGGCCCGTTTACACTACACCTAAAAACCGAGCCATGCCGAGACCGGTCCGAGCTTGGTCCAGTTAACTGAGATAAATGCAGCCGTTTACACACACAGGAGTTATCTCGGTTATGGTTCCTTGGTTGCTCCTCGCCTCCTAGTGGCGATCTGCGGTACTACCGCTCTCTGGGATTGAAGGCGGGACCGAGCAAATCAAAATGGCGGCACCCGTCACATTCAGGATGTTATTGTTAGACAGATTCGGCTTTTGGGACGTGGATAAGACAAATGAACGTCTAATAAGGATTTACAGACGCGGGAAACAACAACAGACGCTGAGGTTCATAAGCAGAGTCATCACTGGAAACCGTGTGGCACGGTAAGGAAGCTAGTATTATTATCCATCCATCCATTTTCCAAACCGCTTTATCCCTCATGGGGTCACGGGGGTTGCTGGTGCCTATCTCCAGCTGTCAATGGGCGAGAGGCGGGGTAAACCCTGGACAGGTCGCCAGTCTGAAATCTGTCTGAATGGAGTGTGAATCGGGACGTGCAGCCAGACACGCCGGAAAACCCGCTGACAGTCAGCTGACTGTAAGGGCATGACGCGGTCTGCTCATGCGCTCTTCGTTATCAGGGAACCGGGATAAAAAAAACCAGTCCGAGACCTGCTGATGAACTGGTCTGCAGTTAGCGCGGTCCGGTTATCGTTAGCGCGGTCTGGTTCAGTCTGCTGACCGTTTACACACAAGAGTTATCTCGGTTACCGAGCTCGGACTGGTCTCGGCTCGGTTAAAAAAGTGTAGTGTAAACGGGCCTTATATTGCTAAATCTCTGTAACCACTTAAGCGCAAAGTGAGCTCAGGGGATAACTGCTCAGTATATTTTCCTCCACAGCGTACTTTTCATGAAATCTGTAAGGGAATTCATCTTCAGAAGAGCCAAGAGCAGCAGACGGGCAAATCAGAGCACAAAAGAAACAGTGCCGGTACGTTTTGTTTTTTTATATATATTGCAGTTATTATCCCATTTACCTTTTTATTCAGAACGTAATCGTTGATCTATCTCCCCTAGGGTCTGGACAGAACAGCCAAGCTGTGGTACGGCTCAAAGACTCGGCCCCTCCGATCAGCTGGAGGGAGGCCACCACGGCGGACAACCGAGTCTCTTTTCCCGAGGAGCTCGGCCTTAACGATCAGACTGTCTACTCCTACCAGCAAATCAGCTGTCTAGACAGTGTTATAAGGTATACAGATAGAAACTGATGTGTCTCTGATGAGTGAGTGACAAACCAAAGTTCTGCCTATTGATTATATTTTAAAGCTGAAGGTTTTTAGTGGACTACAAAGGTTTCCTCAGTAAAAGTTCTGCCTCTGATCCCAATAATTGTTAAGAGATTGTTTGATCTTCTCTGATCTGTTTAGTTCATGCTTTCTGGAGTTGATGTGTAACCTTTTAAAGGTTTCTTAATCTCCCAGGAAAGTTCCTGCACTGAAAACACAGCTGCTGACCAACAGAACCAGAGCTCACATTTCAAGCCTCAAAGAATTTAATGACCGACATGAACCGCCTTAAAAATAAATTTTCCTTATTTGTTTGGTTTTCCTTAATATTGCAGTCAACTAGCTGCTGCTAAGTGGAAAAGACAGAAACTGACCACAGTGTTGTGACTGACTCCTGCAGGTATTTGGAGAGCTATAATGTTCCCGTCATCATCAAGAGAAAGTGCCAGTCGTCCTCCAACACCACCTCCTCTAACTCTGATGAGGACAAACAGAAGAAGTCACATGCAGTGCAGGCGTCTGAAGGTATGTGCCGATGCAGTCCATCCGATAGAAACAACCAGATTTGCTACCTCTCCAAACAAAACCAGAAGCCCTTATAAGGATTTCACGCTCTTTCTTGTAAACTCATCACTCTTTATCTCTCTCAGCCGTCCCTTGAATGCCAGTGCCTTATCTGTAGCTGTTGTTCTCTGTTCTCTTTGGCAGAACCAACCTTATCGAAGGACCAGTCTGGTCTTTCAGCTTTGGACGATCCTCACAAAAAGAGCAGTGACGCCTCCACGGCGGTAGTGGGCACTTCGATGCCCCTACCAGTGCCAAACAAACCAGAAAGCGTGGTGTCCATTACCAGCCAATGTAGCTACAGTAGCACTATAGTGCATGTTGGGGACAAGAAACCTCAACCAGAGTCAGGTACAGTGGAGGGAAAACTCTCCTGCCAGAATCTCTCTATTGCTGAATATGTTTACAGTAAAACACTTCTGGTGACAGAGAATATCTATATGCTGTTGAACTAATCCTGTGCAAAATCGAGACCTCTTAGCTCTTGTTTGCTATGCTAATTCTCTCCTCGGAGATTGGTAAGGATTTTGTCTGTAATCGATAGTTTCAGTAATCTGGACCTATAACATTTTTAGCATATAAACTGCATAATATTACAAAATTATAAAAAGGCATGTTTTTTTCAAAGCATCTTAACATGCATGCGTAAACACTACTGTCTCTGTGTGTTTATGTGTTGATTTTTACTTACTTCAACTTGTCCTTCAGACAGAAAGGCATTTATTTAGCATTTTGTGCTTTAGTCTGCACAAACTTTTCAGGCTATACACAGTCTTCGTCACCAGAACTGTTTTAACCTTAATCTAAAGACTAAAGCTGCTGTCCCACTGTTTCATATCCTGTCACTTATGATGGTGTATCTAAAAACCTTTTTTACATGGGTCATAATGTTAACTAACGAAGAGCATTTTGTGAAACATCAGCTCATTTCATGCATATGAAGAATGTTTGTTGCTTATGATGAGCCATAATCATTTGGTTGAAATGCAAGGGCTGACTAAGTGACTTGTCATTGTTTCCATTTTGAATTGCGTGACCATCTTGGGCTGAAAAGTCAATTTTCTAAACACTGTCTATAAGTGTCTTCACATAGTCAAATAGTAATTTGCTGAATTTATTGCAAAATGGGTCCAACGCTCCTAACTTGTCTGCAATTTTAAGCATTCAGCATGCCGATGTGAGTTAATCTTTGTTGGTGCAGACAAAGCATCTATAAACTGTAGTATGAGATTTATTACTATCATTGGGTTTTCTACAACAATGGGTAAATGGTAGCACAGTTTTTAGACGTTTGCCTCACAGCAAAAAGGTCTTGCAGTCTGCATGGAAATTGCATGTTCTCTCTGCGTTTGCATGGGTTATTGCTAGGTACCCAAGGTTCCTCCTACTATACAAAAGCATGCTTGTTAGGTTCATTGGACACTATGGCCTTTTGCACACGTAGCCGGGTCTTTATAAAAACCAATGTCTCCCTCACATCATTTTTAAAAATTGTATCCGTCTTCAGACACCAGAGGTTGCCAACCTTTTTCAGGCCTTTTGCTGATCAAAGAGTATTGAAGGTTGTCGTTCCAATGCCACTAACCATTGAACTTGATTGCAACCTTTACACCTGCCCATGACCTTAAAGGGGACATATCATGCAAAATCAACTTTTTTAGCCCTTAAATACATTTTGAGTCTGTCCAGGTGCTACATCGATATCTTTATATTCTTTTTGGTACCTATTTTTCAAGCTGTTCAGTTTGCTCTAATTTCTATACATTTTTTGAATAATTAGTCACAGTATTTGCTGCGGAACAAATAAGGTCATGGACCTCCGCCTAGCCAATTGCGCGAATCTGCCATTTTTATTTCTCGGAATTACTTCGTAGTCCAAGCTGAAGGATGCTTCAGTGGACATACTTATAAAATGGCCAAACGGGGTGGAGCGAAATGCGCTGCGACCTGCGACAGACGCAATGGGAGATTTGTGACACGTTTATTCTATTCATAAAAATAAGTGTTAAATAAGTGTTTATTACAACCACCGTAGATTTAGAGAAGCATAAAAAGTGCATGTTGAGTGGCCAAAACCTAGACTGAATTATTAAATGCTATTCACAGATGCTGCAAAAGCTTTGACTTATAAGAGTTCTGTTTAAATCCATCCATCCATCCATCAGTTGGCATAGTTG
This sequence comes from Fundulus diaphanus, assembly GCA_037039145.1. Lineage (NCBI taxonomy): Eukaryota > Metazoa > Chordata > Actinopteri > Cyprinodontiformes > Fundulidae > Fundulus > Fundulus diaphanus. Next base: position 30,345,555 of record CM073133.1, on the reverse strand, counting down.
GTGCATGTTTGGTTGTGTGTGAGGTGGTAGAAGGAGGGGCTTGCCAAGGACCATCACTGATCATAGAAACAGAAGCAGATATGCAACAGTGTGACAGGAGCATAAAGATCATGAATCATACAATTGGAAGCTCCTTTTATCTCCTAGCTCATATGGTGTTTTTATTTTATATAGCTGAACTGTTCCTATGTTCACTCAGTATTTATCAGCTGGATACGTCAAGCTGGTGTGTTGTTTTGATGTCCGTCAGTCACTTGTAGCCTTTTTATTTACTTAATATTATATTATTATATTAATTTAGAAGATTATAAGATTTATAAATTCAACTAAAAAAACAAGATTGCTCTCTTAAGGCGGATTAGATTTAATTATGATTAGGATGAATTACAAAGTGCAAAAAGTCTTAAATATTTCAGTAATTAGTATAGACCTCAAACGAGTCAGAGTCCAGGATAACGAAACAAGAGCCACCAAGCAGTCCAGATGGTGCACAAGTGAACTTTTCCGTACTGTTGTACATTGTAGAAAATGTACTTTTAATGTCATGAGAAGTGGTGATTAAAACATCCAATGAAATGGGTCACCCCTTCAGGAAGCTGGGCACACCATAAACTGATGCTGATTGTCACAATGTGACAAGGACAACAACAAATCAAGGAGAATGTATATGTGCCCCTTCTTTGCAGGGCAGCTCTGCAACAATTAGTGAATAGCTGAAATGAGATATTACATCAAAGTAAATAGTTCTAATATCCAGCAACGTTATAATTTCACATTTTCCCAAAAACGTGCAGCCGCCACAGAAACCCCAAAGTGTTCAGGCATTTCACTTCTTTTTAAGATGTAGCATAGCCCTGAAAGTGGTTTCTGCTTTTGTATAATTTCCCTACATAACATTGTTTTTTGCACTTAAGTATGAGATAGCGTTTCTAATACAATAAACACATAGCACTTGTGGTTTATGTTGGTATTGTGGCTTAAATGTCATCTGTCATTTGTGATTTTGGTGCGAGCAACCGCTAAGTAGTGAGATGTCAGAACATGTGTTAGTACCTGCCAGCCTGTATGGTGCTCAACCCGTCTTTGCCATGTTTGTCATCTGTTTGGTGGACGGTTAACAGCTGCGTCACAAACAAACAGTGAGTTAAAGGTCCTATCTCATTGTCATCCTCGCAGAGATCACAGAGGATGTACCAGTTACAGGAGAGATGCCCGAAGCCAGCCAGAACCTCAGCGCTCCTCGTCCAGTTTCCCCTCCCAGTCACGAGATGGAGTCCTACAAGAAACTGGGTCTGACCAAGCAGGTGTTGGCGGCTCACACGCAGAAGGAAGAGCAGGCCTTTCTCTGTCGCATCCGGGAGCTTCGAGGCCTCACTCCCCACAAGACGAGCTGCTCCCTGCCAGCCGATCAACAGAGAGACGAGCGCACCATCACGGGTACTACTAAACACCAATATCATGGTTAAATAGATGTTCCAATATCATTAACTTTGAAAAAAATATATACAGTCTTACATCAGAAGTAAAAAAAATATATATATATATAATCTCCAAATTGCTTTGTTCCTAAATATTTTCTTTCATGAATCTACAGCTTCACGCGCTGTTCAGTCCAGAAAACAGGAAGGCCAGAGGCCAGAGTCGGCACCACGGCGAGGAACACGAAACAAGAAGACCAAAACCAAGAGGGCAAAGCTTATCACGTCTCCAAACACTACAGCGTCTCCTCGCAGGGAGCGACGGCCACAGAAGCCGCCCCTCCAGCCGAACCAGAACCTTACACAGACCCTGAGATCTCCGTCTGAGGCCTCACAGCCCACTTTCCCCTCACGGTATCCAGTCATGGTGCCAGGCTACCCCATGCCGGTCTACCCCAGAGTCGATTCTTCATTTCCACGCACAGAAGCCCCCCCACAAGACTTGGGGGACAACCAGGGTGCCCAATTACCTTCAAGCTACCCAGTAACTCAGTCTGCTCCCTTAACCTCTCCTCTGGTCACACCCATTGTGGCTTTGGTGCTGCCCAACTACTTGTACCCTTTTATTGGGCATCCAGCACCACCAGTGCCAGTGTATCAGGTAGACGCTGGGGGGGTCCCAATGCAGACGCAGCCTTTCGATCAGGCTGCCTTTCCAGGCCAAGGCGCCTTCACATCCCTACCTGTCATTGGTAGTCAGAACCAACTCAACCCATCGTTGCCATCATACATGTCTCCATCATTCTACTTCCCTTCTTCCTCCGACACCCCGAAGCCCATGGCGGACGGCTGCTCGCGCTCCTCCACACCGCTGTCTGGTGAAATCGAGGGCCAGGCGTCCCCGCCCCTGTTCCAGTCCCGCTGCAGCTCCCCCCTCAATCTGCTGGAGCTGGAGTTCTCTGTGGACAGGCAGGACAACACGGCTCACGCTTCGGGAGGGCAGGGCAGTAATATAGCTGAGAGGGAGAAAGGAGCAAGCGCCTGCAAGGAGAGGGACCTCAAACAGGTAAATGGAGCGAAAGAAAGAGAGAGAAAAGTGTTTTTACTGTCATCGTTTTGTCCTCAAGTCTTTCATTGTTCTGCCTGATGTTCTCCACATATGACCTCAAAAATTTCCCAATTATGTTCCTCCAATAAATTCAGCTGTTTGCCTCTTTTCCCCCTTTTGGGATTTATTCCCATCACTTCCTGGATTCTTAAAATATTCACACAATTGAACTGACCAAGTTTTCTTTGTATTGCTATGTGTAAAATCAAGTGAGTCAAGACTCCTTAGATGAATTTTGGCTTTGGGTGTTAATGATGCTATTATCCCTTACACCCTTTAGCCCTCTCTCAGTCTACTTGGTCCAACTGGACCCTTGTATTTCCAGCCCACATCCTGTGTCTGTGAGCGTTTGTCTTGGGATAAAGTGTGGTCTAGGCTGGGGGCTTGCAGCAAAGAGGTAGGCAAACCATCAGAAAACTCCACATTCTGTAAATCCCATTCCTCCACATTCCATGTCGACTGTGAAAACTTGTTTTTTTATGTTTGCATGTCATTTACATCGTACCCTGTGAATTTTTAATATTTTTCAACAGATAGCTAAGACCGAGATGAGTTAAACTCAAATATTAGAGTATAAAAATGGGCAATAAATTCATTCTGCGGGATTGCACAGAGCTTTGCAAAAGTATTCACACACATTTCAGTGTATGTTTCTTGATAATATGTGTGATACCCCGCCTCAAAGTAGTCCGATACTATAAATCGTACAGAATAGAATAAATGCTTTACAAAATCTTATTTAAGCACATGCACGTTTAATGCAAGTTGGATAACAGTATATCTGCACTGTTTAATCCATCACCTAGAGATTGGAAGAGTATGGGTGTGTTTGGCCATCAAAAGCCTTTTTCTGGAAGCCATGTTTTACTGGTCAATGTCTGCTATATTTGCAATAAAAAAAACTCAGCGATAGTTTGTTAATCACTGTAGCACCTCACCACTTTTTTACGTTCTAAAATCATCAAATATAATGCAGGTACAGAGAGCCAGAATGCATGCTACTTGTATAATTACCTCAAATGTATTGCAGTCAAGAGGTTCTGCATAATATGCACATCACATACTGTAACAATGATAAATTTGTGATATATTGTGCATTCCTAATAGGACGTTTCTCGAATGACGTCACATTTGGCCAAAGACAGCCCAGTTTCCCAGCTGGTCTGACAAGCTGAGTACAAGCTACATTGGCAACAACTGCAATACCAATCATTTTGGAAGATGACGACGTCCCAGGAGCTTTATTTCAACCTGCTTCAATTGAGAAACATGGCTTAGAACAGCTAAAACGTTGAGCTCCGCTCTTGTTGCGCAATAACAAGAAAAAGGGGTTCAGTCGGAAAAAAGCCAAGCCCAGAAAAGCAATTCACGTTCAAAAACAAACCCGAGAAACCGCAACAGCAAAGTTGGAAGTGACTTTAGAGAAAAACAAGCCTAAAGTCGCTTATAATGAGCAGACTAAGCAACACTGACGCTCACATGAACAGCCCTCATGGACTGTATGATGAAGTTTTCATTCCGCTGAGAAAAAGCCAAACAAACGTCGCCTACCTGCACAGATGCTGCAGTCGCTGGTATTTGGTCTGGACGTTCAAGTGTTGGCTCCTTACCACTGAGGAAATGTAGAGAGCACACAGGTGTCTCTGGTCAGATTCCACAGTAAAGTTCCCTCGGTTACAAGTTTGTGTCCAACACTAACATTTCTCTGAAATCCTCCAGGGTTTTGGAAAATCAATGAAATGAAAGCAAAAAAACTCCATATTGTCACGATCATCATATTGTGAGTCACTCTGGCAGAAACCAACGCAGCGGTGTTTTGTTGTTGCCATAATATGTCTGTTGAGGCGATATTCAGGACAGATCTGTTCACTATTTGACTTGTACAAGTAAACTATTCAAGCGTTATTTGTACGACCACAAGATGGCCGTGATGCATGCGCTGTCCCAAATTTAGTCATTTGAGGAATGTCCTATTCAGTTTCATAGTGTGACCTTACCTATGCCTCAGAGTCCCTCCTCTCTTTCCACTTCAAAAGAGAGAAAACAAGAAATCTGCGTCACCAAAATCACTTTCCAGTTTTTACAGTTGCACTTTTCTCTGTGCGTTGAATAGACTTTATAGGCTATAAAGTGTTATTGCTGGGGCCAAATCGTAGGTTCTCATATTATTGCTTCCATCCTCAGCAGCAGAGCAACAGATCGGTCGACTCTCTTTTCAGTAGGAGTCACATCTCTAAGTCTTCAAATGAAGCGCTGGTGTCACTGTTTTTCTGATGTTAACGGCCGTGGCGCCTTGTTACAGACCAGTTGACTGCTGAGACGGACTCGCCACGATCCAGCAGGAACATATTCCCAGCGGTGGTGTACTGTGGTTGAAGGTCAGAGCACCATTAATGCCACTGTTTCAATGTGTGCTTTTGCAGAGGAGCGATGAGGGTAATCACAGTGATGTCATCTCGACATCCAGCGACATGTTGGATATCATCCTCCAAGAGGACTCCTGTTCGGGATCCGGCTCAGCCACCTCCGGCTCCATGGGCTCCGGCTCCAACGGCTTCGGGACTTCAGGAAGCGGGATGTCCAAGAGCAGGACGTCTGCCAGCGGGGCCTCAGCCAGTGGGACGTCAGGCGGTTTTTCAGGTCTGGGTTTAAGCATCAGCTCCAAAGTCAATAATATAAACAGAATTTCAGACACCCTGATCTGGGGATGCTGCAAAGATTGTAGCAACTCTTTTCTTAGTCATTAAAATATGTGACTTTTGGCTTTTTTTCAGGAAGCAACAACAGCAGTAAATACTTTGGCAGCGTGGACTCGTCTCAGACCAGCCAGAAGCCCAAAGGCCTCCTGAGAAGCAGCGAGGAAAGACCCGCTGAGACAGAGCTCCTCGAGTGTGTCCTGCAGGACCCAGTCTGGCTGCTGCGGGCCAACACAGATGACAAAGTCATGATGACCTACGAGCTGCCCTCGCGGTGAGTCGAAGGATAAAGGCACAGCAAGCGAGGAGTAGAAACAAGGACCTTGTTATCACTGTGGTTTGATACGTTAACAGCCTGTGGTTGGTTAAGGAATGCACAATGGCTGTTATTTCCCCTTTGTGGTGTTGTTTTCTGCTTATAACCAAAGATGTGTCTGCAGCCAGGTGACAGGAAGTTGCAAATATACGGCTCCCTCCAAACGTAGCTGCACCCCGGGAGTTAAAAGCTGTAAAATACAAAAATCTTTTATGCAACTGGACAATCCATTAAAAAAGTCCAGCGAAACACTTTGTAACAAAATCACTAACAGAGCATTTAATGCTGTCAAAAGTTTGTCCAACCCTGTTTTACCAATAGACATATCTTAGATATTGAGCACTATGCAGAACGATGACCCAGACTGACCCTACCACCTTCCACAGTGAGGAGATTGTGTAGAAGAAGGGTCAAAGGTCCTTCTCTGGCATGGCCTTTAAAATGCTGCAGGAGAAGACTGCTGGCTGCCCTGTTGACAGAAGGTGGTTGTATAAGGTGTTAACGATAATCGTGGCACTGATGGATTTTTAAAAAACAAAAAAAATGTTTTAATGTGTTTTCTTCCACTGATTGAAAATACTCAGATTGAATAGTCATAGTTTCCAAAGCTGTTAGGAGTTGTACAAGCGACAAAAGATCTATTTATTTTAATGCTTTTTACACATAATTTCCAGGAGGTGCCAAAAAGTGCGAAGAGCTGAGAAATAAATGTTGAAAGGGAAGTTGAGAATGTCATAAAAATGACGCTGTAAGCTAAAGTGCTCTTAAACAGACTATTTTTACCAAATTTTTTCAAACATGTTTATTTCAGATGATTGCGTTATTTCACTTTACATACCTAAAAGAAGCTGTTCCACTAAAACCAAAAGGTAATTATTATCAAAACATTAGCCATCTTTAGATCTGGCCTCTTCTTTTATTACGCGTTCGCACAAACCACGGTTGTGCCCTGATGTGCTTTCAATTTGCAACGTTTAAAACTTGTAAAATCAAGTATGCGCACGTAGTGTAAAGGTAAGAGTAATGCTCTTAGTGGTCAATGGAGAACGCCGCAGGCCAAGGACAAAATAAATTAGTCTAAACTTGAGAAAAGCTTTGTTGATTCGAACTGGAGTGAGTAGCTTCATTAAGAAATCCAAAGAGAACAGCGGACAGGAGAAGCCTGGCAGACGTAGGACGCAAAAGCTTTGAAAGACCCTGGAAAGAGAACTAGGAAGACATATCCCAGAAAGACCATACAGAATGAGTATTAAAAGCTACAACAAACGACAGGGGGATTTCCTTTCTGACCGCAAATTAACAGAATGAAAGCTTCCAAAATAAAACTAGCATATCAGCAAAAGCTATGAAAAAAACAATTTTGCTCTGTTTAACGGGACAAAATATTTGAAATCTTAATGGGGGGGTGAATAATTCTGTCCTTAATCTGTACGTTATCCGTTTATAGAAGCTTTTCCTGCCTTTTCCCATAAAGCTTTGGACTTCTTTCTGGCGCTGACTGCACACACATCTCAGAGTGGTTTCACATTCTACAGAAATAGTCAAAGTGTTGACTATGTCCACAATAAAGAAATGTTTCTGCTGTTGTGTTTACATGAGCTGCAGATCGGATATGTCAATAATAAAACAACTTCCACGTTATGCAATATACATTTTACATCCTCCCATGACAGTGTTTCATTCAGAGTGCGACCTGAATCTGATTAATATGGTACTATTTCTGTCTATTGCATTTCTGTCTGTCCTGTTTGAAACGGTGTAAACTAAACTTTACTGAATCGTTTACTCCTGCTGTAATGAGATTAGGTAAACAATAAATGGCAACACCAGATTAATACTGTTACTGGGTTCAATGAGACTGAAGTCGGGGGAAAAAGCTTTGTACAGATCACTTTGTTGTAGATTGGCTTTTTAACATGAAGTAATTTGGGGTGCAGAATGTAAAAATTTAGTTTAAAAAAATCAATTTCTGTTATTTAGCGCACTTTCCCCACACATTTTCTCACATTTAGGGGAAATGGTAAATATAAATGTTAGATCTATTTCTACATCCTAAATCTATATATACAATTTTATGATTATATCTAACACCTAAATCTATTTCTAAACGTATACTAACCCACATAGCAACATGAATGAGAAGGGATGTTGTTAACTAGCATATTTTCTGAAGATTTATGTCTCAGATTAAAGATTTAACTATAAAGATATGTATTAAGATTAAGATATATTAACATATATATTCATATTTAGATTTCAAATTTAGAAGAAAGATTTAAGATATATATTTAGATTTTTAGATTTAACATATATATTTTACTTTAAGATTTAGATATAACATGTATATAGGTTGTACAAATAGAGTTGGCATATAATATTTAGACATGAATTTACCCACTAAGTGTCAGAAAAATGCACTAAACGTGAAGAAAATGCTAAATACCAGAAATTACAGTTTTTTTTTTCATTTAAATGTTTACATTCTGTACCCCATAAAGCAGTAAGCTGCTGGCCCAACTGCATTTTTGTATCTTGTAATAATGAAATACATTCACTTTTTGGGGATCTTTGAGTAATTTCTACACCTTCAATTCAATGCGAAATAGACAATTCTTACATTTTCTGAGTGTTTTGAATTGTTGTTCATGATTTGATGTTTTCTCTTGACAGCTTCCGTTGTAATTAATATGTATGTGTATTCCTGAGTAAACTTGCAACACCCTCTGAAAAAAAGTTGGTGGAAGAGTCCACTTAGGGCTGGTGGAAAATGTTGAAAATAAATCTGTCATGTATTGAATAAATATGTTATTCAAAACAGGTGATGTCACTAAATATTTGTAATGATACCCTAGTATAAATGTATCAACAAAAGGAAACTAGCGTTTCAACACATCCATTGGAAGTTTTTTGAATATGTTAGGAAAAAATATTTGACTTTTAGAAAAACATTCAAAAGTATTTGATCCCTTCTAACAATATGTGATAACATAATATCTAACATCTAATATAGCAAGTATACACTTCAAAGGGTAAGGGACCAACTGAAGTTGAATCTCTCCTTTCAATCAGACGGTGCTACAGCTGTGTGGAGAAGGCTTAGTTTGGAAAGCCATTTGTAACACACCAATCCAGAGTTACAGAGTCGCAGAAACTAAAAACTGTTATATTAGTCTCATCTAGGCAGCGCTGAGTCCTCTGCACTCACTCACCTCCTGTCATGAACCATAACCAGCGGGCATAACGGCTCTGCATTCCTACGAGTTTTCCTCTGGTTTGTTTTTTAAGGAATGATAAAACCAAAGACAGTAAGAACTGCAATGTTCCCAGTAACAACCCTGGAGAGTTATCTAATAGCTTGTGGTCATATCACAGCCCTGGGGCTAGTTTATTTAAACTTCAGCATAAATACAGTCTTGTGTTGCAGATCTAAAATTCAGAAATGAATTCTTCTATACGTTGACGAGAAAGAACAAAAAAAGGTTGGCACGGTTTTCAAATAAGAGTAAATCAGAATGATTGCTTACCCAACTTTTGCGTCTTCGTGACCTTTATTGAGCACATATAATTACTAAAATAACTTGTTTTTGTTTTGTGCGGGTCTTGCAGGGACATTGAGAGAGTGCTTGAAGAGGACAGTGAGAAGATGAGGCTGCTGCAGCAGTGCCAGCCCCACTTTTCAGATGAGCAGAGGAAGGAGCTGAGCGAGGTCCACCCCTGGATACAGAAGGGAGGGATACCTAAAGCCATAGACGTTGAGGTAGAGAGAAACCTCCGTTTCATTTTCACACACACACACACACACTGCTTATACCATCCATTCGTTATAACATTTTATTTGCGGCCCTTTTCGAATGATAGTTATATTCATTTCCACGACCCAAACTGCAAAGGTTGAGTAAAAAGGACATGGTGTTTGGAGCAAAGGCTCCATCTTCATCATTTTAAGTTCATAAGGTGAGATGTGAAGATTTCTATGGAGAACTATCCGGTGAGGAGCAGGCAGTCAAGAAAAATGTTGCCTGAGCGTAGTACACTGTACGAGTTTTCCCCCAACCTCGCGCACTGCGCACGCGCAAACAAGTAGATTCTTCTTCCGTCTTCCTCTCGGTAGCCAAACAAAAAAGGCCCCCTACTGGGAGAGATTTAAATGTGTCCTGCTGCAAGCCCAGGAGTGCTTGTAATTCACCACAGTGACTGTTTATGACTAAAATTATAGGAAAAAAAAAAAGGAAACCCGTGTTGGCAGACAGGTAGATGATGTATTTTCAGACCTGACTCTGACCAGCATCGTTGGTCTGATGTCATCACCAGATTAGTCCACGTTTTATTAGAGCCATGCAGTGGCCGTGTAAGACTCACTTGTCCTCACTTAGAGCGCTTAACAACTGAATACAATCCACAGGCATTGGCGGAAATCTTCACTGTAAGAGGACCCATAAAAAGTAGAAATTGCAGGAAAAGAAAGCATTTTATTGCCTGATGAAACGTACGCTCACACCAGCAGCTGTGGCCGCCTCGGAGCTCTGGCTGTTTATCCTCTGCTCTGTCTGTCAAGGCATCTGCAGCTGCAGCCTCTTACTTCAGCTTTTAGTTCTTACTTCTCTTTAATTCAACATTCAAAATGTTTCGTATGCAAGGGGCTAAAACTTTAAACTCTTTATCTACTTTCACAGAGCTCAACCTGGGTGCATGATCAAAAGAGCTCACTTCATCCTTTGTGGTGCCAATAAGCAGCCAAATATTAATTCTACATAAAACTGCTTAAACCCTTTTTTTAATCAATAAAAATAACCCGACAGTACATTGTCATCCATAAATGGTGCTCACTTCCTGTTTTTTAAGGGCGGCATTTAGACAAAGGCATTTTTATTGTCAAAAAGAGTGATTTTAAATATGCTTATCTGTTTTGAAAGACAATGGGGAAAAAATCTAATCAGCATTTTCTATATTTTAAGGTTTTGTAGCTATAATTTGCCCTTTAATTTGAAATTCAAACCCCATTTGTGACTTCCAGGGATGCACCTGTTGTGACAACACTTCGGAGCAAGCAGCAACAGTTGGGACAGAAGATCAGCCAGACCTGGGACTCGGTGATACAGAGACAGGAGACGACTGCTGTCCAGAGAGGCCCAAAGGCGAATCCCTAACCTCTGCCACGATCTCCTGTCACTCAGGTCCTCCTTCAAGCTGCGGCCCGCTGGCAGAAAAAGAAAATCAACGAGACTTTTAAGGAAACCGTTGCTCTGCTGTAAAGAGGAAGCCGCCTTGGATGAGCTCTTTTGCTGTGTATTGCAGTAAAATACGTACATTTGTAAAATGTGAATATCTGTGGCGAACATCGATTACTTTTTTAAATTTTTAGCTGCATTAGGCAGGGTCGCTTTGTTGCTTTTGGGATAAAGGCTGGGCTCTGTGACTTTGTGTGTCTTGATAACTGGCCTTTAATAGCATTTAACAGTCTGGCACCTTGCAAGATTTTCACGCACTGATTTATAGGAGATGCAACACGCGAAAAAGGGAAGGTCAAAGCGTGGCAGCGGATGAAAAGCAAGCATCGACGCGTGGCGGAGGCCAGAGTATGAGGCAGTTCATCAACTCAGTATTTCGGGATGTTTTCTCAGTTACCGTACATCAGCATGGGACGAAAACAGGCGGAGGGACTTTTCAAGGGCAGATTTCTTTGGTACTACTGTCATTCCTGCACAGAAGGCACCAAATAAGCACACATGCACTTTTTTTTGTAATCTAAGGAAAAAGTATTGGTACTCCTAAGTGGCTACAGTTGCTCAGTCATTTCTGGGACTGGGGGAAGTTGAAACCTGATCCCATACTGTTTTAAGCTAACCACCATTTCAATCCTCACTCCCCAACACATAAACATGCTCTGCACTTTTGCACTTACTGGAGTATCAAACCTTGCATAAAGGCAAGCTAGTCAGAATACATTTAAACTCTTTCATTATTTAGGAAGCTCCACCACCAGATGTAAAACTGGTTTGTTTTTATTATTTATTGTTTATCCGATACTCCGCATGTCATGAAAGCTGGAAGCAAGCTGGGCCACAGTAGTCAGTTGAATGTAGTGCAGGAAAATGTGAAATATTTCCCTCTGAAATGCCAAAAAGCAGAAGCCATATCCCACATGATGAAAGGGCGATATTTGCAATATGCAATATTTCAACATAAGACAACTCAGCATGTGCCGAAAGCCACATTTACTCACCTGGAGATTGGGCTGTAGTGTTAAAACACATTTAGTTGTTTCTTTGGAGCCATGTGTTACCAAATTCAGCTTGATGTGGGCATATTTTAGTTATTTGTGTCTCATAAAATGCATCAATTCTTTTGGATGTGAAATTTTTATTTCTTTCCTGCCTGTCATTGAACGAGGTAATCTTTGTAACAGTCTCTGAGTGTGTGTATATATATATGTATGTATAATATATATATATAGGTATATGTATGTATGTGTATATATATATATATATATATATATATATATATATATATATATATATATATATATATATATATTTACATATTTGGGTTTTTTAAAAGCATATAATGCATTTCTTAGAAAAATGAAAATTAAAAAAAAAACAAATGGGACCAAGAAGAGTAATGCTGTCTGCTAATATGATTTTGAAATATTGTGTAATCTAAACATTTTCCCTCCATAAACAAGAAAAAATGTTGATGTGGTTGTTTACCGTGAATACAGTTGGTAAAGTAGGAGATGACGCCAGCTCATTACCATACTATCCAAAACCCCAAAAGGTTCATTTTCAGGGTGACAGTAAAAGTATAAAGAAGCGTTTAGAAACGTGAGGTGCCTTTGGTTTTTAATGCTGTCACTTTGCATAAATCTCTGCTATTTATCTGGAACTTTTCCTTAATGTCTGTCTGCTGTCTCTGCAGACATTTAAAGCACCTTTCTGTTGTATTGTGTCCTTACTTGTTCTTGGTTTAGTGAAAATAAATATTTTGCTGAAATAAAAATGTTTAATTTTTCAAAGAAAAATGGCTTTGCTTGTTACTTGCAGCAGTTTTATGTCCCTCCTTTGTTGCCTGATATCCAGGGCAAAAGGTTTTTACAGGTCGGTAAATATGAAATAGGTCTTTAAATAAACAGTTATGCTTCTGATAAATTAAATCAAACTAAAATGCATACATGAAATAGATGACTACAAACAAATATAATCATCTCAATGTTTCAGTAAATATATTAAGATAATTCAATGTGAAAATATATTAAAATTTAAATTCATTTGTTAGAAAAAAGGGCATATTGTTGCCTTTTATCTATTGTTGATTGTTCTCTTTACTTCTGTGGAGCACATTGATAACAGAGCAAAAGCTTTGTTATATGTAACGATCCATAGAGACCCTGCAACCTCGCAATGGCCCATAACATACCAGTAAATTCCCCAACGATTGTCAAGGCATAAAGAATTTGAAAAACCCTGGAATACAGTCAAAGCCCAGATATATTTTTTTTTACTGTATATATATATATATATATATGCTGTGTGGTGACTTAACGGCGGTTCAGGTTACCCCTCAAACATCTCAGAACTGGATTAGGAATGGGGCAAACTTTCCCAAATATTATAAGAGACTGGAAGATGGCTGCGAGACGGTCAGGTGTCCTAACTTTTTCCTCAGAAGACAAACTTGTTGATGTCTTTTATTTGAATGCCGATGTAATCAAATCACTTCCTTGTGCAGATGTGGCCTGAATTTAAAAAAAAGCAGACATTTGTGAACATTTCTTTTGAAAGAATCACAGAGCTGTTTAACAGTGTGTACACATTTTCCACGTGACTGCGAAACTAATACATAAATAAATGGGCTTTTTATTTCTCTAACTGTTTATTTGCTGGCTTGTGGCACTTTGGGCCCACGACAGACAGGACCTGAGAGCATGGTCGTCCTCGGAGGATGGGCCTTTGATCGGTAACAAATCACACATGACCACTAGGGGGCATTGCTGCGCATAAATATGAAAGAACGCTCCGGTGACGCTCACCATTCACATTAATTAAGATGAGGGGAGAACATGCGTCGTGTTAAGGTTCTCCTGTCCTGACTTTCACTTTCCTGGAGGTGCAAACAGATCTCTGCTTGCCTGCGGGCTGCAGGGACCACTTTGCTGTCAAGTCCAGACAGATGCCTGAAATTATAGCGACCAGGGAGCAGAACCCGGCGTTTTCATTTCAAGTATGCTCTTAGTAGCGGAACTAATTAAAATGTGCTGAGTGCTTACATTCAGGATCTGGTAATACTGTGAAATACTTACTCTGGTATTTATTTTTTCTTTTATCTGTGGCCTTTTTTTTATAAAGCTCGTTCTCTGTTGCTTTAGAACTAACTTTAGATTCGATTAGCTTGTTTTATTTCATTTTTGTCATTACTATAAATTGTGTGTAGCCGTCTTTGTCACACGGCCGAATTTCCCCTTTGTGGGACAATAAAAGCGCTCACACCTTCCTCCCTCTATCTTTTAGGCTACAAATTTAGTTACAAGGCGCAAATCGCTTGCCTGCTGCTCTCATTTACATCTGAGCCGATCTGAAAATCCCCCCCTTTTTTTTAAATGACAATGAAGTGAAAGTGTTTTTGAACTATTTTAGATTTTTTTTTAATGATTGTGCGTTTTGATGGGTTGTCAGATAAATGCAGCATGTTTTGTTTCTTCAATTCTTATTATCCGTTCACTCAAAAAAAGTAACTTGGTCTACTTTCTGCAAACGTTTTATTTCCAGTTAACATTTTTTTATATTTACTGGGGGGAGAAAAATCTATTTAGCCAAATTTAACCCAAGTTCAGACGTAGAAAAAACATGGTCCAATCAGCCTGCAGCACTTGGGGACTTTACTGTTTACAGCTTCTTATAGACATTCATACAGAGGAGCTTTCTCACATTTTAAACTCTAAAAAGATACCGCAGCTCCAACTTGAATGAATTACTTCAACTGGCAACAAATAATTGAATTAATCTGATCCAAGTTAATTTTTGCGGTTTATAAGTTGCCAAGTAAAGTAAAACCATTGTGAATTAATTAATTTGGATAAATTTAACTAAATTACTTGTCACTGATTGAAGCAGTTCATTTAAGTTGAAGTTGCAATCTTTTTTTTTTTTTTTCTTTTTTTAAGAGTGTCACATCACAGCTGCAAACTTCAGTGTATCACTGTGGGACTTTTGTATGAATGCATTTTGTGTCATCGTTGTTTTCCCAGGGTACACTGGGATGTTTACTCTCGATGAGACTTTACCTGGTTAAATAAAGGTAATATATTTTCACATCTAGAAACAAACATCTCTTTTATCATTCTCTCCCTTTTATCTCCTCTTTCTTTCACCTCTTCTCTTTCTTTTTTTTCTCTTCTTGTTCTTCCTTTACTATCCTACTTTCCCATTGTAGTGTCCACATAATTTGAAATACTCCCCGCATGAATCACAATAAAACTATTTACATGCATGAATCAAGCGGAGCTCTATGGCGAAAGCTGACTGCTCCGCTTGTGAAAGTAAAATCTGTCGAGCTCTATTTGGCATTAAGACAACAATTCTTATTGCCACATTGCTAGACAGGACACTGGCGAAAAAAAAAAAAAGAAACAAACATCTCTGTCCCTTCTTTGTTTCAATCTAACTCAAGCTCAGTTAGTTTGGCGACTGAAAATCCAGTTTCAGATTCTCAACTGGATCTGGCTTTGAACTTTGACTGTGCTCTATCACTGGTTAAACATATTGCAATCGAAACCATCCACATGTAGCTCGTACCAAAAGATGAACCTCTGCCCCAGTATGAGGTTTATTGCAGCCTCTCGACAGGTTTCGCCCACAGCATGATGCTGCAACTACGTTGTGGGGCGGTGTGTGGCCAGACACGGTGTTTTGCAAGCAGATAAATATGAATTTTGGGCTAATATTACCAAAGCACTTTCCTCCACGTTTGCTGTGTCTCCTGCATGACCTGAACAAACTGGACTTCTTGTGGCTTTCCTTTTGCCGCTCTGTCATAAAGACTGGCTTTGTGGGTCTCTGCAGCTCCTCCAGAGTAAACATGGGATCCTTGTTTGCTTCTCTGATTAAAGGGCTGGTATTTTTCAAGTTGTACAATCCTTTTTTTCAACAGTCAAATGATATTGTTTCATAACCTGACCCTGCTTTAAACTTCCCTATAATGTTGTTACAGACCTGTCTGCGGTCTTCACAAGCTGTCATGTTGCTGTTTGTTCATTACCGCTCACTGACAGCTGTATTTATACTGGACCCAAATTACACACAGGTAGACCTTATGTACTGATTAGGTGACTTGATTCTATGTAAGGGTAGCAGGGTAAAAGGGGATGGACAAAAACGAATGCCTCCCTCTTCAGATTTTTAATTTGTAAAACGATTTTGAGAACCATGTGTCATCGTTTTCCTTCCACTTTACAGTTATTCATTACTTTGTAGTGTTAGGACTGTGGATCGTGAAAGAGTTGACACTCTGAGGGAACATCGCAGGAACACGAGAGAAAACACGCGACCAAAGATGGATTCAGAACGGCCTCAGAAGCGCTGCTTAATCTGAAATCTGAGGGGTCTGAGTCACACAGTCTGTCTCTTTCGCTGCGTTTAAGATGCAGGCATAAGATTAGAAACCTGAGCACCTTTGATTGTGAACAAAGTAAATAACTTGCTATTATCTGCACACCCAAATGCTCTGCAACGTTACTCTGTTCCAGTACATTACAACCTAATCCAGATGATGACCAACTGATCCTTATGGAAAATTCCTACTCATGACCAGCCATGTATCCAGGTTATTTAAAATAAAAGACACAAAAAAAGATGAGCTCTAATAAAGCTATAAAACCCATTTGTCAAGTTCTGAACGAGGCCTATAAAAGGAGCGATTACTCATTTCACACCTCACAAATGCCTACGACGTGCAAAGAGATCTTAGAGAGAGGGAGGGAGGGAGAGTGCACAGAAACTGCAGAGTAAAAGCTAAAATCTTTGTAACAGACGAGGGTGGGTGGTTAGTGGGATCCTTCTGTGTAAAATGTAGCTTTTTAGGAGCGCGAGAGGTGCATAAATAGAATTTCAACGGAACCTTTTGTTAAAAAAAGTTTATTAGAAGCGTTTGAACTTAGAAAAATAATCAGTCGAGGTAGCTTACTAATGCACTATAAATACACAGTTCAGGTCTTCCCAAATGGGAAATAATTTATCTAACAAACATATCTGCAAGGGGACAGCTAAATATTAACAAGGACATATTTACAAATGCATTCACCACCTTCCCTGGAGGTAGGCCTAGATACACTTTTAAATGCACACTGATTTTATTATATTTTGTTTCAATTGTAATTTTAAAATATTTGACAAAGAGCTTCTTGATGCCTTAGACAAAGTGGTTCCCATTTTTTTTTAATCCAATGACTACAGTCACAAAATAATAATAATTTTAAAATAGTCAATGAACAGGACAGGGACCTTGATTCCTCATGTTATTTAATTTTAATTAAAATGCCCCAATTCCCACTAGAATTTTGGTGTAGTGGGCTGCGTGTTGGCACCATGCAGCAGACCCCGAGGACTTGGCTTCTCCTCTGCCCAAAAACAACTGAATGCAAATTTTAAAACGACGTGTCTGGAACATCCCTTTTATTTTCCGCCTTTTGTCGTCCGACAGTTTCAACAGGGACATCATTCCCGCTGCTCAGAAAGCCTCTAGCGCTTGGTCCCAGTTGACGGTTGCCTGCTTACAGAGGTTGAATCTTTTTGAAGCAACGTTCCGTGAAAATGTTACCGGTAATGTATTTTCGTTAGCTTTCGCACAAAGATGTTTTATCGCAGTGAGTTTGTAAGGAAGTAAGGAAATCCTATGTGCAAAGCTAACAGGTTGTCAAACATAACCACTGTTTTAGCTTATTTATGGGTGACATTGACTGTCGTTAAGTTTGTTGCTGTTCTCAGCCAAATTTCACAGAATTTCATATCAAAAACATCTCCACTGGGATCTTAAAATAATTTTCTACTAACCAGAGAAGTTTTTCTTTGGCGACAACACCATAATACCATAGTAATATTGTCCATAGCAGTACAAGGTACTTTAAAGAAATTTGGAATCAATAATTTTAAGCTAAATGCAGACACATTACCTGTTTTGCAGTAGATGGGAGTGAACCAGGAACAAAGGGCTTGTGGTTACCTATGCTGTGACCTCTAAAGCTTGGACATGGAAATGCCATGAAACCCAACATAACCATGTTCGGGGTCCAGAGTTAGAAAACCAATGGGATTTGCTAATTATGCTCAGTGAAGATTCTGCATAAGATTAACAATACCTGGTAATAATGTTGCATTTCTCTTCATTTTGTGCTTTAAAACATGTTGCAACATGTCCATTAAAGATTGCAAAGCACTCTGTGTGACTAACTTGATTAGACACACAATGTCAAATAAACCTTTTCCTTCCTCTGGCAATCAGTAAATTTATTCTCAGGGCAGTCATATTGGATCGTGAGGTCAAGGATGGTAAACGCCGTCTGACTTTGGAGTTTCAGCTTTCTTTTATGGTTTCCAACTTTAAATTTGGAAATGTGAGCTTCTGACGTGAAGGACCTATATAAACCACATTCATTCATCCAATCTCGAAGCATCAATGGTAGGGGAAGGTTTTTTTTTTAATAGCAAAACCCAGCAAGTGGGGGAAAAAAACAAGTCCTGTTTTATTTCTTATGTTAAAATGTCTATAAAGATGGTGGTACGGTGGAAACTTACTACGGAGGGTTTTAAGTTTAAAAATTTGAGAACCACTGTCTTAGACATTATAAAGTCATCTGCTCAGAGATGTTTTGTAGTGTACTGAGGCCTATTCATCAAATTTTTATGCAAGCTCCTTCGAAATGCTCTACCAAGGTCTCCACACCGGCTTGGAGAAAGTTAAGCCCGATGACGCCCGCTGGGGGTCTACCTCTTCCGTGGAGGAAGCTTGGCTTTGCTCCGAGTCCGTCTCATCCAGGTCGGAGCTACGGTCGGAGCTAAGGTCGTCAGCGGCGGTGTTGGTAGCACCCGGGGTGTACGCGCTCTCAGGGAGGGCACCAGTGCTGGTACAGGCTGGCTCGTTTGCATCAAGGCGCTCCTCATCATTAAGGGGCATGCGGTCCAGGAGGTGGTTCAGCAGCTCCGCCGCTATGGCGCTGTCTAATCCAGGGCAACTGGACACAAACGTGTGCACGTCATGCATGCACTGGATGTAGCCAGCGGCGAAACGCTCCCTGGCCTCCCTGTTCAGAGCGTCCACCTCTGGGGAAAGACGAACAGCAGCCACGGCGTTATTTCATATTTCAAATTACACTACCACAACGGTCTCTGATCTGATTGGCTGAGCCCTAGCTCATTCACATTCTGCCTTCAGCCTTGTGACCCAAACAATGGATTGAGTACACAAACATTACAAGTCCGTCAGTGTGTTGCAGTATCTATAGATTATTGATGTTCTCTGAAAATCATCATCATCAGGGTTACTATCAGCAAGTCTGTTCTCCAGTCCCTTCATTGGTGATCATCACTATCACTCTTCATCATGGTGTCAAAAACAGCTTTATTTTACCTAGCGAGGGTTTCAAGAAGCTCTGATGATAGACTAATCAACCCAGAATATCAATATTGTTTATTTGTTTATTTTTCATTACTGTTACCAACAAAGCTGGGTTTCTTGCTTATGTTTTGGTCCAGTTTTTTCTTAAATCAACTCAATAATCCGTTTGATGTTTTTCTACCACCTACGTACCAAAAATCAACTCATTTGATTTGTGAGCACACGCTTAACTGGCCCGTGTGTAAATCATGTTATTTTCAGGATTTAATACTTCAAAAACACAACCAGTTAATCGTGTATAAATGTTTCATGGTAAAATATTTACTGTTGATGTTTTTAATCAGGAAGAATCTATTCTATTGGAACAAACATGACTAAAAGGACCAATGCAGTACATTTTTTGACCACAATTTGTTGAACATTGAATGACAATTTCTTAACAAAAAAATGAATAAATAAGAATAGCACAATCTGTGACTTTAAGTTACAGAGTCTCCCATGTTTTGATTTGACTTAGACTTAGATTTAGACAGACTTTGTTGACATTCAACTGTGCATTTGCTATGTACATTTTAGTGAAATTTCGTTGCAAGGCTCCAAGTAAAAACATAAGACATACAACATTAAATCAATTAAATGTTTCCCTTTATAGTCCCACAGAGGGGAAACGTGTCTCTGCATTTAACACATGCCTTAGGTAACAGTCTGCTGCCAACACCGAGAGGCGCACAGGCAGCAATCTGTGGTCAAGGGTGTTGCTCAGGGACCCAGAGTGACAGACTGAGTTTCGAACTGCCAACGTTTGGGGCCTATCCAAGATGCAAATGCCCTGCTCTGTAACCACTTCCACATAAATAGAGAGAAACAAATTAGCTCAGAATTTCAGCTTTTAAAATGCTGTAGCTACCTTACTGTGTTATTTAAAAGTTAATTTAATGTGCTAATATTGTTTTGACATACATTTATATATTCATAAATTTATAAATATACATGTATTTCTAAAGGATGGTTTATGTTTGACGCACATAGGTTCCGCACGGAAATTAGACTGCTGCAGCATTTATGCTCTGTGCGGCAAAGTAGCACTATTCTCCTAGACTCTAGAGGGCAGTATTGTGCTCCTATGCCAAGCATACTACACCCCACTACACGTAAAGGTGTAAAACACAGTTGTTTCCAACATTTTAAAGCCTCTTGCTTTCCTCCAAGAGTGATGGCGATTTATCACAAGGACTTGTTAACAATTTGTTGATCACGGTGATCTTTATGGGCCGAATCATAAAGATGTCTATATTTACAGACCTCCACCAGGAGGAGGTCTGGCTCATCCGCCCTGTTTTTCCGCACTGAACTGTCCACGTAGTTAGCAATTTTCCAAAGTGCGGGGAGCGGCAACATTTGGCTGGGATGGCCAGAATTATGTAAATTGCCTGCTTGGACCTCACGGATGCGTCAAGGATAAAGAGCTCATGACCCCATATTTGTTAATTTGCGACCCCAAATGGGGTCACAACCCACATGTTGAGAACCTCTGGGATAGTGGGAATATACTAAGAACTGCATTGTTTTACTGTATGTGTGATTTTTTTGTTTGTTTATTTGTCTCTGCATAGATCAAAGTTATTTCAAACTCTCCTGACTGGCAGCAGAGATTTACCTTGTGTTTGGTCTTGCAGGATGCTTTCTACGTGTCTCACCGCCACCTCCAGGACTTCAGCATTCTCCATCTTCGACTGTAACTGCGGTGGAGGGCACAGTTAACACAAGCAGCAGCCAATGGCTGAGCCACATAAACTCAACTCGGACTCGCCTATTAAAAATAGAACTTACGTCGCGGTCTGCGATGAGAGCCCTGAGCTCCTGCAGGCTTTCATTAATGCGAGCTCTTCTTTTCCTCTCCACCAGAGGTTTCCTCATCTACAGGAAGAAAAAGAGATAGGTTACGCTTAGTCATTTCTTGGCTCTGCTGCTGCCAAAAAGTCTCCATACATCCTACCTTCCTGTCAGGTTTTATTCCTCCATCGCCTCCACCAGTGTTGCTGCGGATCGGAGCCATGGGGGCCGCTGGGCTGTGATCCAGAGAGCCGTTAGAGCAGATAGGGGTCCCTCAGGGGGACAGATGGCGGTGCGGTTGGTTGGCTCCCTCCCTTACAGACAGGGGGCTGTTTCTGCGGCTCCGAGGGGCCTTGCTCTATGCGTGACCTCGTTTACATATGAATGACTGAACTGGGTTGTAAGACAGCGAGGGCGCGCAGCGCTCGTACCCTTTATCAACAGGGGGTCCTGAACCACGGAGCCCATGTCAAAAAGAGCCCGTCCCGCAAACTCTCTACAGCTACTAATTTCACCTGAAAGAGTGAACACGCTTTTTAAAAAATGCCTTGGGTTCAGGCTATATTTACAGAAGGTCTGTTGCACCCTTTTCCTGTCAAACAAAATTCAACTTCATGTTCCCTGTTTGTTGATTGAAAAGCTCCCATTAAAGCGGGTTTATGAGGGCCAGTTCTCACATTGGATCATTAGGTAGTTCGGTCCATTCATTCAATTAGCTTCCATATGAAAACCAGTTCGCTCAGTCAAAAGGAAGAAAATACTAATGTGAATTGAACAAAAAGACGGCAAAGTGCAAAGATTCTGAATCATTTCTCTCTCTCTCTTCACTCCCCCAATCCCAGTTTCAGTTTTGTTTTTGTAAAATAGTAAACTAGAGCCTGGCAACTTTTTTTAAATAGAATCAAAGAGTCCCTGATAAAGGCGTTTAAATAGTTAACAGGACTACAAAGTAAATTAAAATATTGTATTTGCAGAAAAATAATCTTGGATTGAAGAAGAAATTAGACACATCTAACTTTTGATTTTGGCACATTCATTCAACACATCCCTTGTTAAGATATAATTGTTTCTAACAAAATCCCTGGTGGGACCATAGCTGTCACCCATGCTGTTAATACTTTGTTTAACCCCAAATTACCAATAGAACTGTACTTATTCTTCTAGTATTTAACGAGTTTAGAGAAGAGAGGAATCTTTGTCCATCTGTCCACAATCTTTCTAAATCATAGGCACTCTTCACGTCAGCTTTCATGTTGTCTGTATGATTCTGGGTCTGTCTGGGGAAACATTTCTGTGCCGATTTGGCCACATCTTTTTGGGTTATTATTCCAATGAAGAACCCATCGTTGATCCCTTTTCAGGTTACCAGTGGAGTTTGCTGGATTCTCATTTAAATTACTCTGGCATTTAAAGAATTCATGATGACAAGTCGCATCATGCAAAAGCATTTTAAACAAACATTGTATCCCCACTGGTCTCAGGCTGCAATGAGTGACCGTATGTTGTTATAATGTATTTTTAAAATGTTCTTTTAAATGTTTTAATTGTATTTTACTGTATAGCACTTAGCCTATAAATAAAACGTACCTGCCTACTGGTGCTGATGACTACGTATGATTTGCTCCATTCACCCCTCTGAAGTTGAAACTTGAAGTTGGAAAATCAATTGGATCAGCTAACCGATGTTTTCAGTGACCAGTCGAACTATTGTCAGCAATACAAGCCAAAGCAATAAATGCAGCTGGCACTGTACACAAGCAAAGACAATTCAGAAAGACCAGCTTCATCACTCTTTTTCAGATACGAAGACCTTACTGTTGAACTTCTGCTTTTTTCTTCTCCTTTTTTTTGTGAGTCTACCACATTTTTCACTTCTTCCGTTTTATTTTATTTATAGAATGCAAACACCTCATCCATATATGCTGAAGGTTCTGATTATTCAAAGATAAAGTGCTTTGAAAACATTGCAAATTATTGCTAAGGATAAAATTAATATTGTGGAAAAGAAATCAATTCTGGGTCCTGCGCCTGGTTTAACCCCTTTGTGATGCAAAGCATCACATTTTGAGGAAAACGCTGGATCAATGCTGACACCTTATAGATTATCCCTGTTTTTGATTTGTGTGCTCTTGAATCTGGATTTTACGGAAGTGTAAACTTTTCTGTTTGGTTTCCTATTATCCAAACGAGGTCTGTCTCAGCTGTATGTCAGATGGTCACTGTTATGACACTGTGGTAAGCTGACCAAGATCATTGGCATGAGTAGCCAATTAGCAAGGGAGATATGTTGCAGCACATGAATGGCTTGTAGTGATGTTCACTGTTCATGTGTGTCACAGATCATAGACTCCTCACTGGTTGATGCCTTAATAAATAAAAGAAAAATTTAGTTGTAGTGTACCATTGTATCATTTTATCTAGCTTCTATTTTATTGGACCTCTTACTTGCAACTAAGCACATTTTTATTTGCTTCCACAAATGTTTTCATTTTTTAAAGTCATCATTGATTTTCTATTAAATTGCTCAGCCAGGCGAATGTAGATTATTATACACAGTGTACAGTTATGTTGTCACTACCAGTAGTAACCCATTGGTAACTTTATTGCAGTAAAGCTGCTGGCTGAGCCAATTTGAAACATCACAACATTTCCGGATGATAGTGTTCGGAACAGTGATGAGGGGAGGATATTCATCTTTAAATACATTTGCGGAATTCATTACCATATTGGGATTTGGACCATAAAGTAAAAGCACGGTGCAGATAGATGTGTGGATTTTTAAAAAAATATATATACTCTTTTCGCCGTAAAGCGGGTCGAGGGGCCAATTTGTCAATTATTTTCACGCGACTCGGCAAACAAAAGGTATAATTTACACAACCGATGCACAACTGACACTATTTAGCAACCTTTGACTTCAGCGTGAGCTTTTACTTTGAAACCAACGAGGAGGCTTTTTCCCTCGGTCCCACACAGCGTTCGTACGTCAGAGAAGACGCTCTTCTGGCGTCACAGATTCCCGGGGGCGAGGCAGCACCGGCGCTATAAAGTCCTGCCGGTGCTGAGGATGGAAGCGCGGCGCTGAACCAGAACCAGAACCAGACAGGGGATCATCCAAAATAATATTCATTAAAAAAATACACAGCTAAACCTAAAAATGGTGAAGATCACCTTCCAGTCAGTTTCGGCGCAGAAGCCGGAGAAAGATCAGGATGTGGACAAGATCGTCATACCCCAGGCTCACGTGAGTTTGCGCACTTTATCTTTCTTTGTTCCATGTTGTGGCATTTCTCTTTTGCTCTATTATTATATTGGTTTCACTGCATCTTGAATAAATCCTCCTTTTGCTCAAGCAGATTAATGTCTGGTCACGCGTCCTCCGGTCAGTGATGGGATTTAATTCTAAACCTTTAATCTTTTAAAGTGGCTATATATAAAAACGCCTTCTGAGGTGCAGTGTAAACCCTCATCTACTTGTAAATGTTTTATGATGTAAGAATTCAGTCATCGACTGAAAGTTGCAGCGATTGTTTTGTTGAGGTGACTGTGCAGCAGCATAATGCAAGGGGTCAGTGCATGCCGACGGCAGTCTGAGGATTTTGACATTACATCATCTCTTTCGGCCAGCCTTGAGGACACTGCAGATAATAACTGTCTCTTCTGCATAGATGTGCGTTAAAGATGGATGACAGTCCTGCCTTCCATATGCGATACTATACAAATATGTTCCAATTCTCGACTAAGTTGTACTTTTACCTCAAGGAAGTAAAGCCAGTAAACAAAAAGGGGGCAAAAACCCCAATAAATACTGATGCAATTACTGCAGCAGTCGTGTCATTCAGGGGGTGTTGTTCAAATTCAGCCCTGTAGAGGGCGACATTGAGCACTTGAGGATAAGAAGTGTAGTGGTTCAGATTTTTTCTTTTACCTTGTGTTTGGTGTCTCCTGAGTGTAGTCTGAAGACAGCTGTATCCAAATACTGGATAATAGATACTGGAAAATTACAAATTTAATTTGTGTTGACATTGAGCAGGAGTTAAATTGAAGATAATTAATGCATTCATAAAGAAAGACTTCAAAGAAGGATTGAAGGTGGGAATGTGTCAAATCTACCCCTGCAAATGATAGATAGATAGATAGATAGATAGATAGATAGATAGATAGATAGATAGATAGATAGATAGATAGATAGATAGATAGATAGATAGATAGATAGATAGATAGATAGATAGATAGATAGATAGATAGATTGATTGATTGATTGATTGATAAATAGAGCACTGGATAGTCTTTTTCGAATCCCTCACCCTCCCCTGGATCACACTGCACCCTGTAAAAACCACCCAATGACGTATCAGTCATCGCAGAAGACACCCCTTTTTGTCCGTATGGTTACGTCAGCTGATGGATGTCAGACGCAGAGTGGGTTTTGATTGGCCAAGATAGGAGGTGAGGCGTCAGAGCCAATACGTGTGGATCTATTAATACGTTCCCCCCTCTCCCCCCCCCCCCCCCACCTCTGCCGAGGGACCCCTCTACTCTACGTAGCCGTCCTCTTTTTTTTCACTCCCACTTGGTGAGCCGCAATTTAATTTCTGCAAATATGGAGCATGGAAGTAGGCCTCCAAGAATAGACCCAGACGGCCACGTGCCAGCATCTTCGTCAGAGGCTGGCACAGTCTGTTCTCCTTGCTTCCGCTCTCCATGGCAACAGTAGTATGGGAGAGGCAGAAGGTCGGCCGAGAGACCGTGGGCGGGCATCTGGCGTGCCTCACTCCGGTCCATCCTACGTCTACCAGATCCCCTCGCCTGACTAACACCTTCGCAACTGCCTCCTGTCAGAATTACCTCTGTTACAATTCAGACTCTGTAAGGAACAGCATGGGTGTGTGTGCTAATACGTCATCAGGGGTCCTATTGTAGCTCCATGCAAGAGCATGTCTTTCCTCCTCAGTTTGCATTTCTTTAACAAAGTAATGAAAGAGAACAGAAGTGCAGCCTTGTGCGAGCCTGCTGAGCTTCTCTCTAACCCATCAGCTTTTCTTCTTCCCTTACAGGGGCGGCTGGTTCCTCCTATGAAGCCCAGAAAGCCCTTCCCAGTGGGCTTGTGCTGCCTCGCAGTTGGCCTGGTCATTTTCACGCTGGGACTGGTGCTGCCTTCCATTTACATCTACCGCTACTACTTTATGTCCCAGGTCAGTTGACTTAAAAAAACAAAAAAACAAATCTGAGCTCAAAGCTTACCTGCTGGTCCATGTGATTGAAGATAAAACATGCTTACCCAGCTCTGTTTCATCCCCTTTTAGCAGATGCCAGAGGACAGTCTGTTCCACTGTCGAGTCATCTATGAAGACTCTGTGTACGCTCCCCTGAGAGGACGCCAAGAACTGGAGGAAAACGTGGGCATCTACCTTGAGGAGAATTATGAACAGATAAGCGTCCCCGTACCTCATTTTGGGGGCAGCGACCCGGCCGACATCGTCCATGACTTCCAGAGGGTAAGCTCTAAAAAAAACAAAAAGTCTTGTTCTCTTGTCTAGATTTCCTGTATTTGATTGTTTTAGACTAAACTGTTTTTCCTTTTGCTTCATCTCAGGGCCTCACAGCCTATCACGACATTGCCTTGGACAAATGCTACATCACCGAGTTAAACACGACTGCCGTGATGCCTCCACGCAGCCTGTGGGAGCTGCTTGTTAACGTCAAGGTGAGCACTGCAGTAGATCGTACCCGTTGCCAAAGACGAGCAAGGACATTGTGTTCCCCCTTGACTGACAGCTTCATCTCTTTGTCTCAGAGGGGGACGTACCTTCCCCAGACTTACATCGTCCAGGAGGAGATGGTGGTGACTGGCAGGTTGAGGAACATGAGACAGCTGGGGCCCTTTATCCACAGGCTCTGCTTCGGCAAAGAGACATACCGCCTCAGACGTCGCAACCAGCGCCAACGTGAGTGAGAGTTTGCGATAAATTATGCGCCACACGTGCCCGGGTCACTTCCGCTTAGTTATCACCCAACCATAACGCCAGGCTATGTGAGAATGGGACCGTGCAATATGCTTGGGATGGGGAGGGGGTGGGGGGGGGGGGGGTCACTGTGATCCATCTGCATCAGAGTTATTCGGAGAGTTCAGATTGGCTGCGTGGGCGCGCCGGAGAGTGACCAGAGCCCGAACCAAATAGGGTCTTCCTTGTGAGGATTTCAGACAGTGTTCAATCTGCTTCTGTCGCAGACATTTGTGTGTTTGAGTGTGGGAACTTCCTCCTGCTACGTGAGTCACTCGTAGTGCAGTGGACACATCCACACATTTGCGGAGGAGGTAGTGATGCACATGAAAGATAACTCTGGCGTTGTGTCCCTCGGGTTGGTGTGAGATCTTTTAGAAATGATGCAGCAAACTTCCCCCTGAGTACATATAAGGGCGAGACTAGTGCTGATTCAAACTGGACAGCAGAGGCATGCCAGCGGCAGTAGTAATATGAGGAGTTTCAGTACTGAGCTGATTTTTCTAAATGCGTCTTTTGTTTCTCTCTCTCCCTTTGTCTCTTCCAGGTATCGAGAGGCGTGAGACGAAGAAGTGCCACAAAATCCGTCACTTTGAGAACACGTTTGTGGTCGAGACTGTCATCTGCGACCGATTCTAAAATCTGAGGCGGAAATCACAGCCATCCGACACTGAAGCCAATTTCAAACCATACCTCTTGAATTTCTTATGTGTTAAAGCTGCACTTTAAGAGCAAAATGTTGTCCTTTAGTTTCAGTTTCCGAGTTTTTGTCACATTTTTGCTCTTTTTATTGTTCATGTCCTACTTTTTCATTCGGGTTGTGTTCCGTGATATGTTTGGATTTATCTGTAGCTTGTCTTGTAGAGCAGGAGACCAGACTTGTTCTTGTACTTTCTTGTTAATATTTGTTTCCTGGTCGCATTTTGTATTCTATTTAAAGAGCAAAACATACCTCATGTAGTTAAGATATTAATTTTGCTTGTTGTCATAACTGAATTGTGTGTATATAACTGATTGTTCCTAAGCAATATACATATATATATATATATACTGTAAATTAATTTTCTTCTTAATACCACATTGTTACATGCATAGATTTTTATCAAAACCTGTTTTGGGAGAGATCATCGATTTATGGTCTATTCTTTTTTTCCTTTGGTATCACATTTTCCTACTCCTTGGGTTATAAATGGCTTTAGACTGTAATCAGTAGCAGTGCTGTAGTGGGACAAAGGGAACCAAAGTCTGCAGTCAGTGATGCTACACATAGTTGTAAGGGATATAATATTTATATTGAAGAGTGCTTTATTGTTTAGATCACTTACTGTAGATGATATCAAAGGCAAAAACCTACTTTGTTTTGCTCTTCCTCCTCTTCCTCCTCCTACTCCTCACTCAGATTTAGCTGTTTGTCTTTCGCTCTCGCCTCTTCTCAGTCCTTTCTAAGTTCCGCTCTCTGCAGCGTTGACACGTCCTATCGTCAATATCCTTTTGGGGTGTGTTTATGATGTATATGTGCTCATATTTCACTGTTTTTTGACACTTTATCTTACTGTACAGTCTAAATTCTCTTGTAAGATCTCGCTGCTTTAAAAATAAACTATGAAACTTTCTTTGTCTTCTGGAGTTTCTCACTCTCGTCGATTCATGATTTCTCCTGGAGATCAAGGGTTAAAAGTGCCCTCAGCCATTATTGGCAACCCTGTTGAGGATGTGTGTAAACTTTCACAGTATCCCTTTTTCACAGTTTAACCCAATTGTCTTTATGGCCTAAGTGAAGGCTAAGGGACATGGCTTTCTCAGTCTGAAAACAAAGATTTTTACGGGCACAATCGGAAACTTTCAAAGACAATTAAAAAAAAAATAGGACAAGCAATGTAATATCCAGTTGGAAGGATCTTGATGTAGCGCATTCATTTAAAAACTTTTTTCATCTTAAATGTGACATATATCCCAAAAAAAACAACTGAAAAATGAACAAATCTGCTGGTGAGAATTTAAATGGAATAAAAAAAAAAGCCTCAAAAACCCGGTTGTTTAAATATGCACACTCTCTAACTAGTGCCTTGTTGAAGCATGTTTGGATTCAGTTTCTGCATGCAGAGCTCATGTTCAGACTTGTAATAGCTACAGATAATCGGATTAAATCATATGGATTTTTGACATTTGCATCTTTTAGTGAATGCTTTACAGAGAGGCATCAAAAGCTCTTTCTGTACAAATCAGTCAGGAGAAGAGTTCAGAAACCTCCTAGGCAGTAACATACGCAACGTGGCGCAGAGAAGACAACTAAATAAATTATTACAGAAAGTATGGAGCAGCAGCAATATTCCAAAACCTGCCCGTTTCTGCAAAACTGATGAGACGACGAGACTGAAACCGGTCAGAGAGGCTGCCAACAGGCTTGGCAGAAACACCGAAGCAGCTGCACAAAGTTTCGCCAAGTGCGGGTTGTGTTTTACATTTGGTTTCAGCTCAGTTGAGTTTGTTTATACAGCATCATGTCCCAACAAATATTGTCTCAAGGCACCTTACCCAAAAAAAAGAAGGTCAATTCATTGTAATCCAGACACATTCAAAGCCAATTATATACATTCTAATTTGATCCAAGTTGTCGAGCAATGCAGTTTAGTTCAGTTTATTTTTTCAAATTGGTTAGAAAGTTTCCAATCCCGACCGATGGCATGGGGTCACTGAGTTTCAGCGATTGCTTCTCTGGAACGAGCATGTAGCAACAGTGGACAGCCAATCGCATGGTATCATTAACCTCTGACCACAGTTCCTGATGTTCTTTATATAGGTAACAGGGTTTCTTCCAAAGACCACATCCAGGCCTTGGTACATCTGTTAATATCTTGTGGGCAAATGTGTTAGGCCACTGAAAGACTACAATCAAAGAATAATAATGCTGAAAATGAAATCAAAGATGCTTCTATAAAGGACGAGTTTAAGGTTGTCGCACTTAAACAACAAATATTTAGGCGCCTTTTTTAAATTATTACATTTTCCCCCTAATAGGTTTCTGTGCTTTTCCGTTGACTTGTTTTGGATATACTTAATGTCACAGTCATAATGGCGAAGGTTTTGAATTGATTTTCAATGTCGCTTTTACAGAAAAAAAGAAGAAAATAATGGGTTTTATTAAACAGGGTTTGTGTAAATTTTGGAGATCCACTATACAGTAGCGGTTCTTGCATGAGTGGCCACACACAAGACAGAATTAAGAACCTTCTTTGTATTTTTGTCAATTACTGCACGTTCGCTGGCATGTACCCAAGGGAGAATGTAAATAGATTCTTTTGCTGTTAAACAGAGTATCCAAGTGATATATATATATATATATATATATATATATATATATATATATATATATATAGATATAGATATAGATATAGATAGATAGATAGATAGATAGATAGATAGATAGATAGATAGATAGATAGATAGATAGATAGATAGTATAATACTTGTGTTTTTAACCATAGTTTGTATTCTATCTCTTTTTTTAATTGCTGCTGTAGCACTGAAATATTTTCATTTGAGAAAAATAAATACATTTTGTTTTGGGTTTTCTTGCAAATTAAGGCTTCACAAATGTAAAATTGCACTGTACCAAAAATTACAAAAATAGTAGTCCAGACTCACCGAAATAAAGCCTCAAATTTAGCAGCTTGAATTGTTGGGCACCCATTTCCCATTTACTGGAAGGCAAATAAACAACAGGAAGTTGGGTCGGGGCACCAATGACAGAGAAATGTTTTTGTTTTTGCTAAGTTCTCACTAAGTGACTGTTTTTCAGTGGGTAGCGCTCTCTTGCAATCTGAAGCTTGTGCTCCCGGTTCCAGCTTCCCTATGCCATATGTTGATGTGTTTGGGCAAGATGCTTTACCCCATGTTGCCTAATGATATAAGTATCAGTGTATGAATGTGTAAATGTGATTAGGTGAATGTGGCTCTAATGTAGAGCGGTCTTCTTATAACTAGAAAAGTGGTATATGGAGTCAGTCCATTTACCATTTTACCATTCATGCCACACCCCCGTGTTGTTCCGCTGTGGGCAGTGAATCATACGGCCCTTATCAAAGAAATGCCACTGTAACACCCTGCAAGAATAAAAAGACCAAAACACCTATAATTACAATTATAATGTTTGGCTAGATGTATTTAGGTGACTAAATCTGCTTAAAAAAAATATATATATATATATATTTATATATATGTGTGTGTAAGAGTTCGGAATATATTATTAAAAACTTAACACGGCAAAAGATAATGTGTGATGATGTCTGCAGGATTAATTACATTTACACAACACATTGAGTCACCAATCTTTCACACAAGTTGATTTTTTAAATTAAGGAGTGGGCCATTTTTGAACGGCATAATTTAACTGGATTTAGGAAAGACAGATGGGGGTGCTATGGGTGGGGATATAACTGTGGGATGCCGTTTCAGTGGCCCCGAGGCAGGAGTTATTGCTGCATTTCTTTTGTTCAGCTTTTAAATTACTTTTATCATGCCACCACTGCCAGAGATAGATGGGCGCAGGTCCTCATGCAACCTTTCTTGCCACAGTTCTAGCTACTTTTAGATGTCTTCTCTGAATATCAATATTGGTTAAGCCATTATAGTCTATCCATTTCCTGACTCATAAAGATGAAAACAGATCTGCCCTACTTGAATAACACATTGTCTTGTCTTTCCCATTTGGAGAAATGATAAAATTAAGGACCTCTGTGCCTCATACTTACTACTAAGTAAATAGCTAAAAAAAATACCTCAGTTAGACTAATTTCTCCTCCACTGAATACATGTTCTCAAATTAAAGGTATGTGAAGCATATTTGTTTGTTTTCATTTATTCTCATTACATCTCGAGGGCACCGTGCGATCATTCTAGAAAGGAGCCAGCAGAGCAAAACCCTGTGTTTTCCTTTGTGGTCCCCATCACAGTGGTATACATTTGTCATGTGGCTTCCCTGGTTTGCTACTTGAAGTTTTTAATAACCTCGCCTAGTTTCTACCAGGGGCGTTTTATTGCAAACACATCAAATTGCAGTTTAAAAAAAAAGATACCTTCATATAAAGCCCAACTGCGTCTCCACTAAGTACATATAAACCTTGAATTTGTATGTTTATTTTGGGTTTTAACTTTGCTGTCTGTTTTAAACGTTTAGCTTTCTGAATAACATCTGAGAAATTTATTCTACTGTTATTGTTTTTTTTTGTTTTGTTTTTTTAAATAAGACCCATAAACATGATAACACTGACTATAAGGTGTCCCTTACTATATAAGCAGTATTGAATATCGTCATCACAATTGTGAGTTTTTGTCATATGTATTTGCACCTGCTCACTGTGTCATCTGCATGAAACCACAGAAAAGAAATCTTTGACCTTTTAAAAAGATTTTTTGCTGTATAAACATATTCTTAGATAGTCTCTAATTAAATTCCTCTGTTCCTAAACTATAATCTAATAACAACATTGTAAGTTATATAAAATTAGCAGGCAGCTCAACCTACATCACCGTGAAAACGTACACTTATGTTTGCGCTCACGTATAAATGAAAAGTTTCTTCTTGAGGTTTATGAAAATGGTGCCACAACTCACATGGTGAGAGTGACTGGCATCAAAAATGACTTTGTAACTACTTCATTTACAAAAGCACACTTAATGCTTGAAATTAAAGTGTTAAAAACAGCACTAAAAGTCAACTGTCTGAATAATATCGCCACATTATATAACCAGCAACATGCTACGTATAAAACTGACTAAGATGATCGCTGGTACGAAAATAAAAAAAGTTGCTGATTTAGCGTCTGTAATTTTCAACTTGCTTCGCCTGATGTTTCATTCAAAACAAATCGACATACACTGAAATATTTTAGTGGCTTTCAGTAGTTTAAATCATAAATCAACTGCCTTTTATTACTCTGCCTCAGGCTTACGGTCATTGTGCAATTAACTGAAACAGAAACAAAACTTTCCGTTAAACTTTATTTCAAAAGACAAACGTGTGGGAATACTCTTTGTTTCTAACACAGTATTCTGTATTATTTAAGGCTCAGTTTCACAGTTGTTTCTTCTACAAGCAGTTCATCCTACTTGAAACATTTGTAATATACAGGGGGGGAAAAAAGAAAAAAAAAACACAGTAAAAGCCAAGTCAAAAAAGTTTTAACTATCATTTAAAGGGTTAATGTTGGTAAAAGAAAAAAAAAACATTTATTTCACAAATGTTTTCTAAGATCATAGAGGATTTATTTGCCGCTGATGGGACTGGAACTTTATGAGTAAATACAGAGATGCTTTTATCAACATGCCTTTATTAATTATTCATTTGCACAGAAACGTTTCAATAAATAACTTCTAATATTTCTATAAAATTTGCACATATACTGGGCAAGACATGTTTTTTTTTCTATTTGAACTATTGGTTCCTTTATATGACACATTTAATCATATTAATATGTTATTAAACCAATAATTCAATAAGCATATATAATGAGATAACGCTGTTTGGTATTTATCAATTATGATCTTTTGGTCTTGTTTTTTAAATGAGAACCCGTATCAAAAGGCTCCTTTTTCTCTGTTTGACTCCCGCTCTCGAGAATCAAAACAACAAAGCTCTGCAGCCAGCCGCCTGTGCCAGATTTAAAATGAATCATACCACAATTCAGTTTCTCATCAGGGAGTCAACGAGCTGAAAGTGTTCTCAGCCATCAGATACAGAAGAAAAAAAAAACATATTCGTACCATCTCCACCTGTAGTGGAAGTTTTCTGTTTTTTGCCGCCCATATTTTGGTTATCGGCGCTCTTTGAGGTTACACATGCGTCAACCTACTGCTCCAGCTCAGTGGTTAATCAATGCAAGCTGACCTGGTTCCCTTCCCACTGCTCTGAGCGCAAGCCACCCCTTTTTTTTTTTGTTTTTCAAGAGCTGCTTGCTCAGTCAGTTCAGTTTTACTGTCCTGCTAGTAATGAAAATAGAAACAAGAACGAGAGCCCGCTCTGTTGCGTACAAGTTCACTGCTCTGGCCCAGCGTTCAGACCTCTGAAGTGCTGGAATTGGCTCTTCTTTGGCTCAGCCTCGTCATGCTGAAGCTGCTTCTGGTGCTCCTCACCTCGTGAGCTACGAAGTAGTAGCACAGAGCGTCCAAGCAACAGGTGACGTTGGACAGACACATGGCTGTCTGTATGAACAGGCTCAAACCTTTCTGGGCGTTGCAGTCCTCGATCACTTGCTGGTGGACCTGAAAGTATGTGCAGGAGTTGAATATTGTCAAACCCAACTGCATAATGTATTTTATTTATTTGTTTCTTCATAATTGCATGTATTTATTCACTTAATTTTGTGATTAATATTTTCTTATTTGTTTAGGCCCCACGAGTTGCTTCCACTCACCCTGAGATTCGTCTGTTTAAAACGGTAAAGAAATAAAATCAAGCAACAATGGGGTTTAATTCGACTTTTGCATGTCCACATGTTCACACCGCAACTCGGCAGTGCTTACATTAGATTTTATATTGACAATCGTTTATTTATGCACTTTTTCGGATCCCACGATAAAATTAGCGTGAACCCAAAACCAAGCCTAACTTTGCCAGGTAGAAATTATTTCACACGTGTAAGTGAAGGCTTTCAATGCCTGCGTGGGAATATTCTTTAAACCTTACAAAAACGAAGAAAACACCCGAGACTCTGAGTCATTTTAGAAGTGTGTAAAATAGTAAAGCTGCAAGTCCCCCGGTGTGTAGTAAAGGAATAAGGTTGTAAAAGAAAAAATGTCACATACAGAAAACATGTACAGTGGCTGATAAAATAAATAGTTTGCTTGACATATCCTTTGAACAAAATCTTGATTCAACTAAAGAGTTCCCGCATTGTCTGCTGCCGTTAAATTTTAAAATGATCATCTGTGTCTCTGTGTTGTTGAACTGATTTACATGTCTGATTTATCTAAAAACATTAAACTTTTTAAATCCATCCATCCATCCATTTTCTAACACGTCTATCCCTTGTGGGGTCGCGAGGGGTGCTGGTGCCTATCTCCTGCTGCCAGTGGGCGAGAGGCGGAGTGCACCCTGGACAGGTCGCCAGTCTATGGCAGACTTATTAAATCATTTTATTCAATTTATTTTTTGCGTTTGCTTCACACACACACACACACAAATATATATATATATATTTACATATATATACATAAAGTTTAATGGGCCTCACCAGGAACTGAAGGAAGATGGCCAGGTTGCTCGGAGTGAAGGGCACCAAGAAGGCACCGAGGCTGCTGTAGATGATCTTCACGCAGGCCTGGCTCGCGGGGCTGCGCTGGCCCGACTCCTGGAGGGTCCAGATGGTATGAACTGAACAGCAAACCACCACGAGCGCAGGCCCCAGGAAACCAAACACTAGCGAGCACATGATCACCTTGGGACTCCAGCCGTCCTCTGAAAACCTGTGGAAGCAGTGGAATTCCTTCCCAACTTCTTTCCTGAAGTTGTAGGCGACTGGAAAGATGGCAGAAAATGCCAGAAACCAGATGGCCAGGCAGGTCACGAAAGCCACTTTGGGGGAACGCAGCTGCTTGGCTTTGAATGGGTGACATATTGCCAGCCACCTATCAATGGCTATGCACATGATCATGTAGATGCTGCCATATGTGCCAACAAAATAAAGGTATTCCAGAAATGAGCAGAGGTCCTGGAATTCGCTCCGCCACTCCTGATTTGTAGCGTGCATTTTGAAGGGTAGTGGCAGGAGGAGGACAAGGTCCATTAGAGCCAAGCTGGTCATGTAGATGGTTGACTCTGTCCATTTTCGGAGGCACCGGCAAAACACCAGCAGAGCCGCCACATTAAGAGCCATCCCCACGATGAATATGGGAATGTAGATGACGAGCTCCAAATATTGCATTGTTTCGTCCACATCTTTCGTTGAACAGTTTCCACTGTCGTTGCTGTAGGGAGACAGATTTGATACGATTTCATCTGCCCTGCAAAATATTTCAAAGCCAACATTTCACTGTGAAAATCTCTTTGAAATGAATGTGCCTTTCCTCTCATTACTCTTCGTTCCCACACTGAGCATTAAGCATAAAGGATGGCAGCGAAGCAACTGAAACTTCTCAGATGTGTGGGTACGCAGACTGCGGGCTTGTTTTTTCATCTCTGCTGTAAAGACCTGACACAACGTACCATGGGAACTCTTCACATGCCGTTGCTTAAAACCTTCTTCATCTAGATTGGCGATGTCGATTTGAATCAGAGGTATAGAGACACAGACTGAGGCCAGTAGTAATTTGTGGTGGAAATCACCTTGCCGTCAGCATTTAGTATCTGCAGAATCATAATTATGTTTCTAATTAAATACATGTTTCACGAATAGTAGCTTCAGGTTTTGACTGAAACTCAGTGGAGTGCAGTGAGGGACTGCTTTCCTTTGAAGCCGAACTAGTCTGCTGCGAGCTGTGTTCGCTAAAGACAAGTTATCACACAAATCTGAAGTTATTTTTAATCCAAGCAGAAAGAAAAAAACAACAACTTTACAACAGACAGAAGCCCAAATTAACGGCTCTGTGGTGAAAATTGGCACGTATTTTGAATATTCAAAATCAGAAGCTGTTTATGTAGAAGGATGGCAAGACAAATAACCTTGCAAAGTTCAGTGCATTTAAATTCACGCTCATTCTCAAGGAAACCCTTTCGTACACAGCAGCCATGCATGAAGAGCTTCACCTGCTTTTGTTTATAATGTAACCTGTACAGCGGAAAAAGTTGACATCTAGTTTTGCTCTTACCTCATGACTGTCAGAGAGGAATTCTGCTGTTTCTTTCTGAGTGTCTCTGCTGTGCCAGACAGCTTCTGCTTTTGTCTTTTGTTGTTTCATCACCACTTCCTGCATCATGCCACACATGTATGTTTGCTCAGATGTCTTTTTTTTTTTCTCCACTGAACTTGTCCAGCAAGTCTTAAACTGCCACACTCTGAGCTGCCAGTGTAAACAATCACTTGCAAAGCGACAAAAAGGTCCAAGTGAACGCACAGGGAGAAAAAAGGTTGCTGCAAACTTGTGTATAAAGATGTTGTGTGCGCTACCGTTCTTTGTCTTGAGCCACATTATTAAAAAAATTGGTGTCGTTGAATAATTGTTAATTCCCTTTAATTTTGTTGGCCTGAAACGAGATTCGAGAACACAATATATTTTAGACACATGCCCGTGTAGTTTCTTTTTCATTTTCATACGCTGCTTAGAAACGGATTATTGTTTTCAAGACGCGCTTCCAGAGCATTCAGCATCCAGCCGACACTTTCCACTGAAAACCACAGATTTCAACCAGACGTCAAACACTTATCTCGAACCAGCAAGCTGTTGTTGATGTGTTTTAGGCCGGATTCAAGTGAGGAACTGAACGCCTGACTGCAAGCGGTAAAAAGGCCGAGGTGTAACCTGAAATACAGCGGCACCACACTTTTATTTCTACAAAAAAAACCTGAAATATGAAATAGAGGAAACATTGGCTTTAGTGAATGTCACCAGTTCCATATGACTGCTTATGATTGTTTTTGTTTTGTTTCCTCAAACTGAAGTTTCCATCACTGCAGAGGGGATTATATTGTTCTTTCAATATTGAAATATGCGTGAGTCTTAAACATGTGAATTTACTTTTCAGTGTATTGTTTCTTCTCTTTTTCTGGTCAGTTTCACCTTCATCTTTTGACAGTAATGAGTAATACAGTACGAAATGGGCCGAACTGTGATTCCTGTACTGGTACATGTGCCTGCATTTTGTCTGCATCTTCCCATATCAAAGGGAATGACTGAGCCATGAGCTCAGGGTGACTGAGAGAAGCTGCCGAAGCAGATTTTTGACTGTGATTAAGTCTGAGGGTTTCCTGGTTTCAGGTGTTGAAATTACTTTACTGAATTGTAAGTGTGAGAATTTCTCTATGGCCCCGTTCAGTCGCTGAAAGATGGAGGTCTGAGCTTTCCAAAGCCAGTTCACCGGTTAATGTTACCGACTTGGACAGTCTCCATGAAGGTGAAGCTTTTGAGATTAATGACCTGCAGCTGAAAGACAGTCAGGAAACTGCCTCTGTGAGCTGAGGTGAGTCTGCTCACTGCACTGCCACCTGCCGTTTTGTAAAAGGTACTGTAAACAGTTCTGGCTGATGAACCCAAATCTTGACTCACCTAAAATTAGTTTACTTTGTAGACTTTGAAGATCAGTAGCTTGAGATTTTGGCTCAAGTTATTTAATATAATAAATCAATTTGTTCATATATTTCGGCATAGCTGAATACGAATTGGATCTGTTTGTTTTGCCTTCAGATTACATTTGTTGTGAGTTGGAGCTGTATAAATATGCCGTACTGAACCAAATCAATCAAGTTATTTGAGTGGACAGACCTAAAACAAATAATACTTTTATAAAATAGTGAATATTGTTCTGACATTATTCTTTGTATTGCAGGTTGCTGAATATATTTACAGGTTAGATCTTTTATCATCTGTGTAGATTATTCCTGCATAAAGTGCATTTTTATTCTGTATTAATCAGTTATACATTATATATTAGTTATAACCATTAATGCTATTGATATTAGTAACATTTACTGTTATTGCACTCCTACAGTTCACAGTGGTGGTGCTTTGCAGCATAGATGTTGCTACCTTGGTTAACTATTGTCATCGTCATAGGTCTGTATGCCATTATAACACTTCACGTCATTTGTACTTCTATGGTTAACTATATAGTGTCATTACTCTTATACTTCTTCTTTATCTTGTAATTTTAACTACACTTAGCTGAATAATCCCCATAAGATCAATGAAGAAACAACATATTTTATTTTCTCATATGTCTCTAAGTCTATTTTAAACAAATAGGTATCTTCCTAAAAAGTATGAAATATTCTTTATAGTAATTGATGTTCACTCATGATTATGTAGGTCTAAAAAACACTCACAGTAGTCAAAACTTATACTTGTACTGATATTATTTATTTGTCCAATAGAAAATAACATCAAAGTGTTTGGCTAAAACTCTGAGGCGAACAGAGAAAAAGACAAAATAACCAGACTAAAATCTTTAATCTTTAAAAAGGTAGCAGGCTAAGGAGTTAAATTTGAACACGACATCCATCTAAAATCTGATTTAAAATTTACTCTGCAGCTCTCTCTCTCTCTCTCTCTCTCATATATATATATATATATATATATATATATATATATATATATATATATATATATATATGCCCTGAAAGCATACATTTTTTTTCTCTTCAAATGTTCACAAAGGATATAACAGAAACTTCTAAACTTGTTTCACATGTATTTTCTTGTTTATTTTTGCTAGCACAAGGAGAATTACTGTGAAATGTGACACACTGGGGGGAAAAAGACATAATTTCCATGAAACAGTAAACCAAAAATTCAAGATAAGAGAAAGAGATATAAAAAGTCCTGATGAATAATTACCTGCATTTAATGGGTATGATTACAAGTAGAAGAAGAAGAAAAAGCAAACAGCACAACCAATCAAATAGATCTGGTGATAAGCACTGGAAGAACCAGCCAGTTTTTATGATTCAGCAAGTTGTCAGTTTTATTTTTAGTTAACGGACCTGCCACAACTTCCAGCTTCTGGGGCACAAAGCATCTTATCTCAAAACGAAATATGAGGGGGCAAGCTCAGGGTTTCATGTGAAAGACAAAAGGCAGCAATAGCGACACATACACCCACCCACACACACACATCCATGCACACAAAAAGGAAAATGTTTTTCCTCTAGGAGGCGGTGAATTTCCTGATTGTGATGACGATGAGGGCAAGGAGGACCGACGCTCCCAGGAAGACTGCAATAACTATGGCTGTGATGGCCCCTGGTCCCAGAACACCTAAGGACACACAAACACACACATGCTTGTAATTATTTTATACACATTGCCATTATTTGTCCTTTACAGATTTCTTCTGTTTTGATGTTTCAATTCAAAACACAAATTCTAATACCAGACAAAGATGACCATAATAAATAGAAAAGGAGCAGGTTTAAAATGATGATTTAATTTAGAAACAGAAAAAGCTATATCAAAACCAAAATGGCCTATGGGAATATTTAACTGAACTCCTATGTTAAGTCAATAATTAACTACTATTAACTACGTTGTTTTGGAAAGCTCAAGTTTAATTGAAATCGCCACAATAAAGCCTGATTAGTACCAGACCTGAACAACAATGAAATGACTTAAAGGTGAAAACGATGCGTCCTTTTAAACATTTAGGATAGATCTATGGGTTATACAAAACATGTTCATTAATTCTTTTGCACAAAATCGACTTTATTTTCACAAAAGTGACTAGCAACATATCTAGCGGCTTTTTTTAATTACCTAATGCCAATATAGTTTTTAATCTAGTGTCTTTTTTTCTCAGAAACTGTTGCACTAAAATAATTCCCTGAATTTGATTCAACCACAGCTTAAATCCCTTATTCACCTTGTTCACTGTGTGCCTCTAATAACTGTCTTTCTGGTAAAATTTAATGTATGTGGTGTGAATTCAGGCAATGTATAAAAATTCATGAATTATTTCATAAAGTTCATTTGTACTTCTAAACATATTTGGAGTGTTTTTAATAAAATTTGTGTCCTGCCAAAAACTTCTATCTCCTACAAATACATGAACAAATATAAAAATTATGTGATGACGTTATAGCGACTTTTATGACAGCCATTAGCGAATTTCCCTGCTGAGGAATTGGCAACAGTGGTTCACACTCGCACTTTATATAGAGCTTGAAAGGGTGACTTAACAACCGCACTGCATTGTGGGAAACGTGGGCAACTGAAGAAAAAAAAAACTTTGTTTGTTTACACTGCCTTCATCCCCAACACTCTCTGTTTTCTGTTCTTTTGTTTTTAAAAAGTTAAAAGCATGGTGCAAACATGCTGTGTCATTAACTGTCACATTTGTTCTCACGATCGTTTTGGGAGCAAAAAAAATTTGGGTTGAGATTTTTCAGTTTTTCAACGTGGAAGCAAAGCCAAATTCAATCTAGAATTGCCTCAGTGGCCTCGCTTAGCGTCACGTTGCTCCCAAGTGGCACCTGTGCATAGTGATATCATGTAAATCTGCCACTCAGCCATATTCGTACTCAATGTCAACGCAGCTTTACTACCTCTTTTTCTTACTGACATTTTATGGCTATGTCAAACACAGGAAAGTCTCACCTGTTACTTGCTTATAAGGCACAAAACACCATGCCTACATTTTACAGAGACAGACTATGCCCGTTGGATATAGTTAATATTTTAGTTTATTAGGTATAAATGAAACAATATTCAAACTAAATATTTCCAAAATAAATGTAGCATAGGTGTCATGCTTAAAAATGTCTTGCAGGCACCAGAGCAGAGGAGGAGCACTATGAGGTAAAGGTGTGTTGTTCACATACCTCTGAAATGATAAGTTTTCTCTATAAAGGCAAAAAATTCAGAGATCCCGGACCCACCCAGAGTTGCTTAAAGACGTAACATTTCTGAATTCTTCTCCGGTATGAAAATGAACTCCACTGACGAGATAGAAAGCAAGCCGGAAGGATAAGAGAAAAAAATAAGATGCTAATAGTGCTAGCATTCCTCTGGGATTTATTGATACAAATTAGCATCATGTTAACTGTTAGTCGTCTGTCTTTTCAGCTGTAGTTAAACCTACAGTTGGTAATCCTGTTCAGAAACACTTTTTGTTATACTGGATGAAATCAACCTTCCATCCCGAGAGTAGTCAATACATTCAGAAAAAGGAATGAAAGACCTCTGTGAGAGCTGCAGGCCTGTAAAAACTCTGACCAATCCCTGCCATTCGGTCCAAATCGAAATAACCAATCAGATGCCATCATGTGTTTACATGCCTTTTATCAGCATGTATTAGTGCCAGTGTTAAATTGTGAATGTGATTTATCCCAATAACAATTGTAAAATTAACGTAAGATGTGATATAAAGGTAATATGTTCAATTTTTGTATGTTACAATTTTACTTTGCTTGGGTTACTAGGTTAGGGGCTGGGCTCGGTTCGGTTGGGGTTGCAAGGAGAGGGGCAGTGCCTGACGATTGTGACATGATAAACGGGAGGTATTTGAAACGCCTCGTTTTCCAGACACAAACAAAAATGTACATTCACCTTTAAATTGAACCTGTCTGAAAGACGAAGTGAAACAAAATCAAACAAAGCAACCCATAATGCCCCAATCTAACAAAAGTCCAGAACAAAAAGGAAATTAAGTCAGTGACTTCCATCGCCTTTAAATAAGTTTCCAAGCCATTTCCATCATTTGTACATGGAGAAAAAAATGGAGCCCCAGTCAACGTTCCAAGGAGTGGAAAGCCTGTCAAAATGACTCCATGACCAAATCAAAAATTCATCCAGGAAGTCACAAAATAAACAGAAAAACATCAAAAGTGTTGCAGACCCTTGCTGGTTTGGTTAGTCAAGGTTGAGGATTCAACAACGGAAAAAAAGAGAATGGGCAACAACGGCAACGTTTTTTCCCACTAATAAATTATATAATGATTGGTGAACTGGCTATTGTATTTACTTGGTATTTACTATTTATGTCTATTACAATGTGTGTGATGATCCTAAGCATTTAGGGTTGACATAAAAGGGAAAGAAGAAATCTGTAAGGAATGAATAAATTTTTCACAGCACTGTAGAGCCCAAAAAAATATTTTCTAAGAATAAAATACATTCTTGTTTATTCATTTTTTAACCTTCGTCCTCGTCTAGGATGGGAGGATGTGTGGCGTCTTCAAAGTCA
The DNA here is from genome assembly GCA_037039145.1 of Fundulus diaphanus. NCBI lineage: Eukaryota > Metazoa > Chordata > Actinopteri > Cyprinodontiformes > Fundulidae > Fundulus > Fundulus diaphanus. The sequence goes on along the minus strand of CM073133.1, from coordinate 30,302,745 downwards.
AAGGTGTAGGTCTGTGCTGCTCTGTCCAGGAAAGGGTTTTTGGTTGTAACATCAGCGGGTGGATCTCCAGACATGGCATCCTGGTGGTCCCTACTGGATAAGGCAGGGTCCAATACTGTCTCTGCACAAAAAAAGGTAGAAACAAATAACCACACAAGCTTCTTTACCTTCCTGCAGAACTCTTGATTAGGTAAAGCATAATGCTAATGAACCTCTTTGTCTGCTTTGGAGACTTGCTGTATACACAGCAGCATGCATGGCCTCTTCTGTAACTCTATAAACAGCCTCTTTTTTGTTTTCCAGCTCAGGCCTGAGTATAAAGATGTCTTTGTAAAGGATGGACAGTTTCTCAGCTTGACCCACAAGTAGTCTGTTACGTTTTCTTTTTTTTTTATAAAGGCTCCACTAAATTTCAGAGCAAACAAACAAACAGACGGTTGGTGACTGGGGATACGTCAAAGCTGGTGCTTCTTCCTCCCTTCTTTCTGTATCTACCCATCCAAATTTGGCCTCGTCTGACATTCCTTTGCGGCTAGCTTGTACGTTTTCACACTTTGGCAGTAGAGGGACAAAAGCTGTTTCTCTGAGACCCGTTTGTCTGTTTCCTAAGTCTACAGTTAGAGTGCAGCTTATGTAAATGTTAAGTTGAAAAGTCCAAAAAAACAACTTTAACAGCTCTCTGGTTGTGGTTTCTCCCATCTCTCAGGTAGATGAACATCAATGGAGCCTTGCTTTTAAAATTCAAGGGAAAGGGGGAACATTTTTGAATCATCCCTCTTATAAAAACAAACTATTCATGAGGCCCACCCATTCAGACACTAATAAGTAATTTACTTATCCAGTTCTCTTGACTACTCACATTCCAACATAACCATAATCAAAATATATTTACATTAAGCCAATTTAACTTTTTCTCTCTCTCTTATTCTCTCTCTCTCTTATATATATATACTGTATATATATACTGTATATATATATATATATATACAGGTGGGGTATCTGCTAATATTCTTAACTCCAACGTTTGATGTGAGTGTTTTGATGCTGCCGTGTTGACTCCGAGCAGTGAGCAGCTTCCTGTCCTGTTGCTGGCTTTAAGTCTGGAGGCCCAGGCTTGTGGCCAGTTTAGCCATCAATGAGGCCTTCAGCTGGTGCCACAAAAGGCAGCTTGTGCGGCCAAGCGGACCAGCAAGCTTCAACCGGTAACAGCCGGACAGGCCAAAAGCAGGCACGGCCTCGGCACTGGATGTCAAACAAACTTGTTTATTAAATAGAACCTGTGTGTAAAAATGGCTGTAGTTCTCAACACAGTGACTAAACGAAAAGGTGACGGAAATTAAATGCAGCACGTTGTTGTTCTTCCCAGGTGTTTGTTTCCATGGGATGAGGTTTGCTAAATCTTTTTATTGGTAAAATGTTAATTTATTGCTCTGTCATCAACTCAACATGTCTTTACTCTCAAAACTGCCGGTCAAATTAACTTATTAAAATATTATAGCTATAATACAATGTCTACATCGTTTTAAATTACACAAGACCATGATGTGCATACCTGTGAAACCATTTGAAATTATTGCCAAACAATCCGCAATTTTAATAATATGTCGGTGATTTGGTGCATTGTTTAAAAAGTAACGATGAGGCTATTCTATTGCTTTCTGGCCACCTCAGATTATAACGCACACTAACTAGAAAAAAGTTAGTTTGGATGTTTTTTAATATCTTTTTTTAATTCCGTAGTTTAAGATAATTTTTAACTCTCACCACCAAGTAAGGTGTTTTATTGTGTCGGGTTTGATGTGACATAGCTCTGTATCATTTTCTGTAGATTTTTTAGCTAACCCTTGTTAATTCTTTTGATTGATTTGAAATTACCTTTTGTTTTTTGCTAGTTCATCCACTTCTTTGTGATTTGTATAAGCCTATTTTAAAATGTGACCATTATTATTGACACGTTTTACAAATTATAGTCGATTACAAAAGTTAGCTCTTGCCCTGGAATTACACTCGATCACAACCCTACTCCTGTTCAAGGTCAGGCTAAAGACCTTTTTGTATTCATATTGGCCTCTGATATATAAAAGTAATGTCTCCTTTTAAAATGTGAACTGAATTATAGTTATATGTCGAGTTGTTTTATCCATTTATTCTTTTTGATTTATTATTACTTTTTGTGTTTTTAATTCTGTACAGCACTTTGATCAATCTGTGGTTGTTGTAAAGAGCTTTAGAAATAAAATTTGATCGACTGATTCTAGGTATGTCAATTATCTACTATGTGGCTGTAATTTCTGTGGGAGCAATAATTTAACCACGTTTTAAATTACTTAAATCTCTACACAGAAATATTTTTTTAAGAGTTATCGTACAGCACATTTTTTCTAATCTCTGCCGAAACCCTGCGAGTTGCAGATTTGCCAGGGATTATGTTCTACATACATCACCTTTTTTCTGACACCCACACACAAGCAGTCTGAAGATGATTTAGAGATCAGTATCTTGCTCTTGGTGATTGTGTTATGCAAACTGAAAAGTTGATCATTTTCACCACTGATCCTCCGATTAGAGGATGGCAGACTCTTATCTTCTGACTTCTTTGTTCTATGTTAGTTTGCTGTCTACATACACATCATCTGGATCACTGCAGGCCTCCTTCTGTAACATCATAAAAATCAAAACTTATTACCTGTTACAGCTTACACCAAAGGAGGGAGATTTCAGGCAGTAGAAATGCAGAAAGCCATTTGTTGGTACCTCAGGGCTCCTCTATCAGGATTTCACACCAACAAGAGAGATGACCAAGAGTTCAGACAAGTGTGTGTGAAAAGTAACCTTGCCCAGCCTTGGAAGTATAAGTGATGCATCCCAAATATAGACGGGGCATCACTGTCTGTGCCCTTGCTTCACCCTTCTTAACTACCACATGAAGTACTAAGGTTTTCATGATAAAATATTTAACACATTGGTAATATTTTATTTAGTTTACAAAACTGTTAAAGGACAGTTTTGTTGAAGACGTGGAGGGATAAAGCAGATTCTTCAAAACAAGCACAGCTATTGCTTGTAAAATCATCAAACTAAACCTTTTATCATGGGACGTGTGTCGGTTCTTCCTTCATGCTGAATCAACAGATGAGGCTGCAAGTCACACTGCATCAGTTGCTGTGGTCAAGTCTCGTGGATGACTGGCATTTGTGCACATGACAAGCCTGTCACTCAACAAATGCCAGTAATAAGCCTGAGGAGAAACAAAAACTAACCTAAACTAAACCAAAACGTTTTACTGATTCACAGCAGAGATTTTTTGGTTAGACCGTCACTATAGATATATAAAACAAAGAAGACACTGTCCTCGTTATCCTACTGGCCTCTTGACCTTTACACTGAGCCCCGGGCCTGAGATACACTCTGCTGCGCTTGAAGATTTTTAAAGCTCTATACCGAAGGTATTCTAAAGAAAAACGCATAAAGAATTTGCATTAACAGACAGATTTATATCTGACAGTTATTTTTTCTATCTAAACGTAGCTGATGCTCATCATAAAATGTTCCCCACGTCATATATATATATATATATATATATATATATATATATATATATATATATATATATATATATATATATACTCTAAAATATAAACCAGTGCCACACTGAATCATTTCTGCTCAGGTTGAGCAAGAGGGAAGTGGGTTTTTTTAAGCTTCATACGAACATCAGGCATCATGAAGGCAACTGAGTCATCCTGACCATCAAAGAGCAGCTTTCACAGCTTGAACAACTGCATCATTTACACTGTCGACGCACACGTAAAGGTGTGCGTGAATGGGGAAAGAGGGGGGTAAAAAAGGCACAAAACTCACACACCAAAGAATTAATAACTGCAAGAATAGAAAGTCGTCATGTCTTTTTAGTAGAATTCGCCCTTAACATTTCCTGCAGAAGCAGGACGAGGTCTCCTCTGACCACAAGCATGAAGCTATGAAGAAAACAGATTTACCTGCGTGTGCAATGGCTAACAGGAGGCTGAAGAGAACCAGGACAGCCCTGCAGATGCTGCTGTGAACCATGGCGGCTGTGACAGTGGAGCGTCTCCAAAATGCCTCGAGCAGAGACTTGCAACAAGTAGCTGGCCCAGGAGAGGAGCAGGGGAGGAATAAAAGAGGGCCGTGAAGGGAGAAAGGTACAGAGCTAAAGGGGTGAGAGGAGAGGTGGGACTAGGTGTGCACAGGGCCGTCAGAACAGTGTGCACTCTGTGTAAATGTACAGACCCCCCACCCCACCCCCACCACCACCAAAAAAAAAAAAAAAAAAAAACCCTGAATGTTCAGTTTGATTGAAGGGGTAAACATTTGGTCAGCTGAGTGTGTGCGGATCATAACACAAAGATTTCTACCCACAATTTCACTTATTCGACCTTCAAAAAGACATATTCTATATTCACTGAAAAAATAAAAGAATAGAGCATGGAAAACTTATTTTACAACAAACTACATAATCATGTATGCTATTATATACATATATGTATATATATATATATTTTTTTTTTTATTTGTCGGTCTTGTCCACAATGACGTGTACTGCTGTTTTTCTTCACCCATGTGAAAGAGGTCTTGCTGTCAATAAAGGTTTACAATACATACATACAATGAAACACTGTTTATATGTGGGTGTAAACAAATGGTAAAGATAATTGGCTGAAAGTTGCCAGTTGTTCTTGTCTGTTATTCACCCTCGAATGTCAAAAACATGGGATGAAAATAACAAAAATAAAACCATTGAGGAAGCACAAAACCTCCTTTAAAGATTAATATCAACATGCATAACTTGTTTACCATCAATTAAAACATATTTTTGTAAAACAGTGAGATCTTTGCTCATTAAAGTTTCAATTGTGTAGGTAATCCATCTTTTTTTGTGGGGTGGGGGGTACGCACTGGTTGGTTTTCAGCATGAAGGTATAAAATTTCCCATCATGTCGTTCCTACAGTGTTAGATCCTTCAAAAGCCAGAGAGTTTGAGTTTTCTTTGGCTGTAAGGAGCATAGTACAACACTGCGGTAGCCCCTCCCCCACATGTTACTCTGCACTGCCAGTCAGCTGGCTGAATGAATAAAACACTTTTTTTCTTTATATGGCAAGCTATGAGCGCCATGTCTGTGAACCAGCCAGCTGCAGGCTGACTACCTGACCTGATTGGCTAAACTAGCCATTAGCTAATACAGCTAATGTTAGCTTGGCATGCTCATGGTCCTGCACAACCACAAGCAGAAACAGAAATGCACAATATACTGCACAATAAAGACTTTAATGCAATGATTATATTTAACAATTGTTTGTATTCTAGATTTTTCCTTAGAAAACAAAGTTACAGTAAATATTATGGGCAACATTATAATGTAATACAAAATGTTGTATTAATCCAGCAACATTAATACTGATAGTTTTTTTTCTCTCTTTTTAAATAATTAAATTATTCATTTTTGGACATCTTTATGTTAATATTGTGATATCTTTAGGCTGTTTGTCATGCTGTGAAAATCTCTTACTGGCCCATGCCTAGTTGAGTGCAAATTGAATTAAAAACATCTGAGAAAAACCTGAAAAATATTAGCAATTTTCTCTGGATTCGTGACATTAATGACAATTATTGGTTAAAGGCTAGTTTAGGCTGATACATACCAGCACCTAAAATGTTAATTCAGGAACCTGTCAGTCACTTCTTGTTAGAATAATGTTTGGAGCTTTGCTGTGGCCTTCCATTACATGAATATAGTTTCAGTAAAGCTGTTTAGCAAATTAGCGGTGAGACAGAACGGCATCTTCATTAAATATCCTGTGTAAAATAAATTATTGGAGAAATTTTGGGATATGTGTGGTGAGCTGGCATATTACGCCTGGTAAAAATGCAAGAGAATAAATTATTTCACGTTTAGTTAACTATGCCTGCAAAATATTCATAACTAACTGAAATATGTAGCCTGAATATTTCTTAATGTTCCTAACTTTAATTTACATATTGTTTTCTTTACTGGTATTGCTTTATAATTCCCTTTTTAAACTTCTTATTCTAGCTTCACCAACGCTAACTTTTGTCTCATATTTTTCCTGTCTCAGAGAGAAGGTAAGTAGAAGAGTGCAAGTGCGAGTAGTTGGAATATACATTAGGCAAGCTAAAACCAAATCTATCCATCCATTTATATATATATATATATATAAATATATATATTATTATTTTTTTACATTGGGTAATATGATCAGCACTCATTTTTACCATATTAAAATGAGGTATGGTTATGCAAAACATACCTGTGGCAGGTAGGACCAAATAAAACACTAGAGAGAAATTACGCAGATGATGATTTCCATGTTTAATGGTGAGAAAGGCAATCTAAAGGCTTAAGAGGGGAAAAATATTCGAGGGCTAGATAATAGCACCTCTGTGTGTCCATATGTTGCTAAAACAGCAGCAGTTTGATTGGGTGCCAAGTGGAAAGTGATTTTTAAACGGTACTTGGCCAACTTGAATTACAACGAAAGGGTACCTTTCTTGCACACTCTGATAGCAGAACTACAACTTTCCTATACCAAACATGTAAAAAAAACATGTCACTTATATATCTATTATGTTTTGAATTTCGTGGTTGTTGGATTTGCTCTCGTTAATTTGAATGAATGTTAAAGGCGACAGATAATCCGTCACTGACCTTTTGAGGTGGGGGGTCTGTTACAGTGAGGCCGGTTACAGGTCAGACATTTACGCTGCAAAAGTTGTTAACGAATTTGGCTATGCATAATTTGAAATTACATGAATGTGACAAATTCTGGCAACGTGCACTTGTCTGCATTTCTCACTGGGATAACTCGCTGTAAAGGGTGACGGATGAGTATTGCCACAGGCTTCTATACCTTTCAGATTGAGCTGCTCAGTCTGAAAGGTATGGAAGAAGAAAATTAAAATCAGATATTAATGATTTACATTAATATCACAACAAAATTTAGAACAACCTACTTTGTATGTTTAGGACGCCCTCTCTAAGGTCAAAACTGAACTTGACATTGAATCAGTTAAATTTCTGTAGAAAAAGTGGCATTGTTTCGCAATATAAACAGCTTCTCTGTTATTCCAGTTTTTATGCATCAGCAGGGTATCGACATTTCTTGTTGCATTGGCACAATTGAGTGCATGTTAGTTGGGGGGTTTCTTTTCCTCTGCTACAAGTTGCTAGTTTTACTTCCTAAGACATTATCAACTGCTTTTGTGACATTGTGGTTTAACGACCAAACTAATCTTGGGTGTGGAAATAAACTGTCAGTGCAAACAAGTGGCAAAAGAGAAATGTGACCTGAAACAACAAGCGCATTTACTCTGAAAATGGAAAACATTTGAAACTTCATAACTAATTAAATACTAAAAGGTTAAACAATCTCTGAAGCTAATTTATGTACACTGGATATTTACATACATAGTATAAAAAAGACATGATTTGTCCTCACTGACAGTAATTAACCTTAAACCTGTAGGGTGCTGCATTGCTCTGTTAAAGACCGTGGGAACGTTTAGCCGTCATACTGTTCAGGAAGAAGATCTGCATCATAGATGCGACGTGAGTAACATGCTTTTGGGTGTTAAAATGTGTGTCAACCCCAAAACAAAAGTTAAACACCTCGTGAGGATCCTGGCTGAGGCTGGTAATTATCCACAGTGAAGCAGGTTTTGCACCAACCTGGCTGAAAGGCCACTCAGATAGGAAGAAGCCAGTAAATAAAAAGTGACTTAAAAAGCCAGATTACAGTTTTCAGAGGGACTTGGGGGACAAAAACTTTACATTTTGAAGGCATGCTCTGTGGTCTGATGAAGCCATATTGAAGAACTTTGTCTATAATGTCCGTTGTTTGGAAGACGGGGGGGGGTGCGGGAGGTCAAGGTTCTTGGTGTCATGTTTTGCTGCAGCAGACTGCTGCCCTTAACAAAACACATGGCATCATGAGGAAAGAACATTATGGGAAAATTCTCAAGACATCAAGCAGGAGGTCCAATCTTGGGCATAAGATGGTCTTCCAAAAGGATAGTGACCCTAAGCATACTGCAAAATTAGTGACAAAGTGGCCCAAGTACAACTAAGCCAATGTTTTAGAGTGACCATCACAAAGTCCTGGTCTGAGTCCTATAACAGAAACACTACCATGTAAAAAAAAATAGATAGATTTATGTAGGAAAGTTGATTTCGATAATCTTATTGCTGTTTTTTTAATCGAACAGATTTTGGTAATCCTCGCTGATCTAAAGCAGGACATCAGATCACCACAACAATCGTATTGTCAGCAAATTTAATAACAGTGTTTGTTATGTGGGCTGGCTGGTAGCCATGGGTGAATAGCAGAGGGCCAAGTACACATTCCTGGGGTACACCAGTGTTCAAGGCGATCGCAAAAAAGTGGCAATGTGTAGTTCCCCATTCCAACAATTTAAGTGTGGTTGGTCAGGACGTCAGGGGTCCAGCTGCAGATAGAGCTCAGGCCGACGATGTGCAGTTTGGACACCAAACTGGTGAGAATGACCGTGCTGAAGGCTGAGGTCCTGCAAGAGCAGCCTAATACAAGTGTTCAGTTTCTCCAGGGCAGTGATGCTGATGGCGTCCTCTGTTGACCTGTTAGCGCTGGTGAACTGGTGCTGATCCAGCATAGCAGGGATGGTACATTTGATGTGAGCCTTTCCAACCTTTCAAAACACTTCACAATCACAGCAGTGAGTTCAACCGGTCTGTCGATGTTCAGGCTGCCTTTTCAGCTTGGGGATACACAGAATGGCTGTAGATTTGAGGTACGCTGGTCCAGCAGAAGATGAAGATGTTGAAGATGTGCTTTGTTGACGTTCTCAAAATGTGTAAAGAAAAGTTTAAATCCTCAGCAAACCTGGGGTCACCATAAAATGTGCAGATTTAACAAAGGCATAAAAACTGACCTTGGAGATACTTCCCAATCATGGCACTGACATAAACACCATCAATTCTGACCTAGACTGTTAAAAAATAATCATCTATGGTGATATTAAACTGAATTAATCGAATTCCACAGACTTTCCACTTAGAACAAAGTGCAATGTTTGAAACACTTTTATAAAATTCTAATGCATGTGAAAAGATGTTAAATTATTGCCGTTTAAAGTAAATATCTTCTCTCCTAAGACCATCTCAGTGGAGGTCTCAGAGCTTGAAGGACACGCATGGTGATAGTATTGTTTTGGTACACTACCTATCCCAGCCCAGTGAAGAGGAAAAATGTTTTAATTTATTTATATCTACATAGATGTGGAAAAAAACTGTGTGTAGCTACTGATAAGGCAGCACGGTTCGGTTGTTGTTTTTGTTCACCACAATCTTCCAAAACAGCTTTTGATTTGCTTAAGTTTGGTTCTGAACTCTAAAGAGAACTAACAAATCAACAGATTTGTTGAAGATTTGTGCAGATTCTTTGTTTACTAAGAATGAAGATGAGAAACGGGACTTTGAGAACCGCAGGTCAAGGGACCAGGTCCGGTTAGCTGAGAGGTGACAATGAGACCGAATGCTGCGATCACGCCGTCTCCTCAATCTCTAGCTGCTTTTTGGGCATCAGAAACTGTCAGACTGTGAAGGCTTTCCTATGAATTTTTGGTTTCCTTCCCTTATAAAACAGGTATTTTTAAAATCTAAATTATGTACAGAAACCCTGAGCTTATCATTCATGAGGAAGAAAACATTGGAAAGATAAATCTTTATCAGCTCAAGAAAACCTGATTGTTCGTTCTCCAACCTTTCAAAATTCCTGCAAGAAGTTAATTTGATGTTTATGTCTGGTTAGATAATCATATTAGCTTGATCACAAAAGGTGCATTATAGATTCTGCAACTAGATTCAACATATTCACCCAATTCAAAACTGAAGCTTTAATAACATGATACTGAGAATAATAGTTTAATATTTCTTTCCCTTTTAGGTTTGCAATTATGCTCCCTGACAGGAAATTACCCACCAGACACATTTCAAAGCTTTTGAGATCAAGAAAAATATTTGATTCACTGAGACTAATGTGGTTTCTAATAAATACCCAGTCTACTTACGCATTGCATGTAAGCTTTAGTAGTGAGACACTTATCTCCATTTCCCTACATATTGTATGTATTGTGGTGTGTTGTGGTGATTTGTACATTTAGGATTTGGCTGAATAGTTCAGACACAGATGTGAACAGCCCACACATAAGACTGTTTTATTAATTCATACTGTAATAAAAAAGTATGACTCCAGCAGGTCCTTTTTCATATATTATAATACAGATGCAGAATTGAAAGTTTATTCTTTTAACAGCCTAGTATTTTACAAGAAATAGATAACTAGTTGGAACTTTTGAACATGTCCTTAAAACAGGACATAAGTGGGCACGAATCCTTGGGCTCTACTTTGCCGTTAATATCCATGAACAACCAGCTGAAAAAACAAGGGAGAGGGTGGGGGCAACCGGGGGAAGGTGGGAGAAGTGGGGGCTTTCAATAAATAAAACAAAATAAATGAATATAGTTTATACTTTACCATGCTATCCCACCCATCTATCCACACTTCAAATAAAACCCACGAACAATAGAGGCCAAATTTGAAATCTGTTTCAGTGACTTTTTGCAGGAAGTTTTTTTCTAGATCAAATAGCTGAAACCAAAAGGAGGTCAAAATCTCTGAAGATTTTGCTGATTTGGCCTGGTAGATGTTGCCTTCACCAGTTTGCTCCAGCTACAGGTCCATTTGCAAGACAGCAAAAAAAACTGTAATGGAGGTGATCTATGATGGGGAAACTTTATAAAAAAAAAAGAAAAAAAAAAAAAAAGAAATTTGTGGAAACTTTAGGGGACTGGGGATTCGGTAGAACAGCTGCTGTTCAAACTGGATACAGTCCTTGGGATTTGCTTGGCTGTAGTCCCTTACGGGTCCTCCAAAGTCTCGATTTCTCCCATATTCAGTCTCTCAGATGATGCGTTCACAGAAAAACCTAACATTTAAGTAGGAAAACAACCTTAGTACACAGTGGAGGTAAAACAAGTTATTTTTTTATTTAACAGATAATAGTTTAAGCCCACCTAAAAGGCTCGGGTCTGCTCGGACCATCTTCTGCTTCTTTTTCTTCTTCCCTGAGGTGACCGTCTCAAATCGTTGCTGCTGGCCACTCGTATGGTTGGACTGGTAGATGGCTGAAGATCCCGTCCCCCCCCACACAGAGTCCTTCAACAGAAGCAGGAAACGTAAGACTAATAAAAAAACTGTCCATTCGCAGTCATAACCCTGTAGGTGCCTTTAAAATACAGACTGAACTGTATGCCTCTGCTAAATTCAACCAGGTCCCTGAATGAAGCTGCTCTACCTCTGGCCAAAGATACTCTTGTAAAGAGAACAATGTGAAATACATGAAATAATGTCATCTGTTATACAGAAGTTACTGCTTCAGTCATCTGCCCCATTTGTCATGCGAGTGTCACACTTTTCAGTCCTGCTGCACCTCAATAAGACTGGGAAAAATATGGCTGGAGTTTAATTTTAGTTAAGGAGGAGAGATCAAGATGTAAGAATTAGTGTTGCGCCGATGCCATTTTTTGGCCCCCGATACGATGCCCGATACCTGGCTGTGCAGTATTGGCCGATACCGATACCATACCGATACCATCTGTTTGAAATTGATGTGTGTGTATATATGAAGAACTGCATACTGCTTAGGGTAGTAGAACTTTTTATTGCCTACCTGGAATGGGTGACAATAGTTGAAGAAACTTTTGGCTCTCAAAGGCCAAAATAGTGCAACATTCGTGAAATTATAACATGTATAATAGTAGTGCAAAAGTAAGAGTAAAATTACATTAATAATTGAATAATCTCTTTTAAACCCTGAGTTTTGGCTCTCAAATGCCAAAATAGTGCAACTTTCATGAACTTATATAACATGTATAATACTAGTCGGGAGAGAGAAGGCTGCGTTCAAGTGACATACAAACATCAAAATGGTATCGGTGCCCTATTTGTTGGTACTCGCCGATACCGATACCATCATTTTAGTGCTGGATCGGGGGCCCCGTCCGATACTGGTATCGGTATCAGTGCAACACTGGTAAGAATCATTGTTTTCATTCTCCCTCTTGTTTATAGGTTTTTGCCTCCCCCCATATATAATAAGGAATCTAGTAGGAAATACAGTTTCAAACAATAAAGTTCACTTCTCCTTCAGTTTTTACTTAATGAAAAACAAAAGCTAAACAATGTGTTATCTTGTAGAAACCATAAAGCTGTGAAGAACCACAACAAATCAATCAAATCTTAGTACAGCTCTACTGACATGGAAAAAAAAATGCACGGCGAGGGCTGGACAGACCAGCCTTGTGATAAAATTGATAAATAAGCTCCACACGCTCCCTGTTATTACAAGACACACCTTGGTAGTTTACCCCATAGGGCTAAACAAGAAGAACGCCTTGTGGTTTGGTAAAAAAATACCTAGAGTTAGTTTCTGACATTTGCAACAATACTGATGAAGTTCTAATTAAGGCAATGTTCGGGGCATCTCTGATTTAAATTTAAGACCTTTCAAAGATGCGTTTTGTTTACATGAACTCTGCAATAATTACAAAACACAAGTTAACTTAACAACTTCCTTGATAACTTATGTGTTTAACCCTAGATTAGCTAACTTCTTATAGCATAATTCAGTGATGGGTTTTAGCTAAACATCGAAAAGCCCGTTTTCAGCCCTAATCAAGTAGAAAGTCTACCATGACGGAGCTAATATCCAATAGACAGACTCAAAGACATAAAAACCTGGGTGGCTTTAAATTTTCTGCTTTTAAATTCAGACAGGACAAAAGTCTATGGATCAAATCTTTGAAAAATAAACTGTTGAGTCAATTGCTTAGTCTGGATGGCATTAAATTGGCCTCTGGTAATAAAACCAAAAACCTTGGTGGTGTTTTTTAACCAGGACGGGACCAGAATTCAATACCAATATATATCGATCGATAGATGTGTGGTGCGAAAAAAAAAGTCAATAAAAAGATCAATAGAAGAACAGTTTTCCTTCCTTTTGCATTGTAGCCTATCATGTAGGTTAATACAACAGTCATTAAATCCTCCCAACCAATCACAAACAGACCCAGGAACGCTCCGTCACCAAGCTCCGCCCCCTTCAAAGGATTCAGAGAGCATGTGTTCTTTTTTTTTTAAACGTACAGTTTTGGTAAAAAGTTGGTTGAATAAAAGGTTGAGTTTGAATGAAATGCTTGTTTATTTAAAAATAGGTCATTAAGCAACAGCATAAAATCACCAGGTCTGCACTTAAATTAGATGTTTTGAATTTTTTGATCATTATCGATATCGAGCAGCATGATTTCCATTTCATCGATCTCTGTTTCACGAGATGAAGCCACCTATGGAGCTAATACTGCCATTACCCTTTAACTTTTCTCTAGCATAGGACGTATTTCTGTGTTCTTTTTGTGTTCTGCTCTGTCTTCCCATAGCTCCAGTTAGTCGTAGCAGATGATCGTTCACACTGAGCCTGCTTCTGCTGGAGGTTTCTCCCTGTTAAAAGGGAAGTTTTCCTCTCCACTGTTGCTAAATGCATGCTCAGTATGAGGGATTGCTGTAATACCATCGACGATGCTGGCAACTGTCCACTTTCGCTACCTGCTCATCCAGGAGTGAATGCTTGATGCAATCCGCTTGGTTTCCTAAGTTAGCTTTTTCTAACCAATGTGAATGATAAACTGATCTTGACTCAATTGTTTGAGTCTGGAAACTGGAAAGTATGAAATTGACCTGGATTCTGTCTCCATGATTTGACTTTTTTTGTAAAGTGCGTCGAGAGAACATGTGTTATGAATTGCTGCTATATAAAGATAATAAAATCAATAAACTGAATATGGACAGCATAACAAGGATGTTTTAGTTTTAATTGCCTAAACGTTTCAGCAGCCTCCACAAACTAAAGAGCCATTTTTTTTGCTGTCGGTCAGAAAGTAAAAAATGTCTAGGACTGAAAAATACAACTCTGAATTCCTAAAGAATTACTTTACCATAAAAAAATAAACATGCAACACCAAGTTGAACAAACACAGCTGTTTAAATGGGTTGAAAGGCGTCACCCTGAAAGGCCTGATGAATAAACTAGTCTCATTTTGACCTGGTGGCAAGACAATTTGTGTGGAGCTTCAACAGCAACACAAAGTAGAACCTTTGGGATCCTGGACCTTTAAACAACAACTAGCACTTCAGGCTCTTACTTGCTGCTGCTGCTGCTTGGCTTGCTGCTGCTGCTGTTGTTGTTTCGGCAGCGCCTGCTTCTGTTGGTTAGCGTTCTGTTTGGCACGACGTTCCAGGAACTGCTTGGCAAAGTCCTTGGATTCAGGAGTGTCCCCCAAATAGGCCCTGACGTAGTCATGCACCTCATAAGGAGAGTCCACTTCCTTCAGGAAGGATGCAAACGTGGGAACTGGCGGGACGAGAAAAGCGGAGCGTTATTCCTGACTCGGGCATCCAGGAAAGGGGCATGGTTGGGTGTGGGTGGAGCGACTTTGTGAAATGCTTAAAGGTTTACCGTCCAGGTTGTTGGCTGTGTTGAGCGTGTGCAGGGTTTGCTCACACCATTGCATAAACGTGTCCTGCTGGCTCTTACTGACACCCTGGAACAACTTTAGCAGCTTCTCCTCCTCGTCGACCTTCTTACTGGTTCGCCCACTCAAAGAGTTACTTAATGTGGAAGACAAAAGCACCGAGTTAGAAGTGTGTATTACTCATAGCTCTCAGATAATAAGTCATGCTTTTCATCACAAGCTCTGACTAAGAAAGTTTTAATTTGGCATCCTAAACAAATACCTGAGGTTGGCGTTGCCTTTGTTGTTCTTCTGAGTGTTGCCTTTTTTGGTCTGGGGAGGTTGTTGCACGGCCTCCTTTACGGCCTCATCCCAGAAGCCCATGTTTGAGTTGTGGGTGTCGCCCCAGATACTGCTGGAGTCTGAGCCCCAGTTAGTGCCGGCGTTGACAGAGCCCCAAACCGAGTTCAGCGATGTCTGTGAGGAGACGTACAATGCTTTAGGGTCAAATCAAACGATTTTCACCATAGATCTCACATTTTAGTTCACATGTTCACAAAGCTGTTAGACTTATAGTCTGAAAAATACGGTACTGGTAAATCATGAGCTCCTTTTAGTTGCTCTCTTTTTTTATATAATTTGGTCGACCCTGTAACTTAGTCAGGTGCGACTTATATATCAATTTTAAATGGTAATCCATGTTGACCATGAACCAACAAGTAAACTCTACCTAGTCTACAGCCGCAACCGGGCGCTCTGGGCTTGTGAAAACTATATGCTGCTCCTGCACCACTTAAAAATGGACTGAAACATTTAACTTAAAGACAACAAAGACTGAACACATGTTTGTATGCTGTTTCGCTGTTCCAGTATGCATTCACGCAGCGGAGCGTTGCGTGGTTCAGCTCGAAGGGCCCAGACCGCGACAGAACCCTGTCATTAGGCTGTCTATGAAGCTAACAACAGCTAGCGCTAGCTTACAGGTCTGTTGTCCGGCGGGTTACAACCTCACTGATGCACGTGAGCTTTATGTTGCTCTGAAACATCCGTGTCATACTGTTAGGATAGCACATAGCACCGCTACGCTCACGGTCTAATTTCAGCGTTATGTTTGACAACTTTTAGCGTAATGAGCCGTTAGGCTGAAATACGCTGGCAAGAACTTTCCTGGTTGGAGTCGCTGGCTTGTTATGCTAATTTACCCCATTCTTCCTCCCAGGTTTGTTTCATATTATTCAACCAGTTGTGGATGCAGCTGTTTAATTTAATAAATCGGTTTACCAGATTAAATGTCGGTTTTTGTCTTGGGATTGTGTGAAATAAGTTTCTAAATAAATGTGTATTGTCTGGTGCGACTTACAGTCCAAAACATACGGTA
This sequence comes from Fundulus diaphanus, assembly GCA_037039145.1. Classification (NCBI taxonomy): domain Eukaryota; kingdom Metazoa; phylum Chordata; class Actinopteri; order Cyprinodontiformes; family Fundulidae; genus Fundulus; species Fundulus diaphanus. The sequence goes on along the minus strand of CM073133.1, from coordinate 30,286,770 downwards.
CATGAAATTGGCCTAACTGGAGCTACTCTTATTATAAATGTGCAAAGTCACCAGGGAAAAGATATTTAAACAATATTTCATCATTGTCTTCACGTTTTAAATCAAAATGTTAGACCTTATCATATCTTAAGACAAGGTCTTAACAATACCTTCTGAGCTATGATACCAATTTGGGACAAATGATCAAAATCTGACCTAATGTCCTTGCCATGGTTCATGTAACATCCCTGTGATACATATGACCTGTGGACTATTACGTGCATTGCTAATATGACTAAAAACGAAGCACGGAGGCTCTTACATGTGGCAAATAATAATAATAATAATAATAATCAGTTATGCCTAACCAATACTGATAAAACCCTAGGTTTTAACAAGCTACATTCATACTCAACCCACAGGGAAGACTTTCATGCACCACAACTCTAGAAAATTTGGATGTGGCGAACGTCCTTTTTAATTTTACAACTTCATCTGAGGCGCACGCCATTCATTGGAGTTCTTCTTTTAAACAATGGAAGATCAAATCTGATAAAAGATAAAAATCTGTATTTAGCTCTTCGCAGCAAAAAAAGTAGCTATTGAGGCAGTGGTTCACTAATATAAAAGGTCACACGTACAAAGTCAGACTTTATACGTGTGACCTTCTATAAATTTTTGGAAATCTAAGTAACACTTTAACATTCAGTCAGTTAAACTTCAGGAATACTGATCTGGTGGGTTCAGTGGTAGAGGTTGTTAGTCAGTGTCGGCTGTTCTGGTGTAAATAAAAGCAACAACAAGGGGACTGAAGGGGCAACAATGAGACGAGCCAAAAAACAGGAAGGGTGTCGCAGGAGGAGGCAAACAGCCTTTTCCCTCCTCCTCTTCGTGCTGGGGTGAACGTTATGCTGCCTGCAACATTAATCACTATGATCGCTTTGGGTCAATGTTGGTCTGGGGAGGCACAAGCATGGCGGGTCGCAGAGACCCCGACGGCACCCTGAACGCCTTTAGACTTATTGTTAGACCCTTCTCTGTTGCAGTGGCTGCTCCTCCTGGTGCATGATAATGCCCGCTCTAATGTGGTAAGAGTAGGCAGGCAGTTCCTGGAGGATTAAGGAATTGATACCGTTGACTGGTTTCCACGCTCCCCTGACCTAAACAAAATCAAACATCTCTGTGACGTCTTGAGAGAGAGAGAGAGAGAGAGAGAGAGAGAGAGAGAGAGAGAGAGAGAGAGAGAGAGAGAGAGAGAGAGAGAGAGAGAGAGATAATCTGATCAATGACGAGCCTTCTCATGCACCAGGTTTTATTCTGAATTAATTTATTTACGTGCAGAGTTGTCATATTTCCCTAAAAAACAAAGAAGAAGTCTGTGCTGAGACAAACAAACACGGAAGTGCTCCGTTTCTTCTGAGCGCCCGCAGCTGGTACTAACAACAGTTTACAGCCATCGAGGCGTTCGATCATTTTGAGCCCTTAAGGTTTCTAATAACAAGGTGGAGTCGCCAACAGACCAGTTTTGCTTCCCCCAAACATAGCCTCTAGTCACTGACGGAGCAAACGCATAATGTTGACATAGGGCCAACGTGTGCAGTCAGGGCAGTTTGCCCCAGTCTGACTGACACGGTCAGAACAAACGTTTAGACGGACGCTGCTCGGCTTAAGGATCGGCATAAACCACCGCTCTCATTCGCACAACGTCCAGACAGCCGTGTTTACATGATGCATTTTCATTCAGGTTGGCCCCTTATTGGATTACTTCTGTCCATATAAACACAGCAAAAGAGGCAGAGTGTTGTAGCGTTCTGGTAAACAATAATATAATCAGCCGTGTTACATACAGTTCTGTTCTGAGGTCGGGTCTGTTGGGTGACAGTTGGATGTTGTTGCGGTGTCTGCTCCTTCCGCTGCTTCATATGCTGGGCCTCCTCCCTCTGAATCTCCAGCAAGGACTTGGTAATCACGGGCTGTTTGGCCATGTTCCCCCAGCCAGACAGCTTGGCGTGCGACAGCTGAGCTTGCTGCAGCGCCTGCTGTTGCTGCTGCTTGAGGAGCTCTTGCTGCTGACGTCGCTGCTGAGAGGGTGAGAAGACCACAAGGGTGTATTTATGAAGGATGGGTCACACATGAAACAATTATATAACTGGAGAAACTGAAACGATGTTCTGCCGTGACCGTGGCCAACGGTCTAGATGCTTTCTGCCCCACATCCTGCAGCTGTAAGAACACAGAAACCTAAAACTAGAGGTTTACTTCAGATCCATGTCTGCCTTGTGACATAAAACTGATTTTAGTGCTTGTGCTCGACTATTGTGAGGCAGATGCTGGATACAGTAGAATGCAGAGGGTTAGCGCTTCACTCACACTGGCCGGACTAACTTGTCTACTCACAGACTCAGTCAGGCCTGTTCTTATCAATGAAACTTTCATGACACCCGCATTCTGCAAAAGTGCTGAATGACAGAAGGCATCGGTCGCTACATTGTCGCCATCAGAGAAAGGATGTTTGCATGTTCTGTTCAGCTTGCGTGAACGCGGCCGGAAAACTACTTTGAGATCTAACCTTGACCTGGAGGTACCTGCATCCATTTAGTGAAACGTTCAAAAATACACAGAAACAGGGCGAAAAATGCAAAAGCAGTTTGCTAATTCTTTTAAAATGTAAGAAAATATTTTGCACGGACACAATGCTTCTTATAGTCTTTTCTTCAGCTCCTCCTGCAACTTTTGCAGCAAAATCATGACGCTAAATCCACTGAGATAAACATACATACAGGTTATAGTTGCCACTTTATCACTGCTTGCAACATGAAGAAGAACTGCGACAAATGTTAACCAATTATTAATTAATTATAATTGCCAGTAGATGGAAAGACTGCTCATCATTTGGGTTCTAGGAACCCCAGGCAGACAAATATAACTTTTACTTATTAATCACAAGTCGTACTGTTGTTTCAACATTCAGCAACATTATTGGATTCCTTCCAACTATTGTGCTGCCCTGATGTTGAGATGCAGCCTCTGCTCAGGTCAGACTATAACAGCTTGTAGTTTTTATTGCATATTTCTTCTGTGGGATTTGTTTTGGCGTGTGGGGGTGACGTTGATAAAACAGCAGCATGGACCCTTGTATCACAGTGTCAAAAGAATATCGGCAAATATCAGCCATAACACAAACCCTGCCTCTTAACGTCCAATTTTGGTGCTCCATATGGATTTTCAGAAAACCTGCAGGAACCCTGATAAAACTATGTAACCAGTAAAAGAGTCAAAAATAAGCTATGCTCTTTGACAAAAAAAGAAATAAAGATCAGCCATAACAGCAGTATTAATACTGGATGTGGATATGGGGCCAGAGCTTTATATCACTGCATCCTTTCAAATTAAATAGAACGTAGAAAGTGATGAGAAGAGCTACACATCCTTATGGTTCTCACCTCCTCACGTGCTTGTCGTTCTCTTTCCTCCTCCAGTTTCTGGATCTCGGCCAAAGACAAGGCATTCTGTGTGTGGTTGTGATTGGCTGACTGCTGTCCCCACTTAGATGATGATGGAAGCTGCAAACCAGGAGAAGTCTTAACTCGGAGTCCATTTTATTCTGTTTAAAACCCTTTGGCGGTTGTGAGTCCTCACCTTCATCTGTGCAAGCTGCTGCTGTTGCTGCTGCTGTTGCTGGAGTCTTCTGAGGGCCTCCTGCTGCTGCTGCCTCTGTCTCTGCAGCTCCTGTTGTCTTTGGGCCTCCTGCTCCCTTCGCTTTTGCTCCTCCTGTTGCTGTGCAAGAGCCGCTGCAGCTGCAGCAGCGGCCGCCTCCTCCTCTAGTCGCCTCTTGTCCTCCTCGCGTCTCCTCAACGCCTCCAGTTCCTCTTGCTTTCTACGCTCCTCTTCCTGATGAAGAAGAGGTAGCTCCATTTATCTGAGCATTTTACGGAAATAAACACACAGATGATTTATTTTTTTCCACCTGTTTGCGAAGGAACTCTTCCCGTTTCTTTTTCTCCTCCTCTTCCCTCCGCCTCTCCTCCAATCTTCGAAGAGCTTCCTCCTGCGCCTTCCTCTCCTCCTCCTCCTTTTGCCTGCGTTGTGCCTCCTCTTGTTCCCTTTGCAGCCTCAGCGCTTCCTCCTAAAGATGCCACACTGAGTCAGTGGCACTAAAACAACGCCAAGTTAAACTGATAGCGTTCAGTTGCTCGACCTGTTTCTGCCGAGCCAGCTCCTCTTCTTCCAGCCGTTTCCTTTCCTCCTCCTGTCGAGCCCGGAGTGCCTCTTCCAACCGTTTCCGTTCGTCTTCCTCCCGTTTTGCTCTCAACTCTGCCTCCCGTCTTTCCAGCTCCTGTTAGCAGATCAAATTAAAAGTTCACCTCATATAATTCACCTGAACTTAAACATCTTTATAAACGGAGTCCGTTCAAACGTTTGATTTGATCATATCCAACGTCGCAGGCAGAGTTTTTCCAAGTTTTCCTGACACCTATATTTCTACTGAGGAGATGTATACAGTATGGCCACGTTTCTTTTTTGGCCATTTTAAGGGTTTAAACAGTGTGGTGTTGGTAGATGGGGCGGCTGGACGCGCTCGTCACATCAATTTACTCAAAGGCATCAGTTTCCATTTACTGGTTTGTAGCGAATTAACCAGGAGATGCACAGCGTATCGTCGTCATACGCTGATGCTGGCTGTAATAAACAGGAAGCAGATGTTGCTAACTAGCACGGACCACAGATCAGTGATGCTGCGAGGCTTTAATCAATGTGCTGAATTTTTTATTTTTTTAACCGATGAGACGACAAAACGCTCGCGTCTCTTCGTCGCTCCACGCGTACCTGTTGCCGCTTCCAGGCGTGTTTTCGAGCGTCATGGGACCATCCGAGAAGACGCCGGCAGCAGAAACATCTGATCAGTCATGCGAGGTAAACGTTCGCTACGTCACAACTGATTCCACAAACGTGTTTCCACCTCCTCTTTAGCGCATTTACTTGTTTTTTGAACGTCAAAAAAAAAAAAAAACTCCAGCAAGCGTAAAAACTTTTAATTCGAATTTTGCCGTTTCCATCGACCTTTTCTAATGCAATACTTCAAAATACCCATTAAAAAATGTTGATGAAAACGCAACTAGTCAGTCACCCATTATTCTTGATAATAATAAAAACAAAAATCTGTTCAATCCAACAAACATCCAAAATACCCCCTTGGAATATGTTGCCTAAAGAAGCTGACTAAACTGCTCTGTATGATAGGGACTACTTCATGTTAAAAGCTAGGGCATCTTGGGGGAAAAAATACTGGCTGGTCTCACTTAAACACCAAGGAATCTTCAAATGCCAGAGAGACCAAGTAACGTTTCGTAAGGTTGGGTGACGCTTACCTTTGCAGACCTCGCCTTCTCAAACTGTTGCATCTGCTCAATGGTCGGCGCTTGTGCCACTGAGTCTATAGGCAAATCCCACACGCTGCTGCCTTCCCATGCTGTGTAAGCAATGAAATACCATTTATAGCCGAGTTGTCGTTCCAACGGCAAACTTTGCTGAAGACGAAAGACAGAAACTCACTGCTCGCAGGAGCTTGTTGGAGGTTTGGTGTGCAGGAAGCCTGAGACGACGGATTCTGCATTTCCCACACAGAACTGGAGTCGGGCACCGATAGGGATCGGGTCACAGGAGGTAGAAGGCTCTCAGAAGCACTACAAGAAGAGACAAAGAAAAACTATATTACTGCTTCACTGAAAATGCTGCCAGACTTGATGAAAATAGCGCAGCACCGCGTTTCAAACTGCAATTGTCATCTTAACATCAGTGTTTGCATTATTGCAATTGCAAAGGAGAGCTGGACAGCTCTTTGAATCGTCTTGTTACTGAATAGTGCTATATAAATAAACCTGCCTTGCCTAGGATGCAATACTTAGCGAGCTACACTATTTCAGGTGTAACATATATGGGCAAGCAGATGGACTTTAACTGTCTCAGTGGGGAAGATCTGAGAGCCAAGAAGAAAGGTGAAGACATTGTGACGATTTAAGGAAAGGAAGCGATGAGGAAAATGCAGGTAATTGACAATCTTCAACACCTCAATGTCCTGTTTTCCAAATATCATGCAGGCCCATTTGAAAATTAGAGAACAATTAGAGAACTTAGGGATAAGATAAGATAAGCTTTATCGATCTCACAGTGGAGAAATTCACTTGTCACACATCGGCCTAGTGATCAAAAGAAGGTGCCAAAAAGGAGGAAAAGGTGCATAAGGTATAAACAGTGTGTCCACATATATACAGTGTATCAAAAAATAAAATAACAATACAAAGGAAGTAACGCAGAGATTTAAGGTGACTTATGTACATTCAGGGTGGCTTATATACAAATGGATTGATATTTAACTTAATTAATTAATTAATATTTAACTAGTATTTAACTTGAGTGCAAGTTAAATACTGCTTTAGAGAGAGAACAACAAATTAAATTTTTTTTTCCAACGAAACGTAAACAAGCCCAACCTCAACTTTAGAGCCTGGTATTGCTGCAGAAGCATGTTGATCTGCTGTTGGTGCTGCTGCTGCTGCTGGACAGGAGCCGAGTTAAGAACCAACGTTTTCTGCTGCGCCAACGCCTGCGCATACTGCTGCCTGTCCAAGAACGAGAGACAAATAGAAAATTAGAGGAAAAAAATAAGACCAATAACTGCATAACTTAACATGTGATGGTAAAAGGTTCAATCTAATTCTGTTCAGTGAGCTTTAATCCAGAGACGAGCTTCATTTGAATTGTGCAGTAAAGAGTTTGGAAGATAGACATTTAACATTCTGTTCTACTCACATTGAAATGACAGATGTGTCTTTATTTTCGTTATTCTACGCAATTACCGTATTTTTCGGAATATAAGTTGCATCAGTCAAAAATGCGTCGTTAAGGGGAAAAAACATAAGTCGCACCAGACAATACACATTTATTTAGAAATTTAGTTCACACATTCCCATGTCAAAAACCAACATTTAATCTGGTAAACCGATTTATTGAATTAATCAGCTGCATCCACAACAGGCTGAATAACACGGAACTTACCTGGGAGGATGAATGGGGTAAATCAGCATAACAAGCCAGCAACTCCAACCCGGAAACTCTTGCCAGCGTATTTCAGCGCAAGTTATCAAAATTACACTGAAATTAGACTGAGTGCTACGTTTTAAGCTAACTGTACGACACGGATGTTTCAGAGCAACATAAAGCTCACGTGCATCAGTGAGGTTGTAACCCGCCGGACAACAGACCTGTAAGCTAGCGCTAGCTGTTATTAGCCTCACAGACAGCCTAAGGACAGGGTTCTGTCGCGGTCTGCGCCCTTCGAGCTGAACCACGCAACGCTCTGCTGCGTGAATGCATACTGGAACAGCGAAACAGCATACAAACATGTGTTCTGTCTTTGTTCTCGATAAGTTAATGTTTCAATTAATTTTTAAGCTGTACAAGAGCAGCATATAGTCTTCACAAGCCGAGACAGCCCTGTTGCGGCTATAGACGGTGATGTTTACTCCTTGGTTCATGTTGGTCAGTATGAATTACCATTTAAATTTCATTTATAAGTCGCTGGATCGACCAAACTATGAAAAAAAGTGTGACTTATAGTCCGAAAAATATGGTAATCAATTTAACCACTATTTAGCCAAACGAACATGGTTTGTTAATTTTGACCATGTTCCTGAGGGGAACAGCAGAGAGCTGTGGGGTTTCTCTTTGGGACTGTGAGATAAGAGGCAAACATACCTGAGGAGGTATTGATATTGTAGCTGCTGCAGCTGGTAAAGGTTGAGAGCGGTGAGCTCCTGCTGCCTCTTTAACCTCTCCTGGTCTCCATCAGCCTGCAATACAGAGAAGGATAACATAGGAACGAATCACTGCAAAAGCTCTAATGAATCCCTAAACTAGGGTAAAAGCTGACTGATACGGACTCACTTTGTATTCATGACTTGTAGGGCTGAAACGATTCCTCGAATGATTCAAAACACCTCGGCTCCTAAAATTCCTCCATGCTAATGATCTGCCTCGAGGCTTCATTAAACTGATTCAGCGCACTTTGTTTACGCTGCTGATACCTGGATGCCAAGTGGCATTATCAGCTGTGGTGGGCGAGGGGCGAAAAGTTTGGGATTCCTCTAAATTTAACAGAAAGGAGAACAGCACTGTGTGCGCGCTGTAAAGCTAAATTAGCATTTTAAAACGGCACACAGCTGGGCAGGAAACATCCACTGCTGCAGCGGTGACCCCCACCCAGAGTTTTCCTTTCACTGCTTGGAGCTGTGTGCTCGGGCCCAGCTCTGCTCACGGCAGAACTTTGTTCTGATGGGCCAGCATGGCGGCCATGCGGCCTAGTTTAAATTGTTGGGAACAACAAAGCAGAACGCCTTCACTGCAAAATGAAAATAACTTCCGAGAGCAGGTTCCACCACAAACCTGCCGACATATCGATTCGGAGATTTAATTTTTTTTGGTTAATGTTATGCTTTTTGATGTTAAAAATTTCTGTAAAAATCCAGAATGCAACATGCAAGAAGCACTTTACGCACCTTTTAGTTTCTGACCATTTTCACCACATTTTTACTGAGGTTAAGCCAACCAGACAGGGGAAGAGCTTTTTTGTTAGAACTTTATTTTATTCTTTTTTACAGCTGATGCTTCCTTTACTACAAATGTATTTTTTTATTTTTTAAGAAACCGAGTTGCATTTTCCTTTTCACGAGTTCATCTTATTCATAAAACAAGCTTAAGTAGTGTTAAATAAATATGTGCAGAACGTGCCTATTTTTTATCAGATCATTTGTCAGAATAATTGGTAGCATGCTCGACTGCTAAAACATGTTAGCTGTGCCTCTAATGCCTTAGAAAAGCTGAAACTTTGCACGCTCTGATAGAGAACAAAGAAAATAAGTTCTGTGAAGGTAAAACGGGTGGTTTTAAATTTCTAACACGGATTTCACACTTTCAGGAATTATTCCATAATCTTAAGATAAAAAAAATGGAACTTAATATACGATCTGTAAAGGAAATATTTTAGGACAAAAATAAATTCAAAACAACGATAGTTGTTGGTAAGTTGGATGGAGGACACCGCCATCTACAGGTCACAGTCTGGTACTAGTAAAACGCAAAACACCCTGAAAGGCCTCATCAAAAAAGTTCTAGCATTTCTGACGAGTTTATGTTCAGACTCAGCACAGAGCCACATGGATTGAGTCCCTGGAGACTCTTGTTCTCTAACCAATGGACCTTTTGTTCTTTCTGAAGTTCTTTGAAACATCCTGGTTCAGGTAAGCAATGCATAGAAGATTGATGCATATTCTCACATTTATAAAGATACTATCAGTCCACGTTCATGAACTCGATGTTTCCTTTTATAAAAGCCGGATGAACTGCAGAAAGCAAACATATTGGTCTGCGTCGAGAAATTCTAATGTGGCTAAGAATAGAAAGCTGGTAAAACGAAAAGGTCAAAGAACATTTCTGAACAAAGCTGAAAATGCTGCTTGATGACAAGTCAAGCCCATAATCTACTTTTAGCAACTCGAGTAGACGATGAAAAATTTCTGTCAGCTTGACAGGCGATTTAATACCTTCTTTTAGCTTTTTCTAAATGGAGCAAGAACACACCACTGATACACAGCATCCCTTGCATTTTGCAGCGGATTCTTACTTGTAGTGGTGGCGGTGCATGGCCTGGAGTAAAAGGCACCCTCCCCCAAATCTTCATCATCTCTCCCAGAGGCTGGAACACTTCGTCACATCCTCTTTTGACCAACAGAGACACGGTGAAGTAACCAGCTTGAAACCAGTCAGACATCTCCGGATTACTGAACGGACCTGAGGATGTAAGGGCGGGTTGGGGGGTCCAAAGTAAGTGTTATTAAGAAAGTGACATTGAAAGTTGGAGCGCATTGAGCTCCCTGCATTCTCACCCTGTATCTCCCCCTGTGGATCTTTGTAAAACCACTTGAGAGCCGCTTCGTGGGTGAGGGGCAGACCTGCAGGCTTGGGCTTCTCAGAAGGCTTAGCTGCAAGTCTGTCGTCGTCCACTCCGCTGTCTTGGAGGTATGCTACCATCTTCTCTGCCTCCTAGACAAGAATAGGAATGATATTTGATCCTAAACCAGCCAAAAACAACGACAAAAACCTGATATGCACCGATAAACAACATTCACTCATATATGTATATTTCTGCACCCTTTAAACACCATGAAAAAACCCCACAAAGCTGATTTTGCTTCCCTGCTTCAGCTAAACAGATATATTGTGGATCCCTACCTAAAACCTAAGAGCACTCACATCTGGAGTAGAGCATAAATCAAAATAAGATTTTCCAATATAAAGAAAACTTAGACTTATACACCCCGTGTGTAAAAAGGAGCGCTACCGCAGGTCATTCATCCCTACTGCCATCAGACTTTAGTGCCACTGCGCTATAACCTGGTGTAATAACACTGCAATAACTGTGCAATAACTATTACCCTGTGCAGTAACCTGTACGATAAGAGCCTTCACCTATCTCAGTTATCTCCCTTATTTTATTTATTTATTTAACAAACCAGAAACCGCAGTTTTTTACCTGCCACCACTTGAATGTACATAAGATACCTTAAATCCTTACTGTAATACATTTTCCCCCCCCCCATCAACTGTATATATCTGGATGCACTGTATATACGTCATGCACCTTTTCCTCCTTTGTGCACCTTCTGTTGCTTATAAGAGCCGACGTCACAAGTGAATTTCTCCATTGTGAGATCAATAAAGTTCTATCTAATCTAAAAGCTCCTAAATTTAATGAAAGCTTCCAGTTGAAGATGAAATAAATAGTGGCATTGTTAAACTAAACATACTTGCTCAAAGTGTTTCAGTCCATCTTCATCAGCGTCGTGTGTCACCATGGTGGGCCTGCTTATAGGTGCCATTATATTTGATGGGTATGGTAAAGGATTGTTTATTGGCACGGGGACTTCCACAGGTTTTTGTTGTGATAGATGAACAGTGGATGAAGGAGCAGAAACCTCTGCATGAAAGACAAAAACAGAAAGTCTTAGTTTTGAGATTCATGCCAACAGGGGATTAAATTTTTATATATATATATATATATATATATATATATATATATATATATATATATATATATATATATATATATATATATATATATATATAGGGAAGCAGAGTCCCACCGGGTAGGGTGGTGGAGATGTGGGTCATGGGGTGCGACTCCAGCATGCTACTAGACATGGGAACACGAAGCGGTGCTTTGCAGGACTCTGGTGGGAGCTCCAGGGACGGATGGCGTTCAGCTGGCCTTTCTGCCTCCTCTGGTCTACCGGGCTGCTTTGGAGACAAACTCTGAGGAGGGAGCTGGGACTCAGAGACCGCTGAAGACGCGGCTGGAACAGGCGGACCGTCTTCGGACAATCTAAGCAGCTCTGAAACAAATGGAGATGTGCAAAACAAGACAACGTCTGAAATGGGTTTTTGTTTTGCGACACAAATCAGAGCAGACAAGATGTAAGGTGAAGAGGTTTGCGGGTTTTTTTTCTTCTTCCAAGAACAGAGCGGTTCGGTCAGCTTTATAATACTGGGTGGGTCGGCTTGCTGCAGCTCGATGAGCAGCTTTTTGTTCTCTCACTTCGTGGTCCTTTAAACTACCCTTTTCTCTCTTTTCTACTAAAAACAACCCTCCTTTAACGAGAAAGTTGATTTTTTTCCCCTGACAACAATATGTATCAGTGAAGGATTTCTGTGTAAAAGATGAAAAGACTTTAAAAACAAAAATGCAAACAATTCGGGTAGAAAAAAACATGTGATTGTTGAGGAAACCAGTTATGCTGACTCAACAACAAACTTTAAATATGACATGAGCAGTGTTGGGGGTAACGCGTTATAAGTAACGCGTTAGAGTACTCTTATTAGTTTTTCTCAGTAACGAGTAATCTAACGCATTAGTTTTGCGAATTCAGTAATCAGTAACTCCGTTATTTTCCAAAATAAGCACTCGTTACTCCGTTACTTTAAGAATTTCCCTCTTTTCCCTCGATAAGGAAAGTGAAGTCCCTGCTTTTCTGCATTTAATCAGATGCGGCTGCTTGCGTCTGTACCCTGCTCCTCCTTGCCTCTGTGTGTGTGTGCGCGCGCACCTGTGTGTGTAAGCTATTTGTGTTTGTACCGCGGCAAGATGGGCGAGAAGACAGCGTTTGATTCTTGGAGGTAAGCACGTTATTTTGAGTTAAACAGCGAAAAGGACAAGAACATGGGTCCGGCAACACGGATGCGTCGGCGCATGAGTCGAGCTCGTAGAGAAAAACCTGTGTCGACGCACGTATGCGCTACGTGACCGATACAGGAACTGTTTCGAACTGACTGACGCGCCAAACTGTTTATGTTTCTTCTGAACTGCGCGCGTGTGCATTCGCGCACAGCATCTGGATTCAGCGCGCACAGCAAAGCTATGCTGCACAGTCGTTTCAGAAAAAACGGCTGATCTACACTGAGTAGAAAGCTGAAACTCTGAGCAGCTCTTCCTCCCTTTGTCATTCTCAGCCAGGCCCGTATTAAGACAATGTGGTGCCCATGGGCACTATACCTCAAAGCCCCCCCCCTCCCTTACCCGTGCTGTCCTCCGGTCAAAAGCATCAGACAATCAAGGGGATTTCTTTACTATTTACTAACTTACACAACTACATGTAGGCATATGAGCAGTGAGCAATATTCAAATATCTCATTTTAAAATGTTGAAATCAAAAAAATCTTGATTTATTTATCATTTATTATTATTGTGACATCAGTGTTCACAAAACGAATAATGCATGGTCTTTCAACAATTTCAAGTAAATAATATAACAATTTATGAAAAATATATTTTTAAAGCATGTGTCATGTGGTGCCCCCCCATGGTTGGTGCCCCTGGGCACTGGCCCACTGGCCCTTATGGATAACGTGAGCATGAAAAAAATCCCGATCACTGGAACGCAAATAACGTGATTCACCATGGCAATGACAGGAAATAAGTTTGGAATTGCGCATGTCCTGCGAGTAGAATTAGAAATATTTAAAGAAGGCATATGGACAATATTAAACTATAAGAAACAACGCCGTTGCTGCTGAAAACCGCAAGAGAAAATTGTTGAAAAAGTCAATGCATGCGCGATATGAAAGTTATGTGATGGAGAATTAAAGCTGCTTTCACCACACTTCACTGTTCAACACAAAAGGGGGAGTATGTGTGTGTGTGTGTGTGTGTGTGTGTGGGGGGGGGGTGCATTGAATGGACATGTCAGCAAAAAATTTGTAAAAAAATAAATAAAAAAGCCAGAAACGAAAAAGTAACGCAATAGTTACTTTTACTAGTAACTAGTTACTTTTATAGTGGAGTAACTCAGTTAGTAACTCAGTTACTTTTTGGGAGAAGTAACTAGTAACTATAACTAATTACTTTTTCAAAGTAACTTGCCCAACACTGGACATGATAATGAAGCAACAACATTCAAGGACAGATTGTAAAGACCTTCTGGGCGTCTGCAGAAAGTTCTGAAATGGTTTAAACTTGTTTCAAAAAGGGCAAGAACAAGTCTGACCACTTGAAAATTAAAAATACTGCCGACTGAAGCCACTGGAGTCCTTGTTTCGCTGGTCTAGAGAAGGTTTGCAGTCCATTCTAAGCAACAAAAACTAACTTTTTTCAAAAACCCAGGATGTATTTAGCAAATTTTAACGAATGGTTCTGCCCACGTCTGTTTTTGAGTAAAAAGTTGCTGGATGCTTGTGGTCCAGCTGAAAGGAAAATTAAGTAATAAAAATATATAGTGGTTAAAATCAGAACATGTGCTTTTCACGGAGACCAGCCGTTTACTTAACGGTCCGTTGTTGCCGTGAGTCTCCGCTGAAAGTTTACTTCCACAGGACAGACCTATGATGTTGTACCTTGTTCTATTTCTGGTCCGCTTCTCTTACTGGCTTCCATGTCTGCAGGCTGCTGCTCTTTTGCCAAGATAAAATACCAAATGCTGCGCTCTGCTTTGGGAACCCTGGGAACTGTCATATGATTGGCTGAGGAACCAGGAAGTAAAAACAGGCTACACACTTCTCCAAAGTAGATCCGGACCGTACCTCTAGGTTTGGAAGAAGAAAAACTCGACATTGCTGATGAGAAGACAGATTGTTTATAGGGAATGTTACTTCCATCCCGGGTGACAAATGAGAATGATTTAGGTTGATTTTACAGTAATTATCTTACTTACTGCTCCTTAATATATTATAATGACTGTCGTTACAACAAGAAGGGGGATTAAGTATAATTCATAAGGTGGGATACACGGATCACACCATCACACGGTTTGTAAAATCTGAATTATTAAAATTCCTTATATAGTGAAGCTACAGAGAGCTCTGTTCAATTCTAGGGAGGGATTGTATAAGTTAAGGGGGGGGAAGTCAGTTTTAAACATGCAAATTCAGAACTACTAAAAAACTGTTTTGTGCATCAGAATGTGGAGTCAAACTGTGGAACAATTTGATTATTAAGATAAAAATGTCCAAACCTAAAACAGTTCATATCATCATATAAACATACAGTAATTACAGTGATGATAATAATGACTATTATTATTGTTGTTTACTCTAATTTGGTGTTTAGACTTCTACACACTCACCTGAACATGTAAATACTAATTTTCCACATTATGTTACATTCTAAGTATTCTTGGTAGGGGTGTCTTTGTCTCTTCGCCTCCATGGTTTTACGAATATCCCCATGCTACTTTTTTCTGATGCTGCTTCAAATGCACGATGAGATTGTTGCGTTAAACTTCCCTGGTTACATGCCACCACAGGAAACTTGTGCATGACAAGTTTTGCACTCAGCTGTAACGTCTTTTTCGGACGGATATAATCTAATACTCGTTTTTTTGGCTGATATCGGACATATTTCCGATATTAATATTGGATCGGGGCATCCCTAATTCTTGTACATATTCAAAAAAATATTTAAAACGTGGCTAATAGAAGAAAAAATACTTTTTGCTTTACCAAAACAAGAAGAGCCAAATCTGTCCCATTTTTTAACTGCAGTCAGGGGCGCACTTTGGACACCCCTGGGCTTACATAACGTAAATTATCTGATCGTTTACGTTATACAAGTTTTAAAACAGATAACTGTCTGATATACAGGGATAGTGAAAAACTTTCAGCCTTTTACTTAGGGCTGATGATAATTCAATAACAATATATATCGATCGATAGACGTATATAGATGATAGGAAAAAAAGGGTCAGTAAAAAGTTCAATGGTTTTCCTACCTTTTGAATTCTAGCCATGTAGGTTTATATTTCATTATTTCCTTCCAACCAATCACAAACGCAGACCCAGGAGCCGAGCTCCGCCCCCTTCAAAGAGTTCAGAGAGCATGCTTTCTTTTTTCTCTTTTAAAAACTTGCAGTTTTGGTAAAAGTTGGTTGAATAAAGGGTTGAGTTTGAACACGATGTTTATGTGTTCTGTATCTAAAAATTGGTCGCCAAGCAACATCATAAAATAGCCAGGGCTGCACTTAAAGTATAGCTTATTGATCATTATTGATATTGATCAATAAGATTTCTATTTTATCGACATGCTTTTTTTCTATGTCGTCCAGCCCTACTTTTACTATCCCTGAAAGACAGTTTTACTTCAATTAAAGTATGGAAATTAATTTCTTGCTTAAACTCTAGATCCACCAGTAAATGTAAACATGATACCAATCCACACTCAGCGGACCATTCTCACTGACCTTTTCGATCAGGTTCTCTTTTGGCCTCTTTTTCTGTCTCTTTGGTCTCCCTGGGTAACATATCTTCCTCCTCCGGACCCTCGTCACACTCTTCCAGGGGTCGGAAATCAAGCTCTGCTTCTTCTGGGATAGGTTCCTTTGATGCTTTCTGGAGGCAAAGAAAGTTGCACAAACATTGACCCTCGCATCATCCCGGAAACCTAATAGGTCATCTAACGGCTGATGAAAATGTTCTTTTAGACTTACTTAGACAACTTTATTTGTCATTTTGTACGCACAGAGTGCGTACAGAACGAAATTTCGTTTGCATACAGCTTGAAACATTACAGTAAATTGCAGTAAATTACAGGATAAGGTGCAGCAGTGATTTATAGTAAACAATTGAAATGTAAACAATGTAAACAATGCAGGAGAAATAGACAGTGTACGATCACAGTGTACAGGTGAGTATTATTAAAAACCGATTGTATGTGCAGAAATGATTGTGCAAAGGGCAACTGAGAGTTCGGCAGCATTTGTAATGCTAGATAAGGATGCAATGATGCAGATGTGCAAATATACAAATGTTTTCTAGTATGAAATGAGAGCTTGTTGACAACTAACCGCCTGCCTCTCCTTAAAAAGTCTTACCTTTAGAGAATGAAAAGCTCCTGAAGAGTCAAACGTTCCTGCCTCTTCCTCTGCGTCCTCCAGACACCACTCCGGTAAGCTGTCTCGCTCGTCCTCCAGGCTGCCGCTGCCCGACCTCGGCCTCCTGTAGCCGCGCTCCTCTTCTCTTGCATCAAACGGGAAACGCCGACGTTGGTCTGGTTGTTCCCGCCACCCTGCTGACCGAGACCCATCTACGAGAAATGGAGCAAAAAAATAAAAAAAAAACTGTCAATCATATGTTTGAAGCAAAATAAAGATGGTAAAACTGGGTCTTTCTCACGTTCTGTCTGCATTTGGTAATCATGTAAATGCAACTGAACCTTTATAGCTACAGATATTTATCCACAGCGAGACTTCCCATCATAATGGGACTGATGAACAGAAGCAAAACATTAAGCAGCGTTAACCTCCACATCTCCAGTAATTAAACAAGTCCAACCCAGTGGGGCCATCCTGCAGGACTTCCATGTGACAAGTAACCCACACAGGTCTCTTTTCTCTCTGTTCACAGACTAGCATTGTTTGGGCAATGAGGGTGAAAGGTACCTTAAACGTAGTGAACTGGTAACCAGATGAACAGGTCGGCAACAGAACAGAAAGATCCGTAAAGACTTAAGATGCACTGATCAGACTTTTGTGGGTTTTTGTAAAACTGACTTGCCGATATTTGCCTAAAATGATACAAGAAAACGTAAGATTGACAATAACGCTAATTTTTCCAAGAGTTGTTGCTGCAATTTATAGTAGAGGCAGAAGCAACATAATGTGAGTGAGAGAGCAGACGCTGTGAAATGACTCCACTAATATTCTGAAACAAAGACAAAATGAGTATGGAGTTCAAATCTAAACTCAGAATGTAAAGCAACATTTTCCAAAAAGGCTGCCAACATTTCCAAATTTTGCATTTTCCACGGAAAGCCAGAGGTAGAAACCCTCAGAAGCCAGGCCCCTCCCCAATCATCCTCACCATTCTGTTCGTCACGAGAAGTACGCCAGTTCTCACTCTCTGACCGCGTAAACTCGTGCTTCCTGGGTAGGGCTGTCCCGCCGTCCTCGTAGGGGCCTCCTCGGGCTACAAAAGGAGGTACTGAGGAGATTATATCAACTAGAATAGCATCATGAAGTGAAAACTAGATCAACAAGCAATAAAGAACTTACACCTGCCCATAAAATCCAAATTTACGTTGAATGACTAACTTCTGTGAAGCACACTTACTGTGATTGACTTGGAAATGTCCAGGAGCAGCTTCTGAAATGTTCAAAGAGAAGAACAAGTGGGTGAACCAGGCCGTTTGCCAAAATAACCCGGCGTGTATTGATTACTTCAGCAGCTAAATGTGACACCAACCTGGGTCTTTTCGACCTGGCTTTTCAAATCTTCTATCTCCCCTGGTGGAAAAAAAGTCATCACTAGAAAGGAGCAGACTAGTCAAAAACACGCATCTCACTCAACATTGTATGTGGTCAAAACATTGCTTGACACCAGAAAGTCATGTTCCTTTACCTTTCCTCCCAGCTTTGAGAGCGATGCATTTCCCTGCCTCCACGACCAAAACCTTCCACGTCGTCAAAACTTCTTTGGTAAAACCCGCCGTCACCTCTACCCCGCCCTGAAATCAGAAGTACTTTTAGTAAATTTACATTTGCATTTGAAATTGTTAGCAGCAGACCAATGAAAACTATTCCTGGTGAGTAATCAAAAGTGATAGCGCCAGTTCCTCGATGATACTGGTCACCTCGGGTCTTGGCTGAATATTGCTTCCTGAATCAACTCTAAAACGCTAAACTTTACCAGAGTAAATAAAATGAATCCCAAACATTTAATGAACACCATCATTACCTTTAATTATCCAGACTACACACCATCTTCTTTAGCTTTTCAATTTATTCATTAGAAACGACAATATAACTCACAATGAATTTGACTGTCGAAGGTTACTTCAATTAAAGAACAGATAAATCCTTAAATTTACAACGATATTTGTGTGCTACTCCCAGGCACCAGATTACTTGTTCCTACATGAACAAACACCATCAAATACACAGTTGTCTGATGTAATAAATAGAGCATCCTGCAGGACATTTAGTTAAAATTCTTATATCTTTAGAAACATTAGAATCGGCTTCATTTCAGATGGGTGAACGTCATGATCTGAGACGCAAATTTCTAGAGAATCTCCCCTAATCTGCTTTACATTGGGGGGAGTTTTAACGTAGCTCTGGATGCTTTGCCTAACAACAATCTTAAGTTGATATTAATCACATTCATATGTTTATGTTACCAAAACGGGTCAAAAGAGCCACGAAAGCTCGCACCTTTGTCAACAGAGGAAGTGTGTACCGTCAAGCATGAAGTGAAAGAAGATCAATTCTGTTTATTTATAATGGTGCCAATTCACAACACGTCATCTCAAGGCCCTTTACAAAGTCAATTCTATCAAATCATGCAGATTATTTCAGTTTTCTATGTAAGGAAACCCAGCAAATCAGCATTCGCTCCTCCTGGATGAGAATGAAGCAGCGGACAGTCGCCTGCATTGTGTCGTTCACTTCGCAGCAATCCCTCATACCGAGCACGCATTTAGCGACAGTGGAGAGGAAAACTCCCTTCTAACAGGAAGAAACCTCCACCAGAACCAGGCTGGCTGTGAACGGCCATCTGCCACGACCGACTGGGGGTTACGAAGACAGAGGAGAGAAACAACAAGAACACAGAGGCACTGATCCAGGGGTACTTTCTATGTGGGAGAGAAGTAAAAAGGTAATACTAGTAGTAGCTCCTCTAGTGGCTTCATTTAGGAGAGACACAGCTAAACAGATCAGCTCATTTCTTATAGGGGTCTGCCCCCCCCCTTCCTATTTACTGCCTGAAACTCAACTGCAGTTCAGGAGATGTCTAACCTCTGTTAAGTGGGGCAAAAATCGCTGCGTTCAAAGGGAATTTCCGTCCTTCAAGGCAAACCAATGAGATTGAACAGCTGAGGTTTAGGTATGCAGGGCAAGCACAGCAACTAGAGAGTGGTGCTGTCACACCCCATGTTCTCAAAGTGTGGGAAAAACACTGGGCTCTTAATAGGAATCGGAACCATCTGCAGCCCCACATGATCAGCAGCTGTAGAAATACCTTTACTGTCCCACCATGGGGTAATTTGGCCTTGGCAGAAAAAAATACTGTGCAATTATCAATAGATAAAAAGGCATATTCAGATAAATATGAAATGTTCAAGTAAAAAAAAAAAGAAAAAACAGCAGTAGATTATAGAACGTAAAAAAAAAAAATTGCAATTTGCACGAATGTACAAACGAACGCTCCCCGAGAAGCAAAAAAAATGTGCAAATAGACATTAGCATCAGAGAGACAAGAACCACTAGCATGTTCGCAAACACTTATTGAGTAATAAATGAAATCTGCTCTTGGAGTGACTTATTCCTCAGAGATTTAACAACAGCATGTACCCTAACCTTGGCTGAATTCTTACCTCTACCTCTAGACGTACTTCGGCCTCTGGGCGGGCCAACTATGGGCCCTGCTCCACGCCCTGTCAGCCGGAGGACAGCCGCACTGTTTACAGACATGGAAAAATTTCTCTGCAGATACAAGGAGGGGGAAATGAGGGGGGGGGGGGTCAAGGGGGAGAAACAGGGAATCCTTCAGCTCAATTCTTTGGTCATACTTTTTATGTGACAATCGAGTCACTAAAAACAGATCCTGTACACACTAAAAAACTCGAGTCAACTAGGTGATGCCAAGATATTTTTATTAATCTGTGCAAACATTTTTGGAATTAATAAACCTAAACAATACATGTTTCTCAAAAGAAAGAGCAAATATCCTTTTTACAATAAACATTTACATATAATACATATTGCCAAAATGCAAACAAAGCTTTCCACTCAATTTATTCTGTAATATTCTATATTAATTTTACATATATAAAGCACAATCTGTCTTTACAAATAAAACAATTTGTGTATTCAGAATGTCAAATATGAAGAGACTGAATTGGAAAAGCAAAAAACAAAACTAGGCCTCGGTTCAATCACGAGCGCAACTCCAAAAGAAAATAAACCTGTTTCCATTAAAGCCTCCGCTTTAATGCAATAACTGAGACTATTTAAGGTTATCTGTATTTATTAACCCTACACACTACTTATGGGTTTGTCTGCTTTAAACTTCACTCATTTAGAAAGTACCATCACACAATCAAAAGTGGTTAAAACTGATTTGGTCGGCCACACAAAGTCTGCACACCAACACACGGATCCAAATGCTTTAATGTATCAAGCTCGCATCTGTTCGGAAAACTCAGCGCGCACAAAAATTAGGAGGAAAGGAGCTGAAACTTGGGTTAAAATTTTAAGGAAAATAAAACATCTAATTCCATGATGTCAACTCAAAATAACTGATCATGATCATGTTGAACGGTCGCAGCAGCCACAATAAGTAGGTCTAGCTTGAATTATTTTTTACTGCCTTCCTACCTGTTCTTCCTCCGTAAAAGACACGAGTGCCAGAGGCGGCAAGGGCTCTTCTTGCAATATAGGTAGAAACTCCTTATCATGTAGGTCTATAGGGATCTGGAAGGGAGGAATACACTTTCTGTTACAGTCAATCACGTTTCTATAAGGATAATATGCATAAGAACTACAGACGACGTGCATCTTATATTGGAATTACATTTTTTTTTTTATAAATTCACAAAATATGTAAGTCACAGCCAAACGCTGGCAGCTCAAGACTAACGTGAAACTACCCACCTTGTTGTCCTTTACATAAAGTGCTAACATTTCTTCTCTCCCGTAGCGATAGTCTGCAAGTTTGTACTTTGGCAACGCAGGTGAGAGGGGCGGAGAAGTAACGGCATTGCTGCTTCCACCACCGCCGCCACCACCACCGGCGGCGGCGCCACCCCCTCCAGACAGAGCACGGAGCCTTGCAGAGAAAAGAAAACGTAGTGAGGCGAAAGGGTCAAGACAGCCAGGGACGGCAAATCTACCTGAGAAAGTTAGGGGACAAGTTTGAACATGTACGGGAAAAGCAGCCGGAAGTTCATAACGATCACTCGTGTCAGAGCACAAAAATCATGGCTGGGGTTAAATTCAACCCTTTATGCCTGTTTAATTACCATTCAGGTCCAAAGTTAAGTGTCTGGGTTTCGGCCATTTTTCCTTGAAGTTCTACAAACAAGCAAAGAGAGAGAGAGAGAGAGAGAGAGAGAGAGAGAAAAAAAAAGAAAAAAAAGAGAGATTAGCATCCATTTTTCCTAACAAGTACCAAAACGACGGATCTCATTTATTGTCGCGTGGAACATTTTGCTAAATTAAGTTGTAGGAACAATTCTACATTGTGTGATTTCAACCTTGTTCAAGGGTGTAATGCAACAGTTATAGCACTTCTTTTAAATAATGCTTTAACCAAATTTTGGTAACAAACTAGCCTAATGACATTTTTTCCACCTTACGAATAAATGTAAAAGCTGCTGCATCCAACCACGGTCATCCTCAACCCATGAAAGCCAGATAAAACGTCGTTCATATCAGGACGGCTTGGTTACAGTTTACATGAGTGATAACACTTCCATTACATCGTTCTAATGGACACTGTTTTTGAAATGGTTTTTTTTTAATACAGGTTTTAGTGCATTTCAGCCATTCTAGATACAAGTCCCATCCCAAGAGCACGTTAACAGTTTAAGATTTCAATCTATTTTAGGAAGCCTCCCTGGGTGCAGCAATTGATAAAAGAGGTGCCCTTGTCTTGAGCAAATAAAACTTACACGACACACACACACACACACACACACACACACACACACACACACACACACACACAATAATGACGTGACAATAACCATTGCTATTGCATAGGCTAGACAGCAAAACACCGCAATGAAGGGTCTTCCTCAAATAGCAGGCACAAATGGTCAGAGTGAGCTTACGACACTCCCGCACATATGGCAGCCCGGACAGGCCACGTGTAATCCCCCACTTAAAAATAAAGAATAGACCCACATCAAAGTAACTCAGACACAGCTAGTATGGGAAGTCAGTTGTGGGCTTTGCTCCTTTCCGCAGTGTTTACAGAAATTAACTGCGTCGTCGGAGCTTGCATGACACGCTAGAAACTGTTTTAAGAAACAACTCTGACGGAACGTGGCGATTGTAGCGATACGTCCTTTAAAAGGGTGTGACGTTCGTGGGCATAGAAAACGACCAAATTAAATACTACCGTTTATGATTCAAAACGTCAACCTTTATATATATATATATATATATATATATATATATATATATATATATATATATATATATATATATATATATATGCTGGTAACCGATCCTTCTGTTTAACATCAGCTCGCAATTAACCATAAAGGGGAACGCTCGGTTTGAACCCTGAAAGTTGCTCTGCGATGGCAGAAGTGGCGAGATAAGTTTAAAACATTCACAACTCACCAGAAAACTTTATTTAACACGTTTCGCAGCTTGGTCTGATGATAAGAGTTGACCACACAACAATATTTTCACTAACTAGGCAGCGCAGTTGAAGTTAAAGTACTCTTTGGCTGCATGCTGTTACCTCACTGTATTTTTCCAAGCCACCAACACGAGAGCCAGTTGTGTTAGCACGTTAGCATACGGAGCTTTAGCTCAACGAAGGCGTAATATACATGTCATACAAAAGTATTCACATGCCGACAGCTGTTTAAACTGTGCTTTCGTATGTTTCAGGTGTTTCGTCTGACCATCACTGTACTAGAAATTAATCTACATATTTAACCGAGGCGGTTAGCATGCTAACTGATTGGCTAACAGCTACGCGCGGCCTTCCCGAGAATCCTCGGTCCACGGCGGTGTTTCTTCGCCGAGGCGCACCGGCCTTAGCGCGACCTGAACCGGACGCCCACACACTCGAGCTCGGTGCTGCAAGGCCAAGTCAACATGGTATCTTAAACAGCACCCCTAACCAGCCCCCGGCCGTGAGAACATGCCCCTTTCACACGGGACTTAACTCACATGTTTAAAAATCCCTGGCTGGTGGATGAAACTTTGGCCGTCTTACCTCTGCTGGCTATGACAGCTCAGGGTTTGTATGCGTGTTGTTGAGTGGCTCTCTCTCTCTTCGTTTTCCACAAGATGGCTGAGTCTGGGTCACATGACAACACACATAAACCCGTATGCGGTGGACAGATTTGCTGAGTAGTACAAAGTGATTGCTCCCAAAAATCTCTCACATTCAGATACACAAAACAATAGATGATATTATTATTATTAATAATAATAATAATAATAATAAAAGAAAAAGAACAGGTTTTAAAAAACGGGTTTAAACATTACAATTAAATGGCTTTCTTTGGATAGGATTCTTTTTCTAAAATATTGGGGCGATTTCATTTATTAGTTCTTTCAAACTAATCAATACAAGAAATAAATAATATAAATATATTATTACTTATTAATTACTTACAAAATAAAATATATACACAAAACATTTCTCAAATCAATTTAGAATCAGAATCTGCTTTATTTGTTAGTTATGTTTTACACATATGTGGAATTTCACTCTGGATTGTACAATGCTAATGTAACAATACAGTAATAAAAATTATACACAGTCCACAGTATAGAGGACACAAATGAACTCATTATATTCAGATTTATTCAGAGTAGAACCACTCTGACATGCGCAGTTATCAAATTCCCCTAAAAAAAACAGAAGAAGAAGTGCTTCCTTCTTTGCTAAACAACAAAATAGTAAACTAAGCAGTATTACACAAGTTTGTTTGTCTTCCGAGCGCCCAGTCTGGATTTGCACGATGTTCTAATTGCGGTTGAAACATTACTGAGTAAACAACAATTTTGAGTTCTTTTATTTATTTGAACAGAAAGGTTGTATCGGGAGCCCCAACAGTTTTGGTAATGCAGAAATATGTGACGTTTACGTGGGGCGTACATGCGCACTCGGGTCAGTTTGCCACATTCGGAATAACTTGAGCCTGACAAGCATTTATTTGCACGTTGATCGGATTATCAATCGACATAAACCATTCCTCTCATTCGGAATCCAATTTCATTCCAATTGAACTTAATCCGATCATCATATTCCAACTGGCTTGTTTACACGACGCATTTTATTCCGATCGGCCCTTTATTCCGAATACCTTTGTCCATGTAAACGTAACTAAGGAGTAGCGTGCAAAGGATGCAGGAGAAAATATTATTTCCATTGTTATTCCATTGTTGTTATTATTACAAACAGGTGCACATACACATAAACATACATGTTCACAGTGTGATTGGTGCAGAGAATGAGGACACTGTAATAAATAATAGGTATATGCGGTAACATATTTAATTCTGTTTTACATTCTTATAAATTTAATTGTATATTATATATGAGTTTTTTACATATCATCTCAAATATGTTCATGTTTGATTTCTATCTGTACTTGTTATGGTTTATTTCTTAGTCTTTAGTTTCTTTTCAAGGGTGCAAGTTTAAGCACAAAAAAAACTAAAGTACAAACATGGTAATGTAAGAAAATTCTAATTAAACATATACAAATGGCTATTTAATGTAAGAAAAACACAAACCGAGTATTGTCCGGTGTGAGAAAGAAGGGACTGGTAAATATTGTATGTCTTGAACAGACAGAATTGCTCTCAAAATCAGGTCATTGTACCAATGACAGATACTGCACGTAGATTATAAGACGTTTGTATTATTTAGTAACACCTAAAATGAAATGGAACCAGAGCTGATAATATAATTTAACAATGGCTAATGGGAGAACAAAGCTTCAACAGAGCTCCTTGATAACAGACTGTTATCAAGAAAAAAAAAAAAGTCTTCAGCAGAGTCAAAGGGTCATGAATGGGCCATTTTTCTGCTCACCCTCCTGCCCCTCGCAGGCTGGACTGGGTTGAGGGAGCATCAATATTCAGTTTATCCAGTTTCTTCTCCCCAGCTGAAGATAGGCTGCTATCCCAACATGTTATTAAATAGAAAACGATTACTACTAAATGTTTTACTATACTGCTTCATATACCATTATTTTGTTGTCAGGTGTCACTAGTGCTTCTAGAATGAAAACAAAAGCCGATTATCTCCTGGTATTTTCACTTTCTTAATATAGAACCAGTTAAATCAGTCACCGCCCATGTCATGCTCTTTTAAACAGGGCCCTCTATTGTTTGATGTCAGCCACCTTACAGGTTAGACCAGGCCCTCCTGTCGATGCAAATTGTGTCAATCAGGTGTTAGCAAGCACCGGCGGGGCGGCAGCAGCTGGAAGTTCGGATCCCATTACAGAATGAAGTAAAACAGCACGGATTTTGGTACGTGGCTTTGCTTTCTGTTATCAAGCAGTATAACGTAAAACACAAACAAAGCAACTGCCTTTCGCAAGCTGTCATGCCAACAGGTAGCTGAGTGCGAGATGTGTCATTTTGTGATCGCTTCGTCATTCAACGTCTTTCATGACATTTTGAAGAGCTCTCTTAGGACTTTCTTCCACGTGGCAACGTTTTCTAATAATTTAGCTTAATAACCTAAATATTTCCTTTTACGGAGTATAGTAGACTAATTGTGAAACGGAAACAAGAATTAGCAGACGTAGAATCGACCGGGTTTACAATATTTCAGTGTAACTGCATACTGCTTTTCATCTGACAGGATGGTACGATCTAATCTGATTCCACTGCCGATTAATGCAGCTTGGCTCGTTGGTCTAGGGGTATGATTCTCGCTTAGGGTGCGAGAGGTCCCGGGTTCAAATCCCGGACGAGCCCGCACTTTTTAATTTAAAATTTTAATTAAATTATCAAAGGAAACTCTTTAGCTACCCTTGACTAGTCACAGCAGTTTCTGTGTAAACGAATCTAATGAAAAAATGTGTAATCAAAAATATATAATAGTTCATAATAATAAGCAATACGTTTGTTTTTATTTCTTTTCTGAAGGCTATCTCCTTTGTGTTTATTGAATCTTAAAAAGATGGGATACTCTAGGATGTTGCTCACAGAAGCTGTTAAATTGGAAAATAACAGCTGATCTCCCGCTCTGGGACAATTAGAGAGTCATAGTAAATGTTTGTGTAATTGGAAATATCTAAAGATGAGCAAAACAGGATGACCCCGACGTGATTTGAACACGCAACCTTCTGATCTGGAGTCAGACGCGCTACCGTTGCGCCACGAGGTCTGAAAACGGAGGAGTGGCTCTCCAGTTCATAAACCCACAAAGAGGAAATGGCGTCGGTTACATCGAACATAACACTTATGCTTTATGGTGGTTTTCTACACATGACACATTTGCTCTACACACAATATAAAATATAAGACACCCTGGCTGGCGACACGTCAAAATTGCATTTGGCAAAATGCGTTCCCATTCTTGAGCTACATAATCCTGTACACAATGGCTGCGTCACAATACACACACTACACCCTAACCCCCTCTACGGAGTGTGCACCTGGTGGAAGTGCACCAATGGGTCGGAGTGCGCAGGTTACAAGTGTGCAAAATTGGAGAATTGGGACACTACGGTTTATGCCATCAATTTTCGCCTCTGCGTCATATCTGCGACACCAAAAATGACGGGGCCTTCACTGTTTTTGCAATCCTGACTTCTAAAAATAATGCGAATTGTAACAAGCGAGTGTTTGGAGGGGAATAAAGTGCAGGAACTGAAAGTTGCAAGGCTTGGGCATAGCAACGTGGGTATTCTCACATTCGCAGGATTTGACCAAAATTAATGGAAAATAATATTGTTAAAACATATACTAAAAACAGATCTAGCATTTTAGCCATACATGTCCCTGAGAAATTTACCAGCCAGACTGGTCATCTTTTGCCTCCTCTCCATGTTCCCAAACCATTCTCTAAGGTCCTCTTCTGCATTCTCATCACCGTTTCTCCACCTTGTCCCTCCAATTTCATGATTGAAAAAATAAAAAATAAAAAATTATACATATATATATATATATATATATATATATATATATATATATATATATATATATATATATATATATACAGGACTGTCTCAGAAAATTAGAATATTGTGATAAAGTTCTTTATTTTCTGTAATGCAGTTAAAAAACATGAAATGTCATACATTCTGGATTCATTACAAATCAACTGAACTTTTATATTAAAACTTTTATTGTTTTAATATCGCTGATTATGGCGTACAGCTGAAGAAAACTCAAAAATTCTATCTCAAAATATTAGAATATTTCCTCAGACCAAGTAAAAAAAATTATAACAGCAAAACAAAATCATAATCCTGTACACAATGGCTGCGTCACAATACACACACTACACCCTAACCCCCTCTACGGAGTGTGCACCTGGTGGAAGTGCACCAATGGGTCGGAGTGCGCAGGTTACAAGTGTGCAAAATTGGAGAATTGGGACACTACGGTTTATGCCATCAATTTTCGCCTCTGCGTCATATCTGCGACACCAAAAATGACGGGGCCTTCACTGTTTTTGCAATCCTGACTTCTAAAAATAATGCGAATTGTAACAAGCGAGTGTTTGGAGGGGAATAAAGTGCAGGAACTGAAAGTTGCAAGGCTTGGGCATAGCAACGTGGGTATTCTCACATTCGCAGGATTTGACCAAAATTAATGGAAAATAATATTGTTAAAACATATACTAAAAACAGATCTAGCATTTTAGCCATACATGTCCCTGAGAAATTTACCAGCCAGACTGGTCATCTTTTGCCTCCTCTCCATGTTCCCAAACCATTCTCTAAGGTCCTCTTCTGCATTCTCATCACCGTTTCTCCACCTTGTCCCTCCAATTTCATGATTGAAAAAATAAAAAATAAAAATTATATATATATATATATATATATATATATATATATATATATATATATATATATATATATATATATATATACAGGACTGTCTCAGAAAATTAGAATATTGTGATAAAGTTCTTTATTTTCTGTAATGCAGTTAAAAAACATGAAATGTCATACATTCTGGATTCATTACAAATCAACTGAACTTTTATATTAAAACTTTTATTGTTTTAATATCGCTGATTATGGCGTACAGCTGAAGAAAACTCAAAAATTCTATCTCAAAATATTAGAATATTTCCTCAGACCAAGTAAAAAAAATTATAACAGCAAAACAAAATCAAACATTTGAAAATGTCCATTAATGCACTCAGTACTTGGTTGGGAATCCTTTTGCACAGATTACTGCATCAATGCGGCGTGGCATGGAGGCAATCAGCCTGTGGCATTGCTGAGGTGTTATGGATGCCCAGGATGCTTCAATAGCGGCCTTTAGCTCATTTGCATTGTTGGGTCTGGTGTCTTTCAGCTTCTTCTTCACAATATCCCACAAATTTTCGATGGGGTTCAGGTCAGGGGAATTGGCAGGCCAATCAAGGACAGTAATGCCATGGTCAGTACACCAGTTACTGGTGGTTTTGGCACTGTGGGCAGGTGCCAGATCTTGGTTGTGCAGCGTTTCCTGCCACATTTCCCCCTTCCAACACACTTTTTGTGAATGTGCTTTGAAACTGCACTCTGTGAACAGCCTGCTCTTTGAGAAATTTCTTTTTGTGTCTTACCCTCCTGATGGAGGGTGTCAATGATGGTCTTCTGGACAGCAGTCAGCTCAGCAGTCTTACTGAACCAAGCTGAGTGTTTTTCAAGGCTCAGGAAACCCTTGCAGGTGTTTCGAGTTAATTAGAAGATTCAAGTGATTAGTTGAATAGCCTACCAGTATACTTTTTCACGATATTCTAATTTTCTGAGACAGTCCTGTACAGTGTTGGGGAGTAACGGATTACATGTAACGACGTTACGTAATTTAATTACAAAAAGTAATTACAAAGTAACTGTAATTCGTTACAGTTACAATGAGAAAATATGTAATTCAGTTACTTCCGAAAATATTAAGAATTACAAATTTAGTTACATTTTTTAAAAAATATAAAGAAAAACCTTTGCGAAATATGTAATGATATTTTTATTGCTTCGCGCCCTGTATCGCCGTTCCCCGCTACGGCTCCTTGTCTCTATCACTCTGATGATCCATCCTGTTCTGGTGGAGCCTTCTGAAAGAACAGCAAGCGAGCGGACGTTTCACGGTTTTATTTGGCTTCATTTTAAAGGCACACTATGCAACATTTTTCAGTTAATTAATGTGTTCCATACCGTTTTGGATGATTAAATGAGTCATTTCAGGTTGAACAAAGGTTTTCTTGGCCGCCCTGGTGGTCTGTGGGGGAAATACCGCACTTGCAACTGCAGGAGCCCTCGGCCCGCACCCACAGGCTCAGAATCTCGTGCAAGATCGCGAGAGTCGGTCTTGCTTTACGGCGAGAACATGTTTGTTGCTAGCGCAGTGGCGATATCTGTGCAGTTATCATGGCGGAACCAGCGATAAAACAGCGAAAGCCCATGTCGGAGCAGGCAAGAAAGAGGAAAAGGGCTCTGGAAAGAGAGAGGAGTCGTACATGGGTGAACATCGGGCAAGCTTTTTCCGAATGGCGAGAGCTAAAAGAAAGAGAAGGCTGCAAGGCTGACGCGGACCTCGTGTTTCTGCTGATGCGATTGTAAGTAACATTGGAGGGTTTCCCTCACGCTACCGCCTCCCAACATTCCAAAAAAAAAAAAAACTAACTCGATATGCGCGCAAAGCTTGTCTCCCCCGCTCCGCCTCCGCCGGTCGCTCCGCCGGTCGCTCCGCCGGTCGCTCCGCCGGTCGCTCCGCCGGTCGCTCCGCCGGTCGCTCCGCCGGTCGCTCCGCCGGTCGCGCAAAGCTTGTCTCTTTCCCCCGCCCGCCCGCTCCGCCGGTCGCTCCGCCGGTCGCTCCGCCGGTCGCTCCGCCGGCAAAGCTTGTCTCTTTCCCCCGCCCGCCTGCTCCGCCGGTCGCTCCGCCGGTCGCTCCGCCGGTCGCGCAAAGCTTGTCTCTTTCCCCCGCCCGCCCGCTCCGCCGGTCGCTCCGCCGGTCGCTCCGCCGGTCGCTCCGCCGGTCGCTCCGCCGGTCGCGCAAAGCTTGTCTCTTTCCCCCGCCCGCCCGCTCGCTCGCTCCGCGGGTCATCGGCGTAAAGCTTGTCTCTACACCCCCCCCCCCCCCCCCCCCCCCCCCACGCTCCGCCGGTCGTCCGGTAAGCAAATTCCTAGGGGAAACACTGCATTGGAATGGTTTCTCTCTCTCTCTCTGTGTGCATGTTCATACTTTCACTGTGTTAGTCATTGTTTGTACTGCCGTTTTTTCGACTTTTGTATTCGTTGCGTTCGCCTGTCTGCTAAGCTCAAAACAACCGCGCCTGGCTTGACGGAGAAACCAGGAGAACAGCTGAGCATCTTTACGACAGTGCACTTTTACTTTCGCCCTCTGGGGGGCGCCTCGCTGGAAAATCAATCCCAGTTGCATAGTATACCTTTAAGGAAGAGAAAGATGCAACAAGGCGCTTTGCAATCATGCAGTCTCTTGTTATTCACACACAACAATAAACCGTGAGAGCCGACGTGTGTTGTGAAACCGCAAAACTTTGTCTTAAGCGGAAAATCAAACGCGCGTCTACACAGCTCAGCGTTCACAGTGTTGCGTTCGTGAGCGTCGGAAAGCTATGGTGCATTCAGGAGCATGGGACATTTCAATTTTACAACAAAAAAGGCAGAAAACGGAACACAACTTAACTCATACAATAATGTATTTATCCAGAAACAGTGTGGGCTTTGTTACAATACTGAATGCTCTATAATTGTATTTCTGTTATTTTTGATTATGCACATCTGCTAGCTTTTTATTCTAAAAAATCTATAATATTACAGCAGCAAATTATCAAAGTTTTTCAAAGCCTGTTTAAAAGCTCCAAATGGGGCTTCAGATCATACAGCAACAATTGTGCTGTCATTGTTTTACAGGGCAGAATTTGCATTTGCTGACTCTTGTCCTTTAACTACTGATGGATATACAGGAATAGAGTCATACAAGTGTCAATTCCTCTGAGATAGCAGGGGATGCAATTTTTGGCAAGGAGTTGCCGAAAAATCCATCCTCCTTGTTTTAAACTTAAAAATCGTCACACACACACACTTGTGGACATCCTGTGATTGCCTGTCTGCAGTTCCCTTTCAGCTTAGTGCTTTTTTAAGGTTCACATTCAGTTCTCAAAAATTAAATGTTGAACATGGGTCAATACTCATTAAAACCTTAAAGTAATCAAAAAGTAATCAAAAGTAATTAGTTACATTACTTTTTAAAAGTAATTGAAAAAGTTACACTACAATTACATTTTAAACAAAGTAACTTGTAACTGTAACGGATTACATTTTTTAAGTAACTTACCCAACACTGGTCCTGTATATATATATATATATATATATATATATATATATATATATATATATATATATATATATATATATATATAGTTAAACTGTTAAACTGTTTGGTTTGGTAGCGTTTCAGTAGTTAATCCTGTAACTGTTCGTGAAAAGGTTCTTTCTCGCTGAGACCGCTGGAGATTATAGGAGGTAAGGACTGTTGTATCGTGAGACAGACACTGTTGTAAAAATTAAAACCCAAACTTTATACACTACTGGGATGCATCCGGAACACCTGGGAAATCTAAAAATCTAAGTTGGCCCGTACGGGGATCGAACCCGCGACCTTGGCGTTATTAGCACCACGCTCTAACCAACTGAGCTAACCGGCCGAATTAGGTCCAGAGAAATCAAGATTTGAAACCAGATAAATGTTCTGTACGTACCGTCCTGTTCCGGAAAGGGACACATTTTTTGTAAGGCCGCATGTATTACATTGCTTTTCACAATATTTTACGACACATTATGTGTAAACAATCGAGTGATTTGACACGTTAAAACTGAAGCTGTACGCTGAGTAGGAGAGGTAGACAGGAGGTGGGACAGAGAGGAGCTCTCGTCCTGACTGTTTAAGAAAACGGAGAAACCGCTGAAACAGAAAACTAAACAGGTTTTTAACTACCGTGCAGACTAGATCCAAAAAGTATGTATGTGTGTTAACTGCGCCTGAAAAAAAAGAATGACCGTTTTCCATTCATACGTGCAGGATAGTTGTCACATTTAACACAATATGTGGATTGTGTTGCACAAGCGTTGGTGGTATAGTGGTTAGCATAGCTGCCTTCCAAGCAGTTGACCCGGGTTCGATTCCCGGCCAACGCAAACGTTTTCACTCTTTTTCTGAAATTGTAAGCAAAGGTCAATTTTATAGCAGATTTTTACACACAGTTCTAACAAGGTGTTTTAAGGTAACACTAGAAATACCTTTATTGTCCCAAAATAGGGAATTTCAGGCAGAACAGTGGCAAAAAAACCAAACAACCCAGACAAAGACAGTTACACGCTACATCACAACCCAGACAAAGACAGTTACACGCTACATCAGTAATGAAAAACAAGCTAATATAAAGTTAGGTTTAAGGCAACAGAGAATGTACAAATCAGAAAGCCAAAAATAAAATAAAGAACAGAGAAAGGAATTATGACATATTTAGATAAAAAGAAATATTCAAGTGAAACAGAGTAATTACAGCGGCCTTTTAACACACCGATGTGAGAAAAATATGCTATATGCACTGACTGAAAACTATGTATGAAGAGAGGCATTGCACACCACAGTCTGAGTGCAACAGCTTGGAAAAATAGTTTTTTTCAAGTTCTGGAGACCATAAAAAGGTTTTGATTTGATGACCTCAGACAGAAGAGGCATGTATTTGAATCAACTCAGACATATAAGAAGGAGCCTGTCCGTGTAAAGCTCTGAAGGTAAAGACTGATTTTTTAAAAAATGACCTGATTGACAGCCAGTGTAGCAACTTCAAAACAGGTCAAAAACAGGTCTTGCAGCAGTTTTGGCCTTGCAGAGGAGTCAACCCCTTCTTATTGAAACAAATAAACACACCATTACAATAGTCCAGTCTTGTAATGACAAAAGCAGGAATTATCATCTCAAGTTCACTTATTGACACCACTGATCTAAGTTTTGAAAGGTTCTTACTATCTGTTTTAAATGATGCTCCAGGGAAAAAGATGAATCAAAAATAACACCCAGTTGCTATTTAATGTCAGACATGGTGCAATAATCAAAGTTTTCGTTTTGTTTGGATTTAGCCGTAAGTAGTTGTTATTCGACCACAGCTGAATGTCTGTTAGACACACGTATTTACGCTAGGCAACACCTAAATTAGATTGAAGGTCTTATTTCAGATGTGCGTACACTCTTGTTTGGCAGGGAATAAACAGGAAAACCACATCCTGTGTCAAAGTTCACGTCAGGAAGTATCCTAAAATAAGAATTGTGGAAAATAAAGCACCATGGATAATGTAGTTGTGATAAGTTAACAAGCTAACAAACTAAAATATGGGATTTCTAATCAGATATGGTCAAGACATGGACTTTTAGCTGATATATATTTATGTGTGTGTGTGTGTGTGTGTGTGTGTGTGTGTGTGTATACTGTGCTATGGGGCTAAAATGGTAGCTTTACCATTTGCAAATGTGTGTGGAGAGTTGTGTATCTGTATCTCGATTTGTGTGTCTGTATCTCGATTTGTGCGTGTGCAGTGGGATTTGTAAATGTGTGAGGAGAGTTGTGTGTCTGTACAACAATCTGCAAATGCGTAAAACTACTTGTGTGTAATCCGTTTTGCAAATGTGTAAAAAATCCACAAATCTGTATTCAGATCTGCAAATGTGTACAGAGATTTGCAAATGTGTAAAAAATCCACAAACCTGTATTCAGATCTGCAAATGTGTACAGAGATTTGCAAATGTGTAAAAAATCCACAAACCTGTATTCAGATCTGCAAATGTGTACAGAGATTTGCAAATGTGTAAAAAATCCACAAATCTGTAGTCAGATCTGCAAATGTGTAGATCAATCTGTAAGCACACACAGAAACACTTGTGTCTGAAGTATTTTCGCTTCAAGACCCAGAAATACAGACAAATCATTGGTTACAAGTCAAGCGGTTTTTCGGTTGGTTCTCTTTACACACGTGATTTTTGCTACTCTTCTGCCGCGTGAGATGCACAAATGCGTAGAAGGATTTGTATCTGTATTTTTTCGATTTGTGTCTCCTTGCGCAGACTCGCAGGCTCAAAGGCTCACATGTTGCCCTGAGCGCAGGCTCACAGGCACACAGGCTGCCTCTTCCGGCTGTGGTAGGTCACGTGACTTTCAAGGATTGAACCAAAGCGTTTTGCTACCAGACGGCTGACAAGGCAACTTGTTATAACTATATAACTTTCTCCCTTTAACGACAGAAGTTTCTTGTTTTAATGAGAGACTTATCTTGCTAAAACCAGATAATTGTCTCCTCATAACAACGCAACATAACCCGGCATCAGCTCGCGGGATATTTGAGTGTCATGGAGAAGGAGAGACGGAGGGGCGCCTTTTATTTCTTTTTAAAAAGTCATTTGTCGGAGGAATGTATTTCTGCACTGAGGAGTGACAAGGTAAGTCGTGCATATACAGCAAGTCCTCTACTTGAAATTTAATCAATTCGGCAGTTATTTATATTTAACAACTATGCTTTGGAAACACTTGTAGCACTGTAGAACAGTCTCTGGCTCTGTTTACACGGTGAAAACAGGTTTGCGTTGCCTTTGTACTCTCCATTTACACACTACAAGGTTTAACTGTTGCTTAGGGGGACTTTCATCTATAGCTGTGGGTTTATTTACAACAGTTTGCAGCCGAAACAGTCCTCCGCCAGCCGCTGCTTTCTTCTTCTGGGCAATTTGACGCGGAGCTTCAGAAATCACAGCGCTACTAGTGGTGCGGCATGGGAATTGCACCGTTTAAGTACTCTGTAAACAGGGCCTGTGACTGCAAATGTTCTACATGGATGTTAATGAGATAGAGATAAGGATAAGCAGCTTAATTTTTTTTAAAAACATGTCATGCATTTAATCATAAATTCTGCTGTAAAGATTAATAATCATGTACTTAAAATAGTCTTTTTAGTTTTTTTCAGTTTTTATATTAACCATAATTTCATTGTGCTTGTAGACTGACATATCAGCTATAGCAAGCATGGATGATGAGAGCTTGGCCATCTATATTCCCACCTATGCTGACAGAATTGCCACCCAGAGATTTTGCTCCGAGTTCCAAGGAAAAGGTGAAAGAGATGTCCTTCAACAGACGTGGCTTGAAAAACTCTACATGCAAATCTTCATGGAAAAAGTCCAATTTGATCTAAAATGTTTTTGGTTTCAGGTAATACCACTATGTAATATATTTCATGTTTTCAGGAACATATGGAAGTGAGCCACAATAGTCAGTTAGCTTTTGTTTTTGCTGACAAAGATATAGAGCAAAAATACTGATTAAAAAGATTACTCCAACATTGTGAAATACAAGTTTTTAAAGTGAAATTATTGCTGTTGCTATTAAGCTTCTTTAAGGTTAAAAAAATTTGAAGCATGTGTTTAAACTGTACTTATTTTCCTTTCCTTTCCATAGGGCATTATATTTCTTTTATATTCTTCAAAGTTGATTGTAAAATAGATAAATGCTTTGAGCGCAATAGTGCCAAGATTTCTAACAATGACTTTTTTCATATGTAAAAGAATTTTCTCATGTTCAATTTTGAGATCCATGTATTCATCTTTTTAATACTCATAGATCACGTTCTAGTTAGGTCATCTTCTGGAGGTAGAGAACTTTCTTTTAAAAGGATCTTTCAGAGAACTTGTTAAAGGTACTTTTAATGTATGTTCTTCTGTGAGTTGATGTAACATTGCAATATAATGTTATGTTTCTAAGAAAAGAATGAGTTGATTTGATCACAAACCATTGCACTTTCTTTTGTAATGAGTTTTTACCAAAGATTCATTAAAGGTTTTCATATTGAACATAAGCATAGGCACTTGATTTTTCATCTCATTTGACCATATCATCATTGTCAAACAGTGCATAACTTGGGTCTCAGTGTTCAGTAACAGAGAACTATAAGTCTTGCTGTTATAAATATAAAAAGTATGTCTTGAATATGAGGAGCAGTGGTGGGGTTTACAGAACATGTCATTTAAACATTTTGTCCTACATGACAGATTACAAGGCAAATGTGAAGTTAAATTTCTTGTTATTGTCCTAATATATTTAGTAGCATATATTTGCTGTCACACACAACAAGAATCACACAAAATATAAAACCTAGCACCAAAATTCAAAAAATTATGTACATCATGATGAAACATTTAAGTACATGGGAGTCAGTGAAAACAGAGGTCTGTTTTTTTCCTCCATCTGTATTTCTTTGCTTTTCCTTTATTGGTTGTGGGGTCTGCAGCTGCCTATTTCTGACTGTGTGGGAAAGTGACAGGGTCATTCTGGACAGGCTCACAAGGTCATTTACTCCACAAACTCTTTTTTACAAGAAAATGTCACACGTGTCACAGGTTTGTGCGTATATAAGCTCTTAAAAATACGCATAACTCAATTGTTTCATCATGTGTTGACGGTGCATGAAAGTTTTCCGTCATCAGAAGGTATGATACTTCGAACTGTCTCATAACATGTGAACGGTCCTCTGAAGACGTTGGACTGTGCAAGTTTCTGCCGCTTGCTTAGAAACCTGTTTGAGATGATCTTGTTCACCAAAAAGCCGTGGAAGGGTTCACAGGTGTCAAAGTCCAGTCCTCAAGGGCCGGTGTCCTGAAACTTTTAGATATGTCCCTGGTCCGACACGCCTGAGTCAAATAATCAGGTAATTACCAGGACTCTGAAGAACCTGACTGCATACTGAGGAGCTAATTGTGTCATTTGATTCAGGTGTGTGGGACCAAGGAACCCTCTAAAAGTTTCAGGACACCGGCCCTCGAGGACTGGAGCTTGACACCCCAGGTATACATCATGTAGGGCCGGCCACTTGGAGCCATTGCATCTCTAATCTTACAAATGATGTTCCAAAAGTGAACCACTTTTTAGAGTTGTTCCTGAAAGACAAGAAAATAAACAAGATCTTAAAGTACATACTCCATATTTAAAAGCATATATCATATAGTATTTATCTTTTACATTCAAACATACCTCAGTGATATTTAAACAGGTGAGCAGAATTGGCTGCTTATCCAAGAAGTCACCAGTAAAGTAATCTGTATTCTTCAGTTTTTGATAAAGGTTCATCCAGTACTGTGCACGACGTTTCCTTAAGAAATCCCACCAGTTGTTGATGAGCTGGATCCCACAATGAAGTAGTTTTCAGGATAGCTGTCATCAAGACGCAAAAATCTTTGAATGTCTTTCATTGTACCATTCTCTGTCTCCATGTCTATATGAATTCTGGCTGTGGTACCCCCTCTGTTACTACTGGAAGAAAATATCCAGCAGTAACTTTTGGACAGCACCATCCATGTATTCAGCTTTAGAGATGCCAACCTGTAAACACAGCAGACAATTTGTTATCGTTTTTTCAAGTTTTTTTTTATTTTAAACAAAAGGTAAAAATAACAATTAATTTATTCTTTCTAAAAATTGAGCATGTTACTTATGCTAAATGTGAGAAGCTAAATATTACAAATTCAAAGTTTTTAAGTATTTAAATTTTGAGTGTCAGATCAAATGCACAGGCATTCTAAGATGTAAAAGAGAACATTCATGATTTTCTGGCTGTATTTTTAATGTAGCTATCTTAAACCTGCTCCTCCTACCTTAATGTTTTTGTTTATGAGAATTTTAAAAAGTACTTTTACAGAATTCCCATCAGAAGGAGAATAGCTGCTGTTTAAAATTGTGATTTAAGGTTAGACTGGATCAATGTTAAAATTGCTTAAACCTAGACTGCAATGGAACAATGTTGATTAAGATTTGTTTTCTTTTCTGAGTAAGTTTAAAGACATCAGAAAAAAACAAATGGAACAACAAATAAACTGAGAACAATGGTGCTTTGTGCCAGGTGCTTTTATTGATACATTCTGATATTAACTTTTGAATTTGCAGCAATGATAATTGATTATCAGTTTTTGCTTTTCCCCTTATTAAAGCATGTCAGTAGTTGACTGGGTTTATTAATGAAGTTCATATATATAGTTGTCCTTCACTGGCGTGTGAATTGTCCCATTAGAAAGCTCTGTATTCATATCTTTGTTTTGACACAATAAAATATGGATAAATGTAGCTTTATCTAGCCTCACTTTCATTGTGTAGAATACACATATTTTTAATTAGCCTTACAAGTGTCGAATTAAAATATATTTTAATCATATTTAATTAAAATACATAAAGGAATAGGTACATTTGCAGTCACAGGCCCTGTTTACAGAGTACTTAAACGGTGTAATTCCCATGCCGCACCACTAGTAATTCTGTGGCAATTCTGTCAGCATAGGTGGGAATATAGATGGCCAAGCTCTCATCATCCATGCTTGCTATAGCTGATATGTCAGTCTACAAGCACAATGAAATTATGGTTAATATAAAAACTGAAAAAAACTAAAAAGACTATTTTAAGTACATGATTATTAATCTTTACAGCAGAATTTATGATTAAATGCATGACATGTTTTTAAAAAAAATTAAGCTGCTTATCCTTATCTCTATCTCATTAACATCCATGTAGAACATTTGCTGTCACAGGCCCTGTTTACAGAGTACTTAAACGGTGCAATTCCCATGCCGCACCACTAGTAGCGCTGTGATTTCTGAAGCTCCGCGTCAAATTGCCCAGAAGAAGAAAGCAGCGGCTGGCGGAGGACTGTTTCGGCTGCAAACTGTTGTAAATAAACCCACAGCTATAGCTGAAAGTCCCCCTAAGCAACAGTTAAACCTTGTAGTGTGTAAATGGAGAGTACAAAGGCAACGCAAACCTGTTTTCACCGTGTAAACAGAGCCAGAGACTGTTCTACAGTGCTACAAGTGTTTCCAAAGCATAGTTGTTAAATATAAATAACTGCCGAATTGATTAAATTTCAAGTAGAGGACTTGCTGTATATGCACGACTTACCTTGTCACTCCTCAGTGCAGAAATACATTCCTCCGACAAATGACTTTTTAAAAAGAAATAAAAGGCACCCCTCCGTCTCTCCTTCTCCATGACACTCAAATATCCCGCGAGCTGATGCCGGGTTATGTTGCGTTGTTATGAGGAGACAATTATCTGGTTTTAGCAAGATAAGTCTCTCATTAAAACAAGAAACTTCTGTCGTTAAAGGGAGAAAGTTATATAGTTATAACAAGTTGCCTTGTCAGCCGTCTGGTAGCAAAACGCTTTGGTTCAATCCTTGAAAGTCACGTGACCTACCACAGCCGGAAGAGGCAGCCTGTGTGCCTGTGAGCCTGCGCTCAGGGCAACATGTGAGCCTTTGAGCCTGCGAGTCTGCGCAAGGAGACACAAATCGAAAAAATACAGATACAAATCCTTCTACGCATTTGTGCATCTCACGCGGCAGAAGAGTAGCAAAAATCACGTGTGTAAAGAGAACCAACCGAAAAACCGCTTGACTTGTAACCAATGATTTGTCTGTATTTCTGGGTCTTGAAGCGAAAATACTTCAGACACAAGTGTTTCTGTGTGTGCTTACAGATTGATCTACACATTTGCAGATCTGACTACAGATTTGTGGATTTTTTACACATTTGCAAATCTCTGTACACATTTGCAGATCTGAATACAGGTTTGTGGATTTTTTACACATTTGCAAATCTCTGTACACATTTGCAGATCTGAATACAGGTTTGTGGATTTTTTACACATTTGCAAATCTCTGTACACATTTGCAGATCTGAATACAGATTTGTGGATTTTTTACACATTTGCAAAACGGATTACACACAAGTAGTTTTACGCATTTGCAGATTGTTGTACAGACACACAACTCTCCTCACACATTTACAAATCCCACTGCACACGCACAAATCGAGATACAGACACACAAATCGAGATACAGATACACAACTCTCCACACACATTTGCAAATGGTAAAGCTACCATTTTAGCCCCATACTGTGCAACACTCGGGGTTAGTAATGCTAGTAGTAGTAATTAAAATAACTAGTAATGTTAGTAAATGCCTAAAATACCAAGCATCTTTGTACAATAACAGGAAAGATGTTCTGTCCCAGGAACGATTTTCTTTACCAAACACTTGCTTCTGTACCACACAGATAAAAATTAAGTCATAGAAAACAGTCACCAGTGTTTAGCATGGGGTTAAAAGCATAAAAAAAAAAAAAAATGAAAATAACAAAAAAACATGTTTCTAAACTGTTTTTTTCCACAAACCTTTGCAAATTTCCATGTTTGGAACACACCAACCTTAATTATTGTTTTTGCTGCTCTGAAGTCCTACAGGACATCCTCTTTGCATTAATTAAAACAATAGAAAAAAGCGAGTTTCTTTTCAAGGTCACAAATTACAGCTATATGGCTGTGTATTACATGCAGAGCCATATAGTTACCTGGTGCTGCAGGTAACCATATGGATGTGCATTACGTGCATGCACTTTTACATGCATGCACATATTGGTCACATTGATTTATGCTGAATGCTGACGTCTGAATGAAGACAGACAGGGTTGACTTGAGGAGGAAATGTGTCGCAGTTTCTCCTGCACAGAGTCCTGTAAATTAATTTATTACCCTGTTCAACAGTGTTAATCCTGCTTACCCTCCTCTTTCCTGTGTTGCCATGGATATGCTATTCCTATGGCAACTGCATGCCTTTGTGGATGGCCTCGGGCCCCCGCCATAGAGGACTCTCTGAACCTTTCATTACACATTCCCTTCAAGCTCACAAGCAACTCATAGAAGTCACACATAGTCCTACTCTTTGATTGTGGCCTTTTTTTTTTTTCATTCTGGCTTGCCGCCGCTTTCTCTCTGTGTTTGACCACAAACGGAGCTCATGATAAAAGATGCTCATAGCGATTGTGATCAGATTTGAGGCAAAATCCCCTGTCACAAGAGTCAGGGCTTCAAGCATTCTAATATCCAGCAGCAATAGAAACCAGAGCTCCACCTTAAAGATTCATGAGGTCCCTTAAGAAACAGAGAACAGAGTCTAAACCAGGGAAAGTGTCTCTGTGTCAGAGAGAGCAACAGACAAGCATGGGAGTGGCTGTTGTTGGAACTCGGGATTTGAGCTGAGGCAGATTTCAGTGTCCACGCTATTAGCTGTGTGTAGGTGAGCGTGGCGGGTGGAGGACCTCCACCTGCTGAATGAACCCTGTTAGCATTGGGGAGTACCATGGGCTACGGGTGGGCTCGGCCCTGCTCGGCATTGTCGCCGGCTGCATCATCATCGGGGTGTCCAGGGAATGTGACGCGGATGCTGTGGGAGGAATCTTCCTGGGAGCCGGAGGCCTCGGTGAGAGCCTAGAACTCTGAATGAGACGGACACTGATTTTGTTATTTTCATTCCATATTAGCATTTGCAGATATTGTATAAATATTTAGAATGTTCTAAATGAGACGAGATAAAAAGGGCTACTTAGGACTTTATCAGTGGTCTGCTGAACATTTTAAGCTTTATGCCTCTCTGACATTGTTGTCTTTGGTTTTAGTTTACTGTTTTTCTCCAATAACTGAACCTAGGAGCCCCCACAGCCTTCCACGGTTTTCAAAAGTTATTTATTATATTAGGACTTTCTTTTAAAAAAATAATGATCTGAAAAATGTGGTGTGCAGCCGTATTCAGCCCCTGTGTATAATACTTTGTAAAAAACATATTTTGCTACAGGTACCACTGTACGTTTTTAAGGTTTGCCTGTACCTTTTTTGCACATCTGGAAAGTAACACTTTTTGACAATTGTTTTTTTTTTCTTCAGAATAGAACAACATCAGTCTGTTTGGATGAATACTGTCTGTGAAGAGCATTTTTTCAACCTTGTCACAAACTCATTGAACTTTGACAAGACCATTTTACCACATAGGTTGCAATCTTAACCAATTTATTATAGCTCTGGCTGCATGTTCACCGTCTCAACACCTTTTAGGCCACTAACAGGCTTTTAATCCAGGATTGCCTTCCATATACCTTCATCCATCCTCACAACAACTCTGACCATCTTACGCTTTCTTCTTAAAGAAACGTTTTGTAAAATATGAAATAGAACAGACTTTCTAAATATGTTCTACTATGGCTTGGTTTATCACATAATACCCCAAGAAAATACAACGAAGTTTGTGGTTGTAAAGTGAAAAATTCTGAAAATGTCTAAGGGGTTAAATATTTAAAAAAAATAACATACATTGCAAGCATCAACAGAATTCTTAGATTTAATTTTCAAGGCAATGGTGACATGCCTTTTTACTTGTCCTGTCCCAAAATTACCCAATGTCCAAATATACCTGAATTCACTCTATACATGATATGCATGGGTGGCATTTTCCGTCCCTTGTTCACTCGATACAAGACTGTAACCAGAACCAGCTGATAGCAGGAGGAGCTGCTCTGATAAAAGCGGGTCCTAACTGGTTTCCTGGAGAGAAAGAGCAAAGGGCAGCGCTTGTGATCCGTGCGAGACAACATCAGCACGTGTATACATAGTTAATGAGAAATTCATTCTCACTGGGGAGTCGATCGGCTTTCAATAATTAATCTGTCTTGCTAACATGCGCCAACCTGCATTGGCAACTAAAATCCGTGCACCGCAGCGTGACTGATACTTTCGCTCTCGCAGCATTATGTGCGGCTGAGCAGCAAACGTCCTAATTATGTGTTTTTTGGGGCTTGCGTGGCTCGCCGCCGCCTCCGACACACAGACTGACTAATTGAGTATGAACAGAGTGTACTCGGCAGATTGTTTTCACTCCTGCAGTTTCATGACATTTTAAGCACAGACATGCATCACAGCCACCCCCAGGAGCTGCTAGGCTATGATGCCAGTTCTTTAGACTAATAAGAAAAATCAACGGTTGTGCTGAATGGAAGCATGGCGCTGCAGAAAGGCGCAAAAGCCCTGCGTTTTCTGAATCAGAGGAAACATCTCACACTGCGCCGGGAGCAAGGCTCATACTGCAGAGGCTTATATTACACTTTGGGGCTTGACGTATGATTAAAAATGCCTAATCATCTGTGACAAGGTGATAAAATAGATCACATTGGCTTCTGTTTTTCAGAGTTACATCTTTTTCCAGGTATTAAAAGCAATTAGACTATTTCTTAAAATAAATTGACTGGTTGGAACATGCAAATTATGAAGCTATT
The DNA here is from genome assembly GCA_037039145.1 of Fundulus diaphanus. NCBI lineage: Eukaryota > Metazoa > Chordata > Actinopteri > Cyprinodontiformes > Fundulidae > Fundulus > Fundulus diaphanus. Next base: position 30,243,165 of record CM073133.1, on the reverse strand, counting down.
TCAGATCATTCAACCAAAAAAAAAAATAATTGCCACTTTCTGCTCTGCAGGCTTGCTCATTTCAATCTATCCCTTCATAAAAGCCTGGCTCAATATTAACAACATCTTGCCATCTTTTGGTAAGTTTTTTTTCAATCTATACATAGATTCTCCTTTATTAGAAGACAGGATTGTTTTTCTATCCTAATATCATTTGGCTGCTTTGTCCTCTCAGGAAACTTCAGAGTTCACCCCGCTGCAGCTAATACTGATCAACCTGCTGAGACACTAAGACGAGAGGGTGAGTAGAAACAACATCCCAAAGTGGAGACGGCTACAACTTCAAGGATCTTGAATTGACTTAACCTAGATCATCTTTATTAAATCAGATGTCTGCAAATACACCAGAAAGCTAATAAGCACCTATTTAGAATGTGTTTTTGCATTTTGTCAGGCTACAAACACAAACTTTGATGTATTTTAATGGCATGTTCTGCAACAGTCTAACACAAAACAGCACATAAATGTGAGGTGGAAGGAATAGGATATATGGTTTTCCAAATCCTGCAGAAATGAAATGTGACATGCATTGTTTTACTCCATATTCCCAATTGAAATCCAGTGGAATCAGAATTTACCTAATTGGTAAGCAGAGTCACTCAGTGCTCCATTTGATCTCACAAAAGTCCAGCCGTTCTCCAAAAGCCTCAAAGTTTATTCAGTGAACAAATAGCATCATGAAGACCAAGAAGCCAAGAGGCGTATGGTGACTCTGGAGGAGTTGTAGAGCTCCACAGCACAACTCGGGGAATATTTCTAGAGAACAAATAAACACTCCACAGTTCTGGCCTTAATGGGAGTGTGACAAAAATAACATTTTGGTTCAAACAAAGTCCCATTTGCAATGTGTCATGCGACATGCTGGGAACACAGCAATCATGTGAAAGAAAGCTCTCCAAACAAAAGAACCAAAACTAAGCTTTCTGGCCTACATGCAAACTAAATTGTGTCCCTAACTAGCATTGCACTTCACCCTTAAGACACCATTGCTACCTTGAAAAATGGTGGTAGTGCCCTCAAACCTGGGCTGAGAAGCTGGTCAGAGTTGAAAGGAACACTGTTGGAGCTAAATAGGAGAAGAAACCCTTTTAGAGGCTCCAGAAAACTTGAGAGTTTCAACTTCCAGCAGTATTACTCGTAGGTCCGAGCTACAATTGAATTGATTTTGACCAAATTGTATCAAAGACCAAGCATGAATTTCACTGTCAATCTGTGGCAAGACTTGGAAAATGCATGTTCACAAAAGCTCATCATTCAACCACATTTTCCCTCTGTCGCACAATTTAGCCCTACAGTGGGTTGAGGTATGACACAAAATTCTGACAAAATACAGAATTAGAATCATTATTGCATGGTTTGAATTTTCATTAAATCTAAAAAAAAGATATTTTCCTCTTCATCATAATGTTTGGTCCAGTGCAGCTGTAACAACGTGTAACAGTATTGCTGCAGCATGTTCTGTCTCCTTTCATGTGGCGTTGTCAGGCACTCAGAGTCACCTCCAACTGGAGCGCTCGAAGAGTCGAATGGGCACCTTCGTGGAGGGAGGACCAACGGCTGAGCCCAATCCAGATGAGGGGTACGAACTGAAAATAGAAATGAGCTGAAATTAATTGAACATACTGTATTCACACATACTGGATGCAATGTTGTATGTGACAAAACCTCTTGCAACTATTTTTGGCACCGCTGGTTGGAAACACTCCATATCACATACAAAACTCCACAGACTTAATTTCTAAGGTCCGACACCTGAGACTGGCACCAGGGGAAACCATTGTTTGTTTGGAAGGCAGTGAACACTGTCAGGACTCAGCTGGAACACGATGCATCACTAAAAGACAGAACCAATTTAACACTAAATCAGATTTGTGACTTGTTGGACATACTGTATGTCTCTCAACCACATATTTCAATTACAGATGCAGCTTTTACAGAAAGAAACATGAGTGTGCCATGGTTTCCCCAGTGTCCCTTATAGTGGCCAATTTGTACATGGAGGAGGTGGAGAGCTGGGCACTCCGTGCTTTCAAGGGAACACCACCAACTCACTGGTTTGGATACGTGGATGACACTTGGGTCAAAATCCAAACCAAAGAAGTTGAGGCGTTCACCAACCACATCAACTCAGTGGACAGCAACATAAAGTTTACCAGAGAGGATGCCAAGAACAACACATTGCCTTTTCTGGATTGTGCCGTACACATTGAGGAAGATGGTAGTCTTAAAACGGAGGTTTACCGGAAGCCCACACAGAGACCAATATCAGAATTTTGATTCACATCACCCACTGGAGCACAAACTCTCTGTTATCAGAACTCTGAGTTACCGGGCTGAGAACATTCCCTCTGCCACAGAGGAGAAACAAAAAGAACACAAGCACGTCAGGAAATCACAGATTTAAAGCTTATGGTTACCCGACACCGGCTTTTGTCAAGTCGGCCAACAAAGCTGGCAGAAGAAACAACACAGCATCGAGCACAGAGGAGAAAACAGAGAGATGCAAAAACTTTGCCATTCCATATGTGTCAGGAGTTTTTGAAAAACTCAGGAGAATTTTCTCCAAACACAACATACCAGTAAATTTCAAACCTAACAACACTCTCAGACAAAAACTGGTTCATCCCAAAGACAGAACACCCAAACCACAGCTGAGTGGCGTTGTGTATGTGGTCCAATGCAGCGAAGACTCCTATATCGAAGAAACTAAACAGCAGCTACATAAACGCATGGCACAGCACAGGAGGGCCAGCAGCTCAGGGCAAGATTCAGCAGTCCACTTAGACATGAGCCCCGTTTACACTACCCTTGTTAAACCAATCCATGCCGAGACCAGTCCGAGCTTGGACCAGTTAACCAGGCCGAGCCTCGTTTCTGACGACCGTTTAAACACAACGCTATCTCGGTTCTTTGGTTGCCCCTCGCCTCCTAGTGGCCATCTGCGGTACTACCGCTCTCTGGGATTGAAGGCGGGACCGAGCAAATCAAAACGGCGGCGCCCGTAACATTCAGGAAGTTAAGCTTGGACAGACTCGGCTTTTGGGACGTGGATAAGACAAACAAACGTCTAATAAGGATTTACAGACGCAGGAAACAACAACAGACGCTGAGGTTCATCACACTGCTAAGCAGAATCATCTCTGGAAACCGTGTGGCACGGTGAGGAAGCTAGTATTTTTATGAATGTCTGAAATTTGTCTGAATGGAGTGTGAATCGGGACGTGCAGCCAGACACGGCGGAAAAACCGCGGACAGTCAGCTGACTGTAAGGGGATGACACGGTCTGCTCATGCGCTCTTTATCAGATAACCGGGCCAGAAAAAAAAACAGGCCGAGACCTACTCAGGAGCTGGTCTGCATTTAGCGCGGTCCGATTATGTTTAGCACGGTCCGGTTCAGTCTGCTGACCGTTTACACACAAGAGTTATCTCGGTTACCGAACTCGGACTGGTCTCGGCTCGGTTAAAAAAGTGTAGTGTAAACGGGCCTTTAGACTTAGACTTAGACAACTTTATTTGTCATTTTGTATGCACAGAGTGCGTACAGAAGGAAATTTCGTTTCGCATACAGCTTGAAAAGTTACAGTAAATAGCAGTGAATTACAGGATAAGGTGCAGCAGTGATTTCCTAGTAAACCATTGAAGTGTAAACAATGCAAACAGTGCAGGAGAAATCGACAGTGGTAACAGAGAGTTCGGCAGCATTTGTAGTGCTAGATAAGGATGCAATGATGGAATGTGCAAATATCCAAATGTTGTACAGAGTCCATTTTGTGGCTGTTCCACAGTCTGATGGCATATGTGCAAATGTGCAAATATAAGAATGTGGTACAGAGTCCATTTTATGGTTTCAGCAAATTGTACCTTAAGAACAAAGGGCACTCTTTTGATGACACTGATGTCCAGATTTTGGACAGGGAGAACGGATGGTTTGAAAGAAGGGTGACAGAAGCCATCTTTGTCAAAAGAGAAAAGCCATCACTAAACAGAGGGGGAGGATTGCACTTCCAACCCCCCAGTGTTTGCAACTCAGTCCTCCAACACTTTCCAAAGAGATTACATCAGCATCATTCAGGTGACCAAGTACTCCACTCACACCAAGCAATAACTTCTAACGACCCAGGACAGTGGCGGGTGGGTCTTTGATTTGCATCTGACTTTGAATGCACCTATGAGGATGGGCCTCCATGTCCTTAAAAACAGCAGCGCACCAACTACAGGATCCTCAAGTGCGAGACACCAAAATTAGCAAAGACTCCTGGATAAATGTCGAAACGATTTCAGAAAGAACTGAGTGAAAGTCCAGTTGCCTCCAATTTAAGCCTGTTTGCTGACTTGGTGTATTATCGTGCCGTGAGCAGCCATCAGAAAATTTGATAAAGTTCAATTCAAAAACACTTTATTAATCCCAAAAATAAATTAAATGCTTGTGTAAGTCATATTATAGGGTTTTCTTCAACATGTTGTTGTAGATGCTGATGGCTGCAGGCAGGAAGGATCTCCTGTAGCAGTCTACAGTGGACCTGAGGAGGCCTCTGACTGAAGACACTGTTTTTGTGTGACAGTCTGATCAAGATGACTCTCAGGGTTGTTTATAATGTTCTTCATTTTATGAAGAATCCTTCTTTGCAAAGCCAGAGGTCCCCAGAACAGAGCAAGCCTTATTTATCAGCCTGTTGAGCTTCTTCAAGTCAAGTGTTTTAATGTTGCTACCCCAACAGACGATGCCAGAGAAGATCACACTCTCCACAACAGACTTATAAAAGATCTGCGCATCTTATTGCAAACCCTGAAGGACCTAAAGCTTCCTCAGGAAGTCCAGTCTGCTCTGTGTCTTCTTGTAGACAGCTTCATATTTCCAGTCCAGTCTGTTGTCCAGGTGAACACCGAGGTATTTATACTCCTCCAACACCTCCACTTCTTCTCCCAAGATGGTAATAGCGTTAGACCTATTCCTGTTTCTCCTGAAATCTACAATTATCTCCCTTATTCACACTCAGGATGAGATGACCGTTTCCATGTACTCAGCTCCCTGTCCATCTCAGATGCATCCAATGACTGAGCTGTGAGTCTGATTGAGATGAGATGTGGTCAAGTTCAGCAATAATACTGATGTAGGGTGTGGCATTGAAATGTTTACTTCCTGGTACTGAGAACCCCAAAGTGAGCTAAGAAAATATGCTCCACACCAGTATACTACCACCATATTGAACTGTTTAAACAAGGCAGGGTGGAGCCATGCTTTCACCCTACCATGTTGAATATCGCTGCTAAAATCAAGATTCATCCGACCAGGCATTTTTATGAGTCTGTGTGAATTGTAACCTCACTGGTGTGGTCTTCTGCTGCTGTAGCCTTTCTGCTTCTTAATGGGTTGTTCGTATCAGAGATAGTGCTCCACATTCCTTTGTGTAACCCGTGGTTATTTGAGCTTCTGCTGCCTTTCCACCACCTCAAACTAGTTTGCACAGTCTCCACTGACCTCTGACACCAACAAAGGCATTTTCATCCACACAACTGCACATCACTGGGTATTTTCAATTTTTTTGTCCCTGTAGATTTTAGTAAGGCTGATGAGTGCAATGAGTTATAACTGAAGGGAAACACAAGGAGGGAAGCTAATAGGACATATTACAAAATGTATATAGAAGCAACTAAAAACATAATCCACTGAAGCGTGAACTAAAATGGGAGCGACTAGAATATATAGGTAAATAAGTAATTATTACTTAAATAGCGCCTTTCTCAGGCAGTAGTCATAAAGTGCGTCACAGTAAAATACAATTTAAAAGAGCAATTCAAAAATGTATTAATAAAAACTAAAATATGATATGATATGAGTCCAGCGATCGCAGGTAAGGAGGTATTCGTCTAACAGCATGGAAGGATCTGGCTGCATCCGAAAAAGGTCTTATTGGTAAGGGCTCTATAACCAAAGTGGAAGTGATTCAGTGGTCACCACAAGTGCTGTCCGAATAGTGCAGTGAGTAAGGAAGGAGGTAGGAAAAGAAGCCTGTATACTTCCTATCATAGCTCCTTTAGCATAGTTAGCTCGTTATGTCCCTTACTGGCACTAAGGAGCCATAGGAAATCCCACAATTCTTTGCGTGATATGACATATAAGTTAGACGGGAATACACAGAAACATAAGGAATTACGTAAAGAAAGCATGACCTTGGAAAGATAATAACAAAGAAACTAAAAAAAAAAAAAAGAACCCAAACATCTGGAGATCTTGACAATAGTAGGATGAAAAAGCTAAACTAAATCTAATAAAATAAAACCACATTGAACTAAACTCATAGGGGCCATTGAGCAGTGGACAACCCTTTTACAGCTCTTTGACTGTCAGGTCCACACGACTGTAATAAATATGTGCTGAACAGAGTCCTCCAGCCCAATCTTCTTCTGATTTTTTTTCTGTGTATTTTTCTTTTTCTCTCTTTTCAGTTCTGTCACACACTGACACCCACCATGCGTGACTCATGCATTGGTCTGTTGCAGGACTTCATCAGACATGCCAGATGTCTTATCGAGACGGAAACTGAAACAGCCACCCACCGATCAAGACCTTGCGTGATGTCATCATGTGGCACGACCGGACCAATGGAGATTTCAATTCTCTCCTGCTGCAGCGTTTTCTGTGCAACTGTTGTTTCAGCTGAACTGCAGGTTTCCATTGCCTCCTTATAGTATGTAAACTATGTGGTCTAATAAACCAAACAACGATTAAATCAATGACATTTGTTAAATTTGTTGAACTTAAATTGTATTTGTAAGGTTAAGGACTTGAGGCTCATTTGTAGGGTTTGTGTTATAGTGAGAGTAAAACTTAACTGAAGGTTATTTGCTCATGAAGGCAACCACATGTTGTCACAAAGAGCAACTTGTATTAAACTCACGTGGTGACCCGCTCCCCACCTTGTGACATAATGCACATATTCAGGACGGAAACAGCGAGGGCGAGGGAAGGAAGGCTGCAGCCTCACAATAAAACATAACATGCTGTGAGGAAGAATAATGTCGAGTCGTGTTGATAAGGCTTTAACCAACAGGGACCTCAGGATTCAGCAGTGCCTTGATGACTGCCAGAAGCTTCATTGTCAGGCTTCAAACCACAATACCTCACCACACAATCCTTGTGCGTCACCAAGTGCAACCATGAATGGGCACGTGGAGAACGTTCAACACTACAGTGTTCAGGTTTTTTGGTCAGTCAGTTGACTGGCACATCAACGAAGTACTGTATGGTTTTACCTGAAACGCACTACAGCAGACCCTTTAGGTGAGAACTATTTAATCAGATTTAGCCGTCTTTGTTTTCTCCTCATTATTTCCCTCCCTCTTAGCAATTCAGCATAATTTAGAATAAAAACACAATTTCAGATTTAAATAGAAATAAAACTAGTTAATGATGTCCGAACGTATGTCTCAGAAAAGATTGCTTTTAAATCGATTTTATTTAATAAATATGGCGTTCAATTCTCCTGATAACCTTTGGTACTCTTCAAATAATTAGCCTAAAATTAAAGATAACCCGTTTTTGCTCCTTATTATCTTGTAATTAATACTTTTTAAATTGATTTTTTAAAAGTTATCATAAAATTCACAGGAAAACATCTTATGTGACTCTTCCCCTGTTCTTCTGTATAAGCTGAGGTCCAAGCCTGAGCAGCTCTTCTAATGCCAGCTCATATAATCCTTTTTTTTTTTTCAATAAAATCGACAATGAGATGTAAATCCATATACAAGATCTAAATCTTGTATATTGGGCAAACATAGAATAACGACAAGGTGTCAAGAGACAGCAGCAACAGTCTTCATCCTCATTCAGCCCACTTCACAATGAGTGAGGTACGGTAGATCATATTATGATTTATTAATCACCCACTTTAAAATAAAATTACCTATCTTTCCTAGAGTTCCAGGATAGTTCTGGATTTTTTAAATGAGATTCTGTTAAAAACCAATAATAAGACATCTAATTGTTTTAGATAAACTGTGTCTTGAGTGTGGAATCAGATTAATTGGTCCCAGAGGCTGAAGCCAAGTGCTCAATCAAGAGGGACACATTCTAAATTTCTACTGTTTAAAAAACTATATCGATTTCAAAAATCTCATAGTGCTTGAACTTAATGCCATTTTATGAAATACTAAAATTCTATTACATTTTATTTATCTTGCCCCAATTCATAACGCATGTCATCTCAAGGCACTTTAGAAAGTGAAACTACTGTCTGTATGATTTGGTCAAAAGGTTTCCTATCTAAGGAAACCCAGCAGATTGCATCGAGTCTTGACAAGCAGCATTCACTCCTCCTGAAAGAGCTAAGGACCCGGATAAGGAATCCTACAATTCTTTGCGTGACATGATGTATAAGCGCATCCCACCCCATGGAAATAAACAAAGATGGCCAGAAAGATGAAAGCAAGCAATTCCAAGTAGTCCAAGTCTACCCTTTCATACGAAGAACAAGAAATCTTTATTTGTCATTGCAGTTGTACATTCCAATGAAATTTGTCTTCTGCAGTTAACCCATTCTTTAGGGAGCAGTGGGCAGCTAACACAGCGCCCAGGGAGCAATCTGGGTCTAAGGGTTTTGCTCAGGGACCCACAGGGGCAGTCTGCGGGGATCGAACCGGGTCCTTGCAATCTTCTCAGAGTGCAAGCGTGCTGCTCTAACCACTTTGGGGGAGTGGTGCCCTAGTGGTTAGGGTAATATATGTGTGGCCCACACATATATTATGCATTATCACTTGTTGGTTATTTACGTGCATAAGAGGCCTTTGGCCATCTCTGCCTTTGTTGTCTACACCAAATACAATCCAGCAGATAGTGTAACAGTGTAACGGCAACGTTTTAAATCAAACGAAGCAATAAGATCACCAGCTATGATGTGATGAAATATGATGTATATATATATATATATATATATATATATATATATATATATATATATATATATATATATATATATATGTATATATATATATATCCAAATATGTTAACCTTGAAAATTAAACTGATTATGTGTTATATGTTGTGCACAATGTTTATTTTGCATATTATGTGTATACACCATTTTCTTTTATAATATAAACAAAACCTATTCATAAAATTTTAACAAAATTAAAACATAATCATCGCCACTATGTCGACTGTTTATGAAGACAATAACAAGCAATTGGACCGGTTAATGTTAGAACTGGGAAGTCTGTATAAGTTTACACGGCTTCATATGTTTTGATTTGTGTAATGAGAGCTTCAGTCGGTCGCTACATTTGTCTGACTTGCGTGTTTTGTAGTTCTTTTTCGGTAGGTTGGAGGCTCGGATTTGACTCACATCATCCATGTGCATTTCCCTCACGTAAAGACGTACGAGTTAAAGTCTGTCCGAAATCAGCGCAGCAGTCCGAAGCTCCTTTCCTACCCATGATAGTGTTGTTACTGTTGACCCCATGAAAGGTCAAGGAACAGGAGCTATAATTAGACGTTTTCAAATGTAGCCCTTGACTGCATTCTGAGGAGGTAATTCAATCATTTGATATACAGGTGTGTTGGACCAGCAACACATCTAGAGGTTCCAGGACACCGGACCTCGAGGACTGGAATTGAAGACCAATGCGGTAACCATTTTGTAAAAAAACAAAACAACAAAACAAACAAACAAACAAACAAAAAAGATCATATGCTAACAATAACCCCAAATTTTTTTTAAATAGTTATTAAATGACATGACCATAAACCACACATTTTATGAATCTGAGTTCTTTAGGCTGGTGGAAGAGGTCTTGGGCTTGATTTGGTAAGCTGTTAGTTTCAACCTTCAGGACCAACTAATCAGAGGTGTCAAAAGTATTCACACTTAGAAGTTTAGATGCTAGGAGGGTATAAAAATACTTCTATAGAAGTAGAAGTTCAAACTTTTTACACAAGTAAAAGTATAAAATTACCGGTTTCAAAACTACTTAAAGCATATAAGTAGCAGTAATTTAGGTTAAACAATGGCATTAAGGACTACCCCCCCCCCCCGCCCCCGAAAATGCATATTAATGAAGGCCATTATTACTATAATGGTATAATAAGATGTTAACGTTAAAAAATATAGGATTGGCTGTTTCACTCGCATATGTGTCCATTGAAAATGAACCATTTAGTACAATGCATATAAAAGGACCATAGTCATAGAGGTGCAATAATGAGCATCAACATAACTTTCATGAAACAGAGGTTCTGATGACTGATTGTCCATAAGTAAAGTAGTTTGTAATGGTGCAAAAAGCCTAACTTCACAGACTATCAATAACAGAGCCCGCACAGGGCATCCATATTTGCCAAGTGCTAAATATTGACCTGAAAAATAATTTAATAGATCAACTTAAGCTAATACTTGGGTCAAAACTTACACGGTACTGCTTTAAAACATTTTGATAGAAACTTTTCAAAAACCCTGAACTATCCCTTTCAAAATGTAACAGGGTGCCATTTTAATGCCCGTGGATTGCTATGTGAAGCCGAAAGACCACAAAGCTATTTATGTCCTTTGTCCTTGAAATGTATGAAATTTGAAGTAGGCTACAATGTATATTAACGGTTGAAACAATAAGGGTATTACAGACACTTACTCGTTGACAAGAAAGGTGAACCATGGGTTCCTTTCTTTAATTATGTGCCAAATCAGCTTGCCATACAGCGACCTACTGATGGATGGATCTCTGACGTGGGGACCAAATCATCGCATCCAGCGGTCCACAAAGGAGCGGATCAGCTCTGCGCGGCACCCATCAGATATGAATTAAGGAAACATGAAGACTTTAGCCCGTCTGACAGGAAGATGCTTCGGACACACTCTGTGGTTTCCGCCATTGACGACGCAGCAGTGACCCGTCAGACGCCACAGGCATCTCTCCTCGGGTCCACAGCTGGAGCAGCGTGTCAGCGCAGAGGAAATGCCGTCTCACCTCAATGATCCTCAGTCTCCTGTCGGATTTGACACCCCGCAGCACTGTCTGGTGTTTCCTGTGACACTCACTGAATTCCTCTCATGACTTGTGCCCTTCGGGGTTGAAAAGGAGGGAAGAGAAGAGCGCAACGAAAGCAGGATGCAAAATCTCCGTCTTGGTGTTGATGCAGCCTTTTAGCGTGTCAGTAATCACATGCGACTATTAGACCGGAGGATCACCGTGATAATCCGATGGATTGGCAAGGGCAGCACCTTTACTGAGTTGGCATAATGGGTAAGGGCTTATTCTGATTGTTTGATTTTTTTTTTTTACAGAGATCCGGGATACATTCAATGACGCATGGGACATGCATTCTAGCTACAAAAAAACGATTTAATTTGTTTGCTGTAGTCCACCAGACAAAAACAGCACTCCCACCTCTCAGATCCAATGCAACGCGCTGCATCCATGCAAACTGGAAGGAATTGGAGCCGGAAAATTATGTGATTGCAAATTTGCCCTAATGTGGCCTCTCTGGCCTGAAGTAGGCAGCTACACTGCTTTTGATCACAATTCACTTCACGGACTCAGGGAAAATAATACAAGCAACAACAAGAAGGCTTTTGTTTTTTATGTATAAAACGTGAGTCGCTGCCCCAGAGGCTTAACAATTGTGATGCTATTGTTTTATTCCAACACATTTGTTACGTTTGACCATCTGAATTGATGCCTTCCTTCTCTAATGTATTGTGTGAAATTATAGAATTGATATTTAAAATAGATTTTTTTGACAGACGACATATTGGAAAACTGTTAAAACTGGGTGTTATAACGCTAGGCATTTTCATCGCTATAAGGGCCAGTCCTATGTCACTGACCTCCAGCACACAGGGATGACCGGGATCGTGAGTAATGGCTCATTGTTGCTACATGTGTGTTCTCTGTTTCTAAAACATAGAGAAGTGCAGTATTTTACCAAAGTAATCATACCCCTTGAGCCTTTTGACATATTGTCACATCACAGTCAAAAACTTCCATGTATTTTACCAGGATTTTGGGTGATAGACTAAAAGAACGTCGCACGTGGTTGTGAAGAGAAGGATAACCGACATAACAGTCTCAAATTTCTTTGCAAAAAAAACAACAAAAATAGTGTCATATTCCTTTGCATTCTCCCCTCTTTACCCCCATACTCATAAATAAAACCCAGGGCCTCCAACTTAATACCTCCAGATGTCACCTAACTATTAAATTAGTCCATCGGTGTGGAATTTATTTTCAGTATGGATAGGAAGGCATCAGTTTTCTCGGAGAATCTTAGTGAACAAACATCATCATTTAGACCGAGGAACATACAGGGAGGTCTTAAGTAAAGTTAGGTTAAAAGAAAGTACCCAGAGCTTTTGACTATCTTTTGCAGACAAGGAGAACATTATTCAGAGTAGCCCCCAAGAGGCCCATGATAACTCTGGAGGAGGTGGTGAGATCCACAGCTCAGGTGGAGCAGCTATCATGCAGTCCTCTGATGTGTTGCAAGCAGAAAGGCACTGCTGAAACAAAGCAGTAAATAGTCCAGTTTAAAGTTTCACAGAAGGCATGTAGGGGACATAAAAACTTAATTTAGGAATTATTCTAGTAAGAAGAGAAATTTTTTTTGGCCTTCTTGAAAAATTTCATGTGTTTAACAAAATGAATTCTGCACATCCCCCTAAAGACTCACCATGCCCATGGTAGCATGTGGCGTTGGCCGTATTATGCAAGGGGATGCTTTGCTTCACCAGGAACAGGGAAGCTTGTCAGGGTTGATGGGAATCAGCGATCGAGATAGAGGACAGTAGTGGAAGAAAACCTATCAGAGGCTGCAAAAGACATGAGACGGGGGTGGAGGTTCATGTTCCAGCGGCACAGCAAGTGAGAAATATGTCCAGAGCTGGAGGGGAATGGTTTCATCCATGGGCTGGAATGGTCCAGTCAAAGTCCGGACCTAAACCATAGACTCTTTGAGAAAGCTGGAAAGTTAATGTTCCTCTCCATCCAATCGGACTGAACTCGACCTATTTCACAAAGAATGGGCTAAAATGTTCGGAACTGGAGACATGCCAGCTAAGACTTGCAGCTGTAACTGCGCTGAAAGGAAGTTTTACAAAGTACTTAGTCTGGGCGATAAATTCAACTGTATGCTACGCTTTTAAGATTTTTAACAAAAAAAAAAAAACACTGCAGAATTTTCCTTTCACTTTACAATCATGAACAACTTTAAGATGGTGTATCACCTACAATCACCATAAATTACACTGGAGTTTGAGGTTGGGAATTTGGGAAATGGTGCATGAATACTTTTACCAGGCTCTGAAGCAAAACTGTGATGAACGCTCAGGGTTTAGTGATGAAGGAAAAATGAAAACGAGCTGAAAGGACATAGCAGTGGATAGACTAAAGTATGATTCACAACCTGCTTACAGGATGCATGCATCTTAGTCAGTGCTAAAGTTTCTTCTTCTTTTATTCTCTGTGTCTAAAAAAGCTAGAAGATAGAAAAAAGAAGATGGTCATCACTGACAGGAGCAACAGCACCCCTGTGTGTAAAAATGAGCCCCAAACGAAAAGGAGGAAGTCGCGTCCTCATGGCCTCCCCTCCCCGGCGCTCTGCTGTGCCTGTGGACTATGCATCATGCTGGCAGGACTCAACATCACCCTGGTGGGAGCGTTTGCCTTCAGCACACTGGTGCCTTCTGCCAACCCCCCAATCATAATCGGACCTGTCCTGCTGCTGGTGGCCTTCTCCTTCTTTGGGGCCTGCTGCGTGTGCAGCCGCCTCCCTCCTCCGAGCAGCTCCCGAGGCTCTAAGGCGGGCGGCAGAGGGACGGGGATGATGGGACACGGCGGGCTGGCTGGTGGTGCGACCTTTGAAATAGAGACCAGCGAGCACACGCTGCAGGACACCACAGCTGTGCAGCTGAGCCCCACGTCCTCCCCCGGATCATCCCGAGCCTCCAGCCCAGAAGGGGAGCCCCACGACGCGGCCCCGCAGGGACCCTGCAAGCTCTTCACCATGGAGACCAACGGCCCTTCCTGCGCTTCTGCCACGGCAGCGTACTCGGCGTCTGCAGCAGCGGGCGGGGAGGTGAGGCTCAACCTGCCACGAGAAGAAGTGGACACCTAGCAGAGACTCCTCTCAAGAGCCAGACCTCCAGTTTTGTGAACACGCTTCGGAGTCTGACTGGGTCCTCCTGTTTACCTAGTGCCATATAAAGTTGTGAAGAGTGCGGTCATAATTTCTCCTACTGTGCGACAGGTTATTAGCATGCAATGTTGAACACACACTAGCGCATCTGTGGACTTAAGCTTTTGGAATTCGAATTCCTACCTCTCTTGTGCTGTTCCTTTACCATGTTTGTCTAAAATCCAGGGCATTACGAAGTGGAAGACATTTCTTTTTCTCTGCACCTTTGGTAACTGCTGACCTCGTGCGCCAGCAGAGATTATCAGAGGTCTCAGGAGAAAACACTGATTACATATTTATTCTGAAAAGATTACACGCGAAAGGTCAGCCACTGATCTTGACACGGGGACCGCTTGGCATTTGCTGAATTGCTGAACTTCTTTTAGGGACATTCGATTTTATAGGTCACGGGGGGTCCCAGAGCAATATTCTCTGAACAGAGAATAATTTCTAGGCACAAGACCTTCAGAATAGATTTGCAGTATATTAACTCAGCGTTAAAGGACATCGTCATCGTCTTTGGAAGCATCACTCTTGTAGCTTTTAACCATCCCAACAGTAAACACTGTGAATATTGTGGCTCTTTTCATGGTCTCCGAAACGTTCTGATAATGTTCATCCATTGAGAAACTTTTCGTGGGGCTCAATTCAGAAAGGTGTGAACGCATGAAGTTCACATCACCTATACGTGCTATTTCCAGCATTGCAACGCAAAATTTACTACAGCTTGAAAGCTGAGATTACATCGGTAGTATCTGCTCCCCGATCACTGTGATGTCTTCTTATCAGCCATAAATCTGAGGAATCACAGGAGACGTTAAACCCCTGTTCTCCTTTGAAAGGAAAGTTGCCTTAGATTAAAATTTCAGGATCATTCCAATGAGGGCTATACAAAAAAGTGCAAACTGCAGTTTCCTGATAAAGCCTTTATGTTGCTCTGGATTCGAAAGGTTTTTGTGGTGCATGCAAATGGCCTAAATGTTTTCTCTCAAACTTGTATAAATAGGGAGTAGCAGCAGTGTACACACACACACACACACACACACACACACACACACACACACACACACACACACACACACAACACACACACACACGCACACACTCAATGCCAACTAGATGATAAATGTCTCTAACATTGTCCCTTAACGAGACATTTTTCCAGAAAAAGCTCAGTTTCATACTAAGTTAGAGCACTGAGTTTGTGTTTTTTTTTTTTTTTTGTGCATGCTCTGGAAACAAAAGAATTGAAGATGCAAATATCCTTGTCGTGAACTGTCGGTGTTTTGTTTGTGGTTTTATTTTGTGTAGCACAAACACCTGATGGGGAAAAAAAACACTGTAAAGGATGAAAATATTTTTGTGAGGTTTATAATTTAAAATAACTATCCAAAATGTGTGTTCTATAAAAGATATAAATAAAAAAAATTGTCTTTGAGTAAAATTTTAGGTATACATGTGTGACTTGTCACTGAAGACTTGATGCAACTGCTGTACTTTTGATGTATAATCCAGCTGGATTTTCTGTTAAAGTGGAGAAAGCAAGTAGAAAACGTAGTTTTTCTGGAGAAAGACATTTTGAATGGACGAACTGATGTGACATTCAGAGTAGATGTCAGTAACAACCCAAGTAATCCACACACACAAAGAAATCAAGGCAGATTCTTGCATAAATTATGTTTAAAAATTGGAGTGACAAGAATTAGTTACTGAGCAGGCTTACTACCTTTATTTAAATTGCCATTATGGCAACTTCAGCATGTCTCCAATATGGAAGAAATAATCACACGCATTTCTCCTATTCTGTGGATCATGATCTACTTCATTATATATATTTTCAGCTGGATTCATCTCAGTTAATTTGCCTTTCTAGCAGATTTATTATCTTTCACTGAAAACCACTTAAGAGCTTTCTTGATTGTGGGATAATTGTCCTGGTTAAATACCCACCCTCCTTTCATAGTTAGATTCTTATCAAGAAAATCCCAGTTTATTTTTTTATTCATAATTTATTGAATTATATCAAGTCCACCATTACTATGTGCTGCAAAATAGTCCCATACTGTAATGATCTCACCTCCACACCTCACTGCTGGCATGTTGTGTGCAATAACATTTGAAACATCATGTTTGATCTCACCTGACAGGATTGTATTCTCTCAGTATTTCAATGGCTTGTCCAAAGGTCCCGCAACCAACTTCAACCGCGCTTCAACATGTTTTTCCTGTAGCAGAGGAGTCTTGTGCAGTGAGTAACCATATAGGTCATAGTGCTTGAAGCATCCCTTCTTTTATGATTGTGTTTATGCATTTGGCGGACGCTTTTGTCCAGAGTGACTTACACATGAGGATGGTACAATGCAGTTGGAAGTATGAAAACTAACCAGGTTCTGTCCGGGTAGACAGGGGTCACAGTGTAGAAACAGAGTACAGGCATGGAGGAAAATGCAGACGGATACAGGGCAGTAGTAGGACTAGGGAAGTACATGGTGGGTCCTAAGGTAGGTAGTGTGGGATGCTATCTGAAGAGTTGGGTCTTAAGGGGCCTAGTCACAGATTTTGACCATAAAAAGAAAGCACAAGGAACTATATAATCATCTTGAAATAAAACAATATACTCCTAGCGTTTGTCCTGATAGTGTTTACGTAGTCCTTTTTAAGCCTGAAAAGAACGTTGCACCAGCCGTTATAAGAAGACCTTAATATTGTTGTGCCATCTGCCATCAGTCAGAAAGCAAGATGGCGACAATTGACACAGCTACTGTAAGAGCCAGTAGACCGTTGCCTGGCAGTAAAGTGACAGCTCGGCATGGCTGATTTACAGGGTTTAGGGCCACTTAATGGTAGAGTGGACGATTCTTCCGGAAATGTAGGTAAAAAACGCCCAAGTCCCTTTTTGAATAACTGGGCATGCTCAATACCATCTTACCTTCTCTTCCGCTCCTCAGGGGATCAGGTGAAGAAATCTCCCAAATACACTCTGGTCTTATTTCTTTATTCTGGGGTATTCCACTTCTTCTCATAAACTTGTAAGATAGTTTGCTTCTTGCGACTCTTAGCCATTTTCAAAGTGTACGGTGAGAGCAGCGGAGCTACAATGAACGGCTAACACCGAAGCTCACTGGATACATAAACAGTAGGAGTGCACATGAGCAGCCAGCATGCGGAAACTAGCTAGAAGCATACTCATTGGCGTTGCATGAGCACGTCCGAATGATTGGCATGTAGGACAACCAATAGATATGGTGAAAAAATCGTCCACCATACCTTTAACCTCTTTCTTTCTTACTTCTCCGCTGGGCGTCGGTGACTCACACGGCTCCATTGCTTCTCCATGTTTACTCATTGTGCGCATGCACAATATCGTATTTACAGTCACATGGTCTTGTTATGATTAAAAATACACAAAAGCACTTTGCTTACTATCAAATGGAGCAAAAACTAAGTGTAAAACAAAGAAATAAAATATAATAAACCGACAGGGCACAATGATTTATTCAGAAAACCTCTGTGTGCAAACAGATTGAGCTACTGGCATAGGAAGTGAGTAGACCCCTTGACTACAGGGATGGAGGCCCCTGTTCTAGTAGCACTCAGTGGGTCATCCCACCACGGTAGAACAACACATTAAGAGAGTCTGGATTGTCTTGAGCCAGGTGACAATCCCTTGACAACCGGAGTGACCGAGTCGGAACAAGCCTTTGCGAGAGCATTCAAGTCAGGAAGATAAGAAGTGTTCCATTAAGCACTATGTAAGCTAATAGCAGTGATGTGAATTTGAGGTGGCTAATGATAACCATTGGAATTGTTTCTTTAAGGCGTCTTTACCTGCTAATTCTAGGTCTTTTGAAGCTGTCTTAATTTGTGCTCTTGCACAACTCGATTCATATTTTGCATCAACTGCCAGAAATATTGCAAGGACCTCCTGGTTATAGCTGGTTTATAACAAAACTATGTTATTTTCATTTATAGATGATAGCCTCAATGGTGATCAGTGGAACATTCAGAAGTTTGCAAACATCTACATCCAGTGCCTTCGGTGTATTTCACTACAATAAGGTTGTAGAGGTTTTCAGAGAGATCTTTGCTTTATCTTTCATGACAAGCTTCTTGTATGATACCCTGTTAATAATGAACCTTTAATTAATATATTTATTTAATAACTTTAATTAATACTTAATCTTTCAGTGAAAATTAGACCAGTTGATGGTTTAATTTTCACTGAAAGGGAGGAGGATTGGTTTCTAAATAAATGACAGATTTCAGCTGGTTTCTTGGCTTTCTATGCCTGTTTGCAGTTTCTTTTCCTCATGTGTTCAATACCTACCCCCTGTGTCATTCCCCTATATTACACAGAACTTAGGTTATGGACTAATCTGCTTTAATTGCTTTCTATGTGTGTATTACTTGGTTTATTAGAAAAAATTGTTGTAAATTTGTACAGGAAGATAAAAAACATATCAGTAAAGAAAAACTACTGACGTGTTCAATACTTGCTTTCCTTGCAGTAGATAAAAGATTGAAGGAAGCGAGAAAAGGGAAACGGTAGTTTAAAGGGATGTCAAGTTTTTTTTACATTCCAACTTTTATCAGGAAGAGAATAAATGTTTGTGAACAGTGAAATAAAAAGACTTTAGCTGTTAAACATGGCTGAAAAAAGCACAATTTGTGCCATCTGGATATTTATACGCAGAGAAAAAGCACCTTTATCCGCGGTGATTGCAGGAAGAGATTCCCAAAGGCCAAGATAAAGCTTGGCTTATGTCAAGCCACCTGTGAAAACCCCTTTATATTAAGCTTTCCATGGCTGAAAACAGGGGGATTAGGTTTATGTAGAAAACTTGTCAAGTTTCCCGGTTAATCCTCTGGCAAATCGATTCCCCATCTTAGTTATTTAGCTCTGTTCATGACACTCTTGGTGCTAAAAGCCGAGGCAGTCTGGCTGAAAATGTGGTGCGAAGGACAAGAAATCTTGCTTCCTCTATAAACACATTAAATCAAGATGGCCTTGAGCAAAGAGTGCAACATGAGCTCCATCTGGCTCTCCAGTAGCGTTTAAGCGTTGGGACAAAACGCTGCCACCAGAGAGCGCTAATGTCACATGTTTGAGTTGCAGGAAAAGTTGCATAACGTGGCAGCATTTTCAAACCTGCAGAGAGATACCAGTAGCCCAAATCAGAACAAGTGCTTGCTGGCAACTGATGAAGCTGAATCCGTGCTGGAGTGCATCATCTGATCGAATGAAAGTATCTTTGAATAGCAGCTTTTCCTACTGTTGTTATGTCATTACAGAGATGTATACACATGTAAGAAAAATGTAAAACATAGCAGTGCAGCTTTATGTGAAACGAGCCAGTTGTCTGATTTAAAATGGTTCTGATCAAGCTCTTCTTTGCACAAGAAATGATGCAAAAAGAAAATCTTCTGGTGCCTGAGTTAAAAAGGGTCCTTAGTCTTTACACATGAAAAAATGGACTTGAAGAGCTTTTCCCATGCCCCAAAAATACACAGGTTGTCTTTTATTTCTTCATAAGAAGATTACATTAACGTTGAGCTTTACAACGCCATGCAGATGTTTTTCACAATTTATCAAGTTCCAACCCAAAACTACAACACATGATATTAAAAAGAATAGTGACAGATCCACACAGGACAGTGCATAAGGAAAAAGAAATATTGTACACTTTTCAGTATTTTCTAAGTTTGAAAAGTGTAGGGTGCATATGTAATCAGCCCTCCTTACTGTTATCTTCCTAAATAAAATCTTTTATCACATTTTAACAGAGTGAAAAATGAAAAATACCTATATGGAAAACTGGAAAATACAACATAGTTGCTGAAAGAACATATAATTTAAGAAGATTAAAGCTTTGCACAAACTATGTAGGGGACACAGCAAACATGTGAAAGAAGGTTCCCTGCACAGTGTGGGGATACTTTTTTCAGCAGGGGCGGATAAGCTAGTGAGCGTTGGGGGGGATGATGGGAGGAGCTAAATACAGGGTGATCTGTTTAAGATGGCTCTTCATCTAATCATCTAATCTGCAGAAGACATGAAACGGAGCTTCACCTTCTAGTAGACTATATTCTAAGCATACAGCCAGAGCCACACTGGTTTAGGTCAAAGCATAGCCATGAGTTAGAATGGTCCAATCAATGTCCAGACCTAAAACAAATGGAAAATATGTCATCCAGTCTGACTGAGCTTGAGGAATACAACAAAGAATGGTCAAACATTTTTGTCGTAAGATGCGCACAGCTAAGACATAACCCAAAGGATCTGCAGCTGATAGGTTTTCTATAAAGTATTGACCTAAGGGGGCTGAATACAAATGCACTGCACACTTTTCTATTTTATTTTTGTTTGTTGGTAAAATATATAGGAATACGTATCTTTTTCACTCCACAGTTATGCGAAACCTTTTGCTGGTGGTCAGATAAGACCCTATTGTGCTATGACAGAATGTGCAAAAGTTCAAGGGTCATTGATATTTATGCGAGGTACTGTAAAGCTATTGTTTTGCGAAACCACTATCAAAACATGCACAAGAAGCGAGAACCATTGATTTAAAATAGGACGTTGTAATCTTGACAAAAATGCAGTTTTGTTTGGTTTTCTCGTCCAAAGTGTGGTCACAGAAATGTTAGAAAGCAGATGGTTGATTCAGACTTGTCTGTTACTGCAGGAGCCAGTAGGGAAGCTCAGCCAAGACAGAGAGTCACTTCATTTATTGGGATTTTCTGCGACTAAATCGGGTCAGAAAAGATAATTATTTTTTTTGGAAACTCATCCATCCACCCACCCACTTCCTGCTCGGAACTGCTTTTATGTTGGACCACAAACGACACCTCCCGTGGGGCGCTTTTCAAACACTCTGTCCTAAATCCTCTGCCTCTTGGTCTCGCGTGAACAGACCTGTAAAACACGGTGAACAGTCAGTCGATGCTGGAGGGTTTACTCCCTTTTGCAGCTTGCTGATCTGCAGCATAAGCAGACTGTTTTCATGTTTATGGTTTTGGTGGACAAAGATCAGGGAGATGTGCCATGATTAACTGATGTGGTTTAGCTTACTTATCACACAAAAGGACAAATGGGTGTCCCGCTTTAGCCCTCGAAGCATCCTGCCCTCAGACTACTTTAAAAGCCGTTATACAAGCATGGCAATGACAAGTTCTCAAGTGCCCTTCCTACTCAGGCAAACTGTTTAAATATCCCTTTAAGCGTCAACAAGTTTTTTTTTTAGTTTTTTTTTTTATAGTTCCACGACATGGGAAACCAGACTTGCTCATTGCTCGTTATAACTTGCAAACCTTGAAGAGCTTATTTGGCACAGCTGCATGACGGCAAAAGACGGGTAATTATAAATGGTTTCAGCAGACTTAATGTCTATCCTTCAACCTGGACTGTTCTTTCGTTGTTTACTTTTTTAACGACAGGTATGTTCCTGGTGACTATAAAATACTGGAAAGAGCTGATCAGCAAGTTAAACAAACATAGAGTACCTTGCCAACAGATTCAATATTTTTCCACAAACTTCAGTGTATTTCATTGGGATCAAATGTTGTTAATTTTTAAACCAAAAATCTGTAAAGGTTGGTCTGCATTAGTGTTCAGCCCACTTTGTCTTGCACTTACTTAAATCCAGTGGAAACTGGATTTAAGTAAGTGCAGCACCTACAGGCAGGGGTGGACTGGGACAAAAAATCGGCCCTGGCATTTTGGATTAGACTGGCCCACCACATTTTTTTTTTTGTGTAGGCCAGGTTAATGGAAATTAGTGAGAGTGGACACTTAAAATACTTCCAAAATCTTAATTTATTAACACTGTAAAATGTAAACTCAGCCAGGCCTCACTTGTCATCATAGAAAGAAAGAAAATATATAATAACATATAAATTTTGATTCACTCAGTCATTTGTAATAAGTATTTTATTTATCTAATTTCCTCATTTTTGATCATATTTTCTTTAAAATCGCAGACTTTTCGCTATTTTTCATGTAAATCCTTGGTGGCGCTTGATAGCGAAGCTGGTGAGGCCGCAGCGAGTTTGGCCTCCCCTGGGATTGCGCAATCCCATGTTAACTGCGCTGGTTTCCATTCTGTGAATGCATCTTCCTGTCTCTAGATCATAAATTCAATTGTTCAAACAGTTATGAACTGATTTTCCACAATTTAATATATGTGGATTACGAATTGTGTTTTGGGCATCAAACTGTGTGCAGGTAACATGTTTTCGTGCTGCTGCGCGATCATAAAAGGCAAAGAACGGGTTGTAGGTGAGGCCGGCAGTTCCTTGGCCTCTAGGCAGGGGGCGCTCAAGGGGCACCGCTCGTGATCCCCAAATAGTAGAGTCAAAACAAGTTATTGATGTATTATTAGCGAGTTTTGTTAAACAAGTAAAGTACTAAAAAGACTCTAAACATACAGCCGGAACAGGACTGATCAAGGAAGGCTTTCCTCCCTGGCAGTGAGCTCCATTGAGACTAAGAGAGTTTTAAATCTGAAGAAGATAAAGAGTTTTTACCGGAAAATTATGATATTTTTGTTCAGAAAGAGCGCCACAGGGACTTAAATTATAAGTAGAGGTAAGACAGCGATAATTACTCATGTTTTGCTTTTGTGGTAAAATGTGCGTAATGTGGGTTATAGTTTTAGAATGTGTCACAAATGCAGAAATCCATCATAACTCATAAACTGTTACCAGTCAAATGACAAATAATTTAGTTTCATTTTTTCATCAAAGAACCAATATTTTTCCATGTCTTTTGGTGAATTTATTTGGCTCAATCAGTCTCCTTCAGCACTTTGCAACGAGTCTACTCTGTAAATCTGACTCTGATGACGTCAGTGCCTCACCAGCTATGAACTCTACCGCACGTCACTGACTACAACCACCACCACCACCATATTTTACATCAGACACCGGAGCAGATGAAGGCCTGCTGTTGGGAACATGTCAGTCAGTTTGACACATTTCGCAGCATCCGTTTGAAGAACTCGTTTCTTTTTTTCGTGCAGTTTCTCTGCGCCTCCCTTGCGTTTCTTATCCATTACTACTGTGAACACCGCTGCACAAAGTTCCACATGGAGCGTGAAGCTGTTTTTCTACTTTATGATTGGCCTAGCCCTTTAGACTGTCAGGGATGATAACCAATGGGCTGCAGTAGCCTGTGGTAAGGGCCGGCTGATCGGAACAGACTCTTGCGCTGCTGATTTTATTTTTCTTCATGCATTATGCAAATATAACGAGGCCGACATATAATAATAATAATAATAATAATAATAATAATAATAATAATACATATTATTAATATACATGTCGGGTCTGCCGGCCCAAACAGCACGTCGGCCCACCGGGAAAATGCCCGGTACGCCCGATTACCAGTCCATGCCTGCCTACAGGGGTTGGACAATGAAACTGAAACACCTCTCACCAACACACTGGGGGTAGTGTTGGCCTAGTGGTTAGAGCAGCGCGCTTGCACTCAGAGCAGTGTGCAAGTACCCGGTTCCATCCCCAGCGCCTGCACTCTGGGTCCCTGAGCAAGACTCTTAACCCCAGATTGCTCCCTGGGTGCCGCACATGGCAGCCCACTGCTCCCCAAGGGTGATGGGTTAAAAGCAGAGAACAAATTTCATTTTAATGTATGTTTCAATGTATATTTCAATGGCAATACAGATGATATTACTATTACTATATTACTATTACATATTTTAGTGTGGGAGGTTTCATGGCTAAATTGGACCAGCCTGGTGGCCAATCTTCAATAATTGCTCATTGAACCAATAAGAGCAGAGTGTGAAGGTCCAATTAGCAGGGTAAGAGCACAGTTTTGCTCAAAATATTGCAATGCACACAACATTATGGGTGACATACCAGAGTTCAAAAGAGGACAAATTGTTGGTGCACGTCTTGCTGGCGCATCTGTGACCAAGACAGCAAGTCTTTGTGATGTATAAAGAGCCACGGTATCCAGGGTAATGTCAGCATACCACCAAGAAGGATGAACCACATCCAACAGGATTAACTGTGGACGCAAGAGGTGTCATGGTGCAGCTTTGTCTGCTGCACCATGCACATATTCAGGACACTTTTCACCCTCCATACACCCCAGTCTCCTCTCCACCTCAGTAATCATCCACACCTGTCAGTCATCAATCAGCCAGCATTCAGCACACCTGTCAGCCTCACTATTTAAGCTCTCTGTATTCAGTCCTTCATTGTCGGTCCGTCTGTTAATTCCTGTGACTTCTGCTAAACTTCTGTTACTGCTACTTACCTCATCCAGTTCTCGTCCAGCCCGAAGTCTCTTCATCTCCGCCTGCCTGCTGTGGTTCTGGTTCTGTTCTCACTCCGGTCCTGCAAGTATTCACCTGTCGTGCCGCTGGTCAAGTTCTGGTTCCCAGTCTCCATTCTGTCGTGCTGCTGGTCCTGCTGCCTATGTGCTCTGTCTCCGTCCCGCTTGCCAGTTCTTGCCATGTTCATCCTCCACTATCCACCACCTTCAATAAACTCTCTAAAACTAAGCTCTGCTTGTGTGGTTGTGTTCGGGTTCATATAAATCATGACAAGAGGAAGCAGTCTGAAAGGGATGTTTGGGTGCTAACCCGGATTGTATCCGAAAAACATAAAACCACGGCTCCCCAAATCACGGCAGAATTAAATGTGCACCTCAACTCTCCTGTTTCCACCAAAACTGTCCGTCGGGAGCTCCACAGGGTCAATATACACGGCCGGGCTGCTATAGCCAAACCTTTGGTCACTCGTGCCAATGCCAAACGTCGGTTTCAATGGTGCAAGGAGCGCAAATCTTGGGCTGTGGACAATTTGAAACATGTATTGTTCTCTGATGAGTCCACCTTTACTGTTTTCCCCACATCCGGGAGAGTTACGGTGTGGAGAAGCCCCAAAGAAGCGTACCACCCAGACTGTTGCATGCCCAGAGTGAAGCATGGGGATGGATCAGTGATGGTTTGGGCTGCCATATCATGGCATTCCCTTGGCCCCATACTTGTGCTAGATGGGCGCGTCACTGCCAAGGACTACCAAACCATTCTGGAGGATCATGTGCATCCAATGGTTCAAACATTGTATCCTGAAGGAGGTGCCGTGTATCAGGATGACAATGCTCCGATACACACAGCAAGACTGGTGAAAGATTGGTTTGATGAACATGAAAGTGAAGTTGAACATCTCCCATGGCCTGCACAGTCACCAGATCTAAATATTATTGAGCCACTTTGGTGTTTTGGAGGAGCGAGTCAGGAAACATTTTCCTCCACCAGCATCACGTCGTGACCTGGCCACTATCCTGCAAGAAGAATGGCTTAAAATCCCTTTGACCACTGTGCAGGACTTGTATGTCATTCCCAAGACGAATTGACGCTGTATTGGCCGCAAAAGGAGGTCCTACACCATACTAATAAATGATTGTGGTCTAAAACCAGGTGTTTAAGTTTCATTGTCCAACCCCTGTAACTCTGCGATAAACTGGCGACCTCTCCAGGGTGTACCCCACCT
This sequence comes from Fundulus diaphanus, assembly GCA_037039145.1. Lineage (NCBI taxonomy): Eukaryota > Metazoa > Chordata > Actinopteri > Cyprinodontiformes > Fundulidae > Fundulus > Fundulus diaphanus. The sequence goes on along the minus strand of CM073133.1, from coordinate 30,217,437 downwards.
CTTGCCCATTGACAGCTGGATATAGGCACCAGCACCCTTCGCGACCCCAATAGGGAAAGGCGTGTAAGATAATGGATGGATGGATGGAGGTCAAAACTGATACTTTAACATAATAATTGTGAGATACAAAATCCTATTTTAAATGTAAAATCTCATATATTGGACTTCAGTCAAACAAATTATGTCAAAATCTTGTCAAATATATAAAAAAATGATTGATAAAAGAAACAGATACAAAATAATCTTTGTGAATTTTAAGTCCAATTTAGGATTCCAGCCAAGGGAAGGAATTTTTCCCTTTTTTAGAATTTGTCATAAAATGCCACTGACATCTTATTGTTGTTTAGTGTCAGCTCTGCATTTTTACACAAGAGCCTAACTTCTATATTATTTCTATTGGAAAAATATTATTGACATTTATACACATCATAAACAGCATCTTTTAAAGTTCAAAGATAATTTATATCCTGATTTCTTTTCATGAAGTAGGTATGTGTTTAACTGGAATTATTTGCCCATGTACAGAAAATAATTCCACTATAAGTAATAGCCGTCTTTTCCAGTGCTGCTTTTGGGAATTTAGTGCCCAGTGCAATTCTAAAGATTTACCACTCCAGAGCACCTGATTCAAATCCACGATCTGGGTCGGCATTAAGCTCCACGAAGGTCTGCTGATGAACCCTCTATTTAAATCAGCTGTGCTGGCACACGGAAACCAGATTCTTCAGAGCTGGGTGTTTGACTCCGTACGTGTGAGTGGTCTTCTTGCTCTGTTTGAGTTTTTTTTTTTTTCTAAGAAAACTATACATATTAAATAAATGTTAATCTAAGGTGTAGCTATTGATTACTATGGATTTAATTTTCTTTAAAAAAAATGTTCAGCATAAAACTAATTATTTTGACTTCACTAGGGCTGACACATTTCCTATTGTCTTTTTTTTTTCACTAGCTGGTCAACATAATTGGTGTTTTACCTGAGTTCAAACAGCATTTATTGGAGGCTACTTTGGTTTAGTGCTTTGTATGGCTGGGAAGTCCTAAACCTTGCCTCATGTCACTATTTACTGAAACTGTTGGTTGGATGTCATGACCTTTTTTAGAGCATTTGCATGCAAAGTCCAGCCCTGTGTTTTTTTTTTTTTTTTTTTTTTTTTTTTTTTTTTTTTTTTTTTTTTTTAAGTCATAATTTGTTTCTCCTCCCACTAATGATGATACCTGGTTGTGGGGATAATGTATACGGTCAACTCCTTGCTGTGTTGTAAGAGCTGCGGGACTTCCAACTTGACAAGTGGCTAATGGGTTATCTGACTTGTCTTCACAGAACAGCTTCACTATAACTATTTGTCCTTCACCTTTATTAAAGAACTTGAATTTGGCAGCTGAAAAAACAGCTGTTTGGGGAGCAGTCATGCTTGGCGTTATCCATGCAGACTTGTTGATCACTGTGGCGCTAGTCTTTTTGGCTCACTCAGCTACAACATGCAGGTAAAGTTATTTCACCATTTCATGAGTGTTGGTCTCTTTTTTAAATGGATTCTTACACTTTTTTTTCACCCCTTTTGTAATTTTAGAGCTGAAAATAACTTGTCATTGGTAAAGTTACCAGAGTGGAAGGAACCCTCAGGTACTACAAATGCTGGAAATGGTATTGCCTGAGAAGAATGGGCAGACAAAACATCTGTGTAATGCTATATTTGATCTTTTCAGCTTATGTTGCCCAGTGTCTCTATAGCCAAAATGGGAATCTGACTTGTGACTGGACAAGCAGCCAAAGAGCAGGTACTAAAGATGGCATGCATTTGCTTGAAGAGGACTTCTACTTTCATTAAAAATACACTTTAGTTTTTAATCAATTTTAAGGTTCTAGATCTGTGCAAATCTAAAGACTGAAAGCATTTTTTTTTAAAATCTCTTGCTCAGTGTTGTCCCAGAATTAAGATGTTCTCTGGAAATGGGTTTACATTTTCAGCTCCAGGGGATGTCAAAGTGAAAATATTGAAAAGCCCTCCTCTGGCACTCGGAGGTGAGGCCTGCTTGGAGTTCTGGTATCTGGCCTCGGTTGTATCCAGTGGTGCTACACTTCGTGCTCTGCTGAAAAGTAGTGTGGGTCAAGTGGAACTCTGGGCCTCTACTCCCCTCCCCAGAGATGGGTGGAGACAAGTGTCTGTGCCCCTGAACATCACTGAACAGGGCGCTCAGGTGACATCATCTACTTAAGTTGAGGTTAATTGCTTTTGTATGGGGGAATTTTTTTTAACTTATTTTTTTTTTAGGTCATATTTGAAGCTGTCACTCCACTATCCATAGACCATACTACATTAAAACAAATTGGAGTAAGAAGAGGCTCCTGTAGTAAGTGCTACATATCCTCCCAACTGACAACCTGAGCAATGCTTTGTCAAATTAATTTTTTTTTTTTTTTTTTTTAAAAACCCTCCCAGATGCCTTCCCCAACCTAGTTGGAACTGCCCTTCTGGTCAAAACTACAGAAATCACCCCATCACACCCAGGTACATGATTTTTCCCTTAATATATTTATAAGTTGCAATATGTAGAAACCATGAAGCTGCAATTTAATGTTAGCAAGTGCAAGGGGAATGGTCACACTTTTTGTTTAATACTCATGCCGGTATTTCCCTTTAGTTTGTGACTTTGCATGTAGCTTCACAAACGGCTTATGCACATGGGCTCAGATGGTCAGTGATGCATTTGATTGGACAAGGAACAATGGTTCTACACCTGAGATGACTGGCCCCTCTAGTGACCACACTGGAGGTAAAAGTTAGTCTTTGCAAACTGATTAACACAAGGGGAAAAATAAATAAAAAGATGTCTTGTTTTATAGATGGCCACTACATTTATATTGAGGCCTCAAGCGTGACGTATGGTGACACGGCTCGTCTCATCAGCTCAGAGTGCGCAGAAAAGGGTCCTCTGTGTCTGCAGTTCTGGTACCATATGTATGGGTCAGCAGACACAATGGGCCTCAACATTTACCACCTCCAGAACAAAGTGGCAAAGGCAGTCTGGCAGAAGAGGAACAGCCAAGGCAACATGTGGCACTTGGCCCAGGTTGACCTAAATGCAACTGAACCTTTTCAGGTGATTTATCCCAACATAAGCACTGTAAAGCAGAGCGGGCAAATGCTGGATATTTACAAATCCAGTATCCCAATTCAGATTCTCTTTGAGGGAAGGAGAGGTTCCAATGATCTGTCAGATGTGGCCATAGATGACATAATGCTTGACCGAGGAATATGTTCAGGTAAATGAACTGCTAAATCTTAATAAATGATGTCTTCTCAACCTAACTCGAGCTTGCTCCCTCTACAGATCTGAGTGGAGTGGGTAAACCTGAATTTAACACAACAGCCATCCCAACTGTAAATTTGCTTACAACTGAATCTCCCAAACACCCTGTGGGCAACACTACAACCCCTCCAAGTGTTGCATCACCTACCACTGCAGCTCCAGAGTTCCCAGTGCTGAATAGTACAGCCCAGCTGCCAGCACTGAATGGAACTACAGTACCTCCCACAAACAAACCAACTGTTTCAAATATTAGAAACACAACTACATCTCCAGGACAAACTCACCACCCAGGTATAATAATGCTAGAGCACCATTGTGCTACTTGAGGAAAAAATGTACATGGGTTAAAGTGAATTTCCAACTTCTAATTTCAGTATGCCAACTTGACTGTGATTTTGAACAAGATCTTTGTCAATGGAGTCAGCTGCTCACTGATGTGTTTGACTGGGAGAGGAGGAATGGTTCCACCCCCACTTCAAACACTGGTCCACTTTCAGATCACACTACAGGAGGTAGTTTGTTTCTGAAGTTGCTTGAATAAGCTGTATCCTGTCACATGGTCCCCAACGCTTATATAATCAAGAATTCCATAATAAAACCAAAGCTAATCATTTGACCCTAAAGACACATCCACAATGTTACCTGATGCTATATATGCTTCTTCCTATTCAGGTGGCCACTATCTATACATTGAAGCCAACCGGGCATCACTAGGGGACACTGCTCGCCTTGTTAGTGCAGAGTGTTCAGATGCTGGCCCATATTGTCTAATGTTCTGGTATCGCATGTATGGCACTGCTGACACAATGGGGCTTCATGTATACCTGCTCCAAGACAGACATGCTACTGTAGTATGGAGAAGAAGAAATGATCAAGGAAATATGTGGCATCTTGCTCAGGTGGACTTGGTATTGAATGGAACATTCCAGGTGCAGTTTCTTTTTATACATTTGTTTTATTAGATTGAAAATAGCTTGGTAATTTGACTCTATTCTGTAATTTTTCACTTAGATAATTTTTGAGGGTCGCAGAGGTTCTGATGAGAAATCTGACGTGGCCTTGGATGACATAAAACTTCATCAGGGGTTCTGCCAAGGTGATTGCGCAACATGCATTTGTGTTATGTTGATGGCCTTTTGGATGACCGTTTGTATGATACTGTTACAGATTTGGGCAAACCAGCAAACATCAGTACAACAAATGAACCCCAGGTTCCAGCTACAACCAAACCAGGGTCCCAACCTTCACCCACAGCTGGGCCACATCCAACTGCAGGAGGCAATGTCACTGCTGGACCCCAGGTCCCAGCTACAACCAAGCCAGCCTCTAGCTCTCGAATTCAGACTTGTAAGACATTCAATTGATTTAGTACAGCTTGTGAACCATGCAAACACTCTCATTGGGTTGTCAAATTAACATATTGGCTAACATTATTCTTTTTTTTTTTAGTGTGTCCCATTAACTGTAACTTTGACACAAATGTATGTGAATGGGAGCAGCTCATGCAAGACAATCTTGACTGGACAAGACATTCTGGATCTACACCCTCAAATGTAATGGGACCAAACCAGGACCACACAACTGGAGGTAAAAAATATTTCTCACCTTAATTTTCTTTAATTAAATTGATACTTACTGCGACACTTCAATCACCTTCTAGCTGGTTTTTACATGTACCTCGAGGGAGACAATGCAACTCATGGAGACTCTGCTCAAATGTTGAGCCCATCATGTCAACTTGATGGCCCAATCTGCTTCCACTTCTGGTACTACATGTATGGTTCAGCCACTAGTCTGGCTCTCAATATCTATCAGCTCCAAGGTACAAAGACCACAAAGATCTGGTCTACAATGAACAACCAAGGACCTGAATGGCATCTGGGGAAAGCTGATCTGAAAGTATCTGGAACTATCAAAGTAAGGATTTTTATATCTGGCTTGTAAATATACTGTTTGGCTTATGTCTTGCAAAGAGCAGTGGTGCTGAAGGAATACATTATTTCAGTTCATAATTGAGGGAATTCGAGGCTCCACTGCACAGTCGGATGTGGCTATAGATGATGTTGCCATAACTCCTGGGTCCTGCTCAGGTGAATGCTGATAACACAGATAGGCACGGTTAGACTTTAAGTGGTGTATGTAACTTTTTTTTTTTTTTTTTTTTTTTTTTTTTTTTTTTTTTTTTTTAAAAACCCTCCCAGATGCCTTCCCCAACCTAGTTGGAACTGCCCTTCTGGTCAAAACTACAGAAACCACCCCATCACACCCAGGTACATGATTTTTCCCTTAATATATTTATAAGTTGCAATATGTAGAAACCATGAAGCTGCAATTTAATGTTAGCAAGTGCAAGGGGAATGGTCACACTTTTTGTTTAATACTCATGCCGGTATTTCCCTTTAGTTTGTGACTTTGCATGTAGCTTCACAAACGGCTTATGCACATGGGCTCAGATGGTCAGTGATGCATTTGATTGGACAAGGAACAATGGTTCTACACCTGAGATGACTGGCCCCTCTAGTGACCACACTGGAGGTAAAAGTTAGTCTTTGCAAACTGATTAACACAAGGGGAAAAATAAATAAAAAGATGTCTTGTTTTATAGATGGCCACTACATTTATATTGAGGCCTCAAGCGTGACGTATGGTGACACGGCTCGTCTCATCAGCTCAGAGTGCGCAGAAAAGGGTCCTCTGTGTCTGCAGTTCTGGTACCATATGTATGGGTCAGCAGACACAATGGGCCTCAACATTTACCACCTCCAGAACAAAGTGGCAAAGGCAGTCTGGCAGAAGAGGAACAGCCAAGGCAACATGTGGCACTTGGCCCAGGTTGACCTAAATGCAACTGAACCTTTTCAGGTGATTTATCCCAACATAAGCACTGTAAAGCAGAGCGGGCAAATGCTGGATATTTACAAATCCAGTATCCCAATTCAGATTCTCTTTGAGGGAAGGAGAGGTTCCAATGATCTGTCAGATGTGGCCATAGATGACATAATGCTTGACCGAGGAATATGTTCAGGTAAATGAACTGCTAAATCTTAATAAATGATGTCTTCTCAACCTAACTCGAGCTTGCTCCCTCTACAGATCTGAGTGGAGTGGGTAAACCTGAATTTAACACAACAGCCATCCCAACTGTAAATTTGCTTACAACTGAATCTCCCAAACACTCTGTGGGCAACACTACAACCCCTCCAAGTGTTGCATCACCTACCACTGCAGCTCCAGAGTTCCCAGTGCTGAATAGTACAGCCCAGCTCCCAGCACTGAATGGAACTACAGTACCTCCCACAAACAAACCAACTGTTTCAAATGTCAAAAACACAACTACATCTCCAGGACAAACTCACCACCCAGGTATAGTAATGCTAGAGCACCATTGTGCTACTTGAGGAAAAAATGTACATGGGTTAAAGTGAATTTCCAACTTCTAATTTCAGTATGCCAACTTGACTGTGATTTTGAACAAGATCTTTGTCAATGGAGTCAGCTGCTCACTGATGTGTTTGACTGGGAGAGGAGGAATGGTTCCACCCCCACTTCAAACACTGGTCCACTTTCAGATCACACTACAGGAGGTAGTTTGTTTCTGAAGTTGCTTGAATAAGCTGTATCCTGTCACATGGTCCCCAACGCTTATATAATCAAGAATTCCATAATAAAACCAAAGCTAATCATTTGACCCTAAAGACACATCCACAATGTTACCTGATGCTATATATGCTTCTTCCTATTCAGGTGGCCACTATCTATACATTGAAGCCAACCGGGCATCACTAGGGGACACTGCTCGCCTTGTTAGTGCAGAGTGTTCAGATGCTGGCCCATATTGTCTAATGTTCTGGTATCGCATGTATGGCACTGCTGACACAATGGGGCTTCATGTATACCTGCTCCAAGACAGACATGCTACTGTAGTATGGAGAAGAAGAAATGATCAAGGAAATATGTGGCATCTTGCTCAGGTGGACTTGGTATTGAATGGAACATTCCAGGTGCAGTTTCTTTTTATACATTTGTTTTATTAGATTGAAAATAGCTTGGTAATTTGACTCTATTCTGTAATTTTTCACTTAGATAATTTTTGAGGGTCGCAGAGGTTCTGATGAGAAATCTGACGTGGCCTTGGATGACATAAAACTTCATCAGGGGTTCTGCCAAGGTGATTGCGCAACATGCATTTGTGTTATGTTGATGGCCTTTTGGATGACCGTTTGTATGATACTGTTACAGATTTGGGCAAACCAGCAAACATCAGTACAACAAATGAACCCCAGGTTCCAGCTACAACCAAACCAGGGTCCCAACCTTCACCCACAGCTGGGCCACATCCAACTGTGGGAGGCAATGTCACTGCTGGACCCCAGGTCCCAGCTACAACCAAGCCGGTGTCTTCAAATGAGACTGGGCCGCAGCTTCCAACTGCAGAAGGTACTGTGACTGCTGGACCCCAGGTCCTAGCTACAACCAAGCCAGTGTCTTCTGAGACTGGGCCCCAACCTTCATCCACAGCTGGGCCACATCCAACGTTAGGAGGCAATGTCACTGCTGGACCCCAGGTCCCAGCTACAACCAAGCCAGTGTCTTCTAATGAGACTGGGCCACAGCTTCCAACTGCAGAAGGTATTGTCACTGCTGGACCCCAGGTCCCGGCTACAACCGAACCAGTGTCCTCAAATTTAACTGGGCCCCAACCTTCATCCACAGCTGGGCCACATCCAACTGTAGGAGGCAATGTCACTGCTGGACCCCAGGTAACGGCTACAACCAAGCCAGTGTCCTCAAATGAGACTGGGCCCCAACCTTCACCCACAGTTGGGCCAGATCCAACATTAGGAGGCAATGTCACTGCTGGACCCCAGGTCCCAGCTACAACCAAGCCGGTGTCTTCTAATGAGACTGGGCCACAGCTTCCAACTGCAGAAGGTATTGTTACTGCTGGACCCCAGGTCCTAGCTACAACCAAGCCAGTGTCTTCTGAGACTGGGCCCCAACCTTCACCCACAGCTGGGCCACATCCAACTGTAGGAGGCAATGTCACTGCTGGACCCCAGGTCCCAGCTACAACCAAGCCAGTGTCCTCAAATGAGACTGGGCCCCAACCTTCACCCACAGCTGGGCCACATCCAACTGTGGGAGGCAATGTCACTGCTGGACCCCAGGTCCCAGCTACAACCAAGCCAGTGTCTTCTAATGAGACTGGGCCGCAGCTTCCAACTGCAGAAGGTATTGTCACTGCTGGACCCCAGGTCCCAGCTACAACCAAGCCAGTGTCTTCTAATGAGACTGGGCCACAGCTTCCAACTGCAGAAGGTATTGTCACTGCTGGACCCCAGGTCCCAGCTACAACCAAGCCAGTGTCCTCAAATGAGACTGGGCCCCAACCTTCACCCACAGCTGGGCCACATCCAACTGTGGGAGGCAATGTCACTGCTGGACCCCAGGTCCCAGCTACAACCAAGCCAGTGTCTTCAAATGAGACTGGGCCGCAGCTTCCAACTGCAGAAGGTATTGTCACTGCTGGACCCCAGGTCCCAGCTACAACCAAGCCAGTGTCCTCAAATGAGACTGGGCCCCAACCTTCACCCACAGCTGGGCCACATCCAACTGCAGGAGGCAATGTCACTGCTGGACCCCAGGTCCCAGCTATAACCCAGCCGCTGTCATCTAATGAGACTGGGCCACAGCTTCCAACTGCAGGAGGTATTGTCACTGCTGGACCCCAGGTCCCAGCTACAACCAAGCCAGTGTCCTCAAATGAGACTGGGCTCCAACCTTCACCCACAGTTGGGCTGCAAACCACACCCAAAATCCCTCCCACAAATGAATCTAAAGTGCCAACATTGTTCCCAAGCCTCTCCACTAAAGCGAACCCCCAACATACAGTTGTACCACCACCAGGAACCCCACGTGTTTCAAGTAAATTATTTGCATCTTATTTATATGGACAATATTCAGCTTGATTGTTTTTATTTTAAAATGTACTTGTTCTCTAGCACCCTCTTGCACCAAGAACAGTCACTACACCACTTGCATCCCTGCATGCAGACCTACATGCAAGCACCTGAATGGTCCACCAAACTGCAATGCAGCAAAGACTTGTGCATCAGGATGTGTATGTGATGATGGCTTTGCACAAAAGGGGAGCGTTTGTGTGCCTGTACAGAAGTGTGGATGCATGGACAGGAATGGTACTTATCACAATGTGAGTAAAAACTTTGACAAACATTCTAAGGAAAATCTGTGCAGATGGCTGTAGCCTTGGTTTGTTCTCGTTTAGTTCAGAGAGGTATGGTACACTAATCACTGCACTCAGAAATGTGTGTGTGAAGATGATGATGGAGAAGGGAAAATTGACTGCGTTGACAAAGATGGGTGTGAAGGTGACGCGGTCTGCCTTCAACATAAAATGGGCCAGTATTATTGCGAGTCCACAGGTATGGCATGGGAATTTGTTTATTCACATTCCAATGTTGGATACTACTTACGTGTGTTTGCTATTTTTTTTTTTTTTTTATAAAGGTTTTGGTGAGTGCACCATCCAGGGAGACTCGGAGTACAAAACATTTGACAAACAGAAGCATGACTTCAGTGGGTCAAACTTGTATGTGCTAGTCAGGACGAAAAATCTGCCAAAGAATCTCCCGGAAATCTACATAGAGGGTACAAATGCATGCGTTGCTGAGGACAGTCAAAATGATGACAGCAGTGAAGAAAGTATTGGTGATGACGACACAGAGGGTCACGGACAAAGATTGCAAGAGCTTAAAATCAAAGTGTACAATCATACTGTTGAGCTCAAGCACAAGAGGAAGGTGTTTGTAAGTATCAAAAATGGTAAATGTCATTGGACTAGCGTTACAAATGCAGTTTTTGCAATTGGGAAAGCGACACTGAATGTTTTGTAACTGGTTGCAACTTAATTGAACTCAAATAAAAAATCTGGCATCAAGATAATGCTGCTAACTAGACAAGGGCTCAATCAGGTCATTGCATGTGGACAAAACTGCAGAGATTCAAGTCTGCATTAATCCTTTAACAATTTGGCACGATGAGGAATACCTGGTTCTCAAATGGAAATAATTTCCCTCTAGGTGGATGGACAAAGGATTCAAGTTCCAGGTTCATCAGCTCAAGGCTTTGAGATAAAGATGAATTCTTCCAACATCTACTTAAAGACAGACTTTGGTCTGTCTGTGGCGTTCAATGGACACTGCAAAACTGGTAATGAATCTTTAACTGAAAAGGACAAGTCTAAATTCTGTTTAACTAATGTATGCTTTCTTTTCTGCAGACATCATTCTGCCATTCCTTTATAAAAGGAGGGTTGAAGGTTTGTGTGGAAACTTTGATGGACGAAAAGCTAATGACAAGGTGAAACCAGATGGCACTATTGCCAAGAATACTAAAGAATTTGGAGAAAGCTGGAGAGTATAACTTGGATAAGATTTCATCTTCATGGTTTCTCTGATAACTGGTTCAAAATGTTGTTTACACAAAGTCATCACTTGTCTCTGTAATGCATTGTCTTAAGGTGCTATGGATTTGTGCCTCTAGTTTTTCAGAATGACTTTACTATCATGCTGCCAGTGTCCTTTTTAAATCTTGGTTTATCTGCAATTTTGAAGGTTGTTTAAAGCTCTTGTGTACTAGTTGCTGTATACTATTGATAAAGTGGTGTTTGCTGTAAATTCATTTTAAGATAAAAAACTAAGGCCTGACTATTTAAATGCAATCATCCTAAAGCACAGTCCATGTGTGACCATTTTTCAGTGATCTAATAAATGTATAGAAAACTACTTCTGTGGCTTTTGTCGTTCTAGTCTTAACCATTCATCACACTTTTCACAGGTAGACTAAACCTGTTTAACTTGACCATCAGCAAGCTGGTATGCTTCCAAACAAGCACTGTTCTTTTCTAGGGTGACTTAAACCTGATCTAGACCGTAATGTTGCAGGGCAATGGGTTTTCTTATGTTTCACCTCTTCCTCATTATGGGGCAGCTAACAGTCATATAATGGTGAGTTGATCTACCTATAATTATGGAAAAAATGTCTGACTTGGGTACTCAATATTTGAGGCATTTGCACATATCACAAATACTAACATTGTAGTTTAAGACCATCACAATTTTGCAAATCCAACCTTCTAAAGGACTTCCTGGATCAGGTGCTAAAGCGTAAGCAGTAAACCCAACTGGAAAATGATGATATGCACTTGAAACTAGACATTTGCACACAGAATGAAAAGCAACACAAGGTTTTTCTCAGTCAGACAAATCTGAATAAACTTGTCCAATTTTACACTTAAAATTGCCAAAATCATTTGCTAAATGCCAGAATGAAGATTATTTTTGACAATAATCAGAAGTTTACATAGACTAGTATTGCTAAGGTTGCATCCAAAATATTCTAATTGGCTCCTGTTCATGAGGTCAACTATCATGGGTAGGAAAGGAGCTTTGGGCAGCTGTGCCAATTTCAAACAGCCTTAACTTTTACATCATTATGCAGTGGAAACTCACATGGGCGAGCCAAATCCAGGCCTACAGCTTCTGAAAAATTACTATGCTCAATAAAACAATGCTGACAAATCAGCTATAAAATCAAGTAAAGGGACCCTGCAGCAACGCCTTTCTTCCCAAGGACCTGTGTGTGTGGCAGTGTGATGGAGGAGTCCGGGGATGGGGAAGAAAGGACTGCAGAGCCTCATGCTCACCCAGGAAGCCAGCTCCCCTACTGACTCCAATAGGCACCCCTGTTCTCTAAAAACCCACCTGGAGAGGGAGGCACCACCATAGCCCGATGGCCAGGGACAGGCAGCAGGGCCTGTGAGACCAACCGCACACCAGGACCAATATCACCCTGCCCCCCCAACCCACTCACCATACCTCCTGGCTGACCTGGAGATAACAAAAAATAAAATCAATAAAAATGTAATTAAAAAAAAAACTGGTTAACCAGCACGCCCGAACCATGCAGACCCCTGTTCCCCGGATAGAACCAACTCGAGAAGACGGCACGGACAGAGTGCAAACCACCAAAGGGGGGAGCATCTGCCATGCGATGTTGATGTCCATACCCCCCTAACCGGTTCAACGGGCCCCAAGGCCCCCCAGCACACCAGATACCCGGGCATACACCGGCCCAAATCCCAAGCGACATGCTCCGCCAGGACACCCGCCCAAGGATGACACAACACAGGAACCCAGAGCCCCGGACCCACCCAGCGGCAGCACAGCTACCAGGCCAGTAACCCATGTCCACAGACTCCGGGGCCAGACCCACCAGACGCCCCACTGCAAGCATCCCCCAGGGCCCCAAGACCCAGGCACCCCCTGAATCAGCCCGCATGCGCCACAGGACGCATCCCACAGTCCCCCACCCCCACTAAGTGATGGAGCCGATCAAAGAAGCCCAGAGAGATCGACCTGATGCGGATGCTGTCTCAAGACTAATATGATCCAACAAAAGATCTCTATACTGATTGATACTGAGATTTTTTTTGTTTGTTTCTGCGATACATAAGGCAGTGAAAGCCATGCAAACTGATTTTTTTTTCCAAAGTGCTAGCATCAAACTTACCCAGTCAGCAAATTGAGGGGGAAGGTGTACGTAACCATAACCATGGTATACATAACCATAACGCATAAATATAATTGTTAGGATTATTGCCTGTGCACTGTGGACAGATATTAGATTGTGCAAAACCCATCTTGAATAATTTTGACCTGTATAGGATTTTGTATTGTATTAGTTTTAAATTTGGGTTTCTAGTCATTTTAAAAGTTCTTAGACATATCTGAGCCCAGATGTTTTGTTCAAAGCTGACTGATAAATCCTCTTCCCATTTCATAATAGGAAGAGATATTGAATCATCTAGTTTAGATAGTGTCCTGTATAATTTAGACAGTAGTTTTGGGGGGTTAAATCTAGGAACTCTAATATATTTGTTGGAATTTGTAAACCACCTTTAATATGCTTAAATTTATTTCTAATTACAGATTTAATTAGTTAATCTTCTACAAATTTATTTTTATTAATACCATATTGTATATTCAATCTATCAAATGTGATAAACTCAGTTCCTTCAAATATATGTTCCAGGTATTCAATACCTTTATTCTTCCAGTATGGAAAGTTTATCATATTTTTTTGTCGGATGTCAGGATTATTCCAGATGGGTGTACGACTGCATGGGATAAGTGATGACTCCGTCATTTTAAGAAACTCCCACCGTGCTGTCAGAGAAAAGCTGATGTTAATATTTTTAAAGCAGGTATGCCGATTTATATTTGAGCTAATAAATGGAAAATCTGAAATCATGATATTATTGCATATTTTCTGTTCTGTGTCTAGCCAGGGCTCGTCTAAGGGATTATGTATTATCCATTTAGAGATGTATTGTAGCCTATTTGCTAAGTAGTAGTTATGGAAGTTTGCCAGATCTAGTTCCCCTTTTATCTTTAGCCTTCTGTAGCCTCTTTAAACTGATACGTGGAGGTTTATCTTTCCAAAGAAATTTGGAGATGGAGGAGTCGAGAGATTTAAACCAGTCGAATGGTAGTTTATTGGGGATCATTGAAAATAAGTAATTCATTCTAGGTAAAACCATAATTTTATTTGAAGCAACCCTACCCATAAGTGAAATTGGAAGCGATTTCCATCTTTCAAGATCCTCTTCTATCTTTTTTAAAAGCGGGATGTGGTTAAGTTTTTGTAAATCCGCCAATTTAGACGACACAGTAATACCCAAATATTTGAAACTCCCTGATTGCAGTTGTAAATCTCGGGGGTTCTGTAAAGAGCAGTTAATTGGCAATACTGTAGATTTAGACCAATTTATAGAGTAATCTGAGACTTTTGAGAAAGATTCTAGTAATCTAATTACATGAGAGAGAGACGTGTTTGAGTGCTGGAGATAGAGTAATACATCATCTGCATGAAGACTAATTTTATGCTCTATTTTCATGCATTCAATACCTTTAACAACATTAGCTTGTCTAATTGTTGCTGCTTGTGGTTCAATAAATATGGCAAATAGTGAGGGGGAAAGCGGGCATCCTTGCCTAGTACCCCTCTGGAGACAAAAGCTGGAAGATGTTTGGTTATTTGTTCTGACACTTGTGGTTGAATAAAATTTTTAACCAATTTAGAAAAACATTTCCGAAACCAAATATATGTAGAGTAGCAAATAAAAATGAGCAATTTACTCTATCAAATGCTTTTTCTGCATCTAAAGACAATATATTGGATTTAATATTTTTACTGTAAGAATAATCTATTAAATTAAGTAATCTGCATGCATTTGTGGATGACTGCCTTCCTTTAATGAAACCAGTTTGATCAGGGTGTATTATGAGAGGAGTGACTTTGTCTAATCGTTTTGCAAGCGCTTTACAGATTATTTTAATATCCACGTTAATTGGGGACATGGGACGGTAGCTGGTAGGAAACGTAGGATCTTTTCCTGGCTTAAGCAAGAAACTAACTGCACTTCTAACGTCTAACACATCAAATACCTCATCTGCAGGTTGGTCTCTGTCAGCTAACATATTTTTTCATGTCAAAAGCCAAGTTGGAATTAGTATCACTAGAGCTAATAATTTATCAATAAATTCTCCCAGGCGTTAAACTATTACACATGTATCTGGTCTGTGTTACGCATTTGACATACACCCAGGAGCCCAACATTTAGGTATTTATTTCTAATTTGATGATTATATAGTAACTCTGCGATAAACTGGCGACCTCTCCAGGGTGTACCCCGCCTCTCGCCCATTGACAGCTGGATATAGGCACCAGCACCCTTCGCGACCCCAATAGGGATAAGCGTGTAAGATAATGGATGGATGGATGGATGGATGGATGGATGGATGGAGGTCAAAACTGATACTTTAACATAATAATTGTGAGATACAAAATCCTATTTTAGATGTAAAATCTCATATATTGGACTTCAGTCAAACAACTTGTTATGTTTGTCAAAATCTTGTCAAATATATATAAAATGATTGATATAAGAAACAGATACAAAATAATCTTTGTGATTTTTAAATCCAATTTAGGATTCCAGCCAAGGGCAGGAATTTGTTTGGCTCTTTAATTTTTCCCTTTTTTAGAATTTGTCATAAAATGCCACTGACATCTTATTGTTGTTTAGTGTCAGCTCTGCATTTTTACACAAGAGCCTAACTTCTATATTATTTCTATTGGAAAAATATTATTGACATTTATACACATCATAAACAGCATCTTTTAAAGTTCAAAGATAATTTATATCCTGATTTCTTTTCATAAAGTAGGTATGTGTTTAACTGGAATTATTTGCCCATGTACAGAAAATAATTCCACTATAAGTAATAGCCGTCTTTTCCAGTGCTGCTTTTGGGAATTTAGTGCCCAGTGCAATTCTAAAGATTTACCACTCCAGAGCACCTGATTCAAATCCACGATCTGGGTTGGCATTAAGCTCCACGAAGGTCTGCTGATGAACCCTCTATTTAAATCAGCTGTGCTGGCACACGGAAACCAGATTCTTCAGAGCTGGGTGTTTGACTCCGTACGTGTGAGTGGTCTTCTTGCTCTGTTTGAGTTTTTTTTTTCTAAGAAAACTATACATATTAAATAAATGTTAATCTAAGGTGTAGCTATTGATTACTATGGATTTAATTTTCTTTAAAAAAAATGTTCAGCATAAAACTAATTATTTTGACTTCACTAGGGCTGACACATTTCCTATTGTCTTTTTTTTTCACTAGCTGGTCAACATAATTGGTGTTTTACCTGAGTTCAAACAGCATTTATTGGAGGCTACTTTGGTTCAGTGCTTTTTATGGCTTGGAAGTCCTAAACCTTGCCTCATGTCACTATTTACTGAAACTGTTGGTTTTTTTTTTTTTAGTCATAATTTGTTTCTCCTCCCACTAATGATGATACCTGGTTGTGGGGATAATGTATACGGTCAACTCCTTGCTGTGTTGTAAGAGCTGCGGGACTTCCAACTTGACAAGTGGCTAATGGGTTATCTGACTTGTCTTCACAGAACAGCTTCACTATAACTATTTGTCCTTCACCTTATTAAAGAACTTGAATTTGGCAGCTGAAAAAACAGCTGTTTGGGGAGCAGTCATGCTTGGCGTTATCCATGCAGACTTGTTGATCACTGTGGCGCTAGTCTTTTTGGCTCACTCAACTACAACATGCAGGTAAAGTTATTTCACCATTTCATGAGTGTTGGTCTCTTTTTAAATGGATTCTTACACTTTTTTTCACCCCTTTTGTAATTTTAGAGCTGAAAATAACTTGTCATTGGTAAAGTTACCAGAGTGGAAGGAACCCTCAGGTACTACAAATGCTGGAAATGGTATTGCCTGAGAAGAATGGGCAGACAAAACATCTGTGTAATGCTATATTTGATCTTTTCAGCTTATGTTGCCCAGTGTCTCTATAGCCAAAATGGGAATCTGACTTGTGACTGGACAAGCAGCCAAAGAGCAGGTACTAAAGATGGCATGCATTTGCTTGAAGAGGACTTCTACTTTCATTGAAAATACACTTTTGTTTTTTAATCAATTTAAGGTTCTAGATCTGTGCAAATCTAAAGACTGAAAGCATTTTTTTTTAAATCTCTCGCTCAGTGTTGTCCCAGAATTAAGATGTTCTCTGGAAATGGGTTTACATTTTCAGCTCCAGGGGATGTCAAAGTGAAAATATTGAAAAGCCCTCCTCTGGCACTCGGAGGTGAGGCCTGCTTGGAGTTCTGGTATCTGGCCTCGGTTGTATCCAGTGGTGCTACACTTCGTGCTCTGCTGAAAAGTAGTGTGGGTCAAGTGGAACTCTGGGCCTCTACTCCCCTCCCCAGAGATGGGTGGAGACAAGTGTCTGTGCCCCTGAACATCACTGAACAGGGCGCTCAGGTGACATCATCTACTTAAGTTGAGGTTAATTGCTTTTGTATGGGGGACTTTTTTTTAACTTATTTTTTTTTAGGTCATATTTGAAGCTGTCACTCCACTATCCATAGACCATACTAAATTAAAACAAATTGGAGTAAGAAGAGGCTCCTGTAGTAAGTGCTACATATCCTCCCAACTGACAACCTGAGCAATGCTTTGTCAAATTAATTTTTTTTTTTTTTTTTTTTTTTTTTTTTTTTTTAAAAACCCTCCCAGATGCCTTCCCCAACCTAGTTGGAACTGCCCTTCTGGTCAAAACTACAGAAACCACCCCATCACACCCAGGTACATGATTTTTCCCTTAATATATTTATAAGTTGCAATATGTAGAAACCATGAAGCTGCAATTTAATGTTAGCAAGTGCAAGGGGAATGGTCACACTTTTTGTTTAATACTCATGCCGGTATTTCCCTTTAGTTTGTGACTTTGCATGTAGCTTCACAAACGGCTTATGCACATGGGCTCAGATGGTCAGTGATGCATTTGATTGGACAAGGAACAATGGTTCTACACCTGAGATGACTGGCCCCTCTAGTGACCACACTGGAGGTAAAAGTTAGTCTTTGCAAACTGATTAACACAAGGGGAAAAATAAATAAAAAGATGTCTTGTTTTATAGATGGCCACTACATTTATATTGAGGCCTCAAGCGTGACGTATGGTGACACGGCTCGTCTCATCAGCTCAGAGTGCGCAGAAAAGGGTCCTCTGTGTCTGCAGTTCTGGTACCATATGTATGGGTCAGCAGACACAATGGGCCTCAACATTTACCACCTCCAGAACAAAGTGGCAAAGGCAGTCTGGCAGAAGAGGAACAGCCAAGGCAACATGTGGCACTTGGCCCAGGTTGACCTAAATGCAACTGAACCTTTTCAGGTGATTTATCCCAACATAAGCACTGTAAAGCAGAGCGGGCAAATGCTGGATATTTACAAATCCAGTATCCCAATTCAGATTCTCTTTGAGGGAAGGAGAGGTTCCAATGATCTGTCAGATGTGGCCATAGATGACATAATGCTTGACCGAGGAATATGTTCAGGTAAATGAACTGCTAAATCTTAATAAATGATGTCTTCTCAACCTAACTCGAGCTTGCTCCCTCTACAGATCTGAGTGGAGTGGGTAAACCTGAATTTAACACAACAGCCATCCCAACTGTAAATTTGCTTACAACTGAATCTCCCAAACACCCTGTGGGCAACACTACAACCCCTCCAAGTGTTGCATCACCTACCACTGCAGCTCCAGAGTTCCCAGTGCTGAATAGTACAGCCCAGCTGCCAGCACTGAATGGAACTACAGTACCTCCCACAAACAAACCAACTGTTTCAAATATTAGAAACACAACTACATCTCCAGGACAAACTCACCACCCAGGTATAATAATGCTAGAGCACCATTGTGCTACTTGAGGAAAAAATGTACATGGGTTAAAGTGAATTTCCAACTTCTAATTTCAGTATGCCAACTTGACTGTGATTTTGAACAAGATCTTTGTCAATGGAGTCAGCTGCTCACTGATGTGTTTGACTGGGAGAGGAGGAATGGTTCCACCCCCACTTCAAACACTGGTCCACTTTCAGATCACACTACAGGAGGTAGTTTGTTTCTGAAGTTGCTTGAATAAGCTGTATCCTGTCACATGGTCCCCAACGTTTATATAATCAAGAATTCCATAATAAAACCAAAGCTAATCATTTGACCCTAAAGACACATCCACAATGTTACCTGATGCTATATATGCTTCTTCCTATTCAGGTGGCCACTATCTATACATTGAAGCCAACCGGGCATCACTAGGGGACACTGCTCGCCTTGTTAGTGCAGAGTGTTCAGATGCTGGCCCATATTGTCTAATGTTCTGGTATCGCATGTATGGCACTGCTGACACAATGGGGCTTCATGTATACCTGCTCCAAGACAGACATGCTACTGTAGTATGGAGAAGAAGAAATGATCAAGGAAATATGTGGCATCTTGCTCAGGTGGACTTGGTATTGAATGGAACATTCCAGGTGCAGTTTCTTTTTATACATTTGTTTTATTAGATTGAAAATAGCTTGGTAATTTGACTCTATTCTGTAATTTTTCACTTAGATAATTTTTGAGGGTCGCAGAGGTTCTGATGAGAAATCTGACGTGGCCTTGGATGACATAAAACTTCATCAGGGGTTCTGCCAAGGTGATTGCGCAACATGCATTTGTGTTATGTTGATGGCCTTTTGGATGACCGTTTGTATGATACTGTTACAGATTTGGGCAAACCAGCAAACATCAGTACAACAAATGAACCCCAGGTTCCAGCTACAACCAAACCAGGGTCCCAACCTTCACCCACAACTGGGCCACTTCCAACTGCAGGAGGTATTGTGACTGCTGGAACCCAGGTCCCAGCTACAACCAAGCCGCTGTCTTCTAATGAGACTGGGCCTCAACCTTCACCCACAGCTGGGCCACATCCAACTGCAGGAGGCAATGTCACTGCTGGACCCCAGGTCCCAGCAACAACCAAGCCGCTGTCTTCTAATGAGACTGGGCCTCAACCTTCACCCACAGCTGGGCCACATCCAACTGCAGGAGGCAATGTCACTGCTGGACCCCAGGTCCCAGCTACAACCCAGCCACTGTCTTCTAATAAGACTGGGCCACAGCTTCCAACTGCAGAAGGTATTGTCACTGCTGGACCCCAGGTCCCAGTTACAACCAAGCCAGTGTCCTCAAATGAGCCTGGGCCCCAACCTTCACCCACAGTTGGGCCACATCCAACGTTAGGAGGCAATGTCACTGCTGGACCCCAGGTCCCAGCTACAACCAAGCCGGTGTCTTCAAATGAGACTGGGCCGCAGCTTCCAACTGCAGAAGGTACTGTGACTGCTGGACCCCAGGTCCCAGCTACAACCAAGCCGGTGTCTTCTAATGAGACTGGGCCACAGCTTCCAACTGCAGAAGGTATTGTCACTGCTGGACCCCAGGTCCCAGCTACAACCAAGCCGGTGTCTTCAAATGAGACTGGGCTGCAGCTTCCAACTGCAGGAGGTATTGTCACTGCTGGACCCCAGGTCCTAGCTACAACCAAGCCAGTGTCTTCTGAGACTGGGCCCCAACCTTCACCCACAGCTGGGCCACATCCAACTGTGGGAGGCAATGTCACTGCTGGACCCCAGGTCCCAGCTACAACCAAGCCAGTGTCTTCAAATGAGACTGGGCCGCAGCTTCCAACTGCAGAAGGTATTGTCACTGCTGGACCCCAGGTCCCAGCTACAACCAAGCCAGTGTCTTCTGAGACTGGGCCCCAACCTTCACCCACAGCTGGGCCACATCCAACTGTAGGAGGCAATGTCACTGCTGGACCCCAGGTCCCAGCTACAACCAAGCCAGTGTCCTCAAATGAGACTGGGCCCCAACCTTCAACCACAGCTGGGCCACATCCAACTGTGGGAGGCAATGTCACTGCTGGACCCCAGGTCCCAGCTACAACCAAGCCGGTGTCTTCAAATGAGACTGGGCCGCAGCTTCCAACTGCAGAAGGTATTGTCACTGCTGGACCCCAGGTCCCAGCTACAACCAAGCCAGTGTCTTCTAATGAGACTGGGCCCCAACCTTCACCCACAGCTGGGCCACATCCAACTGCAGGAGGCAATGTCACTGCTGGACCCCAGGTCCCAGCTATAACCCAGCCGCTGTCATCTAATGAGACTGGGCCACAGCTTCCAACTGCAGGAGGTATTGTCACTGCTGGACCCCAGGTCCCAGCTACAACCAAGCCAGTGTCCTCAAATGAGACTGGGCTCCAACCTTCACCCACAGTTGGGCTGCAAACCACACCCAAAATCCCTCCCACAAATGAATCTAAAGTGCCAACATTGTTCCCAAGCCTCTCCACTAAAGCGAACCCCCAACATACAGTTGTACCACCACCAGGAACCCCACGTGTTTCAAGTAAATTATTTGCATCTTATTTATATGGACAATATTCAGCTTGATTGTTTTTATTTTAAAATGTACTTGTTCTCTAGCACCCTCTTGCACCAAGAACAGTCACTACACCACTTGCATCCCTGCATGCAGACCTACATGCAAGCACCTGAATGGTCCACCAAACTGCAATGCAGCAAAGACTTGTGCATCAGGATGTGTATGTGATGATGGCTTTGCACAAAAGGGGAGCGTTTGTGTGCCTGTACAGAAGTGTGGATGCATGGACAGGAATGGTACTTATCACAATGTGAGTAAAAACTTTGACAAACATTCTAAGGAAAATCTGTGCAGATGGCTGTAGCCTTGGTTTGTTCTCGTTTAGTTCAGAGAGGTATGGTACACTAATCACTGCACTCAGAAATGTGTGTGTGAAGATGATGATGATGATGGAGAAGGGAAAATTGACTGCGTTGACAAAGATGGGTGTGAAGGTGACGCGGTCTGCCTTCAACATAAAATGGGCCAGTATTATTGCGAGTCCACAGGTATGGCATGGGAATTTGTTTATTCACATTCCAATGTTGGATACTACTTACGTGTGTTTGCTATTTTTTTTTTTTTTTATAAAGGTTTTGGTGAGTGCACCATCCAGGGAGACTCGGAGTACAAAACATTTGACAAACAGAAGCATGACTTCAGTGGGTCAAACTTGTATGTGCTAGTCAGGACGAAAAATCTGCCAAAGAATCTCCCGGAAATCTACATAGAGGGTACAAATGCATGCGTTGCTGAGGACAGTCAAAATGATGACAGCAGTGAAGAAAGTATTGGTGATGACGACACAGAGGGTCACGGACAAAGATTGCAAGAGCTTAAAATCAAAGTGTACAATCATACTGTTGAGCTCAAGCACAAGAGGAAGGTGTTTGTAAGTATCAAAAATGGTAAATGTCATTGGACTAGCGTTACAAATGCAGTTTTTGCAATTGGGAAAGCGACACTGAATGTTTTGTTACTGGTTGCAACTTAATTGAACTCAAATTAAAAATCTGGCATCAAGATAATGCTGCTAACTAGACAAGGGCTCAATCAGGTCATTGCATGTGGACAAAACTGCAGAGATTCAAGTCTGCATTAATCCTTTAACAATTTGGCACGATGAGGAATACCTGGTTCTCAAATGGAAATAATTTCCCTCTAGGTGGATGGACAAAGGATTCAAGTTCCAGGTTCATCAGCTCAAGGCTTTGAGATAAAGATGAATTCTTCCAACATCTACTTAAAGACAGACTTTGGTCTGTCTGTGGCGTTCAATGGACACTGCAAAACTGGTAATGAATCTTTAACTGAAAAGGACAAGTCTAAATTCTGTTTAACTAATGTATGCTTTCTTTTCTGCAGACATCATTCTGCCATTCCTTTATAAAAGGAGGGTTGAAGGTTTGTGTGGAAACTTTGATGGACGAAAAGCTAATGACAAGGTGAAACCAGATGGCACTATTGCCAAGAATACTAAAGAATTTGGAGAAAGCTGGAGAGTATAACTTGGATAAGATTTCATCTTCATGGTTTCTCTGATAACTGGTTCAAAATGTTGTTTACACAAAGTCATCACTTGTCTCTGTAATGCATTGTCTTAAGGTGCTATGGATTTGTGCCTCTAGTTTTTCAGAATGACTTTACTATCATGCTGCCAGTGTCCTTTTTAAATCTTGGTTTATCTGCAATTTTGAAGGTTGTTTAAAGCTCTTGTGTACTAGTTGCTGTATACTATTGATAAAGTGGTGTTTGCTTTAAATTCATTTTAAGATCAAAAACTAAGGCCTGACTATTTAAATGCAATCATCCTAAAGCACAGTCCATGTGTGACCATTTTTCAGTGATCTAATAAATGTATAGAAAACTACTTCTGTGGCTTTTGTCGTTCTAGTCTTAACCATTCATCACACTTTTCACAGGTAGACTAAACCTGTTTAACTTGACCATCAGCAAGCTGGTATGCTTCCAAACAAGCACTGTTCTTTTCTAGGGTGACTTAAACCTGATCTAGACCGTAATGTTGCAGGGCAATGGGTTTTCTTATGTTTCACCTTTTCCTCATTATGGGGCAGCTAACAGTCATATAATGGTGAGTTGATCTACCTATAATTATGGAAAAAATGTCTGACTTGGGTACTCAATATTTGAGGCATTTGCACATATCACAAATACTAACATTGTAGTTTAAGACCATCACAATTTTGCAAATCCAACCTTCTAAAGGACTTCCTGGATCAGGTGCTAAAGCGTAAGCAGTAAACCCAACTGGAAAATGATGATATGCACTTGAAACTAGACATTTGCACACAGAATGAAAAGCAACACAAGGTTTTTCTCAGTCAGACAAATCTGAATAAACTTGTCCAATTTTACACTTAAAATTGCCAAAATCATTTGCTAAATGCCAGAATGAAGATTATTTTTGACAATAATCAGAAGTTTACATAGACTAGTATTGCTAAGGTTGCATCCAAAATATTCTAATTGGCTCCTGTTCATGAGGTCAACAACTATCATGGGTAGGAAAGGAGCTTTGGGCAGCTGTGGCAATTTCAAACAGCCTTAACTTTTACATCATTATGCAGTGGAAACTCACATGGGCGAGCCAAATCCAGGCCTACAGCTTCTGAAAAATTACTATGCTCAAAACAATGCTGACAAATCGGCTATAAAATCAAGTAAAGGGACCTTGCAGCAACGCCTTTCTTCCCAAGGACCTGTGTGTGTGTGGCAGTGTGATGGAACAGCCAAAGGGAGGAGTCCGGGGATGGGGAAGAAAGGACTGCGGAGCCTCATGCTCACCCAGGAAGCCAGCTCCCCTACTGACTCCAATAGGCACCCCTGTTCTCTAAAAACCCACCTGGAGAGGGAGGCACCACCATAGCCCGGTGGCCAGGGACAGGCAGCAGGGCCTGTGAGACCAACCGCACACCAGGACCAACATCACCCTGCCCCCCCAACCCGCTCACCATACCTCCTGGCTGACCTGGAGATAACAAAAAATAAAATCAATAAAAATGTAATTTAAAAAAAAACTGGTTAACCAGCACGCCCGAACCATGCAGACCCCTGTTCCCCGGATAGAACCAACTCGAGAAGACGGCACGGACAGAGTGCAAACCACCAAAGGGGGGAGCATCTGCCATGCGATGTTGATGTCCATACCCCCCTAACCGGTTCAACGGGCCCCAAGGCTCCCCAGCACACCAGATACCCGGGCATACACCGGCCCAAATCCCAAGCGACATGCTCCGCCAGGACACCCGCCCAAGGATGACACAACACAGGAACCCAGAGCCCCGGACCCACCCAGCGGCAGCACAGCTACCAGGCCAGTAACCCATGTCCACAGACTCCGGGGCCAGACCCACCAGACGCCCCACTGCAAGCATCCCCCAGGGCCCCAAGACCCAGGCACCCCCTGAATCAGCCCGCATGCGCCACAGGACGCATCCCACAGTCCCCCACCCCCACTAAGTGATGGAGCCGATCAAAGAAGCCCAGAGAGATCGACCTGATGCGGATGCTGTCTCAAGACTAATATGATCCAACAAAAGATCTCTATACTGATTGATACTGAGATTTTTTTTGTTTGTTTCTGCGATACATAAGGCAGTGAAAGCCATGCAAACTGATTTTTTTTTCCAAAGTGCTAGCATCAAACTTACCCAGTCAGCAAATTGAGGGGGAAGGTGTACGTAACCATAACCATGGTATACATAACCATAACGCATAAATATAATTGTTAGGATTATTGCCTGTGCACTGTGGACAGATATTAGATTGTGCAAAACCCATCTTGAATAATTTTGACCTGTATAGGATTTTGTATTGTATTAGTTTTAAATTTGGGTTTCTAGTCATTTTAAAAGTTCTTAGACATATCTGAGCCCAGATGTTTTGTTCAAAGCTGACTGATAAATCCTCTTCCCATTTCATAATAGGAAGAGATATTGAATCATCTAGTTTAGATAGTGTCCTGTATAATTTAGACAGTAGTTTTGGGGGGTTAAATCTAGGAACTCTAATATATTTGTTGGAATTTGTAAACCACCTTTAATATGCTTAAATTTATTTCTAATTACAGATTTAATTAGTTAATCTTCTACAAATTTATTTTTATTAATACCATATTGTATATTCAATCTATCAAATGTGATAAACTCAGTTCCTTCAAATATATGTTCCAGGTATTCAATACCTTTATTCTTCCAGTATGGAAAGTTTATCATATTTTTTTGTCGGATGTCAGGATTATTCCAGATGGGTGTACGACTGCATGGGATAAGTGATGACTCCGTCATTTTAAGAAACTCCCACCGTGCTGTCAGAGAAAAGCTGATGTTAATATTTTTAAAGCAGGTATGCCGATTTATATTTGAGCTAATAAATGGAAAATCTGAAATCATGATATTATTGCATATTTTCTGTTCTGTGTCTAGCCAGGGCTCGTCTAAGGGATTATGTATTATCCATTTAGAGATGTATTGTAGCCTATTTGCTAAGTAGTAGTTATGGAAGTTTGGCAGATCTAGTTCCCCTTTTATCTTTAGCCTTCTGTAGCATCTTTAAACTGATACGTGGAGGTTTATCTTTCCAAAGAAATTTAGAGATGGAGGAGTCGAGAGATTTAAACCAGTCGAATGGTAGTTTATTGTAACCTGACAAAAGCCAGCTGTATGTCGCTCCGCCTAGCTCCACTCACATACATCTGGGACTCCGCCATAGGAATTGCCTTTACAGAAGGCTGGGCCTTTTTAAAAATTCTTGCATATGATTGGATAAGCCACTTGTCTGTCATCTTTATTGACGTGCTATTTCAACCACTCACATCGAAGCTAACCGGTGACGCTGATGATAGCGACGCAGAAAAAAAAAAAAAAAATAATAATAATGTGTTTGCGGCTCTAGTGGCATGCGTTTTATTGACAGTGAGCTGACAGGAAGAGGGGGGAAGACAGGCGGCAAAGCGCCGCGGGTCAGAGTCGATTCCGGGCCGACCGCGTTGAGGACTAAAGGCCTCCTAACATGGTTCGCGCTAACCGCTCCGGGGCGCGTCCGCGTCCGCCGCGGACGCGCCCTGGAAAACAAAACTTGCCAAATCCGGTCGGGAGAAGGGCGAAAACATCGTTTCCACCAACAAAAGCCTTCAGAGGCGTTCTCTGATGTTCTTTTAATGAAACAATATTAGGTAGATTGTAGTGATGTTACGTTATGTGCCGAGGCTTCGAGGCGTGTGTCGAGTAATGGAGGGGGCGTTTCCGCAATGCGCGTATCGAGGCTTGCTTCATTTGGGGGAGGAGCCGAAAACGATGACGTCCGAAGCCTCGCTGGCCGGCTGTACCACGTGACTGCTTCGGGAAGTGGTTCAGATTGTTGCGCGGGGTTTGACGGCTTTAAAAACTCCACAAGCTCCATTCAAAATGTGGGTTGTTGTAGGAGAGTTGCGGTCAGTTGAGAGAGTGGATAGAGCTTGGATAGTTTGGATAGTAGAGTTTGGATAGAGGTTATTTAGTTTGAGACAGTTAGTTTGGTGTTTGGAGAGTTTAGGAAAGAGATACATAGGAGATTTAGGAGTGCGAGGACAGGATAGGAGTAGGATGGAGCAGGCGAGAAAGAGGAGGATGTCCCCTATGTGGGAACATTTTGATTTGATAAGCCCTAACAAGGTAAGGTGAACTGAACATTTGCAGATGCATTAGGTTTGCTTATGAGGAACTGTATTTTTCACTGTTTCTTATTTTGTGTAAAGGTGAGGTGTTTATTGTGCTCCAAGGAGTTGGGGTACAATAATAACACCTCATCCATGCTAAGGCACTACCGTGCCTTGCATGAGAATAGGGATGAAACTGGAGCTTCACCCAGCCAAGGTATTTCATTACTATATTAAAAACACACTTTCACAATTTTTGCATGCTGATGTTTGCTTGTTGTGCAAATAAAGATAGGTAACAGACACTGTATTTATTCCCTTTTAACCAGCCACCAGAAAAGCAGAGCTGGATGAAGCTCTAGTCTCCATGATAGTGAAGGATACCCAGCCTTTCACTATTGTGGATGACGTTGAATTCAAGACATTTGTGTCTAAGCTGGATCCCAATTATGTTCTCCCTACAAGGCAGGTATGTGTGGGTCCATACATGAAACGAATGACTACATTATTGTATGTGTCACAATTCAGCAATATATATATATATTTATATATTTGTTTGTATATTAGGCTCTGAAGGCCATGGTGGAGGCCAAATATGAGTCTGCTAAGGAGCACGCTAAGGCTAAAGTAGAGAAGGTGGCTGCTGTTAGCCTTACATCAGATATGTGGACATCCATCAACATGGATGCCTACCTGGCAGTGACATGCCACTTTGTGGAGGAGAATGAAAAGCTGAGCTCGGTGTTGTTGGGAGTGCAGGCATTCCCCCAGTCTCACACTGCTGAAAATATTGCTTGTGTGAAAGCCTCCCTGATGGAGGAATGGGGAATCTCAGGCAAGGTGACATGCATGGTCACCGATGGTGCTCCTAATATGGTGGCATGCGTGAGAGACCTGAAGCTTCGCCACCACATTTGTGTTGCTCACACCCTCAATCTTATTGTGAAGAGGGCGCTTGACCACCAACCTGCGCTCTCTGGCCTCTGGGCCAAAGCAAGGAAGCTGGTTGGCTACTTTAGAAGCAGCACCACTGCTAAGGTATCCTCTTTTATTTTATTCCAATATATAATGTTAATAGTTTGTCTGTACTCCTACTGCAGTGACTTAATGGCCTACTCTTCTGTAACTTTAAAGGAGAAGCTTACACAAGTGCAGCTTCAGCTGGGCATGCAAGCAACCAAGCTGATGCAGGAGGTGGAAACAAGATGGAACAGCACCTACTTGATGCTGCACCATCTGGTGGAGTTGAGGGAGCCAGTAGGAGTGGCATTGGCTGGATTGCACACTGACATTCCCTTTTTCACTGCCAGTGAGTTTGATATTGTTGTAGCGTGCCTTTCGTTACTCTCTCCTTTCTATGACGCCACCATGGAGCTCTCGGCAGAACAACACGTGTCGGCATCAAAAGTTATCCCCCTCCTGAAGATGATAGAGAATGCCCTTCAGGAGGAGGACACCAAGTCGGCACCTGCAGAAGCAGTGCAAATAGGAGAGCAGCTCATCAGACATCTCAGGGAGAAGCTGCACATGCTCCAGTCAATGAGCATCTTGTCGCTGGCTACACTCCTGGATCCACGATTTAAAGTTATAGCATTTTTCAGCAACACAAAAGCTGCTGAAGCAGTGAAGCGCTTGACTTCAGAGTGTGCCACCGTAATCCGACGGAACCTAGAAGAGAACACTCACGAGATTCCCCAGGCTTCCACCTCTCAAGAATTCAGTGGAGGTAATCTTTTGTATTACATTTTGAGATTACTTATTCCTATTAAAACACTTACTAACCTGACCTGTGGTTTCCATTTAGGTAGCAGACTTTGGCAAAGATTGGACACTAGTGTCATGGAGGCAAAGAGGACTCCAAATGTCTCAGCAGATGCCACCGTAGAGGTCCAGCGCTACCTCTCAGAGGCGAACATAAGCAGGCTGGAGAACCCCCTGGAGTACTGGGCTAATCATCGGTCACTGTACCCCAAACTGTACAAACTTGCACTTATTTATTTATGCACCCCGGCATCATCTGTGCCATGTGAGCGTGTCTTTTCAAAGGTTGGAGAAGTAGTATCAAAAAAGAGAAATCGTTTGAAACCAAAAACTGTGGAGAAATTGTTGTTTCTTAATAAAAATGCATGAAATCATCCAAGTTACACAAGCATCAGCCTATTCATTACCCCCTCCCTAGTTCCATAAGCACTTTCACTGTCCTCTGCCTGATTAAGGCTATGCCATTTTTGTAGAGTCACAGAAAAACATTATTACACAACATGCCATATCACATGACACTCCTATTTTGGGAATAATTACACACAGAGAATACATTCAAACAATATTTTATTGTACACATGTGTTTACAAAATTTATGTAGACAAATGATTTCGTCCTACACCTTCTGTGAAGTCATTCCCAAGAGCCATAATAGACAAAAATGATATGCATCACACGTGTTAAGATACAGCTGGCTGTGATTATACAACTTGCCAGTAGGTGGTGCTGTGTGCACATGAACCGTCAAGAAATGAACCTTTTCTCGAACCAGTTGGCTGAGTGGTTCAATGCCTCATGAGGCTTCATCTCGCCATCACTAGTAGATTGGACAACACGGAAGAAATAGCAGCATCGATGTTAACGCTTGCTTCCTCGACGAGCCGCCATTGCTATCAAAACAGTCCCACGTCATGGTCGCGTCTCCACTACGTCACATCTATGAAACTCCAGCCCTGCGTCCTGATTGGCCAGACCATAAATTTGGTTGGAGAAATCACTCTCTACCGGCGGTGTCCCAGATGTATGTGAGTGGAGCTAGGCGGAGCAACATACAGCTGGCTGTTGTCAGGTTAAGTTTATTGGGGATCATTGAAAATAAGTAATTCATTCTAGGTAAAACCAGCACCATAGAGATGGAAAGAGTTGCGACACTCTTTGATGTCACCCCCAGGGCAGTCACGTGTTCTTCTATGGGACAGACAGCAGCGATTGCGTTATTTAACGGTAAATATATATATAAACATACACCCTACTACTTTTTCAGCTGTTATTGCATGATTACATATTTGTTAATGTCATTTTTCCATTTTGAGAGGCAGGGTGACCACAAAAAGCTGTATATTACTTAGATACGTTTTACATTTTTGGAGTGAAAAGCTTATGTTCATGTTCGTATGGACAGGAGTACAGGCAAGAACGGCTCTAACTTAAGTTTTCTTTTCCATATGATTCATGTGATGACAGATGTCTCATGATTTTCATTTTATGGCGACTGGGCTGTATTATTGATTACCGTGATTTTGCCTATAAATTCCGATTCAGCCATTAGCTTACCTTCGTGGTAGCGTTAGGTCTGCCGTGGTCCATTCAGCATTCGCCTAGCAGCTAGCTCACTTCTGATAAGTGGTCACCCCCAGACCACAACGTGAAACATGATCATGTTAAGACTAATAATATAATTTTAAGATTAAGCCATTCACATATTATCAAAAGCATTATGCTTATATGTTTGGGTCTATAGGTAAGTGCAGAGCTATTAAGATTTTTCTCTACGTCTCTGGGTTAATGCACAGAGTAAGAGTAAGGTTAGCTGCAGAGAGTGATAGAAAACAGTGACAGGCAACACTCCCATTGGACTCCGTTGTTGCTTTTTGCTTTTTTGAGAAAGAACAGTCCATTCAGCATTTACACCCACTTTTTCTGATGAGGCAGGAGTTGGCCACACAACAATGATAATTTTAATACCAAGCCATGCACAAAGAATCAAATATATTAAATAATAACAACTCATTAAGCTTGGATGAATGATTCAAATATTGTTTAATAAAAAATACTGAGTGAGACAACAAGATGCGTGTGTATCTAACTGGAAAAACAAGAACAAAGTGAAGGAACAGGGAGGAATATTATAAGTGATTAATACATTTAAAAAAAAATCCTCCACATACATCAGGCTTCAGAGTGCATCAGGGCTGAAAGGAAGGACAACATTAATAATAAAGGTACCAGGCATAAGATAAAAATGAACAGTGTGGAACAAAAAAAATGGGAACAAGCATGAATAATATCAACAAACATACGTACAGTATGTGTGAACAAGAACAACAAATGTGTAAACAGGCGTTAAGAACAGGTATCGTAACCATTTGTTTTTTTGGGGGGGGGGCTCCACTGAAACCTGTGATGGCCACAACAACGATACTGCTGGTCCAGCAAGATCTGTTGAGACAGGGGCACAAATATACCAGCTGCCAGCACCAGCAAAGGCCAACATTATCAGCAGCCGCCACCAGCAGCAGCCGCCATCACCATCCTTCGCCAACATCAGCCAGCTCAAGCAGTCATCGCCTCCAGCAGCAGCCGCCTGCAGCAGCAGCAGTGTTTGGAGAACAAGTTAGTCACACTACTGTCTGAGTAATAAACATTTTAAAGCTCATTATGGCTTATGATAATTTTTTGTGTGGAATAATTTGTATTCCTACATGCAATCCAACTAAACAGCCCTTTCAAGGGTGCAATTAAACAAACCTTATTTCTACTAGCATCAGATACACAGTACTCAGCTGACTGGCTAACACCGCCAGGTTCAGCAGATACAACCTAAAAAAACGTCCTAGTCAACCTTGATGATCCTAGTAATCTAACATCAATAACTTACTTAATAAAAGATGTCAGAGATTCACTAATGAACTTCATAATTTCTGGTGTAGCGATACCTTCTTCACAGCTGGCAAAATCGAGATAAAAGTAGCAGGCAATGACTGAAAATCGGTTGTCTACCAAGTTAAGAATATATTTATAAATTGCACTGTGCACATACAAATAAATATAAGCATATGCACCATAAAGGGCCTATTTATATAATATACAGAGTTGACAATTCAAAAGAGGTAGCTATTTAATCAACTTACGCCTGGATATAACATTAGTGCTACCTTTACAGAGGGCGAAGTCAAGCTAACAAACTAGCAGGCAATCGGTGGTCTACCAAGATAAAAACATATATATAATTACGCTGTGTACATACAAATAAAGATCGGTATATGCATCATAAAGGACCTCTGATAAAATATAGACAGTTGACAGTTCAAAATAGGTAGCTATTTAATCAATTTACCCCTGGATATAACGTTACCTTCACAGAAGGCAAGTCAAGCTAACAAACTAGCAGGCAATCGGTCGTCTACCAAGATAAAAAAAAAATATATAATTACGCTGTGTACATACAACAAAAGATCAGTATAAGCATCATAAATGGCCTATGATACAATATAGACAGTTGACAATTCAAAACAGGTAGCTATTTAATCAACTTACCTCAGAAGTTACTCGACAGTCAGCAATGGAAGTGAATGATGTCCAACGCCATAGAACGGCTTTTTGGAACTACGCGAGGCTGCATACCCCGGAAGTAGGCGGCAAACGTACAACGCAGTCCAATGGGAGTGTCGCGACTCTTTTTCTCTCTATGGCTCTGGGTAAAACCATAATTTTATTTGAAGCAACCCTACCCATAAGTGAAATTGGAAGCGATTTCCATCTTTCAAGATCCTCTTCTATCTTTTTTAAAAGCGGGATGTGGTTAAGTTTTTGTAAATCCGCCAATTTAGACGACACAGTAATACCCAAATATTTGAAACTCCCTGATTGCAGTTGTAAATCTCGGGGGTTCTGTAAAGAGCAGTTAATTGGCAATACTGTAGATTTAGACCAATTTATAGAGTAATCTGAGACTTTTGAGAAAGATTCTAGTAATCTAATTACATGAGAGAGAGACGTATTTGAGTGCTGGAGATAGAGTAATACATCATCTGCATGAAGACTAATTTTATGCTCTATTTTCATGCATTCAATACCTTTAACAACATTAGCTTGTCTAATTGTTGTTGCTTGTGGTTCAATAAATATGGCAAATAGTGAGGGGGAAAGCGGGCATCCTTGCCTAGTACCCCTCTGGAGACAAAAACTGGAAGATGTTTGGTTATTTGTTCTGACACTTGCGGTTGAATAAAATTTTTAACCAATTTATAAAAACATTTCCGAAACCAAATATATGTAGAGTAGCAAATAAAAATGAGCAATTTACTCTATCAAATGCTTTTTCTGCATCTAAAGACAATATATTGGATTTAATATTTTTACTGTAAGAATAATCTATTAAATTAAGTAATCTGCATGCATTTGTGGATGACTGCCTTCCTTTAATGAAACCAGTTTGATCAGGGTGTATTATGAGAGGAGTGACTTTGTCTAATCGTTTTGCAAGCGCTTTACAGATTATTTTAATATCCACGTTAATTGGGGACATGGGACGGTAGCTGGTAGGAAACGTAGGATCTTTTCCTGGCTTAAGCAAGAAACTAACTGCACTTCTAACGTCTAACACATCAAATACCTCATCTGCAGGTTGGTCTCTGTCAGCTAACATATTTTTTCATGTCAAAAGCCAAGTTGGAATTAGTATCACTAGAGCTAATAATTTATCAATAAATTCTCCCAGGCGTTAAACTATTACACATGTATCTGGTCTGTGTTACGCATTTGACATACACCCAGGAGCCCAACATTAAGGTATTTATTTCTAATTTGATGATTATATAGTAACTCTGCGATAAACTGGCGACCTCTCCAGGGTGTACCCCGCCTCTCGCCCATTGACAGCTGGATATAGGCACCAGCACCCTTCGCGACCCCAATAGGGATAAGCGTGTAAGATAATGGATGGATGGATGGATGGATGGATGGATGGATGGATGGATGGATGGATGGAGGTCAAAACTGATACTTTAACATAATAATTGTGAGATACAAAATCCTATTTTAGATGTAAAATCTCATATATTGGACTTCAGTCAAACAACTTGTTATGTTTGTCAAAATCTTGTCAAATATATATAAAATGATTGATATAAGAAACAGATACAAAATAATCTTTGTGATTTTTAAATCCAATTTAGGATTCCAGCCAAGGGCAGGAATTTGTTTGGCTCTTTAATTTTTCCCTTTTTTAGAATTTGTCATAAAATGCCACTGACATCTTATTGTTGTTTAGTGTCAGCTCTGCATTTTTACACAAGAGCCTAACTTCTATATTATTTCTATTGGAAAAATATTATTGACATTTATACACATCATAAACAGCATCTTTTAAAGTTCAAAGATAATTTATATCCTGATTTCTTTTCATAAAGTAGGTATGTGTTTAACTGGAATTATTTGCCCATGTACAGAAAATAATTCCACTATAAGTAATAGCCGTCTTTTCCAGTGCTGCTTTTGGGAATTTAGTGCCCAGTGCAATTCTAAAGATTTACCACTCCAGAGCACCTGATTCAAATCCACGATCTGGGTCGGCATTAAGCTCCACGAAGGTCTGCTGATGAACCCTCTATTTAAATCAGCTGTGCTGGCACACGGAAACCAGATTCTTCAGAGCTGGGTGTTTGACTCCGTACGTGTGAGTGGTCTTCTTGCTCTGTTTGAGTTTTTTTTTTTTTCTAAGAAAACTATACATATTAAATAAATGTTAATCTAAGGTGTAGCTATTGATTACTATGGATTTAATTTTCTTTAAAAAAAATGTTCAGCATAAAACTAATTATTTTGACTTCACTAGGGCTGACACATTTCCTATTGTCTTTTTATTTTCACTAGCTGGTCAACATAATTGGTGTTTTACCTGAGTTCAAACAGCATTTATTGGAGGCTACTTTGGTTTAGTGCTTTTTATGGCTTGGAAGTCCTAAACCTTGCCTCATGTCACTATTTACTGAAACTGTTTTTTTTTTTTTTTTTTTTTTTTAGTCATAATTTGTTTCTCCTCCCACTAATGATGATACCTGGTTGTGGGGATAATGTATACGGTCAACTCCTTGCTGTGTTGTAAGAGCTGCGGGACTTCCAACTTGACAAGTGGCTAATGGGTTATCTGACTTGTCTTCACAGAACAGCTTCACTATAACTATTTGTCCTTCACCTTTATTAAAGAACTTGAATTTGGCAGCTGAAAAAACAGCTGTTTGGGGAGCAGTCATGCTTGGCGTTATCCATGCAGACTTGTTGATCACTGTGGCGCTAGTCTTTTTGGCTCACTCAGCTACAACATGCAGGTAAAGTTATTTCACCGTTTCATGAGTGTTGGTCTCTTTTTAAATGGATTCTTACACTTTTTTTCACCCCTTTTGTAATTTTAGAGCTGAAAATAACTTGTCATTGGTAAAGTTACCAGAGTGGAAGGAACCCTCAGGTACTACAAATGCTGGAAATGGTATTGCCTGAGAAGAATGGGCAGACAAAACATCTGTGTAATGCTATATTTGATCTTTTCAGCTTATGTTGCCCAGTGTCTCTATAGCCAAAATGGGAATCTGACTTGTGACTGGACAAGCAGCCAAAGAGCAGGTACTAAAGATGGCATGCATTTGCTTGAAGAGGACTTCTACTTTCATTGAAAATACACTTTTGTTTTTTAATCAATTTAAGGTTCTAGATCTGTGCAAATCTAAAGACTGAAAGCATTTTTTTTTTAAATCTCTCGCTCAGTGTTGTCCCAGAATTAAGATGTTCTCTGGAAATGGGTTTACATTTTCAGCTCCAGGGGATGTCAAAGTGAAAATATTGAAAAGCCCTCCTCTGGCACTCGGAGGTGAGGCCTGCTTGGAGTTCTGGTATCTGGCCTCGGTTGTATCCAGTGGTGCTACACTTCGTGCTCTGCTGAAAAGTAGTGTGGGTCAAGTGGAACTCTGGGCCTCTACTCCCCTCCCCAGAGATGGGTGGAGACAAGTGTCTGTGCCCCTGAACATCACTGAACAGGGCGCTCAGGTGACATCATCTACTTAAGTTGAGGTTAATTGCTTTTGTATGGGGGAATTTTTTTTAACTTATTTTTTTTTAGGTCATATTTGAAGCTGTCACTCCACTATCCATAGACCATACTACATTAAAACAAATTGGAGTAAGAAGAGGCTCCTGTAGTAAGTGCTACATATCCTCCCAACTGACAACCTGAGCAATGCTTTGTCAAATTAATTTTTTTTTTTTTTTTTTTTTAAAAACCCTCCCAGATGCCTTCCCCAACCTAGTTGGAACTGCCCTTCTGGTCAAAACTACAGAAATCACCCCATCACACCCAGGTACATGATTTTTCCCTTAATATATTTATAAGTTGCAATATGTAGAAACCATGAAGCTGCAATTTAATGTTAGCAAGTGCAAGGGGAATGGTCACACTTTTTGTTTAATACTCATGCCGGTATTTCCCTTTAGTTTGTGACTTTGCATGTAGCTTCACAAACGGCTTATGCACATGGGCTCAGATGGTCAGTGATGCATTTGATTGGACAAGGA
The DNA here is from genome assembly GCA_037039145.1 of Fundulus diaphanus. Classification (NCBI taxonomy): domain Eukaryota; kingdom Metazoa; phylum Chordata; class Actinopteri; order Cyprinodontiformes; family Fundulidae; genus Fundulus; species Fundulus diaphanus. The sequence continues at coordinate 30,181,223 of CM073133.1, read as the reverse complement.
ACAATGGTTCTACACCTGAGATGACTGGCCCCTCTAGTGACCACACTGGAGGTAAAAGTTAGTCTTTGCAAACTGATTAACACAAGGGGAAAAATAAATAAAAAGATGTCTTGTTTTATAGATGGCCACTACATTTATATTGAGGCCTCAAGCGTGACGTATGGTGACACGGCTCGTCTCATCAGCTCAGAGTGCGCAGAAAAGGGTCCTCTGTGTCTGCAGTTCTGGTACCATATGTATGGGTCAGCAGACACAATGGGCCTCAACATTTACCACCTCCAGAACAAAGTGGCAAAGGCAGTCTGGCAGAAGAGGAACAGCCAAGGCAACATGTGGCACTTGGCCCAGGTTGACCTAAATGCAACTGAACCTTTTCAGGTGATTTATCCCAACATAAGCACTGTAAAGCAGAGCGGGCAAATGCTGGATATTTACAAATCCAGTATCCCAATTCAGATTCTCTTTGAGGGAAGGAGAGGTTCCAATGATCTGTCAGATGTGGCCATAGATGACATAATGCTTGACCGAGGAATATGTTCAGGTAAATGAACTGCTAAATCTTAATAAATGATGTCTTCTCAACCTAACTCGAGCTTGCTCCCTCTACAGATCTGAGTGGAGTGGGTAAACCTGAATTTAACACAACAGCCATCCCAACTGTAAATTTGCTTACAACTGAATCTCCCAAACACCCTGTGGGCAACACTACAACCCCTCCAAGTGTTGCATCACCTACCACTGCAGCTCCAGAGTTCCCAGTGCTGAATAGTACAGCCCAGCTGCCAGCACTGAATGGAACTACAGTACCTCCCACAAACAAACCAACTGTTTCAAATATCAAAAACACAACTACATCTCCAGGACAAACTCACCACCCAGGTATAGTAATGCTAGAGCACCATTGTGCTACTTGAGGAAAAAATGTACATGGGTTAAAGTGAATTTCCAACTTCTAATTTCAGTATGCCAACTTGACTGTGATTTTGAACAAGATCTTTGTCAATGGAGTCAGCTGCTCACTGATGTGTTTGACTGGGAGAGGAGGAATGGTTCCACCCCCACTTCAAACACTGGTCCACTTTCAGATCACACTACAGGAGGTAGTTTGTTTCTGAAGTTGCTTGAATAAGCTGTATCCTGTCACATGGTCCCCAACGCTTATATAATCAAGAATTCCATAATAAAACCAAAGCTAATCATTTGACCCTAAAGACACATCCACAATGTTACCTGATGCTATATATGCTTCTTCCTATTCAGGTGGCCACTATCTATACATTGAAGCCAACCGGGCATCACTAGGGGACACTGCTCGCCTTGTTAGTGCAGAGTGTTCAGATGCTGGCCCATATTGTCTAATGTTCTGGTATCGCATGTATGGCACTGCTGACACAATGGGGCTTCATGTATACCTGCTCCAAGACAGACATGCTACTGTAGTATGGAGAAGAAGAAATGATCAAGGAAATATGTGGCATCTTGCTCAGGTGGACTTGGTATTGAATGGAACATTCCAGGTGCAGTTTCTTTTTATACATTTGTTTTATTAGATTGAAAATAGCTTGGTAATTTGACTCTATTCTGTAATTTTTCACTTAGATAATTTTTGAGGGTCGCAGAGGTTCTGATGAGAAATCTGACGTGGCCTTGGATGACATAAAACTTCATCAGGGGATCTGCCAAGGTGATTGCGCAACATGCATTTGTGTTATGTTGATGGCCTTTTGGATGACCGTTTGTATGATACTGTTACAGATTTGGGCAAACCAGCAAACATCAGTACAACAAATGAACCCCAGGTTCCAGCTACAACCAAACCAGGGTCCCAACCTTCACCCACAACTGGGCCACTTCCAACTGCAGGAGGTATTGTGACTGCTGGAACCCAGGTCCCAGCTACAACCAAGCCGCTGTCTTCTAATGAGACTGGGCCTCAACCTTCACCCACAGCTGGGCCACATCCAACTGCAGGAGGCAATGTCACTGCTGGACCCCAGGTCCCAGCAACAACCAAGCCGCTGTCTTCTAATGAGACTGGGCCTCAACCTTCACCCACAGCTGGGCCACATCCAACTGCAGGAGGCAATGTCACTGCTGGACCCCAGGTCCCAGCTACAACCCAGCCACTGTCTTCTAATGAGACTGGGCCACAGCTTCCAACTGCAGAAGGTATTGTCACTGCTGGACCCCAGGTCCCAGTTACAACCAAGCCAGTGTCCTCAAATGAGCCTGGGCCCCAACCTTCACCCAGAGTTGGGCCACATCCAACGTTAGGAGGCAATGTCACTGCTGGACCCCAGGTCCCAGCTACAACCAAGCCAGTGTCTTCTGAGACTGGGCCCCAACCTTCACCCACAGCTGGGCCACATCCAACTGTAGGAGGCAATGTCACTGCTGGACCCCAGGTCCCGGCTACAACCAAGCCAGTGTCTTCTAATGAGACTGGGCCGCAGCTTCCAACTGCAGAAGGTATTGTCACTGCTGGACCCCAGGTCCCAGCTACAACCAAGCCAGTGTCTTCTAATGAGACTGGGCCACAGCTTCCAACTGCAGAAGGTATTGTCACTGCTGGACCCCAGGTCCCGGCTACAACCGAACCAGTGTCCTCAAATTTAACTGGGCCCCAACCTTCATCCACAGCTGGGCCACATCCAACTGTAGGAGGCAATGTCACTGCTGGACCCCAGGTAACGGCTACAACCAAGCCAGTGTCCTCAAATGAGACTGGGCCCCAACCTTCACCCACAGTTGGGCCAGATCCAACATTAGGAGGCAATGTCACTGCTGGACCCCAGGTCCCAGCTACAACCAAGCCGGTGTCTTCTAATGAGACTGGGCCACAGCTTCCAACTGCAGAAGGTATTGTTACTGCTGGACCCCAGGTCCTAGCTACAACCAAGCCAGTGTCTTCTGAGACTGGGCCCCAACCTTCACCCACAGCTGGGCCACATCCAACTGTAGGAGGCAATGTCACTGCTGGACCCCAGGTCCCAGCTACAACCAAGCCAGTGTCCTCAAATCAGACTGGGCCCCAACCTTCACCCACAGCTGGGCCACATCCAACTGTGGGAGGCAATGTCACTGATGGACCCCAGGTCCCAGCTACAACCAAGCCGGTGTCTTCAAATGAGACTGGGCCGCAGCTTCCAACTGCAGAAGGTATTGTCACTGCTGGACCCCAGGTCCCAGCTACAACCAAGCCAGTGTCTTCAAATGAGACTGGGCCACAGCTTCCAACTGCAGAAGGTATTGTCACCGCTGGACCCCAGGTCCCAGCTACAACCAAGCCAGTGTCCTCAAATCAGACTGGGCCCCAACCTTCACCCACAGCTGGGCCACATCCAACTGTGGGAGGCAATGTCACTGCTGGACCCCAGGTCCCAGCTACAACCAAGCCGGTGTCTTCAAATGAGACTGGGCCGCAGCTTCCAACTGCAGAAGGTATTGTCACTGCTGGACCCCAGGTCCCAGCTACAACCAAGCCAGTGTCTTCAAATGAGACTGGGCCACAGCTTCCAACTGCAGAAGGTATTGTCACCGCTGGACCCCAGGTCCCAGCTACAACCAAGCCAGTGTCCTCAAATGAGACTGGGCCCCAACCTTCACCCACAGCTGGGCCACATCCAACTGTGGGAGGCAATGTCACTGCTGGACCCCAGGTCCCAGCTACAACCAAGCCAGTGTCTTCAAATGAGACTGGGCCGCAGCTTCCAACTGCAGAAGGTATTGTCACTGCTGGACCCCAGGTCCCAGCTACAACCAAGCCAGTGTCCTCAAATGAGACTGGGCCCCAACCTTCACCCACAGCTGGGCCACATCCAACTGCAGGAGGCAATGTCACTGCTGGACCCCAGGTCCCAGCTATAACCCAGCCGCTGTCATCTAATGAGACTGGGCCACAGCTTCCAACTGCAGGAGGTATTGTCACTGCTGGACCCCAGGTCCCGGCTACAACCGAACCAGTGTCCTCAAATTTAACTGGGCCCCAACCTTCATCCACAGCTGGGCCACATCCAACTGTAGGAGGCAATGTCACTGCTGGACCCCAGGTAACGGCTACAACCAAGCCAGTGTCCTCAAATGAGACTGGGCCCCAACCTTCACCCACAGTTGGGCCAGATCCAACATTAGGAGGCAATGTCACTGCTGGACCCCAGGTCCCAGCTACAACCAAGCCGGTGTCTTCTAATGAGACTGGGCCACAGCTTCCAACTGCAGAAGGTATTGTTACTGCTGGACCCCAGGTCCTAGCTACAACCAAGCCAGTGTCTTCTGAGACTGGGCCCCAACCTTCACCCACAGCTGGGCCACATCCAACTGTAGGAGGCAATGTCACTGCTGGACCCCAGGTCCCAGCTACAACCAAGCCAGTGTCCTCAAATCAGACTGGGCCCCAACCTTCACCCACAGCTGGGCCACATCCAACTGTGGGAGGCAATGTCACTGCTGGACCCCAGGTCCCAGCTACAACCAAGCCGGTGTCTTCAAATGAGACTGGGCCGCAGCTTCCAACTGCAGAAGGTATTGTCACTGCTGGACCCCAGGTCCCAGCTACAACCAAGCCAGTGTCTTCAAATGAGACTGGGCCACAGCTTCCAACTGCAGAAGGTATTGTCACTGCTGGACCCCAGGTCCCAGCTACAACCAAGCCAGTGTCCTCAAATGAGACTGGGCCCCAACCTTCACCCACAGCTGGGCCACATCCAACTGTGGGAGGCAATGTCACTGCTGGACCCCAGGTCCCAGCTACAACCAAGCCAGTGTCTTCAAATGAGACTGGGCCGCAGCTTCCAACTGCAGAAGGTATTGTCACTGCTGGACCCCAGGTCCCAGCTACAACCAAGCCAGTGTCCTCAAATGAGACTGGGCCCCAACCTTCACCCACAGCTGGGCCACATCCAACTGCAGGAGGCAATGTCACTGCTGGACCCCAGGTCCCAGCTATAACCCAGCCGCTGTCATCTAATGAGACTGGGCCACAGCTTCCAACTGCAGGAGGTATTGTCACTGCTGGACCCCAGGTCCCAGCTACAACCAAGCCAGTGTCCTCAAATGAGACTGGGCTCCAACCTTCACCCACAGTTGGGCTGCAAACCACACCCAAAATCCCTCCCACAAATGAATCTAAAGTGCCAACATTGTTCCCAAGCCTCTCCACTAAAGCGAACCCCCAACATACAGTTGTACCACCACCAGGAACCCCACGTGTTTCAAGTAAATTATTTGCATCTTATTTATATGGACAATATTCAGCTTGATTGTTTTTATTTTAAAATGTACTTGTTCTCTAGCACCCTCTTGCACCAAGAACAGTCACTACACCACTTGCATCCCTGCATGCAGACCTACATGCAAGCACCTGAATGGTCCACCAAACTGCAATGCAGCAAAGACTTGTGCATCAGGATGTGTATGTGATGATGGCTTTGCACAAAAGGGGAGCGTTTGTGTGCCTGTACAGAAGTGTGGATGCATGGACAGGAATGGTACTTATCACAATGTGAGTAAAAACTTTGACAAACATTCTAAGGAAAATCTGTGCAGATGGCTGTAGCCTTGGTTTGTTCTCGTTTAGTTCAGAGAGGTATGGTACACTAATCACTGCACTCAGAAATGTGTGTGTGAAGATGATGATGATGATGGAGAAGGGAAAATTGACTGCGTTGACAAAGATGGGTGTGAAGGTGACGCGGTCTGCCTTCAACATAAAATGGGCCAGTATTATTGCGAGTCCACAGGTATGGCATGGGAATTTGTTTATTCACATTCCAATGTTGGATACTACTTACGTGTGTTTGCTATTTTTTTTTTTTTTATAAAGGTTTTGGTGAGTGCACCATCCAGGGAGACTCGGAGTACAAAACATTTGACAAACAGAAGCATGACTTCAGTGGGTCAAACTTGTATGTGCTAGTCAGGACGAAAAATCTGCCAAAGAATCTCCCGGAAATCTACATAGAGGGTACAAATGCATGCGTTGCTGAGGACAGTCAAAATGATGACAGCAGTGAAGAAAGTATTGGTGATGACGACACAGAGGGTCACGGACAAAGATTGCAAGAGCTTAAAATCAAAGTGTACAATCATACTGTTGAGCTCAAGCACAAGAGGAAGGTGTTTGTAAGTATCAAAAATGGTAAATGTCATTGGACTAGCGTTACAAATGCAGTTTTTGCAATTGGGAAAGCGACACTGAATGTTTTGTAACTGGTTGCAACTTAATTGAACTCAAATTAAAAATCTGGCATCAAGATAATGCTGCTAACTAGACAAGGGCTCAATCAGGTCATTGCATGTGGACAAAACTGCAGAGATTCAAGTCTGCATTAATCCTTTAACAATTTGGCACGATGAGGAATACCTGGTTCTCAAATGGAAATAATTTCCCTCTAGGTGGATGGACAAAGGATTCAAGTTCCAGGTTCATCAGCTCAAGGCTTTGAGATAAAGATGAATTCTTCCAACATCTACTTAAAGACAGACTTTGGTCTGTCTGTGGCGTTCAATGGACACTGCAAAACTGGTAATGAATCTTTAACTGAAAAGGACAAGTCTAAATTCTGTTTAACTAATGTATGCTTTCTTTTCTGCAGACATCATTCTGCCATTCCTTTATAAAAGGAGGGTTGAAGGTTTGTGTGGAAACTTTGATGGACGAAAAGCTAATGACAAGGTGAAACCAGATGGCACTATTGCCAAGAATACTAAAGAATTTGGAGAAAGCTGGAGAGTATAACTTGGATAAGATTTCATCTTCATGGTTTCTCTGATAACTGGTTCAAAATGTTGTTTACACAAAGTCATCACTTGTCTCTGTAATGCATTGTCTTAAGGTGCTATGGATTTGTGCCTCTAGTTTTTCAGAATGACTTTACTATCATGCTGCCAGTGTCCTTTTTAAATCTTGGTTTATCTGCAATTTTGAAGGTTGTTTAAAGCTCTTGTGTACTAGTTGCTGTATACTATTGATAAAGTGGTGTTTGCTGTAAATTCATTTTAAGATCAAAAACTAAGGCCTGACTATTTAAATGCAATCATCCTAAAGCACAGTCCATGTGTGACCATTTTTCAGTGATCTAATAAATGTATAGAAAACTACTTCTGTGGCTTTTGTCGTTCTAGTCTTAACCATTCATCACACTTTTCACAGGTAGACTAAACCTGTTTAACTTGACCATCAGCAAGCTGGTATGCTTCCAAACAAGCACTGTTCTTTTATAGGGTGACTTAAACCTGATCTAGACCGTAATGTTGCAGGGCAATGGGTTTTCTTATGTTTCACCTCTTCCTCATTATGGGGCAGCTAAAAGTCATATAATGCTGAGTTGATCTACCTATAATTATGGAAAAAATGTCTGACTTGGTTACTCAATATTTGAGGCATTTGCACATATCACAAATACTAACATTGTAGTTTAAGACCATCACAATTTTGCAAATCCAACCTTCTAAAGGACTTCCTGGATCAGGTGCTAAAGCGTATGCAGTAAACCCAACTGGAAAATGATGATATGCACTTGAAACTAGACATTTGCACACAGAATGAAAAGCAACACAAGGTTTTTCTCAGTCAGACAAATCTGAATAAACTTGTCCAATTTTACACTTAAAATTGCCAAAATCATTTGCTAAATGCCAGAATGAAGATTATTTTTGACAATAATCAGAAGTTTACATAGACTAGTATTGCTAAGGTTGCATCCAAAATATTCTAATTGGCTCCTGTTCATGAGGTCAACAACTATCATGGGTAGGAAAGGAGCTTTGGGCAGCTGTGCCAATTTCAAACAGCCTTAACTTTTACATCATTATGCAGTGGAAACTCACATGGGCGAGCCAAATCCAGGCCTACAGCTTCTGAAAAATTACTATGCTCAATAAAACAATGCTGACAAATCAGCTATAAAATCAAGTAAAGGGACCCTGCAGCAACGCCTTTCTTCCCAAGGACCTGTGTGTGTGGCAGTGTGATGGAACAGCCAAAGGGAGGAGTCCGGGGATGGGGAAGAAAGGACTGCAGAGCCTCATGCTCACCCAGGAAGCCAGCTCCCCTACTGACTCCAATAGGCACCCCTGTTCTCTAAAAACCCACCTGGAGAGGGAGGCACCACCATAGCCCGATGGCCAGGGACAGGCAGCAGGGCCTGTGAGACCAACCGCACACCAGGACCAATATCACCCTGCCCCCCCAACCCACTCACCATACCTCCTGGCAGACCTGGAGATAACAAAAAAAATCAATAAAAATGTAATTAAAAAAAAACTGGTTAACCAGCACGCCCGAACCATGCAGACCCCTGTTCCCCGGATAGAACCAACTCGAGAAGACGGCACGGACAGAGTGCAAACCACCAAAGGGGGGAGCATCTGCCATGCGATGTTGATGTCCATACCCCCCTAACCGGTTCAACGGGCCCCAAGGCCCCCCAGCACACCAGATACCCGGGCATACACCGGCCCAAATCTCAAGCGACATGCTCCGCCAGGACACCCGCCCAAGGATGACACAACACAGGAACCCAGAGCCCCGGACCCACCCAGCGGCAGCACAGCTACCAGGCCAGTAACCCATGTCCACAGACTCCGGGGCCAGACCCACCAGACACCCCACTGCAAGCATCCGCCAGGGCCCCAAGACCCAGGCACCCCCTGAATCAGCCTGCATGCCCCACAGGACGCATCCCACAGTCTGTCATGGTTGGCTTTATGTATTTTGCCCACATGCAGAAGCACACTCGGGAGAAACAGGTGAAGTTTAAAGGTTTTATTTAAGAACCAGGTAACGGGAGGATTCTGCCTCAGCGGAGGCAGCGTCAGGTAACGGTCAGGGAGCAGGAAACCGGGTCGATCACTGGGGAAGAACGAGACAGAGTTTAACTGGGGAAACGTGGAGAGGAACTGGTCTGACTGCTGCTGGTCGCAAGCTTACCACTTGATGGACAGAGTGGGGACTCAGCGCTAGCCGTGCGATGGTGGCCACAGGTGTCCGGGAGACCAGTGGGTCGAAGGTGGGGTCGGGTCCGAGCAGCACCGGGGAATCCAGATGTCCAGGACAGCGAGAGGAACCAGGTGACTTTCCGGAGATGGCAGGGTTCCAGGGGAGGGGACCCGACTCAGGAGTAACCAGGAGGTTTGCAGGAGAGACCAACACCAGACGGAAGATGACGATGCTTGGAGCTCCTGCCACGAGAGACTTCACAGGGTCACGAGAGGAAGAAGGCTGACACGAGGAGGTACCACGACGGTAACACTCCTCTCGCTGTCTGCGTGGTGTTTAAGTAGTGCCTCCCGATGCCGCTCAACCGCCCGCAGGTGTGTGGGCTCTGCTCACCAGTCAACCCAGAACACCTGTGGAGGCAAGCTGCACGGCCCTGCTGGCTGAGTCCTGACACCACCCCCCCTCAAGGGTCGCCACCTGGCGACCCAGAGGAAGACGTGGAGGGACGAGAGGCGAGGAATCCTCAACGAGGGATCGATCCGGGATCGCAGAGCCAGGAAGCCAAGACCGCTCCTCCGGACCACGACCAACCCAATCCACGAGGTATTGGAAACCTCTACCTCTACCTCGGAGGCCACGATCCGGAGGATCTGCCGACCATGATGGTCCTGGGAGGGTGGAGGGGGTTCGGCCGGAGGGCACAATGGGCTGGAGGTGACTGGCTTGATCTGGGAGACGTGGAACATGGGATGGACACGGGAGTGGGACGGGAGACGGAGACGGACGGTGGTAGGGCTGATGACGGAGGTGATCTCATAGGGTCAAAGAGAAACGGGGTGACAACTTACGGGAGGCAGCTCGGGAGGGAAGATCTCGGGTGGAGAGCCAGACTGGAGGCGGGTCCCAGCCCCCACCTACCACCCCGGTCAGCGAATCGACGGTTCTGCTCTGCGGTGTCTTGGAGGGCTTGGATGGTCTGAGTCCAGAAATGTTTGCAACGGGTGATGTGTTCGTGGACGGAGAGAACGGCGATCTGCACCAAGTGATAAGCATTGCGTAGATCCAGCTTATTAAAGATGGTGGCTGACTGTACTGGCTCAAGTGCGGATGAAAGGAGAGGGAGTGGATACTTATTCTTAACTGTGATGGCGTTTAAACCTCTGTAGTCAATGCACGGGTGAAGGGAACCGTCCTTCTGAACAAAGAGGCTGAACAAGCTGGTGAGGAAGGCCACTTCTGTCCTAGGCTGCACTCTGGACTCAGTGGAGGAAGTAGCTGAGAGGAGGGTGTTGTCCAAGTTCACATCCATCATGGACAACACCTTCCACCCCCTGCACCAGACTGTAGAGGAGCTGAGCAGCTCCTTCAGTGCAAGACTTAGACATCCTGTCTGTAAAAAGGAGCGCTACCGCAGGTCATTTATTCCTGCTGCTATCAGATTTTACAATGCTGCACTGTAACTGCAACTGTGACCATAACTGTAATATTTAATGTGCAATAACCAGGGTGCAATAATCTATTTAATACACTGTCCTACAACCCGTGCAATAATCCTGATGTAGTGACTTCTGCTGCTATCAACACTTGAACATAAGTCAGTACACATGTATGTATGTATGTACAAATGTATACAATGTATATGCACTTACATACGCGTAGGTGCGTATGTAAGTAGGCGCATAGATATATGTATATATTTAAGTATATAGATATGTTTATATATATATATATATATATATATATATACGTATATATATATATATATATATATATATAGACCACTAAGAATGTAAATGAGACATTTACATTCCTATTTCCTTTTTTGTATTTTTTGTTTTTGGTATTCTTTTGATCCATTGTAGATATGAAGATTCACTGTATATAACTGAATGCACCTTCCCTACTCTGCACCTTCTTGTATGAGCCGATGTGACGAGTGAATTTCTCCATTGTGAGATCAATAAAGACTATCTTATCTTATCTTCTTCCCAACGAAAAAGAAACCTGCCCCTAGGGGACGAGGCACGGATGAGTCCTGCTGATAATGACTCTTTAATGTAACTCTCGAGCGCCTGGCGCACGTTCTGCGAGATGTTATATAGGCGGCTAGATGGTAACGGGGCACCAGGTAAGAGGTCAATCGCACAGTCATAGGGACGGTGCGGCGGGAGTGAGCTGGCCTGTGCCTTACTGAAAACCTGTCCAAGGTCGTGGTAATCGGGAGGAACTAACTTTAACACCTCGGGATCAACCTGGACGCAGGTAGGTGTGGAGGAGGATGCTGTAGGTGCTGCTGATTTTAAGCAACTAGCATGACAACTGGGTGACCACGATTCAATCCGACGGTCCGTCCAGTTAATCTGGGGGTTATGATGCTGTAACCGCGGGAATCCGAGCACCAAACGGGCCTGCTTAATGGGAAAGATTAAAAACGTTACTCGTTCACGGTGATTTCCCGATACCAGCAACTCAAAGGGTAACGTGCGGTGCGTGATACGGGGCAGGACGTCCCCATTTAAAGCAGAAACCTGGAGAGGCAGCTCAAGCGCCACTGTTCTTAAATTAGCCTGCTGGACTAATGAGGGGTCAATCAGGTTAAAATCACAACCGGAATCGATTAAAGCTGACACCTTAAATGTTTCCCGGCCGGAGACGACAGCAGCGGGTAGACACAAACGTGGAGGAGACGAAGGTAAAGTCCCAGTTTGGTCCGCCGGCTCCTCCTCTACAGCCGACGGACCGGCTCCTTTTGGCCGCTCTGGACAATAAAATGCTCCGGCGAGGCGCAATAAATGCAGAGTCTAGAGCTCATGCGCTGCTGCCTCTCGTCTGGCGTGAGCCTAACACGCCCCAGCTGCATTGGCTCGGGTGGAGAGGCAGGTGGTGCCGTAGGAGCAGTGGTACGAACCGGGGTCCGCTCGGTAGGAGCCGGTCGAAAAAACGGCGATCTCTCTGAGCGGCTTCTCCCACGCGCTCGTAAGCGGTTATCTAAGCGCACAGCCAGTGCTATGCTTTCGTTAAGCGAATCTGGCTGTTCTATACGTGCTAGTTCATCCTTTAAAGACTCATCCAGGGACTGAAGGAAAACTGATCTTAGAGGTCGTTGCTCCCAGCCTGCCGCCGCCGCCACTGTGCGGAACTCTATGGCGTAATCCGCCACCCGCCTGCCCCGCTGACGTAAGGTGAGGAGCCGCTGAGCGTCCTGGGACTCATCGGACTCGGCGGCGAACACAGAGCGAAATTCAGAAACAAAATCATCAAAGGTGCAGCCGAACTGCTGACTACAAGCGAAACGGGCTTCGGCCCATCTAAGAGCTCTGCCCGTCAATAACCGGAGAACATAAGAGATCTTAGTGTGGTCTTGGGAGAAAGTACGAGGTGCACGATTAAAAACTAGGGAACACTGGAACAGGAAACCACCACAGTCACTAGCCTCTCCGGAGAAGGTTATGACGTCTCACGCTCGTGCTCAGGCGAGAGGGGTGACGAAGGCTCGGGGACGGGGTCAGGTGACGTGGATGCTACCGGTTGCTGGCTAGTGCTAGCGCTAACTATACCCAGAAGCTGTGTCTTCTGGGTATAGTTTGCGTCTGTCTGCGTGGTGTTTAAGTAGTACCTCCCGATGCCGCTCAACCGCCCGCAGGTGTGTGGGCTCCGCCCACCAGTCAACCCAGAACACCTGTGGAAAGAGTCTGAGGCAGCAGAGCCGGCAGCAAGCTGCACGGCCCTGCTGGCTGAGTCCTGACACAGTCCCCCACCCCCACTAAGTGATGGAGCCGATCAAAGAAGCCCAGAGAGATCGACCTGATGCGAATGCTGTCTCAAGACTAATATGATCCAACAAAAGATCTCTATACTGATTGATACTGAGATTTTTTTTGTTTGTTTCTGCGATACATAAGGCAGTGAAAGCCATGCAAACTGATTTTTTTTCCCAAAGTGCTAGCATCAAACTTACCCAGTCAGCAAATTGAGGGGGAAGGTGTACGTAACCATAACCATGGTATACATAACCATAACGCATAAATATAATTGTCAGGATTATTGCCTGTGCACTGTGGACAGATATTAGATTGTGCAAAACCCATCTTGAATCATTTTGACCTGTATAGGATTTTGTATTGTATTAGTTTTAAATTTGGGTTTCTAGTCATTTTAAAAGTTCTTAGACATATCTGAGCCCAGATGTTTTGTTCAAAGCTGACTGATAAATCCTCTTCCCATTTCATAATAGGAAGAGATATAGAATCATCTAGTTTAGATAGTGTCCTGTATAATTTAGACAGTAGTTTTGGGGGGTTAAATCTAGGAACTCTAATATATTTGTTGGAATTTGTAAACCACCTTTAATATGCTTAAATTTATTTCTAATTACAGATTTAATTAGTTAATCTTCTACAAATTTATTTTTATTAATACCATATTGTATATTCAATCTATCAAATGTGATAAACTCAGTTCCTTCAAATACAGGACTTTCTCAGAAAATTAGAATATTGTGATAAAGTTCTTTATTTTCTGTAATGCAATTAAAAACATGAAATGTCATACATTCTGGATTCATTACAAATCAACTGAAATATCGCAAGGCTTTTATTGTTTTAATATCGCTGATTATGGCGTACAGCTGAAGAAAACTCAAAAATCTTATCTCAAAATATTAGAATATTTCCTCAGACCAAGTAAAAAAAAAAAATTATAACAGCAAAACAAAATCAAACATTTGAAAATGTCCATTAATGCACTCAGTACTTGGTTGGGAATCCTTTTGCACAGATTACTGCTAAATGCGGCGTGGTATGGAGGCAATCAGCCTGTGGCATTGCTGAGGTGTTATGGATGCCCAGGATGCTTCAATAGCGGCCTTTAGCTCATTTGCATTGTTGGGTCTGGTGTCTTTCAGCTTCTTCTTCACAATACCCCACAAATTCTCCATGGGGTTCAGGTCAGGGGAATTGGCAGGCCAATCAAGGACAGTAATGCCATGGTCAGTACACCAGTTACTGGTGGTTTTGGCACTGTGGGCAGGTGCCAGATCTTGGTTGTGCAGCGTTTCCTGCCACATTTCCCCCTTCCAACACACTTTTTGTGAATGTGCTTTGAAACTGCACTCTGTGAACAGCCTGCTCTTTGAGAAATTTTTTTTTGTGTCTTACCCTCCTGATGGAGGGTGTCAATGATGGTCTTCTGGACAGCAGTCAGATCAGCAGTCTTCCCCATACTTGTGATTTAGTTTACTGAACCAAGCTGAGTGTTTTTCAAGGCTCAGGAAACCCTTGCAGGTGTTTCGAGTTAATTAGACGATTCAAGTGATTAGTTGAATAGCCTACTAGTATACTTTTTCACGATATTCTAATTTTCTGAGACAGTCCTGTATATGTTCCAGGTATTCAATACCTTTATTCTTCAAGTATGGAAAGTTTATCATATTTTTTTATCGGATGTCAGGATTATTCCAGATGGGTGTACGACTGCATGGGATAAGTGATGACTCCGTCATTTTAAGAAACTCCCACCGTGCTGTCAGAGAAAAGCTGATGTTAATATTTTTAAAGCAGGTATGCCGATTTATATTTGAGCTAATAAACGGAAAATCTGAAATCATGATATTATGGCATATTTTCTGTTCTGTGTCTAGCCAGGGCTCGTCTAAGGGATTATGTATTATCCATTTAGAGATGTATTGTAGCATATTTGCTAAGTAGTAGTTATGGAAGTTTGGCAGATCTAGTTCTCCTTTTATCTTTAGCCTTCTGTAGCGTCTTTAAACTGATACGTGGGGGTTTATCTTTCCAAAGAAATTTAGAGATAGAGGAGTCGAGAGATTTAAACCAGTCGAATGGTAGTTTACTGGGGATCATTGAAAATAAGTATTCATTCTAGGTAAAACCATCATTTTATTTGAAGCAACCCTACCCATAAGTGAAATTGGAAGCGATTTCCATCTTTCAAGATCCTCTTCTATCTTTTTTAAAAGCGGGATGTGGTTAAGTTTTTGTAAATCCGCCAATTTAGACGACACAGTAATACCCAAATATTTGAAACTCCCTGATTGCAGTTGTAAATCTCGGGGGTTCTGTAAAGAGCAGTTAATTGGCAATACTGTAGATTTAGACCAATTTATAGAGTAATCTGAGACTTTTGAGAAAGATTCTAGTAATCTAATTACATGAGAGAGAGACGTGTTTGAGTGCTGGAGATAGAGTAATACATCATCTGCATGAAGACTAATTTTATGCTCTATTTTCATGCATTCAATACCTTTAACAACATTAGCTTGTCTAATTGTTTCTGCTTGTGGTTCAATAAATATGGCAAATAGTGAGGGGGAAAGCGGGCATCCTTGCCTAGTACCCCTCTGGAGACAAAAGCTGGAAGATGTTTGGTTATTTGTTCTGACACTTGCGGTTTAATAAAATTTTTAACCAATTTATAAAAACATTTCCAAAACCAAATTTATGTAGAGTAGCAAATAAAAATTTGCAGTTTACTCTATCAAATGCTTTTTCTGCATCTAAAGACAAGATATTGGATTTAATATTTTTACTGTAAGAATAATCTATTAAATTAAGTAATCTGCATGCATTTGTGGATGACTGCCTTACTTTAATGAAACCAGTTTGATCAGGGTGTATTATGAGAGGAGTGACTTTGTCTAATCGTTTTGCAAGCGCTTTACAGATTATTTTAATATCCACATTAATTGGGGACATGGGACGGTAGCTGGTAGGAAACGTAGGATCTTTTCCTGGCTTAAGCAAGAAACTAACTGCACTTCTAACGTCTAACACATCAAATACCTCATCTGCAGGTTGGTCTCTGTCAGCTAACATATTTTTTCATGTCAAAAGCCAAGTTGGAATTAGTATCACTAGAGCTAATAATTTATCAATAAATTCTCCAAGGCGTTAAACTATTACACATGTATCTGGTCTGTGTTACGCATTTGACATACACCCAGGAGCCCAACATTTAGGTATTTATTTCTAATTTGATGATTATATACAGTACATAAGTGCATAAGGCACTTGCACGTGGCCTTATGTAGTTATGGCGAATACATAAGGCCACGTGCAAAACACCTGTCCCCATCAGCAACAGAGGGAAAATGAATTGGACAAGAGAAACAGTATACAGGCTGTGTAAAACTACAAAGAAATATTATGAAACATAAAAATACCTGAAGGCACCATGAGGATATTACATGGTTATGGAGGTGGAAGTAAAACAGCTGAACATACCTGCTGCGGTAGACCGGAATACCATAAAGCTAGCGGTGTCAGAGCTCCCCATAACTTTCAAAATGCGATGCTAATTACAAAGTTTGTCGCTAGTTTTGCCATGAGGAATCTGCGACCATCGACTATCATTGGGAATGAACATGGAAGCTAAGGATTGGCCTTTGAATGTAACATCCTATCTGGTAGGTTTTTCTCTGAAACGGCGATTGCCACATGCACCCAAACAAAGTGACGCTGTCATGAGCAGGTAAGATAGCTCTAGTATGTGATGCATGGATAGTTAGTGCTACAGAGACTTATGTCACTGTAACTGCACATTTTTTGGATGCATAGCAGCTAGCGTGCTTCGTGTTAGAAGGGCTTAGTCAAAGTCCAAACCTAAATACGAATGAGAATGTGCATCAAGACTCGAAAATTGCTGTTCACAGATACTCTTCATCTAATCAACTTGTACTTAGACTACTTTAACAAGAAGATTGTTATAATCTGGTCAACATTCTGCTGTGATTGTTGCAAAACGTGGTTCATACATGCAAAGCTTTTCATATTTGTCTTTTTTCCTTTTCACATCAAAACTGCACACTGCCTTGTGTTGACCTATCAAAGTGCACTCCAGTATTTGGCTGTTATGTTCCAAGATGTGAAAAAAGTTCAACAGGAATGAATATTTTTTGCAAGGCAATTTAAAAGCATGTAAATTGTTTCTCAACACTCAATGTTGCACAGTGTAAAAGACTTAAAGACGTATAATGAGGGAAAAGTAACAGCTGACGCAACATGTTATCTGCATGTCACGCCCCCATATTGATGCAAAATAGTTTTAGCAACATTCTTTGTGCGAGTGATGGGATCCTCATCAGCGTCATATGTTTGTCAGTATGAGTGTACAAGCAGTACTCATTCACACAAATGCCAAGCTGCAGTAATGATTGAGACGGTGTATGCTGAGAAACCCGCGTACTCTGCACGTGGAATCGCATATAGCTACTCTCAGATGCAGCCGCTGAGAGTCTGCCTCGCCACTGTCCCAAATGGAGGCTAAAAAACACACATATGCACACACATCTGCAATCACGAGCATCCCAGCCGCTTCAAACCGGAGCGTGGTGGATCCAGACGATCCGTTCATGCGCTCCTCTGCTGTCGTGCTTGTGCGCGGGAACACTGAATGGAGTGAGTAGGCAGAGGAAGGGCGGGGGGGGGGGGGGGGGTGGAAGGTGCAATCAAGCCGAAAAGATTAGGGGAAGACGAGCTGCTGGAAATCTATGAGAACAGACACTGGTTATATAACTCCAACCCAGTTCAGACCGCTTCTATAGAGAGACTGGGTGGAAGTGAAGGGAGCCTGCATGGAACAGGGTGAATCCCTGGGCTCAGGCTGAAATGAACAAGGCCATCAATTAGCTGCGTGTACTATGGGCTTCAAACACTTCATTACACATATTCCTTCCTTCCAGGTCAGCAAGGATGTTAGAGAGCAGCACACAATGAATTAGCGAGTAACCATGTGTTCCGGTTGCATTGCATTCGGCAGCCCTGCAGGGGAAGTGTTTGCCCGACACTGCTTTTCAACTACCTTTGGACACCTGATTTGATCAGAAAACACACAAAGCTGGCTTCGTTCTAAGGGGTAATGGGGTTGTTTTGGTTAACTCTGTGTGCCATGTACGGGCAGGACTCGTGACTCTTTTAGTTGCTCTCCACGACCTCTCCCTCGAGGCTCTTCACAGATCTGGAGAAAAGGTCCTGCTGAATTTGATCAAAATCAATCAGTGTTGTAGTGGTATTGCTTGCAGAGACTTGCATATTAATCAGGGCTAACAATGAATCCCTTGCCATTCCTAACTCCTCCATTCAGACTTGCTAAATGGCAACATATTCAAGTGGCGTGGCTGTTGTGTAACCTATCTTTTTATCCATCTATACGTGGGCCCCTGAAAGGGGGTTAGTAATGCACAGAAAGGACACCAGTGTAGGTCTGGGAAAGGATGGCAATAGCAGAGCAACCGTTTGCTTCATAAGAAAACAATGTAGAGCAGTCAGATATTTCTGATTTGCAGCCATTAGGTCAATCGATGTTGCTTTTGGATGCCTCAGCTACGCTCGGCCTCTTTGCACATCCGGTGCAGACCGTTTCTCTTTGCTCTACATGCTGTTTTTGAGTGATTCTGTGAAGTTTATCCTCAAACATGTGACCCTCTGTTTATCTGAGCAAATCAATGCACGTACCCAGAATAGAACATCGGTGAACAAATATTTAAGGGTGACGGCTTGTCAAACAGATCTGCACACCAAAATAACGCACTGTGATGTCTGGGCTCCGTGATAACCCCTAAAAAAAAAAAGGCACATCATATTTGAACCGTTGTGAAAACTTTATCCCCTCATAACATACCGGCTATGGTAAGTGTTTTGGGGATTGCATTTGAGAAGTCAGATCTCTGTGGCTGAGATCTCCTGAGGTGAAAAAGTTTTGGTAAACAACATGCTGTACCGCTCAGTTCCAGCAGAGGCCCCTGCTTGTTCAAAGAAACACAGGGACAACCAGTGAAAAAAAAAAACACTCCTGCACAGCAGACCGCTTCAGACTGGTTTCCCTGCTCCACATTTCAGGGAAGGCTGTCACACTCGGGAAATCAGCATCCAACCGATGTCAGCTTTTTCTGTGCATGCACCTCATCCCCTCTGCATCACGTATAACCTGGAGACTGTTTCACCTCTAATTGTTTTATGTGCATGAGCTGCACTTGTGCACCTGCAGTAAAGGCAACCCTTTAGTATTAAGGCACGTTGAAAAAGCCACCGGTAATGCTTTTACGTTGGCCTCTGTGGTTTTGCAATGCTTTGATAACAGCCTGCAAGGATACTCTTCTCAGTGGGGAAAGACACAGAGGTCCCTTTCTGGTTACTTGTGCACAGTCAGGTGCACCGCTTAAATATGTACCATGCACCTTTATAATAATGATATGATCAGTCGGAGTCAATGACCATTATTTAAATAAATGTCTTCTAAGCCTTAATGCGTAAGACATTCTGTTACATAAAGGATAACGTCTTCATTGAAGAACAATCTGACGCCACTAACAGTAAGTACCTTCGCCGCAGGAACAAAAGGCCAGTTCAGTTTGGAGTTGGTGGCAGACACTGGCCACCTGTTGATGAGGAGAGGAAGCCACTTTCACTCTGTGTCCAACAGGCTGGTTTTTCTATCGGGTGTTCGGTTTGCCATGGCAGCGGCTATCGTCACACACGGCCCCGCAGGGGTGGCCCAGTAAGTGTCACCACTCATTACCATCCACCGCCTTTAGGGGAAGCGTCTTCCAGGAGTCCTTTGCAAACAAATAAAAGAGCGATGCTTTACACTTTAATGACTTTCCCACAGTGGCTCTCGTAAACAACAGCTCTGCCTAAAGTGCTTTGCGCTGGCTTCAGAGACTGCAGGAGAGTCCCCACCGCTCAGCAGAGGAAGGGAAATACTGAGTCCACTGTCTGATCGTACTGCAAGGCCAGCCAACGAGCAGGGAGGTGGTGGTGGTGGGGAATAATCAGATCTTTATGTGGCCCTGGGGCCAGCAGTGGACAACCTCGGTATTGTCGCCTCAAGCTCTCCCCCTCATTGCGGTTTGATTGTTCCTCGTGGTCACGTTGAAACCCCCCCCCCCCCCCCCCCAACAAAAACTGAGGTCACTCATTTGCTTCCCCTAACAAACCTTAAAACTAACCAAAGAGCGAACGTCTGGTTCAAAACAAACAGATGAGGCAATATGTTCTTTCAAATATTTTCCTCTTTTAAATTCCAGCACGTTTTTTCCGGTACAGCTTTTTTTTTGGGTCCTTTATTGGCACACTTGTTCATGTCAACATCAAGGGCCATGTTTAACCGGCTCATGGTGATCACATGATCACTGCTCCCCTCCAAACTAATCTTTTAGGATGTATGCTCTGTTGACACAAGACTGAACATATGATAACAGGACCTGCAGCACTGTCCGGGGGGTAAAAAAAAAGAAAGCAACACCATTGGATTTGTTTTTCTTTACACAGGGTCAGAAAAATCCTTTACGCTTGCATTAAATTTAACCAGACGACATCATATCATCCCCAGAATATAAATGCTGCTTTCAAGGTCTCTGATGTAATCGATATGATGGACAAAGTAAAGAATTAAGGTTTAAATATAATTTTTTTCTGCTAAAACTTTACAAATATTTACTAATAGTTAGCATCTGAATTGCCAGAACTTAAGTGAAAATCAACCCAACTCACTTTCGATGTAGTTTGTTACCTACATGGTCACTTTTGGTGTGTTTTAATATTTTGGGCTCAAATGTTATTAAATCAAGCTTTCACAGGGACACATGCCTCTGGTGACATCACTGGAGACATAAAGGGAGCAAACAGAATTTCTTTTCCCCTTCTGCCAGCTGTCAGCGTGTCAACGTGTGAGTGAATGATCATAGTGTAAAATGCTTCCATCCATCCATCCATCCATCCATCCATCCATCCATCCATCCATCCATCCATCCATCCATCCATCCATCCATCCATCCATCCATCCATCCATCCATCCATCCATCCATCCATCCATCCATCCATCCATCCATCCATTTATAGTTTTTCCGCTTATCTGAGATCGGGTTGCGAGGGCAACAGGTCCAGGAGGGAAATCCCAGACATTTCTGGGACATGCCTGGAAAACCTCCTGACGGAGGCGCCCAGAATGCAGCCTGATCAAATGGCCGAATCACCTCAATTGACTACTTTTGATGCGGAGAAGCAGCGGCTCTACTTTGAGCTCCCTCTGGAGCTCCTCACCCAATCTCTGAGGCTGAGACCAGCCACCCTAAGGAGGAAGCTAATTTTTGCCGCTTGTATCTAGGATTTTATTCTTTCAGTCATGATCCATATCTCACGAACACAAGTAAGGGTTGGAATGTAGACAGACTGGTATATTGGCTCGGGTCATTTTTCACGTAACTCGTCTTGTGAAGCTGAGAAGCCAAATGCACACAGAGCAGAATTAGAATTAGCAGATTTCTTGCTTAAACTGTGTTTTTATTCTCAGTGTACGTTTGTAAGTGAAATTTTCTGGCCTTTCTGCTTGCTGCCACCCGGCCAGCACCGCTACAATCAAGCTCACCTCCTTCACCTGTTCATCTGTCCATGTTACCGCACTGCAGCAGATAGACAGGCACCAGATTAATGAAAACCTTGCTAGTAGATGTCAAGTTTCCCCTGCTTGATCTCACGTTCTTGACCACGACCACGTCTTCACTGATATCTCTGACTTGCCCATCCCTTGATGGACATTCTACATTGAGCAGCTGTTTTCTGGACATGACCTGGACTGACACCTCGACCACTAGCCTTACGGATCTGTCACCACCTGCTCGGTTCTGACCCACAGCTGTCTTACGATACTGATTCAAGCTACCGGTGGTTTTGCAAATATCTGTCATGCTGCTGATCACCTCCTGCTGCGAGCAGACTGTTCTCAGCAGCATCAGGCTTCTGCGCCAGGGATCTGTTATTTCTCAATAATTAGCCCTTTAAAGCGCAACACCGTGTCTGGCTGATTATCAGGTTTTCTGTCAGTCCGCTTGTAACATTAAACGAACGTGACGTCACTGGATAGTACCTGTAAAACAAAAACATTAGGATTCCAATACCAAGCAAGAGCAATTTTAGCCAGTCGTCGAATGATTTCTTCCATCAGCGAATCCAGACAACACTGTCCCTCAAACAGGAAAAACAAAAGTGTTGCTTGATCAAAATTTCAAATTCAAGATCTCGCCAGACCCCTGCTTACACAGGTCACAAATCAGCGATTAAGTTCCACTTTGTCATTGTCCTGTTGTCAAACATAATGCATGAATCTGGCAGGTTAAGAATACTAATTTTACCCCAGACTTTGACTGAATAATTCTATTGTGAGTCCTATCTGCTGTATGTCAGCCAGCAACGCCCCGTTAAAGTGGATTACAACGAAGTGACGGCATGTGCAATAAAACATAATCCTCCTCTAGCTGTAAATCCTCACTGTACATTACAACCAATCACTTGTTTGTCCATCTGCCCCACCTTTCTTTGTCAAACGTTTTTCCCGGAGTAATACAACAAGCAATTTGCTGTGTTGTAAAAAGTTTCTAAGCCTATTTTCTGTTGCCACAACAACTAGCTTGTTGGCTGTGTACTTTCAATCTTGTTCTAGTAACCTCTGCTGTGCAGCTGGCTTGTCCATTATGAGGTCCTGTATGGTTGATGTCTGCCCTACATTCATCTGACAGGAGAAGACACAGAAATAAGACAGAATGATGAAATGTAGGCTATGATGTTTTTTATATTTATATATCAAAACCACATAACTGAATTCAGCTCAGAATGTTAATAGTTACGGTTATGTACAGGGCAGGAAACACAATGACAAACTGTCCAGGCCGGATTCAGTAATGCAAAGAGGTGATGGTGACAATAATAGCAGTGGCTTAGGGGACGGAAAGTCTATTTTCACCTTCTAGAGAGCTGAAGACATAATTAGAGGCCAGTGATGGGATCACATTTGTGAAGAGGATCCAAATGCAGGCTGGTGGGAGGTAAACACAATGCCATGATAAAGCACTTGCCCCTTTTCAAACGTATTCTTTTTTTGTTTTTGCTTTTTTATGTTTAAGCTCATCAAGCCAGTTTTAAAAATATACTGAGTAAACATAAAAAACACATTTCTAATGATTATTTTAAGGGAATATTGAGGGAATACAATCTATCCTAACCAATCTGGCCACATTTGAGAACATAAATGTTCCCCTTGTTAAAATCATAAATTAACATCCAGGCCTGGTTATTATTTCAGCTGTAGAATGAAGAAATCCCTTAAGAGGAGGCAGTCCTACAACAGGAAGTAGCCCAAATGATCTCAGAAAGCAACTCATCTAAAGAAAGTCAAAGCCACATGAGAAACATGCTTTTACATCTGTCAGTCTGGAAAGGCTTTGGAACAGCAGCAAACAACAGTGAGAGCAATTATCCACGGATGGAGAAAACAGGGAGTAGAGTTGAACCCACACGGCGGCGGATGGCTGACCAAAATAAGCTCAAGAGCACATCGGTGACTCATCCAGGAGGTCACCAAAGAAATCAGAACAACATCTAAACCACTGCAGGCCTCACCTCGGTTAAATTGTTCATGATTCAACCATAACAGCGGTCTGACTGCTGTCTGTGCTTTTTCACTTGGACATTAAAGACTTTGATTTGTATTTGTGTATTATAAGTGAATTCTGAGCCTGTGTCTCACCAAAAATGTCACCGTGGTTACATAATGACAATGAAGACTCTTGATTCTTGGTTCGTGATAAGAAAAAGACAATAATAAATAAAACAATGATGGCATTCATGGGAGAGGTCAACTGTTAAAAAATACCACTAATCATAACTATGCAAATAAATAATACTTTATAATACATAAAGTATTATATATTTACTTTATAATACAAACTTTATTTATGTAGCACCTTCCAACAACACATTGCATTGACCAAAGGGCTTTACAGCATAAAAAACAAATAAATACAGAACACATTAAAACAAAGAAAGTATCAAGTAAAAAGCTAGAAATACAAATACGTCAAAAGAAAAACATCAAAACACTACAAGTTAAAAGCCTTTTTAAACTGCTCTTGGGTTTGGCTTTGCAGGTTTAGAGATGAAGCGTAGCTCATAGGGAAGACTATTCCCCCATGTTGGACCAGCCACTGAAAAACACTGATCGCCCCCCATCGCTTATAGAGCGAGGGACCTCCAGCAGATGTTGACCAGCAGACCCAGCAGAAACCCGACAGAACTGAGTGTTTTATTCCTTATGAGTGAAAAAGATTGTGTCATCAGCACTAATGTTTATCAGTGGATTACTATGATAACCTGACAACAGCCAGCTGTATGTTGCTCCGCCTAGCTCCACTCACATACATCTGGGACACCGCCGGTAGAAAGTGATTTCTCCAACCAAATTTATGGTCTGGCCAATCAGGACGCAGGGCTGGAGTTTCATAGATGTGACGTAGTGGAGACGCGACCATGACGTGAGACTGTTTTGATAGCAATGGCGGCTAGTTGATGCTGCTATTTCTTCCGTGTTGTCCAATCTACCTAATATTGTTTCATTAAAAGAACATCAGAGAACGCCTCTGAAGGCTTTTGTTGGTGGACACGATGTTTTCGCCCTTCTCTCGACCGGATTTGGCAAGTTTTGTTTTCCGGGGCCAGCGGACGTGCAGACGCGGAAGCGCCCCGGAGCGGTTAGCGGTTAGCGCTAACTATGTTAGGAGGCCTTTAGTCCTCAACGTGGTCGGCCCGGAATCGACTCCGACCCGCGGCGCTTTGCCGCCTGTCTTCCCCCCTCTTCCTGTCAGCTCACTGTCAATAAAACGCGTGCCACTAGAGCCGCAAACACATTATTATTATTATTTTTTTTTTTCCTGCGTCGCTATCATCAGCGTCACGGGTTAGCTTCGATGTGAGTGGTTGAAATAGCACGTCAATAAAGATGACAGACAAGTGGCTTATCCAATCATATGCAAGAATTTTTGATAAGGCCCAGCCTTCTGTAAAGGCAATCCCTATGGCGGAGTCCCAGATGTATGTGAGTGGAGCTAGGCGGAACGACATGCAGCTGGCTGTTGTCAGGTTATTACTATGAGGCCTCTAATGTATATATTCTCATGTGATATATATATATCACATGAGAATACTGTATTGTAAAATAATCTGTTAAACATACCCCTGGAATATTATCTATTTATGTTTGTCTCTTTTTCAGCTATTTACAAACTATTCTTTCATAAACTGATGTGTAACAGTTGGCGGCAAACTAATGAGACCCTAGAAATTAAGCTAACAGTTTTTTTTTATTTTGCTTCTTTGTTTCTGATCAGATAACTCACAGTGCAATGAGACACCTTTAGTAAACCAAAGGTTGCAGGATTGAAGCCAGTAAGCTTTCCTATTACTTAAAACCCCACTCCTCAGTTTTAATTGATCAAATAGTTTTGCAGGGAAGTGATTGAGTTGTGTTGAAGTGAAGTGACCAGTTCATCTGGAATTAACACAAGATTATAGCCTGCTGTGAAAGAAAAAGGTTGGCGTGCAGCCAATGTCCACTATTGAATTAATTTTTTTTCCAGTGCAGGGATGGACAAATGCATCTAGATAAGGGTGGCCACATCAGCTCCTGATTAGCCCTTCAGTATTCCCTTACTGTTCATAAAAAAGTCATGAGGGTAAGCAACAGAGAGGCTGAGCTAATTAAACTCACTCGATTGACTAATAATTTGCAAGTCTGAGCTCCTCTTTCAAAGCAAGTGTTCTCACTGTTTGCTAGTCTGGAGCACTCAAGATATTACAGTTTAATGACAAGAAGGAAATGGAACTGTAATTATTCATGAGCAGCAGTTTTATTTCAACACCATTATCAGACTGTTTAAGAATCGCCATCAACTGACATCCAGTTTGACACATTAAAATCTATACCATATAGCTTTAAAGCGCAGTAAAATAACACTATATTCCCTCAGCTTCACAAGACCTTCATTAGTATTTTGATTGAATCCCTCACTGTTACAGTGCCCATTTTTTCCTGAAGGCAATAAATATTTTGTCCCAACAGGAGTTTCTGCACATCGGTGTCTAAACATACTCTACAGTATATTGCCAAAAGTGTTCAGTCATCTACCTTACAACGCATATAACCTTGAGTAACATCCCGTTCTTTATCTAAAGGGTTTAACATGAGGTTTAACATGAGGTCAGCCAACGCTTTGCAGCTAGTGTATAACAGTGTTGGCTAGTGGTGTCCCGATACCAGCGTCAAGTACTCACACTCGTACCTGTAAAAGCAATCCGATACTCTGAACCGATAACAATTTTCCTCCTGGGCCGGGCTTTGCTGCAACTCAAAGGCTAGATACCACTCTATACCCGGTAGTGGTTCTATACACCAAAGTTGTTTGATGACACTCTAAAAGAAAAAGAAGGAGAGAAGATAACTGAATATCTAACCAAATTCATCGCCCTTCTACACTGAAGTACTCGTACTTGTACTCGGTCTGGAAAAAACTGGTATCGGGACATCCTTAGCTTAAAATTGGTAACAAAGAGAGGTGATGCCACAGACAAGGCTCGGCTTGCTCATTTAATTTATTTAACACAGAAAATTAAATGTGAGATGAGTAATGGTACATATCAGTGGTGACATGTCCTGCATAAATGATTGTAAAGGCCTGTAATACAAACCGTATCAATGTTGGTAAGCAACCCCTCAGGGAGAGCTGAAGAGAGGAACTTTGCAGCTGGCTTTATGGCTTCTTGTCACTTCCACCTCTCAAGTGCATGGAAACTCCTCCAATGAACCCCGCTGCACTCTGCTCTAAATCTGAAGGCCACATGAAGTTTGAAGGATTAAAGCTATTGACTCTGCAAAAAGTTGGGGAACTCTGCACACTATGTGCCTCAGCGTAAGCTGACCATGCTGATTTCACATGGCCTACCACTCTGCGGCCGAGTTACGTCTGTTCTTGAATCACTTCCACTTCATTATAATCACAATAATACGGTAACAACAGTTTTAGCAACAGTTTATAGTGCCATATTTAGTAGGGAAGAAATTTCAGCAATGGACTAATTGCACATTTGGCATTTTATCAAAGTACAGATTTCACTGAGCTCTGGAGTGCATATCATTCTTTTACAGATCTCTGTAGAAGCAATACCCTTGATTTTATACATGTGTGGTCAAGGACGAGATTAAGCAATAGAGTGTATATCTGACTCTACACATACAGCCACAGTCTTCAATGAACTCATGTCTTGCTGTTGACGTTTTAATCTTCAGCACTCTGCTGAAGTGCTAGACTAACATTAGAAAGCCTCCTCTCCGCGGGTTTCTTCCTTTCATTGCTAATTCAATGTGGTTCCACTTAATTGTGTGGGGGCAAATTTTACTGAAAAAGTTGTTCACCACTTTCACAAACTTATAGCCTTGCTTTGACTGAAATAAAATTTAACGATGAGGGACTCAGCTGTGCTCTGTGCATCTCTCCTCTTCACTGAAAGCTGTCTGGGAATACATTACAGATAGACCCACCACACAGACACACAGAAACCTACAGTCTCCATTCCCAGAGTCTCTCTTTTATTGTGAACTTTATTGTAAAGGGTTTAAAACCTTGGGTTGACATAAAAAAGGTTCACAGACTGTAAGACAGTCTTGCAAACTATACACACAGAAAGCTGAGATAAACAACATAGAACTAAAATATGACGACAATGCATATTGGGAGCTCAGTTTAGTAATCTAATATCCTGGAAAACATTCAAATCAACTAAGTGTGAGTAAATGAGATTCAGTCTACCAGGAAAGCTTTGCATTGTGAGCCTGGTGAGGGGTAGATTAAGCTTGTTTTGCTTCTTGGACTTCTATAAAAATGGATATGTTCTCCTTAAATTTGACAAGCAGTTTGTGCTGATTATCAGATAATCACAACAATAGCAACTTAATTCGGGTCTGAGATCTTGTTAAATTCCTTCGCTGGCTCAAGATGTCCATCATCATGTCTCTGTCTTTTGCTTTATATATGAAATTAACTAATCTGACATAAACAATTTAAAGGTTTTAAATGAACTTTTAAGCCTCTTGGAAATCAGGCCACGATTAAATGAAATATTCAGTTTAATACGAGTAAGTTGCATCTAAATCCGGAAGACTTGGAATGCTGTGGTGGTACCTGCCTTATTTAAAAAATTACACAAGGTGAAAAAAATTATACCGCTGATCCTGCAACAATACCGTAGCAGGAGATGGTTGCTAGGCCAGAACAGGCACCCTGCAGGCGATTAAAAGCAAGTTAGCAGACTTGGCGAACAAAGCAACAGCCTTGGAAACCATGTCAACATAAACACAGGCTGGCAGGAGCATTGGGAAAACAGGGGAAGGCAATGAAGTATGGCAATAAGTACAAAGTAGTAAACATGCTACCTCACCGGCCACCTTTTATGCATACCTTGCTAACACTTTGTTTGACCCATCAAAAAATTTGTGGCACCAATTCAACAAAGCGTCAGAAATATTTGTCTGTCCATAATAGTGTCGCTTATTTCCCTTATTCTTTTTTTATTTTTATTATTGCACTTATTTGTTGGCTACACATTCAAGATGCTAATGTCTATTTCCTCTACATGTCAAAGTTCCTGCCTTTAATTTCGATCTGGAGTACTTTAAACTCATTAAAGAAACCAGTTTTAGTTTATTTTTGACATCATGTTGCATTATTCTGCTACGTAAGTAGCCCCTGTGGTCAAAGAATGGACATGGTCAGCGACAGACCTCAGGTAGGCTGGGGTATTTAGATAATTGCCTAGTTGCAATATGTTAATATACAATTTTGGTAAACTGGATATTAACATATTGGAAACCTGTGTGAGTTGCAGCCTCAGTTTCCTGTTCTAGGCTGACAGAAGTGGCACCCAGTGTGGTCTTCTGCAGCTGTTTTGATGTGCTTTGTGTTCGGAGATGGCATTTGGCCTACCTTGGCCATCCCAACTGGTTATTTCAGTTACATTTGCCTTTCTATTGTCACAAACAAGATACCCAAGTCTGACCTCTGACCTCAACAAGGCACTTTTATCTACACAACTTCGACTCACTGGACATGTTGTGTTCTCCAAAGCGTTCTCTGTGAGAGATTGTGTTTGTAAAAAAAAAAAAAAAAAAAATCACAGTAAATCAGCAGTTCATGAAACAGACCAACAGGTCTGGAACCAACAAACATTTCACATTAAAAGTTAAATCGACCTTCTACTACATTCTAGTGATCAGTTTAAAATGTCAGCAGATTGTCTTCAGCATGTCTAGATGACTGAATGCGAGGTGTTTCTGCTACGAGTTTGGTTGATTAGCTGTTTGCTGTTTGTGTCAACAAACGTTTGATACTGTGCAGCACAGAAGTGCCCAGGGTGCATTAATTGGCTCTGAAGAATGGTGTCAGCTTTTCTGTTCACATCTACTCATATCTATTCATACTTAGTGTAAGTGTGGATGGACATTATTTAACAAATTGCATGACATACATCATGCTAACAAGAAACGGCAGTAGTGCAAGAAACAATTATTTTTACAGGTAACATCAGAGTGGAGGCAGAACACAGATGGTTTTTATCTTAAACTTTATCAGAGTTGAAACAGCAGTCTGGCTGCTCTTCCTCAGCTTATCAATACTTTGTACTACCTCCAATTGCACGTACTCACCTACTGATAAACAAAATGTTAGAAAGAAGGAAGTTACATGAACCCAGTAACCTCACATTAGCATGCTTACACGCTGCTGATAAAAAAAAAATACCAGTCAGGGTGTTTAAATGCCTGGGCTGTCTGAAGTTAAACCTCATTCTTGATCCCTCATAGCTGTAACTTGCTTTTAAATTATATACTGAATTGCATCATACATGAACATATCACCACGTCCATAAAATAATTTCTGGTATCTTTGCAATGATGATAAAAGTGTGAATGTAATGCTATCTCTCAGTGACCTTAAAACAAGTCAGACAGCAGAAGGAAGCAGCTGTTTCCTCCTGTTTGCCCAATCTCATGGTGGACGTCACAGCTGACTCATGAAGAACAAAGTCATTTCAGTTTCATCATGTGCAGACTGCTGGCTTAAGAAGTCTGGCAGAGGGAAAACATTGAGCTTGGTGAATTTGAATCTTCTTCGCTTGAAAAAGTGAAAAGTGGATAAAACACACGAGATGAAAACAAAAATAAGTAATGATTGAACATTTCTGAATATTTGAAATAAGTGTTGGTACTTGTTTCACATTGAACATCAGATGCCTGTGCAAATTCTCCGTTATCCGTGTCATCGCAACAGCAGACAGGCTTAAATCGGAGGTAACCGGACTTTAGATCAGTTTTTCTGAAAACGTCACAGGTTGCTCAAGTCCGAGTCACCAAAACTGTCAAAGACTCATTGATAGGTGTCGAAACTGAGTGAAAGTCTGGTTAAGCCTGTTTGCTATTGAACACCACAGTTAAAACGTGTAGAAGTGCTTAAAACTACTTAATTTCCTTCTTATTTGTTGACATTATCATTACAGGAACACAGTACTTTCTCAGTGACTAATACGTTTCTCAAATAACTCTGTTGGCTTTGTGAAAATACCACACGATGTTGACTGCAGTGTTTAACTGTCTCTGGAATAAAATGTGATGATGCAAGGATGTTTTCTAGAGGTTATCTGTTTTATTTATACCTGTAAAGTTTTATCAGATTTTGACCTGGGGCTCTAGTATTATCTTGTTTCCCCCTTCATATATGCAGAACCCAAATTCTGTCTGGACCATCTGACACTAGAAGCCTGTAAAGAACTACAATAGAGAACACAAAAAGCCCTTTAGATCTAAAAATAGCCTGAATTTGTTTTACCACAAGATTTTTGCTCATGTAAAAGAAAAAAAAAGAAAAAAATACATCATCCAAATGGAGAGTCTCATTGCCGTTGAAATCTTTTGAAGGCCTCTACTGAAGTCTTGGATTAATCATACAGTGTCACAATAACATATCTGGAAAAATATGTACCCATTGCTATGTTTTTCCCAGCCTCAACATAGACCGATCAATGTCTTTTCTCTTGTTTTTTTTCTAATTCTTAACTTGACCAGCCAGGGACAACACAGTCTTTTACAGTGGAACAACTAAAGGTAAAACAGAACATCACTCATAATAGATGCTTGAGAAATATGGAAAAATAAGAAGTTTGAAAGCCCTAATTTAAATATCTATTAATTAGATCCCCAGATATAGTTATGTTTATCACTCCGTATCACAGTAGACATTTTCATACTTAAAAATTAAAGCTTGCCCACTATATGGCTCAATTTTGTGCAAAATAATTAAATTTGAGACATTTATTTTATCTCCCAGTTTTTGTCCATGATCCAGACAAAATCTTTACACATCAGCTAAATTTATTGTAAGGGTGGCTATTTCTGTAGCTATGGGGCTACAAGCTCAGACTGCTGGAGGACATGCGGGCCCCTTTTACTCACTTGGGTATTTTCTCCTACTACTCTCCATATGCGCATTTATTTGCAACTATTGCTGCCATTGACTTTGTATTTTCTCTCCATTTCACGCTACAATGAACATACGTTTAACTGTCTCCCTTTCCTGGATAGAGAACTGTTCCCTCCATTAACCATGTTAATCTCTTAGTTTTTTATCCCATTGATGGATCAGTGCTTCTCGGTTTAGCTGTATTTCTCTTCTAGGTTAAGCTGCCAACTGAGCTAAAACACTACAAGACCAGTACTTCTGTATTAGTTTTGTGCTTTCTGTCTACTCAACCCCATGTTAGTCATGGCAGACACACCTGGCAGAACAACTCAGTGTGCCTGGTCCTGCTTGAGGTTTCTTCCTCTAGGGTTTCTACTGTTGCTGCACATTTCCCGGTGAAGGATTGCGGCAAAGATCACATTAATCTCTTGATGCAATCTTGATACAATCAGCTGGACTCCCTTAGATAGCAAACTTTTTACCAATTGCTGTTAAATGATCAACTGACATTGATTGTATTGCTTTATGATTATGATCAAATTGCGTAATTAGATCTGAGTGTTAATGGATAACTGTACTCAACTGCTTTGAGCTGGATTGACCTGAACTGAATTTGAACTGAATTTGATTTAGACCTGCTTTTAAAGTGTCTTGAGGTGACGTCTGGTGTAATTTAACGCTGTGAGGATCATGTTCTTTATTTCTCTAGCTCTTTTAATACCATCTAGCTGGGAGAATCTGGAACTACCAGGAGTGGCTCACCACCTGTTCCAGGGAATACTGGACTACCTCACTGGCTGCCCACAGCATGTAAGGACACAAGCCTGTGTCTCTGACAGGATTGTCTGCAGTACAGGACCTTGCAGGGAACTGTGCTGGTAGCTTTCCTGTTGACCCTCTACATTTCAGACTTCTGCATCAACTCCCCAGGCTGCCATCTACAAAAGATCTCTGATGACTCTGCCACACATCAGGACGACTCACGGACAGTCGACACAAGAATCTGTGAACTGGTGCCAGTGGAACCATCTCCTGATCAATGCAAGGAAAATCAAGGAGCTGCTGGTGGATATTCACAGGCACAGACCCACCCCACTGGTCTCATTGAATATCCAGGAAACTGATGTGAGATAGTGGAATCTTGAAACCACCTGGGTGTTCATCTGAACAATAAACTGGACTGCAATCACAGCACGGATGAGCAGGAAGGGTCAGAGCAGACTCTACCTATGGAGGAGACCGAAGTTTTTGGAGTGCAGAGGGCACTCCTGAAGAACTTTTCAGGATGGCTGATGACTCTGTGGTGACATCAGCCATCTTCTATGGTGTAGATTGTTGGAGTAGTAGCATATCTGTAGCCGAGAAAAACAAGTAGATACACTGATAAGGAAGGTCAGCTCTGTCCTAAAATGCATCCTCGACCTATTGCAGATAGTAGGAGAAAGAAGGACTCTGGGATAACACAACATCACTGTTGGACAGTGTCTCCCACCCCATGCATGAAGTTGCTGCCTATAGCTGGGGAGCTCCTTCAGTGACAGACTGCAGCACCCTAGATGCAAGAAGAAGCGCTATCCTACAGGTGTTTCCTACAAGCAGCTGTTAGACTTTACATCCATCACTGCTCCCAAGAAACTCAACAATTGTTCCTTTTTTATCTGACAAGTATTTAGTCTCTTGTAAATAAACGGTTGTTTTTTTGTGCACAAATATTTATGCAGATGTACAGTTTTTAGATTATCCTAAGTTACACCTCTTTTTTTTATCTGAGCTTACTATCTTTCATGTCTGCACAGAATTTTATCATAAACACAAAGTGCAGAAAAAAAAACAGCTTAACAAAAAACTGAACAATGGGATGTGCCTTTTTTTAAAATAATACCACATGGCTGAAAGCCAGTAAGAAAAAAAATTCAAATAAAGATCTTACAAACAAAATCTGCTTGTAAGTTAAGTCGTTGCGTGTTGCATTACATTAGTAATTCACCCAGGTGAAAGTCTTTAGTTTGAATGGGATGTCAATATAAGCCATTGTTCTTAAAATCTCAGAGACGAAGAGCAAGATTAAATATACGTATGATAGTGATTGGCTTCCAGTCCTCCACATTGTCTCAAACAATAATATGTTTTGGTGTGAAGCTTCTTTTGGACTGGGCTGATAAAAAAAAAAAAAAAAAAATCAAATACGTTTTTCCCATCAAACCCTCTCCATTAACCTGAAGTAGAGATTTTCCGTTGTATTTCACAGTAAAGACGCTTTTCAGTGGTAATCAAAAACAACCACAACAATGGCGGTCAAACCCAAGAAAATGTTTTGAATGCTTTCAATATCTCTAAAAATGGTTATTTGTAGTGATTTAGATAAGATAGTAGAAAAGAAATTACTAAAACTCAGTTTGGGGATACATCATAGTAATTGATTACATTGGAAACCGTCAGTATTTAGTATTGCATAGTAGAAAGTTATTTCCTGGGTCATGAAATCCAGCTCTGTTTTTTTTGTGTGTTTTGTTTGCATGTTGATATATTTAAAAATCCATAGTAAAAAGTTAAATCATCATCATCATCATCATAGACATTTGCTCAGAAATTATTCTTGGATAATTGTTTACCATCTGTTTGCTCTACAGACTTTTCAGAATGGTAATCAGAACTTTATCAGTAACAAATTATATATTCTAATGTTTTAATCGTGTAAAATTTTAATAGCAAAAAAATTAAATACAGTATAATAAAGCTGTTTTCAGGATGCTGATTACTCTTTCCCGCCTGATGAACAATTAAGACAAAACACAATGCAGTGGGTGTTTTTTTTTTTTAAAGTTGTTAAAGGAGAAATCATTATAAAAGCATCTTAGTTTAGCAACACAACAATTTAAAGATGTTCAGAAAATTATCTGTGAGTGGAAGGCACCATTTCCTCCAAGAAAAAAAAAAAAAAATCGGCTCTCCGGGTCCCTTTCAGCTGAGCTCAAAGGCTTGCCTGGTCAGGATAAATGTGCCCAGTGTCAGTGGTACTTACCAAGTGATTGGCATATGGTCTGCCATGTGACACAGCCAGCATGATGGTGAGATCAGCTTAATCAAGAAGCCATAAAGACACGCCGCATTCAAACCGAGAGATGAATAACCACTATTATTTCATTCTTAGATTGTTGGCTCCTTTCATAAATATTACATGTGAAAATAACCAGCTTGATTGCAAACATAGGGATACTGTCGCAGTGTCACTTTACCGGGGAATAATTATGTTGTTTTGTGCAAAGAAAATAAAACTGAAAAAAAAAAGGATTTGTAATAGGTCCCAGGATAATTGTACTTTTAGGATCATCTTCTGCGTTACATTAACGTACAGTCTACCGTGTATATAGCTCTAGATTCTGTAGATATATATCTATATTGTCTGCACCATCAACACCAAGTCAAATTCCTTCTAAGTGCAAACCTACTTGGCAATAAACTTGATTCTGATTCTGATTTAGAAAGGGGCTGGTTTTGCACAGCAAGGCAGGATAGAAGCAGGCTGCAATGCAAAAATGACGTCGAGGGAACACAACATCCTCCTGAAGTCATCCTGAAACAGGTGTGAAGCACTGACCCCGGCATGTGCAGCTTCTACAGGGTTAACGCCTGCAATTTAAGTTGTGCTGTACTTGTTTCAGTGTTTGCCGGTGCAGACAGTACTGTGAAAGAGGCTTACAAGCCATCCGCTCCTAATGAGGCTTTGCTCACACCGAATAATGACCCAGCTGTGTGTGTGTGTGTGTGTGTGTGTTCCTTTTTCTTTACAGTCGCTCAACGTACGGAAAGCTCTGCAAACAGGTCAGTGGGAATAGAATAAGCCGTCGACCAACTGCACGTATTTTTCAGGATTGCTGCATCCGCAGATGAAACGTGGCTGCATGGTATTTATGGCACCGAGTGCATCCGGAACAAAGAACAGTCATGTGTTAAATCAAAGTTGAAGGAAGAGCAGAATTTGCAGAACGTTCGGGGCAATGATAATGGACCGCAGGCCTCATGGGTTCCGATTTCCTCTGTGTTCTCCACACCGGAGCCAAGGCAGAATGATTGGTTTCGTTTATTTGCAGCTCGCTGGGCCAGTTTGCATGAGCAGGAGGCTTCTTATGTTTAAAGTTTGAAAGAGGCTTTAACCACTCGCCAAATAATGGAGCCATTGAGATCCGGCGGGGCTTTCACGCAAACTGAACTCACTATGAATAAACAAGCCTCTCTTACATAAACAGTGAGCAAGGCAAGTCCCAATTACTGTACAATGGATTTCCTAGCTGGACGTCATGGTGTCAGAACTTGTTTGATTCATGCTTCATGATGGCCTCTGACATGTATTGACACCCACTTTGCCTTTAATGCATGGAAGTCAATCAACAAATCCCCCCCTGCTGCAAAAATGTAGCATACTTGTACAAGAATATGTATGTCGCTACATTCACTGCTAAAAAGCAGAAATAGGATTAAAAGTAATAATCAGATTTGACTCAATGGTTTGTACTAAGACCTCTCTTTAGTGTTGATGTATAAGCTCAGGGTTAATCCTGCTCTGCATAGGTTACTTATCCTGCATGTAACAGCTCATGCAGTAATCCAACAGCAATGTTTCTGATTAGGTTTTTGTAATGGTTATTCAAATTCTTTTATGTCTTTTATGCTATTTTCTTGACCCCGTGGCAAAAAACAAAAACAAAAAATGTGTGCAGGATCTTTCCTAAGTCAAAGGACAGGTACTAAAGACTCCTGCAACAACATCTATATATAACAAAGACGGTGAGACCTTCTGGTCGATTATTTGATAATTAGATGAACAGGAACACTTTTTTATAACATTTGTGGGCTTTCTCTAAGTTTCTTCCACATTAATTGCTCCTGCACGTTTTATTAGCTATGTTGCGTCATACCGGTGTTTTAGGCAGCTCGTACTGGTAAAAGTTGTTCAAATGGACAAGAGGGGCACCTTGGCATCACCATGACAACCGTTAGATGTTATCAAAATGCTAACTGGTTGTGATGGAGCCATGCCAAGATGATGCCTTTTCTCTCCTACCATTACAAATGTCGACATGTGGAGTTTGCTAAACACTACTTTAACTTGAGCTCTGTGCTTTGGTTGGTTGAAACGAAGCTGGATTTGAGTTTCTCCGCAACAAACAAACTAGGTTGGTCCTGGAAGGAACATTTCAATATGTGGCTGCACAGTGGAGCAGTGGGTAGCACTGTTGCCTTGCAGCAAGAAGGTCCTGGGTTCGAGTACACCCCTGGGTCTTTCTGCATGGAGTTTGCATGTTCTCCCTGTGCATGCATGGGTTCTCTCTGGGTACTCCGGCTTCCTCCCACAGTCCAAAAACATGACTGTTAGGTTAATTGGCTTCTCCAAATTGTCCTTAGGTGTGAATGGTTGTTTGTCCTGTTTGTCTCTCTGTGTTGCCCTGTGACAGACTGGCAACCTGTCCAGGGTGTACTCCGCCTCTCGCCCAGTGAACGCTGGAGATAGGCACCAGCAACCCCCGCGACCCCATGAGGGATTAAGCGGTTTGGAAAATGGATGGATGGAAAGCAGCTCATGCTGATTGGGGAGGTTCTGTGATGCTGTGGGCCTCAAAATTGGTCAACATCGAGACTTTTAGTTTTGTGTCTTAGGTCTTCCCAGCCACACCAAATTATTCTCTCTTGGATTTCCATGCAAACAACCCTTGCTTCTTTCTTACTTCCCCCAGAGCTCCACGGCCCTCCTGTAAAGGTTTAACTTGATGGTACTTACCTTCCTGTCAGCCCTCTTCTGCTTTCTTTTCTGGCAAAAAGATCTGAAAGTCAAGCAGGAGAACAAACTCCACACTTGGAGGATTTCTCTGCCATGCTTGTCCACAGTAGCATTCACGGTAACCTCAGCTCATTAAGTCAATCACATTACAAGTCTTCTTTCATCTTCCACATTTATTCTGGATTAAATTGGGGTTAGTCCTCCATTGTTAATTTTTGCTTTCTGCCTGACTTCTCAACTGGGGGCAGAACGTCACATTATTCCTGTTGCCAACTAAACATCTTAAAACTGGACCATAATTTTGTTATCTTTTTGGCTCTAGGCTCCAGCATTACAAACATGACACAATGATCCAAACGAGGCCAAATCAACACATAAATGGTTAATTGGGCGCAAAATTCAACCTTTTTCCAAGACGATCTCAGTCCAACAGCCTGCTTACTGTAGAAATCCTAAGTGACGAACTGAAGAGAAGATACGATAAAGAAGGGAATTAATTCTGTCATAGTGAAATATTTTGTGTGCTTTTTCTGTTTTTCCCTCCCTTTGTCTCCTTTCAGTCTCAATTGGCTCCCACAGCTGTTCGCAATGCTTGTCCCCTCCCTCCTGCACTTTAATCAGCAGTCTGTCAAGATTTGACCGAAGTAATGAGGTGAACAAAATACGGTCTGATTCCAAATGTTAATGTGTTGTATTCTATCACAATTATTGGAAGCAAATAAATTGTGTGACATGTCAAATTACAGACCAAATAGCTCTGATCAAGCTGCTTACTAGAGGTCAGTTATTTGTGCTTTATAGACACCGCTCTTCCGATTCTCAGAGAGAACTCCTGCATCTGTTTGTTACAAAAATGGCTGTTGTCCTAGATGAATGGCGGATTTCCTTTTTTGTATTTTTGTTTTCAGATGTTTTAACATGTAGGTTTTTCTAATGATTTATTAGGGAGGGGGGACAATTCTATATTTTGCGGGGGATGTTTTTCTTTCTGGAAGGTGAACCTCCACTACAGTCTCAAGTTTTTCTCTGGCAGGTTTTCTACCTGAATCTCCCTGGATTAAGGGCCATACATCTGCTGATCAACTCTGGTCACTTCTGTAGCCCCTACTAAAGTAAAGCAAAGGGCTCGCTGCAGAGGTGGAGTTTTAGTTTTTCTCCACACATAGCATTTTGCATCCTGACCTCAAAGTTCACTTTAGGTCTCAATTGACCAGAGCACCTTTTGAAACAAATTTCCGGCATCAACTACATGGTGAACAGCAAGCAGAATTTGGCTTTTTTGCCTCTCTTTCATTAAAAAAAACTGATTTGTGGAGCGCATGAAAAATATTTGCAGCTCCTCCAGAGCCACCATGGGCCTGTTGACTGCTTCTCTCATTTAGGCTCACTTGCCCGGTCTGTGTGTTTAGGCAGACGGCCACAACTTGCTAGGCTTACAGTACAAGACAATGTAGTCTTTCCGTTTTCTGAAGATGGATTGAACAGTGCAGATGTTGCTGTGAGATGTTGCAATATTGTTTTTAAACCTAACTTTGCTTTACACCTTATCATGAAGGCAATTTATTGCACTGCATTTTATTTATGACTGCCAGCCTAAAAGGGGCTGAATGAATATGCTCGACACACCCAGTTTGACACACAGCTGTTACACAGCTATGTTTTATTTTGTGTTGGTCTGTTGCATAAAATACAAATATTTTTTTTTTTTTAAATAAATTAATTCTTAACTATAATGTGACAGAACATTAAGAAAAATATGCTTGTGAATACAGTCATCAATGTAATTTAACTCACAGTTTCTGGCAGAATGCAAAAACTGAGAATCCTGTTTTAATTTATTTCATCCATTCAACAATATTTTTATGCATGACAAACTATGAGCAAACATACCTCCAATAGAAACCCAGCTTGCTCTTTGCTGATGCCTCATCTTTGCATCATTACTTCAATATTGCTCCCTCACTGTCATGAGTTGAAGGCATTGTGATTTCTTATAAAATGACCCGTGGATTTTGGGTTTTGGTTGCCGTTAGCTGGAGTTTTCACAACAAGAACTGAACCTGCATGACAGCAAGTGCAAGTAGGGCCTGCATATTGACTTGTGCTCGGTCACAAAGAGGATCTGAGCTGTTAACATGATCACAGTGAAGTGTAATAAACTTTCGAAAAGAGGAAATGAAAACAAGGTACGGGTCATTCAAATAATTTAGGCCTCATAAAACCATTGCTTGTCGTCAACTTTGAAAATGCGGCATAAGATACAGCCCTTTTACGCTGGAAAGGTGTCCCCGTAAACCATTAAAGAGATTTTAACTCACATCTCAGGACACATAAAGAGTCCATTTGTCCTCTTTGTGTTCAGGTTTTAATTGAGATGGCTCAGCTAAATGTCAGTGCAACAGGGATGGCCTGGATAATAGCTCCTTCTGTCTGTACCCAGCGTTGCACCCAGAATAGAAGAACAATCAGATGCCTCTGGCCTAACGAGGTCCGGGTTGACTCGGGTGATGTTACACGGACAGCTCGCTGTGTGCCAGACAAATGAATTGGGTTCATGGAACAGGACAATTCGTGTTTTATCCCACTGTCCCTCTTGACATCTCCTGTGCAACAATGGCCTGCTCTTCATGGACATAGTTCCCACGGTACGGGGCTCAACCTGGGACACGCAGTGTGGCTAATGGTGTAAGAAAGCACCGGTCTGCTTACCTGTTGAGAGGCTTTCAGCGTGTGAGGGGACGGATTAAATAACATTCAGTGAACTGACATCTTTAAACCTTGAGATAAACTTTTAAAACACCCCATTAAATAGTTTAAAGTGGCGGTGCAGCTATTGTAAGCAGGGATAAAAGACGCCTTGAGACGCTGTTGTGAAAACTGCCTTTAGGGAACTAGGGGAACAAAGATGATGTGAAAATCCTCCAGAGGAAGCAGACCCAGACAGGCAATACAACAGAGAAACAGTGCATCCGGGTCGAGGAGTTTTTCCTGAAACAGGGTGATGACCAGGGTTGCGGGTTTGAGTTGTGAAGATGAAGAACATAAAGTATTTGCCCCGAGCAGAAATGGGGGAGTTTCTAAATCCCTTCCTTCTGACTCACAAAATCTCTGCTTCAAGGTTATTTAATGTACTTCAGAGCAAGTCTCAAGTGATTTTGGTTTAAGTCAAATAAAAACCTCTTGAACGAAACAACTGATGTTGGCATGAATTCTGATTAAACTTTCCTCGACCATCTGAGCGACATTAACATTTGGGGGGGGGGGACTTTTTGTTTCGTAACTACAAAGGAAATTTCCACAAAGAGGATCCAGATGTGTTCTGTTAAATGTACCAACAGGCTGCAGTTTTTCATTACACCAGACATAAACTAAGACTTTTTTAGAGTTTCCAAGTTCCACCTCTTACAAAGCTTAGGTCACAACAATGGTAAACATCTAAAGAATAATGCATTAACAGTTTAACGATTTGAATTAAATGTAACCATTGCATGTCATTTTTGTCAGTTTAAAAGTTGTGGTTTCTCGTGTGGCTGCGTACATACATTGGGCATGACAATACATCAGACAGAAAATATTTTTGCTGGCTGCAAAATAAAACGAACCTGATAGCAATGAAACTGAACTAGAATTAATCTAATTCATTTTAAATCTTGTTATATGCTTCGATTGAAATCACTGTTTCTTTCTGTTTATAAATTGGATCTGTTTCTCTTTTATAGTGATTGAGATGGCATTTGTTCTAATTTGATCTTATATAAAACAACACGATTAAATAAAAGTTGAATAGTATGTAAATAATTTTTAATTATAGAAATATTTCCTAATGTTCTTCTCTATAAAACTGGCTCTCCTCTGGCCACTGGAGGGCAATCCCTAACTTCACAGTTCACATGGATTCGGCTTGGCTGCACCCCCTGACGCCTGAACAACTCCAACAATACACAGGTGAGCTGAAATTAGACGCTTTACTAACCAGTATTCTTCACAAATACAATGTAAACAACCAAATCATTGTAATACATTTTGGCTGCATCATTTACTAAACATATCATGCATGCTCAATACATTTACTGGCACTTGGCCCTGTTTTATGATCCTGTTCAGAGCAACAATGATGCAACTTTGTTGAACTGTCAGAACAGAGACCAAATATAAGCAGGGGTGGACGATACTGAGCCTGCAGCAGAGGTAGTTGCACCGCTGAAGCTTTCTGTTTGTGCAAAGGGGAGCCGGAGCAAGTATTACTGTGGAAATGGGTATACGAAGGATGGGTCTGCTAGCATGATGCTAGCATACAAAGGTTTGAAATTTAATCAATATTCAACTAGAAACTATTTAAACATGTTCAAGTGATATTAATGATCTTGTAAACTACAAAAAATTGTATTTAGAACTATCAAAGGCAGATGTTTGGGCAGTTTTTTTAACAGATGGAGAATTTAAATAAGCTCCAGGTCTCTTAAGAGTTGACTGCTGTTTCTCATACTCGACTATAATATAATTTGCTAATTACTTCTTTGCGCGACAGCATTATGATATATGCAGTTTGCTTTGCAAAGACATTGACACCTTTTTAACTTTCTCTAGCTATTTGTCATGTTACAACTACAAGCTTAAATCTGTTTTGTGGGTATAATGTGTGATAAAACAACACTAAGTGGTTTAAAGGTAGAGTCAGCGATTTTTCTGGAAGTTTCCCCAAATCCCTTTTTGAATAGCTGCAAATGTGCAAGACCGTCTAACCTTTTCTTCTGCTCTTCAGGGGGATCATGTGAAAAAAACTCCCAACTCCACTCTGGTTTATTTCTTTAAACTGAGGTATTTCTCATCTTCTCACCAACTCGCTTCTTGCGATTTTCAGCCATGTTCAAAGTATACGGTGAGGAGCTACAATGAACGGCTAACACCGAAGCTAACCACAAAGCTAACCGGATACATAAACACTAGAAGTGTGCATGCGCAGCCAGCAAGAGGAAACTAACAAGGAATGCGCACGCACACTGGTGTCAAGGCTGGTTCACACTGCAGGATTTTTAGCCCGATTTTCACCCGATCTCCCCCTTCCAAGAGGCGCCGATTATCAGCTTGACTCTTAAGATAATCTTAGGAGAATATCCTGCTGTGTGTGGTGTGTTAAGAATAATCGGGTCGGCTCGGTGGAACGTCGGAACCGCTCCAACCTCAAATCGGGGATATTCAACATGTTGGACTGTCTTGCCCCGATATCCTACCGTGTGTGGTGTCACCCGAAAACAAACGAGCATGGAGCCTGTTCAATGTGACGCGTAGCCAATCAGAAAGCGAAGTGAGGGATTCCTTCGAGAGAACAAACACCCCACCACCATCACCACACACTGTACAACCATTTTTTATCTAGGATATTTTATCGTTACGTGTGGTGTCTCTCAGGCTTTGAAAATTGTCCGACTTTAGCTGAGCACGTCAGAATGATCGTCATGTGGGACAACCAATAGATAATGCGCTATTGAGAACTCAAGGGACAGAAGGGACCAAAAGCAGACCAAAAAATCTGACCAATCACCGCTCTTCGCAACGAAGAGCGGTGATTGGTCAGATTTTTTTCAAGGCCTGAATCTCCCACAGAGATAATTTTTTTTTAACCTCCTTTTTCTAAATACATAATGTATTAACTACTTTCAGGATGGGAGGACCATTTTACCCAGTATAACAAAAACTGTTTCTGAACAACTATAGCTTTAATTGTGAAGTGGATTTCAAAATCTTCTACAAATAAAAATCAGTTAAATGTGTATTTGTAAACAGCCCTCTTTACCTGATGCCCCCTTGGAAGTCTGGCAAAAAAAGAAAGCATTCATTGAAAGAAAGACATAAGGAAGGCTGTTCACAGTTTCCCACGAGCCACGGAGGTCAGATGACAATAAAATAGAAACATTTGCCTAAATGTTCAATACCATGCATGGAGAAAAAATAACATTGTACATTACC
This sequence comes from Fundulus diaphanus, assembly GCA_037039145.1. Lineage (NCBI taxonomy): Eukaryota > Metazoa > Chordata > Actinopteri > Cyprinodontiformes > Fundulidae > Fundulus > Fundulus diaphanus. The sequence goes on along the minus strand of CM073133.1, from coordinate 30,138,197 downwards.
CTGAACACACCATTCACATGAGAAACATTGTGATGGCAGTATCATGCTGGAATTATGCTATGTGTCAGCAGGGATGGGGAAACTGGTCAGACTTTATCAGATTATATGCATAGCCGAACATTGTGTAATCTTTCAATTAAGCTGGGAAGACTTGAAAACTTATGTACACACACGCTCGCTAAATTGTCTGACTCAGCTTGACCTATTTTATGAAGAAAAACGTGCACCACTTTTAGTCTCTAGATGTGCAGCCATGTAAAATCCACTGCAGTTTGTAGCTACAAAGTGGCATACTCTATAAAAAAATCCAAGGGCAGTTAATATTGTTTGCAAAGCACTACATGTGACCACAGAAAGTGTTTCTGACACAAGGTTTAACAACATGGTTTCTGTCTTTAAACGTATAAATGTGTCTATTAGATGTATCATGTGGCTTAAACTCTTTAGTTAAGAGTTTCAGCTCACTCTTTTTTAAACTAATTTTTAACATACATAGAAGCTATTTTATATTTTAGCTGTTAACTGTGTCACCATAGCTGACTAAAAGAGAACATAGTTCACATGTTTATGTTCAAGCACACTTGGGGTATGCAGAAGAACAACCTAAGTTCTAAAGGTCACCAGCAAGTCCACTATGGAATAATTAAAATAAGTAAAGTTTAAGGGTGGCCTAGTTAAAGTTCACAATTCAAGGGTGGCTTTATCAACGTTTCCAGTGTGATTGAAATGCGGTGCCTTGACCTAAAATAGGGTGTTCATGTTCGGAGAGCCGACTCGAGGTCACTTGATGTCACGTGTGGCCACCAAAGGTGGCGTAACCAATTATTAAGTTGAGGGGGTCACACACTGTAGGGCCATGTTGGTTTGGATAGCATTTTTCCTGAAATCATTAGAAATTTTTTTCATATTTATTTAGTTTATACTTTACATGAAAATGTTTTTCAATCTTAAAAATTGACATGAGACAAAAGAAAAGAAATATGTAAGGAGCAACTACTTTTCACAACACTGTAAATGTTTCTGTGAAACATGTAGAGAAATCACTGGCAGCAGCACTAAAAAAAATTCCTTGAAGGCGTTATTAAAATACAAATTGCAATATTTCCACTCAAAACTTTTCCATTTTCATTATAATTTCAGATATTGTTGTCCACTGAGTGCAATATAAGTCTTTCTCATTCGGGAATGTTTTTCTTTTGTCTCACAGCGTAGGTGGTCTCTGTCCAGTAACGGTCACGCAAAGTTTCTGAGATGTCGTGGCGAGACAGCAACAATCTCACACGTGCAAAAACATAAAGACCCGCTGGAGGGAGGAATAACAGAATTCACCTCTAACCTTAGTTTTTATCAGGGCTCAGCCACATAAAGCGCATATACTAGACCCAATTGGTATTAACGTTCGTTGCATGCTGTTATCCCAGGTGTAAACAAACAAACAAACAATCATAAACTGCAAACAATCAGAACACACACTTTTTAAAAAATAGTCGGTTAAGATACTTCTATTTAAAAATCAGTACATTGTCTTCACAAACTTCAGTGTTTCGTCTGGTGAATTCAAACAGCTGAAAGAGCGATTAGGGCTCGTCGACCAAACCTGTAATGTCAGATGCTTCACCTTGCTGCTGACGTAGGAAGTCTTGCAGAGACAGCCGCTCTGCTCAGGTTTTCACAAAGGTGATTATCAGCATGACATCTATGTTATTTTGGAAACACCAGCATTGAAACTGAATAGCATAGCATCTTTTTCCTTGTCAAGGGTAAATTCAGGAGCTCTCATTTGGCACTGGAAATATCACACACACACACAAAAAAGCTGGGCGACCTGTGCTCTCTATGTTGCTCAGCAGTACCCGTTGCTTCATCGGTTTGTGTGGCCTACCACTTAGTGGCTGAGTGGATGTGGTTCCCAGTCACTTCCACTTTGTTATAATACAGCTCACAGTCAAGGAAATTTCACGACTGGACTTGTTGCACAGCTGGCACCCTTTAACAAAACTACACTGGTGTTCCCTGACCTCCTGAGAGCGACCCATTCCCCCACAAATGAATGCAGAAATTATAAACTGGTGCCAGCGGAACTACCTGCTGGTCAATGCAGGGGAAGCCAAAGAGCTGGGGATGTGTTTGTGCAGGCGCAGGTTCACCATGCCAACACCGATGAGCTTCCAGGGCACTGACATTGAGATAGTGGGCTTTTATATGTACCTGGGTGTTCCCCTGAACAATAAACTGGACTGGTGTTACAACACCGATGCTCTTTACAGGGTCAGAGCTGACTCTACCCGCTGAGGAGTGCAGGGGGGACCTTCCTGAAGACCTTCTTCGACTCTGTGGTGGCATCAGCCATCTTCTATGGTGTAGTTTGATGGAGCAGCAGCTTATCTAGAGCTGAGAGGAAGTGATTGGATAAGCTCATCAGGAAGACTAGCTCTGTCCTAAGATGCCCCCTCAAGACAGTGCAGACAGTGAGAGACAACAGCTGACTCAACAACAAGCTCAGCAGGTGTTTACATCCCTGCTGTTCTTGCATAGTTTTCTTTTTTTTTCATTTCTTGTAAATATTCTTGTTTTCTATGCACAAATATATTGCAAAAGTGTAGCAGAGTATCTTCTAGGAGCTTTAATTGTTATTGGAATTTAACATTTGAAGGGTAGGCACTTATAAGCTGAACAGCTCCAGCCTATAACTTTTTGATCTTTCTAACATGTATGATTTAAAATTGAAATTAACGAATGTAACTGAAGTTTGATGAACTGTTGACTGATTATATTTTTGTGTTCAAGATGATATAAACTAATAATAAAACAAAATGCACAATTGTGGATGAAATTCCCTCTGTGGGACAATAAAGGATATTTCTATTTGTATTATATTTCTACTTCTATTCTTATCTTTTCTCTTTAAATGTCAATTCTTGCCTAAGTCAGGCTTTAGCAATTTTTGTGTTTACATTTTGCGTTCAAGCACTTTGCTTTCATCACGTTTGGCAAGAGTCCAAACGTGATGAAAGCAAAGTGCTTGAACGCAGTTCAAAATGCCTTCAGTTCAAAATGTCAAGATGAAGGCAGACGGGATGCTGCAAATCATACCTCGAGGTAAAAAGAGAACTGTCGCTAAACCTTTTTAGCATGCAAATTGCATTTGGTATCTCTACAGTGCAATATATACATGTATTATGTTCCTTACAGAGCACTTCATTCTCAGATTGCAGGTCTGCTGGTGGTTCATAGAGTCTCTAAAAGTAGAATGGGAGGCAGATCCTTTAGCTATCAGGCTCCTCTCCTGTGGAACCAACTCCCAGTTTTAGTCCATGGGGCAGACACCCTGTCTACTTTTAAGACTAGACTTAAAACTTTCCTTTTTGACAAAGCGTATAGTTAGAATGCTGCAGGTCAATGACTCGATGCAATCTAATGGGTTTCCTTGGATAGGGAACATTTTGACCAATCTGTCGATGATTTGATTGACTTTGACTTTGTAAAGTGCCTTGAGATGACACGTTGTGAATTGTCACTATATAAATAAAATTGATGAACTTAATTTATAGTTTTTTTTTAAACATAGCATTGATACCAGTAGTTAGCATTAAAATGTAAATATTCTAGCACCACTGAACACTTTTCATAAAACCCTTCTTGTTATGCTTTGTATAAAAAGAACCAGATATTCAAGCCAGCAAAGTGTTGCATTGAAAATAAAGTTTATTGAAAGTGACAGGCAGACATGTGATAGTAGTTGTAGGCTGAACTGATGATGATGATAGCTATTAGCCTGACCAGGTGATGAAGGCTGTGGCAAGCAGCACGGGAAAAGGCAGTGTGCAGTGACTGGATAACAGGCAGGGAGACTGAAAACAGCTGCTCCAAACAGGCAAAACAGTCCAATGGGCTAGGCGGGAATCTAAACCAGAAACAGTCCGAGTTTTGACCAGAGATAGCAGGCTGATGGCTCACCAGAACAGGCGGAGCAGGCAGCAGAACCTCACAGGAACACAGCGCAACAAATGAACAATGCACACAGACGCTGGCAATGAAACGTCAGTGAGGGCAAGCCGAACACAATGTCTGGCAGGCTGAGCACACAAGCACTGGTCGCAACATACAGGCAGTGCAGAAGAGATGCTCTGGCAGTGAGTGACTGTGGGAGGCAGGTATAAATAAGCAGAGGTGAAGTGACTTGGACCTAGTTAACACCAGCAGGTAAAGCTAATAATGGGGAGTGGAGCACAGAATGGGGGAAAACTACCAATCAGTCCAAAAAACATAAACAAAAAGGCCATATTGTGACACTTCTAGCATGTGCTGAAACTGCTAACAGTTTAGGGTGCATCAGAAGTGGATCAAATATTGTGAGAAGGCCAAAAGCATAGCATGTTACTCAAAATTATCACAGAAAAATCACATAGTTTGCAATTCCCTCACTTAATGCAAACGGTTTTCTCTCTGATGCGGAGCCATTGGGCCAAGGAGAGGAACCATCACCTGTTAAGTCACTGAAGGTGATTCTGCTTGTCATTTCAAAGACAGTATTGCAAAGACGTCTATGTGTATTTGTTGAGCAACCAATTACTGATAAGTAGAGTAAAACAGAATAAAAATATTCTGTATTGTTCTACATTGGGGACATTCAGGTTGACCAGCAGCAAAGTGAAATGCAAAAGGCAGCATGTAGACATACACAAGGGTAATAAATATCTGCAGTATGCCAAATTTAGAAAACTAGTCACAAATACTGTAGAGTAGTTAGTTGTTGAAGAGCAGAATCCAACACTCAGTGAAACTGAATAGATTGAAACGTGCCAAATGTAAGGTATGTGGTCTTTCATGTTATATCCAATCATACTTTTAACTTCAGTAGCCAAAGTGCTGTCATGCACGTCAAACTTTTTGTTTTAGTGAACATCTCATACGTGTCCCGGGTCTCAACAAGAATGTAGCTGCTGTCCGAGGCGGTATTTCTGTTTGTAGTATACAGATACAGAAGTATATTACATCAGCTCTCCAGGCATCTTTTGTACTGTGTTTTTTCTGACATCTTAGCAGACAAACCAGTAAAACAATTTTGAATTTGGAAGAACCTGCTTACCATTCGACGCATACGTCCATGAAAGGAAAATGTGTCACACGGAAACAGTTGACTTGGTAACTCATGCTTGAAAAGGCTCATGTTACATCCCCTTTGAAGCACTTCCTTTAAAACAAATGCATGACTCAGAAAATTGACTTTGGTGACTGTCACACATTTTTTAAAAAGTGGAAATGAATTTTATTTCCTTGTCAATCCTTCAGTTCCACTGAATGTGTGGAATATTTTTGAAAGCAAAACAAAGAACCTTCACAGGGAGCAGCAGGTGAATCACCTTTATACACTGCTTTAATTAGATTAATGACTTGCCATTCCTTATTACTGTAGAAGTGTCACGCTGGCATCCGACCAGCTTTGTAATACTTTCTGAAGGGGCTTGAAAGATATTTGACCTAAGAGAAACATACCAATCATTGCTGTCCTAAGAGAAAACCAAAACCAGAGCACAGCAAACATGCCGTTTTGTTTTTATTACTGTTTTCTGTACAGGCCACAATGTGGCCTGGGTTTTTCTTTGATAGCTCATTCAGCAATAAATTCTGCATCACACGGAAAAACAGAACAAGGTTATCAGTCTTCAGGAAGCCAAGGATAAAAATAAACATTTCATTGTAGATTCCTGAATACTGTAAGGATCCATTCCTGCTCAATGTAAGCAACAGCAGGTAAGGAAACCATAATTTTCTAAAATGATGGTATATGCTCACCAGCCACTGTAGTAAGTGCTCCTTGCTGGCACCCGGCTGGACATCCTATTACCTTCAGAACCATCAGCAACTGAGGGATAGACTGAACAAGATGTCACCAACACTCCTCAGAGCCTTTGGTCCATATTGACATGATAGTATCGCAAACTTGCTTCAGCATTGTCAGCTGCACGTCTATAGTGTAAATCTCCCTTTCAACCACATGCCATAGGTTCTCTACTGGAATGAGACCGTGGCTATCACTGCAGTGCAGGAAATAAGAAACCAGTTTGAGAAGATTTTTGCTTTGTAGTATGAAGCATTATCCAACCTGAAGTAGTCAGTAGTAAATGGGTACACCTTGGTCATAAAAGCACGGACACAGTCAGGTATAATGTTTGAACAGTCAGATAGTACAAAGAGGTCCAAAGTTTGCCCAAACAATATCACCCTATACCATTACACCACCACCAACGGCCTGGCAGCAGCCCATCTGCTTCAGTCAAACTGTTGCACACAGATTTTTTTTTTTTTTTTTTGTGGGATCATTTTCTGTGAACTATAGAGATGGTTTTGTATGAAAGTCTCAGTATTCTCATTAGCCTCTGAAAAGCTCAGAGCCACCCGCCTGGCACCAACAACCAGGCCACTTTCTGCTTCCTTCCTCATTCTGATGCTCAGTTTGAATTTCAGCCTTCATCAAATGTTAATGGCCTAAATGCATTGCATTGCTGCCATGTGATTGGCTGATTTGCTATTTCTGTTTACAAGCAATAGAACTGGTGCCCCTAATAAAATGGATGCAGAAAGTACAGCGCAAAAACACACTTTAATGTTTCCAACATTTGGTTGGAGCTTGGTCCAAAGATATCTTCTACAAGACTAAAAATAAACTCAGACATGTATGAAAATTGGCGGCATTACAATGTCAGGTTGTTTCAGCGCTTGAAGAAAAATTTGTCAGGATTACAGGAAAGAGAAATCTACCAGACTGAAATAAATTTCCAGATAAAAAAGAAAAAACTGTGTGAGGCTTAAAGGCTTTTTCTTAATAGCACTTGAGGCTGTTTCCTGTCATGCAATTTAGCCAAAGACTAGAGACCAAATGGTGTCCAGTCACAAAACTTTCCATCAGCAGCAAAAATGCAACAATTAATCCAACAGAAAGGCATCTTCTTCTTTACGATGCTGCCCATGTTTCATCATAGATGAGAAGACAAGTAACTTTTGTTACTTCGTTATCAACTTTGTATTCAGAAAAGTGACTTTATGAGCGTTTCTTGCTCACCTTAAAATTATGTTAACATTGCTTCATATTAAGAAGAAAGTATATAAATAAATGTTAATTTTTTTCCCTTGTGTTGTTTTAAATTCAACAAATTTAATTAATTATAAAACTGAAAGGTTTTTTTTCCCCCACTCCGGCGCTCATGCTCTCCAAACAGACATGCATCTGTCTAATCACTAGTGTCCCAGCTGCCTGCTGCACTCCTGCTGCTTTATGACCTCTCCAAAAACTCTGCCCTCCACTGCTGTGATCCTATTACACAGAGCAGGTCCCAGACAGACTCCAAGATCACGGCCTCATGGGAAAATGCGTCATTCCCGTCTGTTGAGAATCAGTCTGTTTTGATTACTGGCCGTGGATTAAAACAAAATTGTTTCGCTGTGATGTCGTCAATCCCAAGTTGAGACACATCAGTTTTGAGTCTTTGTTCCTATTTCTCACATCAACGCTACTTTCTGTGCGACGGCTAAGGCTAGCACCAGGTGTGTGTGTGTGTGTGTGTGTGTGTGTGTGTGTGTGTGTGTGTGTGTGTGTGTGTGTGTGTGTGTGTGTGTGTGTGTGCGTACATGTGTGTGCTGCATGTACTGAGGAAAATAAAGGATTTGCTGGGATTAGGCCCTTGCAGCAGACGAATGGCAGTAAGAAACTTGCTGTGGCACCATCAGATACATGATCAGCCTTTAATCTTACAGGAGCTCAACATGGTTTGTGTGTTTGTGGGGGTGGGGGGTTGGAGAAGGCACTGCTTTCGCACAATCATCCCTAAATCTCGGGGTTAGAGAGAGGCCCAAACACAGAGTGAGTGATTTGAGTGCTATTTTTATCACCGTCTTTACGTTTTCAAAGAATGATCATCTTTTCTTCATAAATGCCCAGTGACTAAAAGTAGAGCAGAATAAAAATACAGGGTGGCACTGTAGCACATGATTGTTGAGTTTGTGTTCAGTCACATTGGGGAGGGCATAAGCTGAGAACAAATGTATTATCTGTCAAGTGTTCCCTCTGTCTGTGGCTCAATGACCGCATACACATTTACATAAATTCTCTTTAAAATGGCGCAATAACCACAACTGGTTTCTTTTTTTTAATGATGCATCAATGCGATTTCTATATTTAAACTATAAATAAAAACAGAATCTAATCAAATTGAATGTTGTGAGTGAAGGTGCTTCTTTAACAAGAGTGTTTTTTTTAATTCTTACTATTATTGCTTAAAACTGTTTTGAACATACAGTAGATCATATGATTTATTGCCAATTAAAGGTTTCCTGGATGGAATCAGAACTTTAGTTCTTGTTCTGCTGCTCCACAAAATTGTTGTATCTGTTTAAGATACATTGTGCCTTTTGCATTGTATTCTATTTTAACTAATCCCTAGACATAGTGTACATAATGTATTTGCAGTATGGTACATCCTTGTAATCTTATGCTTTAATCTGAGATAAACTGAGATAACTTTAAAATAATGTCATATTAAAGTGCAAAAATACAAAACATACAGATCTTGAAAGCACGGGAAAAAAAAAACTAAAATACAAAAAATCTGAGTTTCCATTATTTTCAATCTGAAAACTAATTAAAAGATTACACAATAAAAATGTGGATTTTGTAACAGGAAAAGTATTGCTTTACTGACATTTACTGTCATTAGCTATGTTTCCATCCGGTTGTCATGGAATTTAATGCGAATTTTTAAAGTATCGTGAAAAAGAAAAAAAGAAAAAGAGAGAAAAAGAAAAAAATGTAAATTATGTGTGTTTCCATCTACTGGTTTTGAGTGTTTTAATCAGGCTACGCAAAGCGTAATTTCATCAGAAGTTGACGTTACGCTTCGCTGAAGCTAAAAGGAAGTAGATGTTACAAACTAGCATGAAACACACATCTGAGAGAAAGGGAGAGAGGTTCTCAGGAATGAGTTACTATTGGGCAAGTTCTAATTGTTCTGTCACGTTAACTAGTGTTGGCGATGTGAAATGCTGTACGGAGATTTCCAGCCATGTTTTTGTGCGTTATGGAAAGATGCGTCCGGAAAGATGCTGATGTCGGAAACAGCAGCTCAGTCATATGAGGTAAATGTTCACTACATCAGAACATTTTAGACAAATGTGTTTCCATCTCCCGTTTTGAGCATTAACTCTTTTTCAGAAAAGCCAAAAAAAACAACATCTCAAGCAAAATGTTTTGGGAAATGAAGAAAGTTCTTACGTTCCATCAACGTTTTCTAATGCAATACTGAAAAGTGCGGTCAAAACATACATTGATGGAAACACAGCTATTGACAACATTTAAAAGGATGGAGGGAGCACTCTTACTTTTCCACCAATGCTGTATGCTGCTGTGTATGGAAAAATAATGAAAGTGAACAGGAAAAACTTCTCTTTGACCACCAAAAAAACTTCCTCAACTAGGAACACCGTTTGCCTGAAGTTTATGAAACACGTAGAATCTTGGCTTCCAGTAAAGGAGCAACGTGATGCTGAGGGGTTAGGACACAAAGTTCATGCCACGGTGACAACAGCGAACACCAGCAGATTCAGCACACCAATCAAACAGGCAGGTGTGGGTGTTGCTCGTGAGCAGAACCTTTCTCATGCAAGAAAATGTGTTTTACGGTTGTTTTACTGTTTATGGGTCCTCTCAGAGTGCAAAATACATGCTGACCACGTCATGAAATGAAATCAAAACTGCACTCTGAACTTTTATTTTGTCTGTTTAACAACCATACATAGTTACAGCAGCAACTAACATGAGTATTTTGGCTTCTCATCCAATTTCCGCACATGTAGCATTAGCTAAAGTGATTTTAATTTTCCAGAATGTTGTGAAAAAAACAAATAGACGAACCTACAGAGGTGTGTGTGGCTTGCCAGTCGGTGTCCTCAGAATAACATTTTGACTGTGTTACTGTAGTTGACCTGATTTGAAGAAAAGTCCTTCTTTTCTGCATATCAGAAATTTGATTCCATCATTGGCATCTTTTACACATACATGAAATGGCTTGTTTGAGTAAAGCATGCAATTCTGTTGACAGTTTCTTTGGAAAAAGGGGAGTGCTGAGATCCACTTATTAGAGTAACAATGCATGGTGGAACTTGAGTTGAAATTGCGACGTCTACCTGAATACTGCCAGAGCTGGAGTGTTTTATTTAATAATCTTTGCTACAAGCTATCATTCACTACTGTGGCGTATTATGGACAAACACCATAAACACCCATATGAGTTAGGGACTTTGATATTATTACTTGGCTTGTGTTTTATGCGTTCATACCCTGAGATTGGTGTTTCATGTGTAAGGCCATCACTGTTGGGGATTTTTCTGTGGTGCTATAACATTGTGTTATAATTGATCAGAACTAGAGCAAGTCTTATTTACTAATTCCCCTGATTAAAAAAAAGCTTAAACATTTGATTTTCTATATTCTTACTATATCTATCAAGATGTTAAAGTTCAGTGTTTGTTTGGGCTTAAAACTGCAAGGCTGCTAATACATGGAGATGGAGATCTATGCAAAAAACAAACAAAAGAAATCAACATTTAGGAACATCAAAGCTGATTTGTTAAGCACTTTCTTCAGTTTTCCTTCACATTGTTACCCAGATATCCCGTCTCCTTTTCATGCCAGCTCTGAATTGCACTTTAATGGAGTCAGGCATCTAAAATACATTGTTATTTTAAAGTTTAACACCCAGAAATAAAAAAACTAATCTTTTAACTGAATTGCTTTATGGAAATTAACTGCTTTTATACTGTTCTCTCAGAAAAGAAACATGGCCTTCTGTGGTGGCTTTTGTCCTTTTGTGTCCTTTTACATGGGTAGCCACAGAACAATTTTGCGCCACATAAAAAACATGAATACCAAGGGACATAACTGATAGATGAACGTGAACAAAATCCAGCATCTTAAGACATATGTAAATTGTGTTTAGCAAATTCAATCATGTATCAATAATCTGATATCACATCGCAATTACACATCCTGGAGATTATGTAATCACGACGTGGAAGGACATTTATAAATAAGCACATTTGCAGAGTAGATCATGTTTTGAAATATGTTGTCAATCTCTGTAATCATCACTAATGTAACCACTGCAAGATTTATATAGAGTCTGTATGGGTCCCTGGGTTATCTGAGGTTTCTTGAAGCTATTCAAGATGCTTACTATCCTCAGATCTGTTGGGTTTGTTTAACTTGCTGAGCTGGTTGAAATGACGCAGAACTGGTGACACCTATAATGACTAACCAGGGAGGGATTTGCTGTCATTGCTCTCTTTAACCCACACTCTGTGCTCATGACGATTGAAAACTGAACGCTAACGTGTGTTTGTTACAAAGACTAAGGATTTTCCAGTCCATGGTCAAATGTGTTTTAATGTTTATATTTAGTTTTAACTGTGATCCTAAGGATGTAGCGGTTAAAGTGGCATACTAATTACAAAGACAATGAGGAAACATTTGATGAATTAAAAATGTGGCGGAACATTTAATCCACTCTGTCATGCCATCGCCAGGTCTACGTAGACTGTCATATCTGGGTCTCAGATCCAAAACAAACAGAATTCAGATTGAAGCGCTGAATCTAATCTTTTATGTTCTTATTTATGAGAAGGAACTACAAACCACAACAGATAGGCACATACAGGCGTAAGCAAAAATACATTTGCAGCTGTCCGGGAGGACCAATATTTTCCTTTGCCGCTGCTACAGATAATTTTAAGATGTCTTCAGTGGAAAACTGTTGAAAGGGCTTCTCCTGTCTTAGGTGGCTAGTATGAGAAACACGTGGATGGGTGAGCAATACAAGACAAAGCAGCTCTGTCCCATACTTGAGGATGTGCCTGTTCATATAAGCAACAGCAGCTCTGGTCTAGGTTGTTTGCTCTGCAGCCTCCTGCCCACTTTCAATATCCGCTTTCCCTGTGCTGTGTTTGCACTGGATGGCAGAGCAGTGGCTTAAATTCCTTTTAATTAGCAAAATGGTTTAACCATGCCAGCATAAATAAGTTGTGAATACTTCTAAAATGTTATTCATTTACCATCATACTGCTGGTTTTTTTTACCTTTACCAATCGCCCTCGTATTTGTAATTCTGTTACAATTTTGACATATATTAAAAAAAAAACAGAAAATGTTTGTTGTAAATCAGTTACAGATATCTAAATAAACTCAAAACTCTTGTCAGCTGGAAATGAATATCCCTCAATTATAAAGTTAATATCTACAATAGACGCTAATTTTTATGTAATGTAACCATGAGCCACATTTCTCTTTTTTAATGGTGTTATTTGCTCCCATTTAAATAGAGATTTCAAAAACCTCAGTCAAACTATTATGCAGAGGCCTTTGTTTTCCAATGGTGCATAAAGAAATGATGTCACTGGAAAATGCCGCTCCCACATCACATTACCATGCGTACCATGCATTTTACTCTGCAACAAACACATTTGGATCATAAGTTAACCCAGGTTGGCACAATATCAATGGACATGTCAAAAGGTTTTGCAGCATGAATGAAACAGCTCTCACACACCCTGTGAACCTGACATGTAGAGAATCAGTGCAACTACGACTCAGATATCACATCAATGACTCAATTATAAGGTTATCTAATCTGATGCAAAACTATAAAACTGCTTTACCCCCCCGGGCCTGCTGGATCGTTTAACTGAGAACACCTGACCTACTTTCAGATCAATTCGGCTACCAGTGATCAGGTCCCTCGGGGCACTCATAGAGCCTGCTAATTTCATTCCCAAAGGGCCAGTTGATCTTTCGATAAGAAAAAAGTAAATAAACAAGATGTTGATGTCAGGGGAAGGCAAGGTACCCCATCATGATGGAGCAAAAAGAAGTGAATGCTATCCCATTGATCTCAGTATACATGTGGAAATCAGAATAGAAGTGCATCACCAACACCAAAAGACACAAACTTTAAAGGTATGATAGGACATCCTGTTAGACAGAATGTGCTTCATTTCCTTGAATTTAGACCCATGTAACACATGTTTTTGAGTATTCTATCATACATGGCAAAGGAGGACACGCTGATGCAGCTTAAGTTTTCCTAATTTTCCCTGACATTAGAATTATGTAAAATATTTTTATCTAAATTTAGTTTTGTTACTTGCAAAAATGTGTAAGCTGTATTGAGATGTATCACTTTTTCCATATTTTATATTTCATTGCAGTCAGTTACCTAAGTTACCAGAGACATACATGTAAAACAACTTCAGGATACGGAGCCTTGGCATGATTGCCTGAGAGTGATCAGTGAAACACACACTTTCTGGATATTTAAAAGATGATTCCTATTTACTGCACTCCACAAGATATGCACACGAGCCACTGCACCAGGTTAAAATTATGTGCAGAATTGCACACACAGTCTTCTATTGTCTTCTATTCTCCACAACAATAAAGTATTTCTTATGTTATATTTACCTTAAAGCATCGCTGTGTAACTTTTAGCCACTAGGGGCGCTAGACCAGTAACGTCCAGGTTTAGCGACCTGACGGCCACTGGCAACACTGCACTGTTGCAAAATTTAACAGTCTTCCTCCCTGTTTTGAAATCTGAAAGCAGACAAAAGCCAGCTGTATGTCGCTCCGCCTAGCTCCACTCACATACATCTGGGACACCGCCGGTAGAAAGTGATTTCTCCAACCAAATTTATGGTCTGGCCAATCAGGACGCAGGGCTGGCATTTCATAGATGTGACGTAGTGGAGACGTGACCATGACGTGAGACTGTTTTGATAGCAATGGCGGCTCGTCGAGGAAGCAAGCGTTAACATTGATGCTGCTATTTCTTCCGTGTTGTCCAATCCACCTAATATTGTTTCATTAAAAGAACATCAGAGAACGGCTCTGAAGGCTTTTGTTGGTGGAAACGATGTTTTCGCCCTTCTCCCGACCGGATTTGGCAAGTTTTGTTTTCCGGGGCTGCAGACGCGGACGCGCCCCGGAGCGGTTAGCGGTTAGCGCTAACTATGTTAGGAGGCCTTTAGTCCTCAACGCGGTCGGCCCGGAATCGACTCCGACCCGCGGCGCTTTGCCGCCTGTCTTCCCCCCTCTTCCTGTCAGCTCACTGTCAATAAAACACATGCCACTAGAGCCGCAAACACATTATTATTATTATCATCAGCGTCACGGGTTAGCTTCGGCAGACCTCTCAACTTTTATCAAAAGTTAAGAGTGAGATTATGCTAATTTGGGGGCGGGGCTTGTTTGGGGGCGGGGCTAACCAGACCCTGGAAGAGTGGTGGAGTCAACTCCATCTCATTTTTATCCCACCAGACAATGAAGTAGACATGTATTACTTTTGTTAAAAAGAGAAAGAGACATATTAATGCTTTATTGTTCTGTTAATGGATTAAAACATAAAAAAATACACAATTGTTCAAATAATACTAAATAAAATTAAGTAGTTTTAAGTTATTGACTGAATTATTAAACTGTTACACATTCATCTATGGGTTTGTTTATCATTGTAGATCTATAACCTGATTGGTGATTTCATCAAGCCTTTATGGTCAACATGCAGTTTCCCCTCAGCAGCAACACTGAAGCTCACAGAGGTTCCCGCTGCATCATTACGCACGATCCAGCTGCTGATGTCTCCCTCTTTTCAGCTCAATGCGCTTCTAGACTGTTACAGTATAACCATTATCATCACCTTTCACAGCGACAGGTTTCTCAGTCAGTCGCCGCGCTGAACAGACGGATCTCTATTGCTCTTGTCAGTGCGCTCTGGTGAGGTGGGCGGATTTTACCCCCGTTGGTGCGCTGCGTGCGACGGATAAAAAGTGGGGAAAATACATAACTAAAGGCTGTAAAGGGCTCCTATAAAGGAAACGGGAGTACTGACAGATCTGAGATGAAGCCCCTGATGTTACAAGTTCTTTAAAATGACCCTTAAAAGTGCGCACCTGAATTAAAGCGCAAGGCAGCACGCCCACCGAAGCGCCACTGATTCTATGTTGTTAAAAATACAAGAGCAACTCTCCTATTGACTTTAACTGGCACACGTTGCTACCGATGTGAGGGAATTAAACGTATGATTCACGTTTTGAATAGTGAACGGTGATAAAAGCACCTGCTCCGAGGGAAAAGGAGGGGGGGGGGTGAGCAAGCGCGGAGGCACAGAAATACGGTGCATGTAGTTAAAAAATGCAGAATTAATAAAAATGAAACTTATAAACAGACCAAGTGGCGTTTTAAACTGCATCTGGATAGCAGAACTGTTTTTATGATCCTGCGTGCAGCAAGCAAGCAGCTCTCCCCCCGCCCCCTCCCCTCCTGTGTACGCGGTACAGGACCTTACCAGCTCGCTTTCACCACTGTTAAGACTAAAATTATTCATAACTCTGATCACTCTTCCTGCTGCTCTGTTAACACGAACTGCAGCAGGAATTACGGATGGCCACAAGCTGTGAAAGAAGCCGAAACAGCTCAGCAGAAGGCGGAGTTTTCTCGTCCGCAGCTCAGATAGGCTTTGTGATTTTTATGCGTGAGAAATTCCATGTTTGCGTGTGAAATGCCATGTGTTGCGTGTGAGCGTGTGAAGTCAGTGAAATGCGTGTGTCACACGGTCAATGCGTGAGAGTTGAGAGCTCTGGCTTCGGTGTGAGTGGTTGAAATAGCACGTCAATAAAGATGACAGACAAGTGGCTTATCCAATCATATGCAAGAATTTTTGATAAGGCCCAGCCTTCTGTAAAGGCAATTCCTATGGCGGTGTCCCAGATGTATGTGAGTGGAGCTAGGCGGAGCGACATACAGCTGGCTTTTGTCAGGTTACTTTGGACTAGCAGATTGAGAAGATATCGAGTTAGTTGTAAAGACTAGACCACATTCACCCCTCTCGATTAAATTTTACATCAGAGTACCAAAAATGTATCGGGTGTCATATCGTCACCTTCCTAAAAATAATGGGATAGGTGATTTTTTTCAGGTTTTTCAGAAAACACACAAAATAATACAGCAACAAGTTATTAGGTTGATTTAAGCAAAAACGTAGTGTTTGGCAATAAATTACTTAGATCATTATTTTAGGAAGTGACAGTTTCTTTTTTGTTGCCAAAAAGCAACTTTTTGCCTGGTAGCTTAGCATTTAGTTCCTACAGCACTGAAAAATATAGACTTGGAGATATTCTGTATACAACAGGCAAAAAGATAACTTACTAGTGTAATAATAAAGATGAAAAAAGAGAATGGGTCTTGCATCCTGATTACGTTTTCATCAAACACCATCGAGCAAAATTCTAATTTGAACTTTGGTCTCCTGTAGGCTCCTGTTTAATAGTTTCTTAAGCACTGCTAACAAAAAAAATATTTCAGAACTGTCAGGCCTCAATAAGGTTGCATCAGTTGAAAAGAAGTTATCATCCAAGTACATCAAAAGCAATATCAGTACTACATTCTTTCACTTAATTACCCTAGTAAAACATCAGGCAACTCAGAAACTATCCCAATGCTATGAACATCAGCAGTATTTGCTGGTTTTATAATGAGTGCATGGCTGACGATAGAAAAGACTAAGGTTTCCACATATGGTACTTTCAATAGTTCATTGATCTGCTTTTTGGGTGGATTATTAATAGGTAAAGTCAAGATATTTGTCTTTTCTCTTATTAGACCAGTTGTTTTTTAATATTCATTATCCAGTATGATTGCTTTTATTGTTTCCACAGCAGGAGATGACTGGCGGGACCTGTCAGCAAAAAGCAAACAAGGAAAGGCCTCAGCAAATACCAGGTTAAAACAAACCCAGGACAATAATGAAAAAAATCTTTTTAGGAAACTTTATGTGACTTTTACAGGTCAAAGGAGGAGTTAGTTCAGTTTACAACACAGAGTTGTGAAAATGATCCTGTTTGACTTGTGCAAAATTCAAAGTCGGCTGTCCATCGTAGAAATCTGTCTCCTGACAGACATAAGTTTATGTCTCAAGATATTTTATAATTAACTTTTACTACCACGTGAATTGCTATAATCCTTTACCTTCACAAACGCAAGCACGCAGACACAGACACACATGTGCGCACACACACTTGTTCAGGTTTATTAGCTTTTCAAGGGTGTATGACTAGATCATTTCATGACTCCTTTTTACACCTTAAGTGACGTCTTCTGCCTCCCTGTCTTGTACAGCCATTAAACCAACAAACCCATGACTCCACAAAAGGATTGTTATATAACCTTTCCAATTGCACTTCTGGTTTTATTTGTGAGTTAAGTCTAGGCAGCTTTTAAATATTGTTTAAGGCTATGTCAGTAGTTATATGTAGTCTGTGACATGTACAAAGAGTTTAGAATGACATGAAATACACATATCTCCTGAGGCTCACATGTTTTGATTTAAACATCAAACTAAGTAGAAAAATTATACATTTGGAATTGACTATGCTGTCATTTTTGTTTTGTTTGCCACTATATTTTTCATATCCAGAAAGTTTGGTTTGTTTGGGGAGGAGTGAACGCGCAATCAAACTCCAATTCACACCAAAACCGTGAAATCAGGTCTGCCTTAAAATCTAGGTGTTGGTTCAGTTGAACTGAACTCTAGAGCGGTTCAAATACATATGGGAATGCCAAGCGGACCGGAGGCCGCTCCAGAAGCAGGAAGTGAATTACGGCACAGGGAAATCCTGGTAAATACAATTATAATTGAGCAATAATACTAATGAAGTAAACCATATATTGTAAATACCTTGCTTAACATCTGTGTAAGTGTGACATCAGATCAATGAAGCTATATGCACCCCTGCTCCTCATACGGAGCTCTCTCACCCGCTTTGTGTAAAATATAACAATCTCTGGGGTCCTGTGCCTTGTTCTCCGCTCTTACTGAACGCACTGTTGTATTATGCATGTCTGGCACACTTGCCAAAGACAGCATGGCAATAACACGGCTAAAATCTGTTGCCGTTCTATTTTGTTTGTGCTAAGTTGTGTTGTGTTGTTGACCAACCTCTTTTGTGTTTCTTGGTGCAGTGTTGAACAGGTTGGTCATAAGTTTTGGTTTGTTTATCAAAGTGCAGCGTGAAAGCAAACTGCACCGGCTGAACATTTACAATTTGGTCCTTAATCAAACCGAGCCTATTGAACTATTAGGGGTAAAACAACCTAACACACTGCATCCCTGCTACACTGCGTTAAAGGATGTCTACCGGTCTGTCTGGCTCATCTGATCCTCACATATCTGCCACCAAAAAGAACAGGGCCAAACTGCAATGGACAGTCAGGACTGCAGAAAGGAAAATCAACCTGCTTCCTATTCAGGACCAGCCTTTCCCACCGGATTGGTTTGGCCAGGCTGTACTCCGCTACGCCAGCTTGCGAGCATTCCAGCAACAGCTATTTTCAGGTCCAACCTGGGTTTCTCCAGCCCTGCTCAGGAGCAAGGTCAAACCGAGTCTACTTGAGCGGAGTTGTGATGTGAAATTCTGCTTTTCAGTGATTGGCTAGGGGCTTCTCTAGGCCAGTTAAAACAACACATTCCTAGTAAAACCGAGCTGAATAGGGGTTGAGTTGAGGGGGTAAAATCGAGTAGGTCAGGTAGAAAAGGGGCTATATATTTCCAAATTCAAAAAATGGGCCTTACTGGGAAAAAAAAAACATCTCCCCAGCATCATGCTTTCATCACCATGTATCATGGTGTGTTTAGGGTGATGCACGGTGTTAGTTTCCAAACACAAACACCAAGGCCAAAGAATATTGGTCTCATCTGACCAGAGCACATTCTTCCTTATGTTTGCTGTAGTTTTTTTATCTACAACTATTGTTTTATAACCCGTTCCGGCTCTATTTTTTCCCACGTCTCTCTGTCTGCTACATGTTTCTTGTTCTTGATGATCTGGTTAGTTCATTGTTTTCTAACAAACCTGTCAGGCCTTTACAAAACAGCTGTATCTGTACTGAAAGTGGTTGCACTGGATTCTAACAAAAAAGTGGCCAGAGTACGGGGAACTGAATATATGTGGACCATTTTAAAGATTTTTTACTTAAATTTGTTTAAAAGTTTGTGTCATTTTCCTTCCACTTCCCGATTATGCGCTACTTTGTGGTAGTCAATCAAGAAGTATAGAATTACGCATCTTGATGTGGGGCAGTTAGAATTTGAAGCAGGTGCTGTGTCTGTTTATGAAATGGAAAATTACCAAGAAACTGGATTTGTGGGAGTTGTGTGTGTGTGTGTGTGTGTGTGTGGGGGGGGGGGGGGGGTACCCTCTATTGTGTGAAGTGAAGGGTCAGCCCCTGCAGATAAACCAGCAGGATTTCATTGGGGGAGGGGTGGGCGACTTGTGAATTGGAACTACTGGCATCTGGCCATTCACTAAAAAAGCTATTCAAGTCCTGAGAGTACGAACTGTTAGAACTGTGGTGGAACTGGACAGAACAGTGTGTGGCTTGGAGAAATTAATGAAAGAAAACGTCAAAGGTCTTCAGGGTTAATTTCAGATTCCATGGAGGATGGACAATTTGTTTTAGTAACAAAGCAAAACAAAAACACAAAGAAAGTTGGTTGATTGGGCCTAAGAAAAGGTTATTCAAGCGTAAGGAGTTTCAATTCAGCTCAGCAGGTCATTGATATCTGCGCCAGAACATGCAGTCAACATCTTTTACAGCTTGTAGATTTAATTTTTCTTGAATCACTTAATAGACAGCCAATTTTCTTCTTCTGATCACCTCTATTTTACCTGCTGTACAGATAAAATAACACCACCTCTATGATCCCCTGACTCTGCGTCTCCAGAAACCAAAGACAGACTGTATCTTAGATGCAAGCGATAGCTTCAAAACTGTGTCACTGTGTCATGCAAACGCAGGACCAATGACAGTTCAGGTAAGCATGAGTGGATGAACAGCATTCAGCTTCAGCCTAATTACACATGAGAACTCAGCCAATTCGGGTCCTCTTGTCTTACAGAATCTGCCTGTTTTAAAAAACTGACTGCAGACTCATATAGTTGTTTTTTTGTTACATTCGGCTTCTCTGGCAGAGAAGGTTTCTTAACATGTGCACACACTCAAGGTTCAGCTTGAGTCAAAATACGTTTGAGAAGGAATGTTTTGGTAGCAGACTCAGCCTAAACATTTGTTTTCCAATGATGTAAATGCAACATAATTCTTATCCAAATTTTACATAAAAGACTCAAACCCCAATTTAGGTAGCTCATCCTCTTTCTGTTTTCTACTCTGTGACAGGATTCTTCACGTGTCTTATGAGCCATGACACAGTCTGATACTTTACCTCCAATCTGCAGCATTTTGTACAAAACTAGCTGCAGATAAAAAATTTTCCAACGTTTTCTGCAAATTTCATCACTCTCCCATCCTCTGCAAGTCATGCCTTTATTGAACAGATCTCCTCCTCTGTTTGATATAGTCGAGAGGAGACCCCGTTCTGGTTTGAACCAGTGTGATTTGTTACACAACAACGCCGCAGAGACGAGGGCGCTTTTGGTGGTCATACCCTGGCATTGACGCTGCAACACTTAAAATGTAAAAAGTGTTTGTTGTAATCAGATGTTTCGTACATACAGTGTTCTCTATTTTTTAGAAGATTGCAGAAACACCTCATATATACTGTATATGGAACAAATGCACTTTAAAACGTTTGTAGGTATTTGATGCAACAGCATGAGTGAATGAAACTGACTTTAAACCTAAAGCTGTATAAGACTTGGAGGTTGATCATGCAGCTCCACTTATTAGACCTCGTTTCAGTTTTTTCCTTCCTTACATAATCTCAACGTGTTTTTTTTCCCTTCCCATCACAATCCAGCCTGTACATTCCATCGGTTGTCATAGCAACAGGGCAGCATCCCTCTCCATCCTTTGTCCAGTGTCTGCCTAGTTCGTTTGAGCTTCCCAGGCGGAGGGAGGTTTGGATTCTGCATGCAAATTGAACCCCCTTATTTCAGCTTCAAAAGCAAGGAAGCGGAAAGATTTTATTTGGTGACTGAATGTCAGAGAGTGGCTTTCACAGATCGTCGCAGGGTGGTTGCTCCCCACGTCCTGGGTTGGGGGTTATAGCACTCAAGTGGTAAACAGGAGGAACAGAGCTGCCAAGAGAGAGCCGAAAACAACCCTTTTGGAAAAAAAAAGGAGAAGTTATTTAAAACCTGACATTTTCATACTCTTATGCACACAAAATTATTAGCACAGACGAACAGACGGCTTAAGAAAAAAATGTACATTGTGTCCCCGTGCCTGTTAGCCTGCAAGGTACAGTGGGAATATTGGCCTGACTGGGGCTTGTAGTGGTCAGGTTTAAGGCAGGATTTTGCTTAATGCACTCACTTGCTGCTTTACTTGGGCAAAACCATTCAACGGCTTCTTAACACAATTACTGAATCTCCCATTATCTGTGGACATAAATAACATCTAAACATGGATCTGCCCTTGCATAAACAGCTCGGGCTGATAGTGATAATGATAGTGAAACCTTTTCCCGGCACGTTTTGGGTCCCGTAGTAGCAATCTGGGATTGTTTAAATGCCTCAGTTTATCTGAGGGTTATTGCTGACCATGTCTTTCCTTTTTGAACACTGTGTACCCATCATCTGATGGCTGCATCCCACTGGATGATGAACAATGTCACAAAGCTCAAATCCTCTCAGACGGTTTTCTTGACATGAGCTCACTGTAGTCCAACGGTCACAGTCACCAGATTTCCATCTGATAGGGCATCCACATCATTGGGATGTGGTGGAACATGAGGCTTGTTATAGACACCTTTCTGAATCAATACCACAAAGAATTAAGTCAGTTCTGGGGGAAAATGAGGGTCCAACCTGGAACTAGCAAGATGGGTCTAATAAAGTGACTGGTTGGTATATAACTTTTGTTTGTCTTAATTTTGTTTTGCCTTGTTTTTCCATGGGTGGGTCCTATGCTCCACTTTGCCAGTTTACCCTCCCCTGTTTTGAACCTGCATTCAAGAACAGTGTTTTAATTTGAAGCTGAGTGTAATGCCTGTTTATTTTTTTCAGGCACAGTGTGCAGAATTCACCTGATAGTCTGGGAATTCGGCAAAGCCGTGCACAGAACAGGTGCAGGCCAGGCTAGAACAGTGTTAAGCTGCAGAACACTCGTTGGCTTCAGTCCAGCTGTCTTCCCTTGAACAGGAATGAACCTGCCTTTTACTTTATGATTGGTTCACTTGTTCCAGGGAAAGCCAGTCAGTGCACTGCCTTAACAACTTTGCGGTGTGAAGCAGCTGGGATGTAGGTGAAAGGTCTTTGAAAACAAACTCAGTGGCCCTTCCCCCAAGAAGGGGGAGCACAGCTGAAATACATGTTTACTTCTTGTGTAAGCTATTTCACTCTGCACAAACACGAAGAGTTCTCACCAAAGTCCAAAGCCAGCTCGTAGATGCTAGGACACAGAGTACGCAGGTATCAGGAACTCCATCTTTAGGTTGGGTTTTGTGTTACATGACGAAGAAGTAGAAATTCAAATATCTGCGTAGAACGAGGTTAAAACCAGGACACAGACCAAATAAGTCCAGCTTTCAGCCACAACAATCAGTCTTGCAGTGAAGGAGTTTGACAGAGCACAGGCAGAAATATTGTCCTCAGGCAGCTGCATTGAAAGAGGCTAATAACTAGCACGTGACTTTCCCACTTTCCAGGATCTACCCACATGATCCAGAAAAAAAACAACAACCGTGAGAACAAAGCTGGCGTTGAACTGTTGGCGAGAAATAAGCCAAGTTGAGATCACCGAATGCTTTGGCATATGGGAAGGCACAGCCTATTAAACTTTAGTAATTACCTTTGGGCGTTTTTCATTTCGCTGTACTGCGTTTACGGTTTACTGTAAAATCCTGCCATACCAGATGTCAGAAGGGCTTTGGCAAATGGGAGCAGTTACCCTACAGACCAACTTGACTTGAAACCCTGTTCCATATGTTTGTCATATCCAACAAAAAAAAATGTATGCTCTATTAAAAAGAGGTGTCATTTTTTTCAATTTCTGCCCTGTTGGAAAGATTAGACTGCCTATCTTTGCACGCCTCATGTGCATCATAATTTAAAAAAATTGAGTCTGATTTCAAAGTATTAAGCAGTGCATCCTCAGATCTCTCAAATCCCAAATAACACAATTTAATACAAGAGTCAAAGACACGTATTTGTGATAAAAATAAATGTTTTAAATGTATCAATAAAAAACACCAGGTTCAGTAAACTTGATGCTTTACCAAATCAGGCGCATTACAATATATCTCAGTTAACAAAAAGGATAAAACTCCTTGAGGAAACTCTACAAATGGCGTTATGGAAAGATCCACCACTTTATAAACAACTTATATCCGGGACATCTACAAGTGTACCATACAGGCTGACCAAAAATGTGCCAGAATTTTAAGGACATCAAACATTGTTAAAAAAAACAGACACTTCATAAATTGAGAACATTAGTAACATTGAGGACTGGATCGTCAGGTCAACACATATTAACAGTACAAGAACTAGTCACATTTATTACTTTTACACATGTTGTCCAGCCTTAGCAGCCCTACTCTTAGGTGTCCTTGTGCTTTAGTCCCAGATGGACAAAGAGGGAATGATATGGCATGGGCTAAGAATAGTGTTACAAAAGCCAATCCCTGTTTACTGACACAAGGAAAGGCATACCCTGACGTCACCAGCTCATAACTACAAAGTATCTCATCACCTTGCTTCAAGTTGACCAGCCAACTTTAATCCATTAGCATTGTAAGTTAAAAATCATCTTAGTGGGAGAGGGGAAAAAAATACAGTACTAGTTTAGTTTAAAGAAATTTGGGAGGGCAGTGGAAGCCAGTCTGGGAGCTGCTTAGTAATCCGTTGGTTCTTCCCCCTCCTCGTTCAGCAGACAAGTGCGAATCAGAGCCTCGGTCACACCGTATGGGTCGCAGTTGGCTGAGGGGCGGCGGTCTTCGAAGTAGCCCCTCTTCTCCTGGCCCACGGTGCGAGGAATGCGGATGCTGGCGCCGCGGTTCGCCACGCCCGCGGAGAATTCGTGAATGTTTGATGTTTCGTGTCGGCCGGTGAGGCGACGAGCGTTGTCGAGACCCCCTTTAGGATCGTAGGCACGTATATGATACTCGTGTCTCTTTCCGAGCTTCTCAATGGCGTCTTCGATAGCTCTGAAAGTAGAAACGAAAAGAGGTAAGCGCCACAAATGTAGAAGAAAACAAACTTTACCAGTATGGTTGAAAAAAAACAAAAAGCATAGACAGTTTTGTTCACTTACTTCAGTCCACCGTCTTCCCTCATCTCTTTTGTGCTGAAGTTTGTATGGCAGCCTGCTCCGTTCCAGTTTCCTGGGATGGGCTTGGGGTCGAATGAGGCCACGACACCAAAGTCTTCGCAGACGCGGTGAAGGATGAAGCGCGCTGCCCACAAATGATCGCCCATGTCAATCCCCTCGCACGGTCCAATCTGAAACTCCCACTGAAACACAAATAAAGCGGTTCATCGTCACGTGACCAAATAGGAAAACCAAAACATATGTCCAAGCACACATTGGACTCCCATCATTACCTGGGCAGGCATCACTTCCGCATTTGTTCCACCAATGTTGACGCCAGCATACAAACATGCTCTGTAATGAGCCTCTACGATGTCCCTGCCATAGGCTTTGTCAGCTCCGACTCCACAGTAGTATGGACCTGCAAAGGTACAACGGGGTTAAAACCTGGACAATGCTGCTTTCTCACAGGAAGGACCAACCAGATGAAAACTTCAGCTGCTCACCTTGCGGTCCAGGAAAACCATTAGACGGCCAGCCAAAAGGATGTCCGTCCGTGCCCAGGATGGTGTACTCCTGCTCCATACCAAACCAGGGATGTTGGTCCGCCACCATCTCCATCATCTTCTTACATGTGATGCGGAGGTTGGTTTCTGCAGAAAGAAAACACAATTAGCCTGGGAAAAAACATGCAACTTTTAGATCTAGACATCATGTTTGAGACTGCGGTTAGGTCCTCTAAGCATAAAAACATAAGCTTTGCGCAAGTCCCCCCCCCCCCCCCCTGTTAAATACCATTACAGTGGTTTACTCACCGGCAGGTTTGCGGTTGTACTTCTGGACTTCACACAGGACCAGCTTGTTGGGGTCTCTACGGAAAGGATCACGAAACATGGCAGCAGGAATCAGGTACATGTCACTGTTGGATCCCTCTGCCTGGTAGGTGCTGGAGCCATCAAAGTTCCACTCAGGGAGATCTGTAAGAGGATGAGGAGAGTGGCTATTACACTTCTTCAGACTGTGGTGGTGGGGGTCACGGGGTACAGCTTGTTTCACGCCATTCGGGAGACTTGAAGCTCACCTTCGATGCTTTTGGGCTCAAAATCAAGAGTTCTTGTTTTGCAACGGAGCCCCTCTCCCGTTCCATCAACCCAAATGTACATGGCCTGGACTTTATCTCCCTGGGGCAGCTCCATGTACTGCTGCTTGATGGCTTTACTCAAGCTGGCGCTGGCAGACGTGGCCATCTTAACTGATACTATAACACACCTGAGAGCGAGAGGAGGAGGAGAGAGTAAATATATGAGATGAAGAGCAGAGATGGGTCACATGTTGCGTAACTAGCTGGGCTTTGGGGGGCGCGAAAGCACAAAAAAAAGCACCATTGTTATTTTGGTATTCTAGAAGGGGAGGGGGGGGGGGGTTGGGGTTTGGCTGAAAAACATGTTGAGGATGTGGAAGGAAAGGGGAAAAAAAGACGTTTCCAGCTTTTTCTACTTTTCTCCGCTTGGGTAACAAAATGGAGCTTCTTTCTACCACAGATGCTGACTAATAAAATTACAACGGAGGCGACCAGCGCACAAACGACGACTCACAAAATAAAAACCTACTATTTTAACTGAACACATCTTTGTTGGTGTCGCGATCATCGTGGTTACTATTGATGACTGCAAGAGAGTGGCAGGATTACATCAGCCCCCTTCCTGGTTAGGATAAAATACTATACGCGGGAACAACAATGAGTCAAACATACGCTGAAAGTCTAAAACATCAGAAACAGAGCCATGAACCCGCTGCGAGCGCACAGAGAGCA
Source organism: Fundulus diaphanus (assembly GCA_037039145.1). Classification (NCBI taxonomy): domain Eukaryota; kingdom Metazoa; phylum Chordata; class Actinopteri; order Cyprinodontiformes; family Fundulidae; genus Fundulus; species Fundulus diaphanus. The sequence continues at coordinate 30,112,074 of CM073133.1, read as the reverse complement.
TAGAAACGCGCTAAATGGCAAACACCGGAATAATACATGAAACAATGAACGGGCTGTCCGAATTGCTCTGCCTGGCCAAGTTCTAATAAAACAACCTAATAAGAGAAACAAAGGTGTGAAGTTACCTGGAGAGACAAGAAAATCGAAATAAAAACTAAAGGACTGGCAGGTCCAATGAGTGGTTCGATGATGGTTCTTTAGTATCTCTCTCATTCTCCGGTACCTTGGCTCCAGAGTGACTCGGTTTTATAAGAGCAGGAACTGGGACGCCTCACTTTTTTGATTGGTCGACTGGGCGGAGAGCGCGCCGGAGCTGGGACACGCAGCTCCTCCATTGGACCGCCTCAAGGCTTCCTGGCAGCACCTGAGCCACACGCATTATCTGTCAGCAGGGCGTGAGCTCCCCTCTTATTAAAACAAAACGCTGAAAACCTAAAGGGATAAACTGGGAACAAAAAGAATAAGTGTCCGGTGTTCGCTGCTGGGAACGGGTAGACGCAACAGCGTGGAACAAAATGTGCAACTCCAGATTCGGTTCAGTCTGCCGCAGGTCCCTGACGACTCCAAGGCGACACCGTGTGGCGGATGTGGGAATCACAGCGCTTTGCTGTTCAAAATCGAAAGCAGTTAGTTTTCGTATCACACGAAAATGAGATCCCATCATATGAATTATGATGAATACGTTCTGGCTCTAACAAGGCACCTTGTCGTGTACTCTGTCCTGTTGTAGGCTTCTCATGCTTATCCTGAATGAGATCCGGTTGAATCTGAGGTCCAGTTTTGACTGCTTCTGTTTTATTTTCTATCGACCAAGTCAGCTAAAATTACACACGTGAAATGGGTTCTTAGATGGCGTTTAGTAGGCCTACTTGTGAGCCTAAAAGAAAAGTGGGGAATTAGTCAATGATCCTCATTTGTACATCTAACCACGTGTCCCTAACTTTATTTAGCTTTGATTAAACTGAAAAAGGAGTGCTGAGAAATGTAGGCTCTTGTCTGACGCGTTCATGGACTGAAAATGTCGACATAGTTCTTGGTTTCGAGTGATCAACCCGCTGATTGATTGTTGCATTCATACTGTTTTCACTGCTCTCTGCATGCCTAAAGTAGAATTGAGTGTTTCCAACCTAAAATAACGCATTATGTTAAATTTCACTCACCACTTTATTTTAATAACATGTTAGTTAATGGTAAATAACCTATTACTGATAGAATAATAAATATAAAAGCCTGTATTTTTAATTTTATGCCCAAGACGACAGATTAGTTTGAACAGTTCAACCATCTCAGTGATTTAATGAGGAATCTCGTCAATAAGCTTCTTCTCTTTCTGGTCTGTTTTTGAAACTCTTTTCATTCTTGTTCTTTCAAAAACAGCTTTTTCTTGCTATTCTTTTGTAAAAGTGCTGCGATAATTGTTTCCCCAAGGAATGTTTCTCCCACCTGAGCTATTAATCTATGCAACTCCTCCAGAATTATTAATTGGCTGCTTCTATGACTAATGCTCTCCAATCATGACTGTCCAATCATTTGTTGGCATGTTTGAAGTTGAGTCGTAGTGTTTCCAGTCTACTGTTTCTCTAAATCACTGTCCCCATAGAATACAGCTGTTTTCACCTTAAAAAAGGTGAAAACAAAATGCTGGATTAGTGAGTTAATCGTGCATGATCGAAGCCTACGTTACAAAGTTTTGGAGTACGATCTCTGTCTGTGTAGCCCAGCTGTTCCTGAAATTAAAAAGACTGAGGTTAAAGAACAAGAGCCCTAAAAGAGTGAAGGTTTCTGCATCATGACTTCTACCTAACACCATCACCTGGCGCTGTGTTTGTTGAAGGGGGAATTAAAGCTCTACAGGCAACGCTACTGCACACAATCTGTATCCCCCTGAGAATACTCAGTCTTGGATTTAAAGTGGGGATTCACTATTGCAGTTCCTCCTATCTTTTTACATAAAATCACCTTTTTAAATGGCTGCATTCATAAACAAGTCCTGACTGTTCCATGTGTCTTATTAATTAATGAGGACAAGAGTTCTCATTTTACGTACTTGAGTCTTAACATTGCTGATCTTTCTGCACATCATAATCATCATTAGCATCTCTAAAATAGGATTTTACACTTAGTTCTCTCTCTCTCTCTGCAGTGCCACCCGCTGGACTGAGAGCACTAGAGCAGGGGTGAAGATGAGAACACACTGCAGAACTTTGATAAAGACTACAAGGTACTTCTAGGTATTCTTGCCCAAATCTACTCTACATACCCAGAACCAATCACGGAGAAGCATTTACTTCTTATGCTCCACTTATCTGAAACAAAGAAGACTGTAAAAGAGTTCCTTTAAATCAAGATTTAAAAACCTATGTGTTTAGAGTTGCCTTTCAATGTTAACGTTGAAGTTTGTAGTCCATTTTTTTCTTATATCTTAATCTGCTGCTACTATACCACTGCGATGTTTTACATTTTACACATTTTCTTCCCAGGAGGTAAAGGGACTTTGCTGGCCCACCTTATAAAGCTTTACTGGCTTAATTCTTAATGGTTAATATCTAATGTCATAATTTATTGAGAGGAAAGCCTCAGTACCACAAGTGGGACAAGGAGATATTGTTTCCTGTAAATCCTGGTGTCTGAAATGTTGAAAAATCAGTTCAGCTCAATAGATTCCAATCAGAATATAATGATCCGGCAAATCTAATTAGCTGCATGATTAGCTTTTATAATATAGCAAATACTAGTTTTGCAAATGAAACCCTGCACTTATAGAATCAAGACATCATTGTAGCACAATTGCTCTGACAACCTGAAGCTGGCCAATGGACTTCTACAAAAATTCATGAACTGCTAAAAAACAAAGCCAGTGATTCCTAGCAGAAGGGAAAGGGTTACAAAGCTAGCTGTAAGGCTTTGGGACTCAGGGAGACCACAGGGAGACACACTGTCTACGCATGGAGATAACATGGAACAGTGTTGATCACTCCCAGGAGTGGATGGGTACCAAAACCGAGTTAATGGACGATTCATTCACAACAGAACCAAGAGAAACATCTCTGCCTCGATGAACTGAGCTGCTTAAGTTAAGGTCAACAAGGATCTGCAACACAATTTGTGAAAATTTCTATGGACTGACAGGACAAAAGAGACTTTTTGGAGGTATGGTATCTTTACATCTGGTATAAATCTAACAAAGCTTTTGAGAGAAAACCCCATCATACAAACACAGTGGTCTGTGTGACGCTATGGGGCTGCCTTTTGGTTTCAGGATCTGGATGACTTGCTGTAATCGGTGGACCAGAAAATCCTGTAGAAGAATGTCCGACCATCAGTTTGTAACTTTAAGCTCAAGCACACTTGGGTTATTCAGAAGCAAAATTATCCAGCAAATCCAATCCCAAATTAGTCAAAAAAACAAGTTTTTTTTTTATCTGATGTTTGCTTGAGTCAAGAATTAAAATCCAGTTCAGTTTCTGTTGTATGACCTTAAACTGGACCTTTATGGTAGAAAACCATTCCAAGTATCAGCGATTAAAAATTCAGCCAAATAAATAACAAATAAATAAAAATCCTCCATGATCTGTGATGTAAAAGACTCATCGTTAGATATTACAAATGCTTGACGGTAGCTATTGCTGTCAAGAGCTGGTGCATATAGTTAAAAGGTTTTAGGGAGCAAATATTTTGTTTGAAAAGCTTATTGCTCTTAACAGAAGAAAAAAAAATCATCATTTTAAAACCAGCTTTTGGTATTTACTCAGGTCATCTTGGTCCAAAGATAAAATGTACTTTTTTTGTAAGGAAGGTGAGGGGCAATGCCTTTTTATGGCCCCGTACCTGCTAACAACACAACTAAATACGCGATTGCTTGACTACTGAGAAGCTCTTCCTAGCCCCTTAAATGACTCCTCAATAAATCCAAATGGGCAGGAAAAGGGTTTAGAAGAAGATATTAGGTATACCCTTTTTGAAATACTAATGAAATATTACCTGAGAATGTGGTACAGCTTCTGGACTTTTGTAGAAAAAACCCTCCCTGTACACACCAATAAAAAAGTATTCTTTGATAATATTGATCAGGAATCTTTTGAAAACAAATGTTTTTGGCACTTTTAACCACATTCCAGATGCACCAACATAGGGGTAAAATGGTTGAACAACACAAACTAAAGGACAAGAAAGGGTTTACAGTGTTAAAGAAGAACAAGGTTCTTTTTGTGACCTGCCTTCTTTTGCAAAAAATGTTCTGTCATTCAGGCCATGTTAATTTGAGTACTTGGGCAGACTGGGACCAGACTTCCTTTTTTTTTTTGTTTCTTTGTAGATGTTTTACCTCCTCCAAAACGTTTCTTTTGCTCTGATAATGGCCTGTGTTGTTTCAGGGGGATAATTCATGGTCGAAGCAATGCCACTGAAAGGGTCGCCATTAGTGATGCAAACGGCTGGCCCACTCTTATGCCCTGGGAGTCGTCTGGGTCAATCATTGTTAACGTGAGAGCTGCTTAAAAACAACAGTTCAGTTACTCAAAGCCATCTATTACAAGTACTGAGGAAGATTATCTAATTGCCAGGTGCAATTGCTTCAAGCTTTCATAGTTTAGGATCCCTTTGTTAAAAAAAAAAAAAAAAAAAAAAAAAACAGGTCAGAGGCAGAACATTGCTGCTGTAAAATTCCCAGCTCTCGGAAACTGTGAGTTTTCCTGTGTGCTCGCACAGACAAAACATGTCGAGCTGACACAGATTACTCAGTGTCAAATCTGCCCGAGGGCATGGTGCAAGCTGCTTCACCAGTCTGTTGGGAGTTTTCTGTCATATGAAACCCAATATTTAAAGAGGAGAACTAAAGGACTCATGTGGGAGAAAACGTGGCCAACAACAAAGTTTCTACATGTTTGCTTAGATTTTGTTCTATGAAATACACATAGATATAAAATAAGGCATTGTTGAAGAAAACATTGCAAACTTTATTAGGAGATCTGCCTTTGAAGTTAAACAAGAATTTTAAAAACTAATTTCACACAAAAATCAAGGAGTTTTGATTATCAGCATTTGGTAAAGTATAAGGCACTTTTTGGAAAATGTATGTCTGAATGTTGATTGGTTTCTGCACTGCCACTGAAAGCAAGCATTCAGTTAAATCATTTAAAACCTGGGAAGGATTACCCACGAGGAAATTAAAACTGTGAAGGTTTTCCGTAAGCATTCAGCGATGCAGGCATCTTGAAAATTATGAACATGTCTCTGCAAAGCTGTAAATCTTTGCATGCAGTTGTGGAAATATTGTTTCTAGTTTCTAATCTTCTTCATTGGTTTGAAAATCTTTCATTTAATTGATAAAGCTAAAAAGGATTGTTTTATCAAAAATCCTAAGCACCATCTGTGACTCTTGCAGATCAGGTTTGTAGATGTTTAAACCTGAACACATCACTGCGTGGAGAAGACGTGCTGATACCGCGGGAATCTGACGTAAGCTATATCACAAAATGCGCATGATATGATCACTCTCACTAGGTGAAGGACTTATTGTGTGTTTCGTAATGTTAATGCTATCTAACAGTAACATATTAAATATATATATTTTACTTTTCAGGGAAATGTTTTCCTCACATAGCATTATTATTTCTGATGCCCAGATTTGTGCAGTATTAAGGGTTGCACAAAACTGAAAAAAATGACTGCACCAGTTATCAGGATATGTTTTTCAAGAGGCATGAAGTGTGATTAACATTATTTTCGATAGAATGAAATAACAACTATGGTAAGTATTGGTCACAGCGAACAACCACACTGCTTTGTCCTGATTAAATTATGATCAGATGCAGCTGAAAGACTGAAAAATAACTGATTTTAATAACAAGAGATTGCACACAGATTTAACTAATGAGGCTATACCAAATGGCTAATGGCAAAAATAACAGGTGGATAAATAACAGGAGGACATCAGGGCCTATTTTTCTCACTCTACTGATTTCTACTGTTCTCCAGTCTACTGTTCTCCAGATTTGCATTGCATTGCATTGAAATGACTGTTGTCATTTCAGCTTTTAACTTTTTGCTCTCTCTCTTTTTTCTTCATAGTAGGTACACCTGGTCTGACGTTCTGTTAGCTATGACATAATCCAGAGAAGACAGATCACCCGCTATTACCATCTAATGTAGAACAGATTACTGCATCAATGTGTGCTTCTGTGCTTGTTTGTCTGTCTCTTTCTGTCTTTGCTCTGTCTTCTGTAACCCCCAGTCAGTCGAGGCAGATGACCGTTCATACTGAGCCCGGTTCTGCCGGAGGTTTTTCCTTCCCGCTAACGGGTGGTTTTTTCTTTCCGCTGTCGCTCCATGCTTGCTCAGTATGAGGGATTGCTGCAAAGCCATGGACAATGCAGACGACTCTCCCTGTAGCTCTACGCTTCTCCAGGAGTGAATGCTGCTTGTCGGGACTTTGAAGCAATCAACTGCTTCCCTTATATAGGAAATTTTTGACCAATCTGTATAATTTGATTGAATTTGACTTTGTAAAGTGCCTCGAGATGACATGTTTCATGAATTGGCGCTATATAAATAAAATTGAATTGAATTGAACATCAGTATAAGATCTGGAAGAAACTGTTTCTTATAAATAAAAAGTTCAATGTCAGCTTTGTGTGATTATGTGCAGCAAAGCAGTATATATATATATACACACATATATATATATATATATATATATATATATATATATATATATATATATATATATATATATATATACATATATATATACACACATATACATATATATATATATATATATATATATATATATATACACATATATATATATACACACATATACATACATATATATATATATATATATATATATATATATATATATATATATATATATATATATATATATATATATATATATATACTGCTTTGCTGCACATAATCCCAATAAAACACTTGTTGTTTAATAAGACCAACTACTCTCTCAGGGTATGTATAATTCTGCAAGGCACTGTAAAACACATAAAACAAATTATCAAAATGACCACATGCATGGAGATATATGTCCCAGAGAGGGTATTTGATCTAAATAATGGCAGGGATTTTGTGAAACGTAAACACATTTTTAATATAAGGAGGACAAAACAGAACTATAAGTACTATGTTAGCTAAGACTTACTAGACAACATGTGCAAATATTTTCAGAACTAATTGATTTGAGCTCAATTTGCCCTTAAAATTATAAATATCAGACATTGAAAAGATGTACTAAAGAAAAGTGCAGTAATGTTATATTCCAGCAGAGGGCAGCAGCTGCTCACATAAAATTTAATCTGGCACAGTTTGATTCCTCTTGGACAGGGGACAGACCTCCAGAGGCGCTACCCTGCAGCTGTCAGACACACCTGAATAAAATGGTTGAATTCCCTCATCGGTAACGGATTCAGCTCTGCAGAGGCCTGGCAGCCATTCATTTGATGCAGATGTGTTGGAGAAGGGATCCATCTGAAGATAGCAGGACAGTAGCTCTCAAAGACGGTGACCCCTGCTTTTGGAGTTTAAGGGCCGTACTCAACATTTACTTTGAAGGATCATGGAACACAAACTGCTTTATCAAACTCAAACTAAAATGAAAGTCTGAAGTGACTGGGTTCAGATATTTTTTTCCCTTTATAACTCAGGATTTATTATTTTTTGCATCTTCCTCCCTGGTTTCTCTTTGTCAGTCGGAGGCGCAAATTCTCAGAGGAGTATTTTAAATTTACTCCTCTTTTGAGTGCGTCTCTTCCCTCCTTCCTTGAAGCTCTGTCACTCACTTCATCGCATACGGTGATGAATAATCCTCCACACTCCTTGCACCCTCACCCCATTCAGCCTCTCAACAATTAGGCTCTAACCTCCGTGCTCTCTCCGCCGGCATATATCACCTCGTCCTCTAAGACACAGGACAACACTTCACCTTAAAAATTAATAAGGCTGACAACATACTTGCCACTATTTCAATGCTCAGCATGTCCTCTGTGACTCATCAGTCCAGCTGTAAATCAGGCCAGGAGCAGCCTCAAGGGATAATGTTCCTCCAAAGCTCCTTCACAGCATTTCATGTGGGGCATCAATAAGCAAACAATTTGCAGTAACACTCATTGACAGAGCAACATGAAAAAATATTGATGTTTTTTAAAAATGAAAATCAACATGAGGAAAAAGCGTGCACATTTCCAGATTTTTTATTTTTTTTGGTCTTCTCTCTTGTGCAGCTTTGAGGGTGAAGGCAGAGCAGCATGAGGCATCATGGGTTATATTTAATCCAGACTCGCTGGTCTTTGGGGATAATAACTTTTTTGCTCCATTCCAGGACTTGTCTGTCATCTTGACATGGCAATATCTCCCGACTCCACTGTTTCATAGTCAGTTTCATTTATTTCCAAACACCATTTCACACCCTGCTGGCTTTAACTAGGTATTATAGAGAAAGTGGGGAGTGCGCTGCAGATTGAATCGTGACAGAGACAACAACGGCTCTGGTGAAAAATAGGAGAATATTGGAATTTACAGAGTTTATAACTAAAAAGTGAACATTTTCTCGCCATTCTAAACTGTAAGACTCATACTTAATATATATGCCTTTATTATTTAAGTTTTTTTTAATGATTGGTGGATTTATAGTCATCAAATTCATGAAAGTTTGTTGACTGATTTATCAATTATGTGCTATTTGCAGCCAGTTTTGATGTTTATGCCTCCTTGCTTCAACTAAATTTTTGTACACTTTCATAATTATTTTAAAAATTTTATTAAATAAAGAAAACATCAAAATAAGGTGAGCTCATGACCAGCCAATACGCAAGTAAAACCCGATCTGATGTTTCTGGTCATGCTTTAATTTAATCATGAAAATATCAATAGTGATACATTGCACACATAAAAAAATTAAACAACAGCAAAACTATAAATATACCAATATACATGTGTGCTTTTTTAATAAAATGTGTAATAGAGCAAGTCTCTATGTGCTGCCTAGGAGGAAACAAAAAGGCATGTCAAATCTGGTTAAAATTTTTAATTTCCACAAGTTTTGAAGACATTAATTATTTAATAAATATTTTTTCCCTTGAACATGATATCTATATTTCATTTAGAGTCTATTTTAGTAAATTATCAGTCGATTGAAACCCAAAGATCCTGAAGAAGGAGCTGCACCTGATGCAATAAAAAATGCCCAAAGTGAACTTTAACCAAACAGCTGGGTCAACTTTTACACGACACAACCAGGCACTGAATATGAATATTGGCCACTAGGTCCAAGGTAATGGAGAGTGTTTTATTATTTAGATTTTTTTTGTGAGCTCTCTCTTTTCTCCATTTTCTGTATTCTTTTTGGTTTTCAATGATTCTGTTTAGTTTTGCTGTTAATGTGAGAAAAGACTCACAAGCTGCACAGTTAAGCAAAACAACCATCAGTGAGGATGTTTATCCAATGTCCAAGGAAGACATGAATTCAAAAAGGACTTTGACTCTTTTCATCAGGGTGGTTAGTTGTATTATTGTTTATTTTGTTCTAAATCTATTTTGTCACTGTCACACTGTTTTAAGGAGACACCTAGTTTTATATTTCCCTAAATAAAACTTTTCCATCACTGCTTGTCATCATTTCTAGGGAGCTCACCTGGCCGTTAGTGCCACCTCTAACCTTTGTCATCATTTTGGTTTAAGTTAAGTTAAAGGTTTATCTATTTCTTGACATTCTGTCTCCATCACTGTCAACTAGTGTCTGGGTACACACACCCTTTAGTTGTGATGTTATGATTATTTCTCAATTTATTTTCTTCTTTTTTTGTTTTGTTGTGGTAAAAAGATAACAATGCCATACAATAAGGCATATTATCCTGCTTGCACTTTTTCATCTTTAATTTTAGTGAATGCTTTTGAACTTAATCTCTGTTCATTTGTACTTGCTTTGCAAATCTTAACACTGACTGAAAAAAACATCAAACCAAGTACAAACTTAAAAGTTATCGTTCTCATTATGAAAATAAAATAAAATCTAATATGTTGATGCCTGTTAAGACCATTTTGGTGTTTCTAGTTTCTAGTTCTTCCATGTAGTGTATTTAATTAAAATGCCACCCGATATCCAGGATATGGACTAAATACATATCCGGCTTGCCATAAGCACCCTATTACTGTTGCAGTATTACTGAAAGCTCTGTGAGTTGCTGATTATCAACAAGTGGGTGGGTTTTGAACCTCCTGCATGTCATTATTACTAGACAATTTAGCATTAGGCTCCTGTGTAATGGATACGCTTGTGGCTCACTTATTTTCTCTTTTAGTGCTCAACATACAGTAATAACAAGGCATCTTATTCTTCTTAATCTGCGTCCCTGAGAGTGTTGTCGTACCAAATAGCTTTTAGGAGATATGAGCTACATGAACTAAAATTGGTCATATGGAATAAACAAACGTTGAATTTGCTCTTACCAGGTTTTGGGTTTGGTAACATTATTACGGCTTTGAACAGAGAATATTAAAGAGACATTTTAGGAAATTTGCAAAAAAAAAAGTTAAAAAAGGACTTAAGTGGAAAATATCTTACCTTTAGTAGATAACTGTTGTTGATTTAGTTGAAATCCACATTAGCAGCTCCTACAGGCTAATGCTAACGGCTTTTCGAGAAAAAAAATCCTCTAATGATGATTACTTCAACAGGAAATATAGTTAGGAGGAGGGTGAACAGTGACACAGTTGCTAGAACAATTGCCTTGCAACGAGAAGGCCAAATCCCAGCCTGGGGTCTCTGTATGGACTTTGCATGTTCTCCCTGTGCATGCGTGGGTTCTCTCCAGGTACTCCGGCTTCCTCCCACAGTTCAAAAGCATGACTGTTTGTTCAACTGTATACTCTGAAATGTTTTTTTTTCGTATGAGTGTGTGTGCATGGTTGTACATCCTTTGTGTTTCGGTGTTGCCCTGGAATAGACTGGGGACCTGTCCAGGGTGTACCCTGCCTTTCATCCAATTACAGCTGAAAATAGGCACCAGCCACTCCATGGCCCTGCAAGGATAAGCAAGTATAAATGCATGAATGAATAGATGTATATAGTTTGGAGACAATCCCTCACCTCTGATATTCCTGTGTTGAACATGAATTGAGAACCAGATATCAAAGCCTTTCTGGTCAGAGTAACTCCCTAAATTAGGCAAGTTTGTCTAGATTGCATTATGGTTGTTTTAGGATGGTGTCAGGTGGTTGCTTGTTGAGGAGTTTTGGTCCTGCTCTCACCACCCTCTGTCCCTCAAGTTCTGGGGATATCCCCTTATCTATTTGTTGTCCCCCATGTCAATCATTCTGACACGCTTGTGTAACGCCAGTCACGTTCCTTGTTAATTCTGCTTGCTGGCTGCGCATGCGCACGTCTAGTGTTTATGTATCCAGTTAGCTTAGCGGTTAACTTCGGTGTTAGCCGTTCACTGAAGCTCCACTGCCACACCGTAGACTTTGAACATTGCTGAGAGTCGCAAGAAGCGAACTGCGTACAAGTTTATGAAGAAATAAGACAGAGTGGATTTGGGAGATTTTTTTCAAGTGAGCCCACTGAGGAGCGGAAGAGTAGTTAAGACGGTCTTGCGCATGCGCAGTTACTCAAAAAGGGACTTGGAGAAACTTCCGGAAAACTCGCAGACCCGAACTGGCTGAATTTTTAGGGGAGGAGACGGAAGAAACAGCAAGTGGAGCAAATAAACACAGGTGAAATGAGTAAAGACAATTTGGCTGAAGGAAAGGGAGGACAATGAATTGGCAGGGGCAGATGGATAACAGAGGCTCTGAATACGTCTTTTCGGTAAGGACTCTATAGCCAAAGCGAAAGTGTGTCCGCGGTCACCATAAGTGCATTCCGGATAGTGCAGTAGTAGGTAGAAAAAGGAGCCTGTCTGCTTCCTATTGCTTTGGAGTCTTGCCTTGTCCCTCACTGGCACTAAGGAGCTATAAGCAATCCCACAATCCTTTGCATGGCATGATGTATAAGCACAGCTCACCTCACAGAAATTAACTAAAATGAGAAGAGAGCACACACCTTTTAGTTAAGTTTTGGAAGGCTGTAGGCTCTGATTTGACTCGCATCATGCATGTGCGTTTCGGTTTGAGTAATGACGTAGGAGTTAAAAGGCTGTCCGAAATTGGCACAGCAGTCCAAAGCTCCTTTCCTCCCCATGATGGCGTTCTTACTGTTGACTTCATGAAAGGTCAAAGAAGCTGGGAACAGGAGCTAGGAGCTATAATTACACATTTTTGGATGGAGCCAGAATCTAACAGGGAATATGAGGAATGGCCAGACATGAGGGAATATTCTTAACTAAACTAAGGAGGAGCCAGTAGGAATTAGAGATCCAGCAGAACTACTGAAATCACAATGAACATAAGCTGAACAGGGACAAATCAGATACAAAAATACACTACAAACATAAATACTAAACAGAAAACTAAACTAATGACAGAAACAGGGATCTACTAAAAAACAATTCTAAAAGTGCAAAAAATAAACAGACCGCAAGATCCTCAGGGAGCTACAAGAAGTAATCAGACTCCTGGGGATCCTGACAGATGGCAGAAGTTTGATCTGGTCTTAGCCACAAATTAGCTTCAGTCTTAATGCCCAACTAATCTGGATTTATATTAAACAAAGAGTTGTTTACTACAGAACCTAACTTTAAAAATCCTGAATCATCCTTTTAATATTCTCTGATAACCTCATTAGAATATTGTTTCTTTGGTTCACACCTGACCAGAGCAAATACAACATTCACTGGCACAATATAACCACCTCCAAACTGTTTCTGATGTTGGCATAAATGGCTGCTGCTTGTTGCCTCATTAATGCCCATGATCGCCAACAGAAGAGCTAGTGAGGGCAAAGCAAACACAGGGACATGTGATAGGCAGGCTGAGTACAATAGAGCTGGGAGTATATATCCCAGCAGAGAGATGAAAAGTTCTGGCAGTGAGTGTCTGTGGAGAGCAGGTATAAGTAGGCGGAGTGACAGGTGAGCTGGTTTGAGTCTGATTACTGCAAAGGATGGAACTAATCAAGATGGCTGAGGAGAGTGGAGTAGAGAATGGAGGGAAACAGTCCAAAAAACCTAAACAAAAACCCAAATCATGACACCTTCAGGGGTAGCTCATACTAAATAGGGATGTAACAGTAAATGTATTCCTCTAAGTACAATAGTTACACACATTTGCACTTATAGTCAGATGAATACATGTTTTTCTTTCTTTCTGTTGAGTACAACAACAGAAAATAATGAGACCCGCCATCTAAAGCAGTCCACACCAAACTAATTCAAAGAATGGTTGACAACAATGACAAGCCGGAGGTTCACGATAAACCATCTTGCTGATAATGAGTAGTAGGCAGAGTTTTTAGATAATACAGCATTTAGTGGTGTACTTATGGCCAGCCATTTGTTTTCATATTCTATATATTTGATATCAGGCATTACTTTCAATGAAATATGCCACCAGGAACCACCAGGATGCTTAATAATCCCCACTAAATTCCTGACAAATGCAACGCAGTCTTGAATTCTGAACTGTCCCTTTAAGAAACATAATGGCGGAATTAAAACCAGGATAAAAAACACCGCCATTTTAAAAATGAAATGCTATTCAGCTAAAAAAATAAAAATAATAATAATAATTTGAATCCTATCAGAAATAAATACCTTCTCCTGTCATTTATTTTGTACAGCAGTGAAATTCAAAGGGTGAGACGCTTCTGTCATTTATTAACTCCTCTCCAGGAACAGCTCTCTGACGCCCACAGGGGCCTTTATTCATGGATGTGTGTGTTGCGTTGCCAGCAGGTGGTCCTGCCCATAGCTGGGTGGGTGAGCGTGGTACAGTCGCTGCTGCCACTGCTGCTGACATATCAGAGCTGTTTATTAAGAGGATGACAACTCTATCAAGCCCCATAAGCGGGCCCTCGTGCACAGGAGTTCTTTTGTTACTTTCAGCGAAGGTGTCATCAATCTTGCTGCCATGCTACTCTCTTGAGCTGTTGATGGCAAACACGATTCCTCCCTTTCTGCCTGGCCTCTCCCGCCTCGCAGCCTGGATTCAGGCGTAGCGAGGGGGAATCGGGTTGATAGGAAGACTTTCCCCGAGAGTGCCTGTTCCTGACAGGCGACAGGGCGGACCGCTTGGACACCAGGGGTGGATATATGGGACCGTGTAATGAAAAGACGTTGACAGGACCTGCTTGCTCTGTAATGAAGGTCCTCTTGAGCGGTGAATAGATACACACATCTTTCACACTTTTGTCCTCCTGCCTTTCCCACAGAAACAGTCTCATCCATTTTAAACATAAAAAGCGAGAGAAGGAGCATCCAAGACAACGGATCATGGTGTTAAGAATTTACATCGCTGTGAAAATTTTTTTTTTTACCCCCGCACAGACTTCTTTTGCTTTTGCTTTTTTTTTTTTAAATCACACTTGAATGTTTCACTCAGGTTATTATCAAACTATAATAACCTGAGTAAAGATTTTAATGATTGTTTCATTAAAATGAATTCAAACCAACCTGGCCTGTGTCAAAAAGTAATCTCCTCCTATACTGAGATTAACCAAATTTTTTTGGAAAGCGCTGAATTTCACTCCTCAAAATGACTTAAATTTATTTGACAACATGAAGTAAGCTAAAGAATCTCAAAAAGCTAGGGAACCACACTGAGAACCGTTATCCACAAATGCAAAAAACACAGAACATTGTTGAATCTTCCCAGGCTGACCAACTAAAACCACACAAAGCAAAACTTCAGTTATGGTCAGTGTTAATGAGAGACTTGGTAAGAACGGCATCCATGGGAGAGCTTCAGGGCCAACGCACCTGCTGACCAAAAAGAAAACAACGATCTTTCTCACTTTTGAGAAGAAAAAAGAAAATATGGATGATCCCTACAACTTTTAGGAAAATATTCTGTGGACGGTAGAGTTAATGAAGGCCTGCCTCCCATTATTTCCTGCGCGAGACTAACACAAGGTCCAGAAAAAGCAACATGACATCGGGGTGGTGGTAGTGTGATGCTCTGGGGCTGCTTTACTGCTTCAGGACATTGAAGACTTGCCGTAATTGATGGGACCATCAATTCTGCTCTCCTGCCAAAAGTCCTGAAGGAGAATGTCAGCCGGTCCGTTTGTGATCTTAAAGCAGCCTAGTTGAGTATTTTGACCACAAAAAGAAAAGAAAAAACAACCACATATTCATCTTCAAATAAAACAATATGTGGCAAGTGTTCATCCTGATAGTGTATACTTAGTCCTTTTGTAGACCGAGAAGAACTTTTCACCATCAGCAGACATAAACATTGTCTCGATATCTGCCAGCGATACTGCAGAACTATCAGAAGGCAAAAATATGATATATATATATATATATATATATATATATATATATATATATATATATATATATATACAGTATATATACAGTATATATATATATATACAGTATATATATATATATATATATATATATATATATATATATATATATATATATATATATATATATATATATCATATTTTTGGTCTTGTTATGGTAAATATACACAAAACCGTTTTGTTTACAAAAAATAGAGAAAAAAACAAAGTGTAAAACACAGAAATAAAATATGCCAACAGGGCGCAATAATTTAACCAGAAAACCTTTGCATGTAACCAGAGTGAGCTACTCATGTAGACATTTGCAAAGTATTAGTACATGACTAGGCCCCTTTAACCCTTTAAGCCCAAAGACACTAGGGTTATAAACTGGGCAAATGATCTACCACACAACAGCAAGTCCTCCTATGAATGGATAAAAAATGCTTTGGGTGATTGAGATGCTCTGGTGCGACCTTTAACGCACCGTTTGTGCTCAAAAACCAACATAATTAAAACAATTCTCCAAAGATGAGACGGGCAGAATTCCTCCACAATAATTTAAAAGGCCCCTTCGTAAGTTATAGTAAATACTCGATACCAGCTTTTGGCACCAAGTCTGGCCCAACCAGGTGATAGTTTTAGACGGCTTTCTCAATCCTCACTTTCTCAATCCTTTTATGAATAAGTCATTTAAAAACTGCTTTTGTATTTATTCAGGTCATATCGGTCTGATATTAAAATTTGTTCGATGATCTGAAACATTCAAGTGTGGAGCAAACACATTTTTGCACTATAAATGCAAAGACATGCTGTGAATTTTTATTTTAAAAAGCAGCTAAGCCTGTTTTGCATCCAGGATTAGAAAATAAATCCTGCTCTCAGCCCATGAAGATGCAGCTGAATTTTCACCTTCTTTCTGTCAGTGTTATTCAAGAGTCTGCACGGCTCAAAGTGATGGACTATGATGTATGTACTCCACTTAAGCATCGACTGAGGTCACAGACTCCATAAACGTCTCAGGCAACTCTGATATTTTAATCTCTTTTTAGTTGGGAAACGTTGGACCTTTGCCCAATCAATACGCAGGGCAACAGCCTTGCCAAGACACCTCATGGTAACTTTTCATTGTTCTGTCTGGAAGCCGAAATGTCAACCAGAAAAGCACCACTCAAACTGAAGCTGAAATACGGCTGTCTGCAGTCAAAAACATCCCTCTTTTATGACCCAGAAGCTTCTGACAATAACAAACACAGAAAATGCCAAAAATGCCCGAGGAGGAAGAGTAGGGGAGGGGGGGGGGGGGGGGGGCACAGACTGACACCTGAAATTTTCTTTTTTCTGCTCTCAAATCAAATCCAACCTGTTTAATTCATCAGTCAACAATAGCTCCCAAATGGTGGAGTGGAGAGAGGGAGGTGGCGGTGGGGGGGCGCGGCTCCCTTTGTGTGCGAACGCAGCCAAAAATATCAAGACGCTCTCTCACATTAACATTGCTAATTTGTTTGCCAATGGTTTCCAAGGCGCCGAATAATTGGCTGCGAGATATTGTTTGTTCAGGTGTTCCACATAATTGAATCCTGCATTGAAAATTCTGCGGATGAATGTTGGAGGAATAGTGAAAAGAAAAGAAATCGGGCACTTTGTCATACATTGCCTTTGAAACCAAGTGATTGGTGTAGATTAATTCTCATCCCAATAGCGACAAGTCGTGATTGCTGCACATTAATTTTCTGGCTAATGTACAACAAGCGCACGTTCTGAATTATAAGGGGGGAAAAAACCCTCATGTTCACCAGTTTCCAATTAACGTCCTGTTGTTGAAGCTCCTTTTGTGGACCTTTTTTTTTTTCTTCCTCTTTTGAGATGATACGCTTTCCCTTGCACATGCTGACCTTTTGAAACTCACAGATTGAATTCATGAGCCCATTATTTCCAACCAAAATGCTGCTTTTGTCAGCAATCTGCTGTGAGCTCTGCGCTGATAAGCATGTAAATGTGTGTTGCTACACAGTCGGGCCCCATGCGCACATGTGGAAGTGATATGGCGTCCAGCTGGACTCATGTGTTGACAGAGCCGGATGATGTATTTGATCATAGTTAGGTTGTGGGGAGGGTCATGCTGGGGTTTGATTTGGCTGCACGGTGCTGACCTAACGCCTTGGCTCAATCAGTCACCTTGTCCTCCCCTTGACTCCTCACCCTGTGATCCTCCGTTCCCACCCCAAAGGGCCCAAGAAAAACAATCCTGGCGCATGAGACCCTCCCTGCACTCCAACTCCTGTCTGGCCAGAAATAAATTAGACGTGGAATCAGAGGTTCTGTTTTTCTTGCACATTTCAAGCACAGGTTTCAAAGGAAGAGCGAAATGAAAAACTTAAAGCAAAAAGAAAAAAAGAATCAGAACTATAACTGCTTAAATCGTGACTGAAAATTTTATCTGCTAATGTTTGACCTTTAAGTTCTTAAAAAAAATACTTTCAGTTGAGAAAATAAACATTTTTAATCTAAAACAGAAGTTTGACTGCTGAGTTAAAAGGAAAAAAACAGTTTACAGGTCATTGTCAGCATTACTACACGTATAAAGCTGAAACTATGGAAAGGTTGTTTTTTTCTGCTCCAGATGGATCAAACGACAGCTTCAGGCCAGAATAAAACCTTCTTAAAGCCTACAGCTCCTCCTTAAAGCCTCCTTGGGTTACAAACTCACCCTAATCTGACCCAATAATTTAAATAAACTTATTTTTAAAGTCTTGACCATGGGTCTGCAACCTGTGGCTCTGGAGCCCCCTTTGGATCCTTTAATAATGTCTCTTAGGCTAAACTGAACAAACTAATGTTTTTAAAATGAGATAATAACAAATGCAAGTTTTATATTCAGTTTTTCAGTTTTTACATGAAATATTAGTTTTGAATTTCCACAACGGAATTACAAAACAGCAATCTTATTTTTTTGTTGATATTTTGTCATTAGATTGGAAACTGTATATGCTTTTTCCTTAAATCATTTCCACAAAATATCAACATTCCTTAGAAAGGAAAAATCTATCCATCCTCTTTTGGCAAATAGTTCATGTTTTTTTAATTCTAAAATTAAAAAGCAGAAATACTATAATTGTTCTTTAAAAGTGACAACATATTTCCTTTGAAATATTTATCAAACATTATAAGATGTATTTTATCAAAAGGTTCTAAATGAGTTTTAATGAGGGCAAAATTGGCTACTTAGATTGTAAAGGTTGCAGACCCCTGGTCTAGACTTTTAGCACAACACCTTTCACAATTATTGGCAATCCTGTTGAAGTAAAAATTCTCAAAATAAATTAATCTTTAGGGCAGTAATGTAATCTCACTGAAAAACATGTTAAAATAAACTCCTTCCCTTTAATTTGACAAAACCAGATTTTTTTTAGTGGGGAATAAAACACCACACGAAGAAAAAACTTTTTCATCAAGAATGGCAAAATGATTAGTATACTAAGCAATTTATTACAAAATTAATACAACCATTGTGTTATTTTTAAGTTTTTTACTCAGACGTTCTATTTAGTAACCCATGACTTTCTCTTTCCCTGGGGTATAAATAGGACGTGACTCAGAGGCCCATTTCTTTTAGCCTGAAACCACTGGGCTGGACGAGGACTCGTATTTATCTTGCCACCAAAAGAAAGGGTAAATAAAAGCCTTCATAGCTCGCAGAGAACTGCTGCGAAGATTGACATCTTAGGGTCACCAAGTCTTCATAACAACCATTAGACGCTTCATGTATTTCAACAGGTTGTGAAGCCAGAAATAAAGTATTTTTTCTGCCCCCATCAGAAACGTAAACTTAAGGAGTTTACAAGGACAGAAGCATGTGTTTTCTGTCCCAGAGCTCCAAAAGCAAAATAACACTTTTCTCTTCTTTCAGCTCTGTTTTTTATTTTTCTGTTATTTTTGAGGGAGGTTGTTGGATTGGGATTAGCGGAGCTTTCTTGACATGTCGTCTGGACAGAATGTTTTTCGGGTGTTTTTTCCAACAGTTATCTTGTGATTGATCAGTAATTTGAAGTTGGTGCATTTACTACGCTAACAAAGTGAGAATGACCGACGAGAACTTTGCAAGAGTTCTGCACTTGAAGTTTTGTCGGGTATGACATGTCCCGACCATAAACAGCTTTGCTCCTGCCACCTTGAATGAAAGGACTTATTTCTCTGTTCAATTGGCCTTAAATTTGGGTGTTGTGTTAACAAATTATCCTGGTAGGTTTGATGTGAAGAAACATGCTACTGTACTTACAAACCCTTAGGCCCACTGTTAGAGAAACTCTAGTGCTGCCAGCCTTTTTCTCTCTAAAAAGGCCTGAGAGCCTTGTTTGAGACTGCTTAGCATTATGAACTCTTTGTGATTGTGAACTTTACCAGAAACTTTTCGATGGGTCATCATTTGGGGTTTTCAGCAGGATCACAAACAAATGGGCAAATAAAAACTCAAATTGTTCCCCATACACAAAGCCATCCTTTTTTCATGGCTGTCTCAGTCATCTCAGGTCCTGTAGAAAACCTGTGGAGTGAGCTAAAGAGAAGAGAGCATAAGACAGGAGCCGGGAATCTGAAGCGTCTGAGGAGATTGGGCAAAAAAAAGATCTCTCTCCCTACATTCCTACATTGGACATCCTCGTGAAAGGCTATAGGAGAATTTAAAGGTCTGTCCTTCTGCCAAAGCGGGCATACAAAGTATAACAGCTAGGATGTTAATAAAGGATTCTGTGAAAATAAATTACGAGGCGTTTTTCACATCTTTACCAGGGCAGAAGTGTCTGTAAAATGTTTGAAATGGACACTTTTTCAGAATGTTTCAGATTTGAAACAGGCAGAACGGCTTACACAGATAGGACCTGACGCTATCTTCTTCTTACTCTAAACCTCTGCCAACTTGTGCATTTTCCAACCCTTGAGATTCCCAATTCTGCCTCTCCCTCAGGGTTTGTTGGCAAGAAGCTGTGCTGAAAAAAAATATATTTTTGCCAGCTTATCAGCTCTTTATGCATACTTAAAATCCAATACACAAATTGTGACTAAAGTCTGTTAATATCAACCAAAGGGCTAAGAGATAGATACTACTAATATCCTGCTGTGTCACTTTAAGCTTTAATTTTGTCTCAAATTCTGGGTTCCTTGGCATTGTTTTGATTTCCTGGAATACCATAAACATGATTCCCACTCAGAGATTAGCTGAGTGTTGACCAGTCTCTTTTATTTATTCCCTTGATTAAATCATAAGAGCTGTCTTTGTCTTGGCTAGGCATAAAAGCTGAAAGTATCTAGGATGAAACATTTTCATCACAATTTGCGTTGTGTAAAGCCCGGCCTAACACGTTTTACTTCTCGATGCGTTCTTTGAGCTGTTTCTAAGGACTTCTTTTTTTAATGGGGGTGTATACGGTCCTGCCAGGAGGGTCGGCGGATGAGGGGGGCTGATATCAGTGGGCACTGTTGCCATGGAAGGGTGTGCTTGTTCTGCGACAATGTCCGGTGGTACATGTTAACGTTATATCCGCTTGAATGCCACAACCCAAGGGCTTTGCAGTAGAAAATTGCACAGGAACTGGTGAAAGTTCCTGTAACAGTTGGAGAAAGAAGCTCCTCAAAGTTTCACATTTCTTTATTACTTTAAAAAAATGTTGAAATTCCAGGATTTTGCGATTCAAAAATATTAAACCATGATCAATTGCTTCCAAAATGTTTTACCTTTAATCTGACATACATCCTGCATTGTTTAACTGAAAAACAAAGATAAATAATAATTAAGAAAAAGGCAAAACCTGATTGCGCAAGTCTGCGCATCATTAAGATAATAGTTTGTACAATCTCATTTGATTCAATTTTAGCATCTTTGGAAGGACTCTATTAGCATCCCACATCTTTACTGGGTGATATCTTTCTGGGAGTGGTGGCCCTTGCCGAGGTTCTCTAAGTCTCTCAGATTGTGAAGACAGCTCTTGTCCACAGCTCTCTTCTTTTAATTTCATACCCAGGGTCCTTGCTCCAACACACCTGAATCCTATGTCTGAATTGTCTTCTCAGCATGTCATCAAGCTCTGCATGGGCATGGAAATTAGACATTTTTTAAAATTCACATCTTAAAGTTGCGGTACAGTTGCTCTTGAGGACCGGAGTCTGAGACCCTTTCCACACAGAGTCAGATTTATTTTGTACTCTGAATGGGCCGTTCCAAAACCTTGAGGGAAGTGGTGGCCTAATGGTTAGAGCAATGCACTTACACTCTGAGAAGGTTGCAAGTATCTGGTTTGATCCCTGCAGACTGCCACTGTGGGTCCCTGAGCAAGACCCTTATCCCCAGATTGCTCCCTGGGTGCTGTGATAACTGCCCACTGCTCCCCAAGGGATGGGTTAAATGCAGAAGACAAGTTTCATTGCAATGACAAATAAAGATTTTTTTTTTCTTTTGGTAGTTATTCTTTTGTTAGTTTTAACGTATGCTTGGACTTGCAAATGATGCTGGAAACCCTTTCCAGCACACACCTTACCAAGGTTTTTGGTCACAGGTGACTGATATTTACAACTCTGTCTTTCATCCTAACTCTTTAGACCCAACAAATGAACAATGGAGGAGACCATTGTCACATATAGAACACAACCACCACTAATCACCCACAGCTCCTGCAGAGTTACCGTCAGGCTCCATAACTTCCTGACTATATACATATACTGCCCAATAAAATAAAGGGAACACTAAAATAACACATCCTAGATATGAATAAGTGAAATATTCGTATTAAATACTTTGTTCTTTACATAGTTGAATGTGCTGACAAAACAATCACAAGGAAATTATCAATTGAAATCTAATTTATTAATCCATGGAGGTCTGGATTTGGCACCACACTCGAAATTAAAGAGGAAAAACGCAGTATATGTCAGAGACTGGGGTTGTGGGCCTGGTTACTTCTGCTCCATACAGGTTTTTCCACCAGAGGGCGTTCCTGGAGGCTTGATGACGGGCAGGACAGCTGCAGGTGTGCTTCAACACAGGTGTTGCTCATCCGCCTCATCTCATGAGCTGCTTAAGAGGAGAAGGTCACCAGTCTCTCTTCGCTGGATTTTTATCTCACATGATAACTTCTAGTCCTCCCTGTGCTCTGGCAGCTGCCTGTTTGGCTCTAGTGAGATTTCTTGTGTTTCGCTCTTCCAGGTGATTTTCAGAGAACCTCTCTGTGTGTGTGGTCTAGTTGAACTGTCTGAGTCATCTTCCATACTTACTGTAACCACTGCTCTTACACGACCTGCCCGCCCAGCATATATCAAGCCTCAGCCTCTCAACCCACAACCCCAGAATCCATTCACCTCTCCCAGGCGGACAACCAACTCACCTCAAAGTAATACAGCTGCCTGTTGTCTCATTTACTCCATCCTGTCCCGGTCTCATTCTCTCATCTGTTTCCAGAGCTCCTGATCACCCTCAGAGCCGCAGCAGTTTAGATCTCACTGATCTCCCACGAAGACGCGGCAGTCCAGATCTCACTTATTTATTGTTACTTGTTTGAAAGAATAAATATCCTTTATCTGATTCCTGGTTTTCTCCCGAGAAAACCATCTGCATGTGGGTCAGGAGCCTAAACAGAGCCATGACACCACAGGTGGATCCAACAAGTCAAAATGAGGCTCAGTAGCGTGTGTGGCCTCCGCGTGCCTGTAGGACCTCCCTACAACAAAGACAGTTTTGAGCATTTGTAACATCTCTGCAAGAATTGCTTTAGCTGAAGAATACAAATGATCAAATTAATATTATCATCATCAATGCAATTATATTGCCAGTTGTTATTGTCAGTTGTCATGATGATGGTCCCATTTTGGACTAATATCCTTAATATTCAATTCAATTCAATTTTATTTATATAGCGCCAATTCATGAAACATGTCATCTCAAGGCACTTTCCAAAGTCAAATTCAATCATATTATACAGATTGGTCAAAATATATCCTATATAAGGGAAACCAGTTAATTGCATCAAATCTTGACAAGCAGCATTCACTCCTGGAGAAGCGTAGAGCCACAGGGAGAGTCGTCTGCATTGTCCATGGCTTTGCAGCAATCCCTCATACTGAGCAAGCATGAAGCGACAATAATATCCTAATGTAATTAGACAACAACCAAACTAAACAAAAAATAAAATAAATGAAACCAGCAAATAAGACAACTGACTTGTTAACATATTTTATGTTTGTGGTCCTGTTTTCTTTGGATTTCGTTCGCTTGCAGTCTTTCTCTTTTGCTCATCACAAAAGAAAATATAGAAAAATAAAATTGCACGCGTTTTCCCCCCTAAACAACAAACCCAGCTGTGTGTATGAGCGACTGTCTGAATCTCCCGGTCTGATAATCAGTGACAAAGATGTTATAGCGTTGTGACAGGGTTCTATTTGCCATAACGGACATCTTCATCTGTTCACTTTGCCTGTGTTTTTATTCATATTTCTTTTGCAACTTATCAACTGCTGGCATCTGCATTGTTTCCAGGCGGATACACCGCAGTGGGCTGGGAATTCGGAGAATTCAGACAAGGCCACAGCAGCTCAAGCAGGTGGAGAAATGTAAGGGCTATTTATGGGGGGAAAGGAGAGGAAAAAAACAGGTAGCGTTGGAAAAAAAAAAGAGAAAACAACAAGAGTCCTCTCTACTTGACGTGTTTAGCAGACATGCTGTCAGACTCAGAGGTTAGAGGGGATGATTGTATCGACAGGCTTTATTTGCTGGTTATAAGTGAAAAAGAGTCAGAAAGCAGGCAGGAGCAGAAAATGCTTCTGATGCAGAAACACGCTATAAATCACCACATGCAGTTTGTGCCGAATGAAAAATGAAAACAAGAAACACCTGCTGAACGTGGCCAATTTTCCCAGCACTCTGTATTAACTCGAGCATATTTGCTCCATCAGATAACATGTCCAATTTAATTTGGCCCACATGGCTTTGAAGTAAATTTGCACTCGGCGTCATTGTCAAAAGGCAAAATCTCGAGTCCATTAAACTGTAAATACTTTGATTATGATTTATGAATATCATGTTTTAGCGTTTTCGCATGGCTGTGAGGTGCTTCGGCGTATGGGAAAGAGCGCAGGACTGCACAGCGTCATGGACAATGAACGGCGTTTGATTTAGCTCAGTTTTGTTTGCGCCAGCGTCGGTTTGTGTTTGGATCAGTCATCTGGATTTATAATAGTCAGATTACGATGCAGTGAGGGGCTGACAGATACATGTAAACTCTTTTTTTGTGTATATGACAATGTACAAACAGTTTCATGCCACGTATTTGAGCTTTTCGGTCTTCACTGCACACATTTGCACTTTCACAAGTTAAGTAGGGAATTGGGAGCACTGTTCGTTGGGTGCTGAGCTACTTTTATGTTAGAACGCCGCACAGATGAAACAACTCAGACACATCTTGTGCATTTGCACTCGAATCTTTTTCCCCCTTGTTTTGGGATTTTTATTCTGTTTTTTTTAGCTTTCACTGTTGATATTGCAATATTTAAGTGGATAGTTTGTTTTACTTCCTTTGGTCTCAGTTTATTATAGTAGTAATTATGAACAGCTGTGAAAAAAACAAACAAATCCAGGAATAGGTTTTTACCTTTATCCATTCTCTTTCAGGTTGTAGTGCGGCGGCTGCCTATTTCCAGTGGTCAGTGGATGACAAGGCAAGGCAAGGCAAGGCAAGGCAAATTTATTTATATAGCACAATTCAGTACAAAGACAATGCAAAGTGCTTTACATGATTAAAATATAGCAAAATAAAACAGAATAAAAGCAAGTAGGAATAAAATGTAGATAGAAAAAAAGAACAAAAAAGTGGTGATTCAGTTAACTAGAACAGTTGAAGGCAATCTTAAACAAATGTGTTTTTAATCTCGATTTAAAGGAACTCAGGCTTTCCGCACCTTTACAATTTTCTGGAAGTTTGTTCCAGGTAAGTGGAGCATAGGAACTAAATGCTGCTTCTCCTTGTTTAGTTCTGGTTCTAGGTATGCAGAGAAGGCTGGAGCCAGAAGACCTGAGTGGTCTGGAGGGTTGATACACAAGTGAGGTCATAGCTTCTTGTGAAAGTCCAATAAAACTACTGCAGTTGCAAGATACTGACATTTATCCAATTGATGCTGGAAGTTCACACCAGAAGCTTTTCTTCTTCTTTGTATATGCGAAGGCCGAGAGAAAGGTAAGGTCACCTAATCCTAAAGCTGGTGGATTAATACGACTTCATTAACTTCTGGTTGGGACCGACTTCCGGTGATTTGGGGTTCAACTTCCGGCGATGCCGTTAGACTTCAGGTGTGTACTTCCGACGTTGATTGTAAAAATAGTGGCGGCCCATAAGCTCCTTGATGCAAGGGCTAATCCTATGAAATTCTAAGTGTATATTATCATCACAAAATCAGTGAGTTTGCCTTACAGGTTCATATTCAATTCCACACAACCACTAGAGTAGCAATGCAAGAATCAAGCGATACAGTTAATTTGATCAACTTGTCATAAAGCCGCAGTTAGCATGCCAATAAGATATTCAGATACAGAGTCTCACTGCAGCAGTTACCCACTGCTAATGCACATGATAGAGCCCAAGAGGTCAAAGATCACAGAGAGCACCTCCGGCTTTCATATTTTAATGTAATTTCCCTCCATTGTGTTTTACTGAAGTCAAAGGTAAAGTGGGTCAGGTGTAGAGTGGGTGTAGAGAACAGTCTGCTGATCTCTACACCCACTGGGTTTAGTCTATGTTATCGGATTGAATAAAAGAACCTGTAATTTGTTTTCTGATAATTCTTTTTCATCAGAGATAATTATTAATTGTACAATAATACAAAGTTCAGGTTGTCGCTATGCAATTTCATAGATCCAATGACTCTTACCGGCAGCTGATAAAAATCCTATTTAGAGTTTATTGTAATTTTTTTAATTAAACTGAGTTCAGCCAATGATTATGTGGCCCTCTCGGTAAACCAGTTCCTCCTCAGCGAAACGAGTTTCTCACATTCATTTTTTTAAAAGTTTAAGCCATTTCGGTAAAAGAGAATAATTTCTTCTGAGACCTTACACGTAGGTGACTTATTTTTAGTGTTATTCCTCACTTTGTCAACTGAATGGCCGCTTTAAGGATAAAGCCTTTGTAATGCAAAGTAAGCCGGAGTTGTGTTTCTGAGGCCGCTTTACCAAGGCTTTTCAGGTGGCGGTGCCTCATGATTTCTGACCCCACCCTATTCTAGCCATCGCTGAGGCTGAACTCTGTTTTCTCTCATCTCCGTGGCAACCAGGGCTGCTTGCCTTTGGGACAATGTTTGTCCACAGCTAAGGTGTCGCCTGTTTGCGTAACGGACCTCCCAGTCCGCATCAGTGTCCGTCTCGAAGTCCCTTTTCCTCCCTCCCCAGCAGAGCTGAGCGGCTGGGTCCTGCCGCTGTGTGTCCCTGGGTGTCAGCGATTGTGAATGAGATACAGCTGATAATGGCTGCTTTGTTCACTTTGCTAGATGTGCTGAAGCTGTGCTCCTGTGGACCAGGAGACGCCTGGTCAAACAGAGGCACACAAAGGCTCTGGAAACGGACGGCCGGGGCCCATTCTCCACAGTCTGCTGTGCTGCCAGCATACGCCACCTTCCACGGCCCCGCTGAATTACTACCCACACAACCTTTCACACTTATAAAGGCTCTCTTTCACTCAGTGGGAACACTGACATTTGCTTTTTGTCAGATACAAAGGGTTTTTAATGCTAAGTTGTTTTTTTTACATGATTACTTGGAGGTCATATACACCATAGACTCAGTATGCGGGAAATCTTTATTCAGTGGGAAAAACCACAGCACTAAAAAAGGCCGAACTTGAGAAGAGATTGATTTTCCTCTAGTTTTACATCTAAGCGGGGATTTTTGCTTTTGATACGTTATTTTCAGTTGACTTCCTGATAAAGTACATAAAAGCCGCCCTGATGATGCAAAGAACTGAAGGGATATTGCTCTCCATTATTGCACACTTTCATTCACAGAGTTGGGAAAATTTGACAACTTTCAATTTTTTTTCTGTATTTACTTTTACACGCTTAAATGTTTCAGATCACCAAAAAAAAAAGTAATATTAGACAACAATAATCCAAACTAAAGTTTTTTAATGATGATTTAATTTTTCAAGGGGAAATAAACTACCCAAACCAACCTGACCCTAAGTGAAAAGTAAATAGTGGATTTAAACACTATAAAACATTAGTGATAATTGGCAATGAGCCTTTTCCATCACAGTGGATGAATATTAACACATTCTACTTCACCTGAGCCACGTTGGAAAATTTTCAAGACAGCCAAGTGAGGTTACATCATGGCATCTAAACCTGATTTAAGTCCAGACGAGGCTCCTTCAGGACCTTTGTTTAGTTTGTTTAGTTAACGCACTCTTGTGGGACATGCTTCAATGCTTTGGTTCAATGTCTTGCTACATAACCCAAGAGCGCTTTAGCTTAAAATGCTGAATTGATGGCCAGACATTTCCTTTCAAGATTTCAGTAACTGGTTCCATCAGTTACGATAATTCATCTACATCCGGAAGAAGCAACCCACCCCAGACCACCACACTGCCACCACCATGCCTGACTCTCAGTTGTCTTTCTAAAATACTGTGTTAGTTTTGCACCTTAGGTAACAGATGTACCAGTACGCAAAGCTCCAATAATGTTTACCTTTTGTCTTTTTAGCCCACTAAAGGTCTTGGGAATAACGAAGAACTTGTTTAGGAAGCATCAGGCGGGCCTTAGTTTTCTCTTTGATCACCAATTGCTTTCGGCCTTGGAACTCATCAATGGCCATTTTTTCCCAATCTGTTTCTTATTCTGGAATCATGAACACTCACCTGAACTCAAGTGATAGACGCCTGCAGTGGTTCAGATGTTGTTCTGAGTGCTTTGGCGACCTTCAGGATGAGCCGACTATGTTCTCTTGGAGTAGTTTTTGCAATTCTGTGTTTTCTCCACCTGAGGATAATGGCTCTCACTGTGTTGCGCTGGAGTCCCAAAACCTTCTAAATGGCTTTGTCATCCGTTTCAGGGGACCTTTATTTAAATTTCTATTTCACTTCATGATCAAGAAATAGCAAAAAACTGAAGAAATATGTGACCAGAGCAAATCGGACAGAGAACATTCATGCGTTTTACCTTTATTGTAAATCAAACACCCAACATCAAACTTTTAGAAATACCAAGAAAGAAATGTCCAGAGCAAATGCAGCGCTTATGCTCACCTACCGGCTGCTGCTTTTCTGTCTTCAGATGGGGGGATATAATTAGGAATTCGTTAGCAGGCTTCTATATTTATTGTCGATGGCATACGTTCTGCTGGGTTTCTCGCTGTTTCCTGGATATTAATTTTCTCGTCGTCTTTTCCAAACTGGATCAGATGTTAAAACATGACTCAAAGTTCACAAACACAATCAGCTTCCAGCGTGGCGGGCCGATATCAGTCTGAGAGAAAGCTCCGCTGTCAAATGGAATCCCGTCACCATTTAAAAGCCATCTAAATGCCTGCAGTGCTTCAGAGAAAAGTTACTGCAGATGTAGCCGCTTCATCGTTGTTTCCACCAGTTATCCCTGTAGTGGTGCCAAACGCCACGGCTCCTCACTGTGGGACACAAAACCAGTAAAGGACACGCTCGCATTTTTGTTGAAATCCGGTGGTTTTGTTCACCCTATCTTGTTTGGAGCAGATTACAGAGTGTCCGCACATCCTCGCTCCCCGGGGTGGCTCCTGTGTGCCTCAGGTATTGTGACCAGGCAGGCAGGCTGGTGGACCTGGGCCCGGGGGCGCCTTGGAGAGAAGAACGGACAGTGGCTGCGTTTGTTTGCTGCTGAAAGGGATTACAGGTCCTGACGGCCATGATTAATCACCCAGAGGCAGACATCTGAATACAACCGGGGAAAAGGTTCAACTTTTTAATTCATCCCGCGCACAATCTATTCACACCAGCTGTTGGCGCTGCTTTCCCTCATCTCCCTGCTCTTTCTTCTCAGTGACCATTGCCTCGCGCCGTCTTTCTCTCCCCATTTACTCCTTGTGTAATTATCTGGGGACGCAGTTGCTGTAATTGTGGGGGGGGTGCCTGGACAACGCTCTATTTTTATTGGAGATGGGTTTCTTTCTTCTTTGTAGGAGAACAGTTAATTGACTTTGTTAATGCTTTTGGGGATCAGTGATTTCTCAACAACAAATGACCTTTATGGAGCTCAGCGGCACATATTGTTTACTGTGTGTGTCCGTGCGTGCACACGTGTGTCGCTCCACTGTGACCTTTTCTTGTGTCAGGTGTGTGTGTGTGTGTGTGTGTGTGTGTGTGTGTGTGTGTGTGTGTGTGTGTGTGTGTGTGTGTGTGTGTGTGTGTGTGTGTGTGTGTGTGTGTGTGTGTGTGCATGGGCAGAGAAATATTTCCCCCTCAAAGCTCCTTTTTCCAAAACACTTCAAATTCATAAACATCCCTGCGCCCCTCCTGTGCTGAAAGACAGACAGCCCAAATCCTGGGTTTTGAATAAATTTCACATCTCGCCATGTTCATATCCACTCATATGAGCAGGCCTTCTCATTAAGACTCAGCAGGTTATATGATGGTATTGCTGGAATCCCTGGAGCAAAATGAACAGGGACAGCTACACTGCTTAATGCAAGGTAGCCTAGCAACAGATAGCGGGATGGCGATGGAAACATACCCTCATATTTATGTTTACATGAGAGAATGATTTGTCTGTCAGGCTGATGGATCCTAATGTTCTCCTCTCTCCGGGGCTTTTTCTTGTGCTGCACGCGGGGCCTGACACTTACCCTGAAGGACAGGCACCACCTTCTCCAGCACGCATGAATACTTAATACTGTTAGGCTGCATTTATGCAAAGAATGGAAATGGCACAAGAACATGGGGGAGAGGGCGACTAAAATGCATCAAAACATGACACGGTATGCATCGAAAACACAGAGGGAGGGTGTAGAGAGTGACGGCGGACATAAGAGAAGATAGAGTAGCGTATTGTTTCTTTTTGCTGTGCATTTCTTCTAACAGCATGCGAGTAATAAGATTAGAGCCGAATAGAAAGCAGTCGTTTGGCGTGCATGGCCACCGTTGACAACTGACAATATAAACTCACGTCACTTCCAGCAAGTACAGAGCTATATGACTTGATGGAGTCTGTCTTTACTGTATGTCCAGCTCCTCCAGGGACAGACTACATCAACTCAATTAGCCTGGCACAGCCTGAGTATCAGCACTATAGATTAGATTCCACCCTTCCTTGTTTACCAGAGGGCGGTCCGCAGAATAATATCTATAATACTTTTTTCTTTTCTTTTTTGCCCTGAGAAAAATGATAGTCAAAGCGCCGATTAGAAGCTCCTTGTGCCACGCGGCATTGGGTGAAATGCTAGGAGAGATATAGAGAAGCCTTTTTGTTAGCTGATCGGCTCATCCTTGTTCATCCTGGGAACTCGTTTCCATAGTTACATCAATGTTGTTGGAGTGAGAAGATCAGGTATTCCAGCGAGTGATCTTTTACATGAGCTGTGCTCCCTCTACTATTGATTTCTAGGCCTGGCTGAAAAAAAAAGAAAAACAGCCCATTGCACACAGGCTCTGAGATATTGTGGAAGTAATGAAAGGGTGGATATGAACTGGTCAAAAAAGAAAGAGAAAAAGCCTCTCAAAAAGCACAAAACATTTTCAGATGTCATGTGCATTCTGGTGTTAGAGGAGGCTGGAAGATCCACAAACCACAAAACGGCACAGGCCTAGACATGAAACTAATCGCTGCCTGTAACTGTCAATGATCGGCGTGTTGTTAGCCACATGCCTGCATGCTTCCTATGAAATCCCCACAACAGTGTGCTGTAACGCTAATGACTCTGAAAAGAGAGTTAATCACTGCAGCGCGGTTAGCCACATGCTTGCTTCTTGCAGCGTGTTTGGTGTGTTCCAGGGGTTAGCAAAACACTGGTGTAACACATGATCGCTCTTTATGAGGCTGGGGCCTGCAAGAGGGAGAGGGGGCCCGCAGACGATGCTAAAAAGACGGTAATGACAGCCATTCACTGCAATCCAATTATGCAAAAGGGAGTCTAAACAATTCCATCATCCCCTAAATTAGATTGTCCTAACGAGATAAAGGCACCAATTAATCCTGAATTAATTTCTACAGCTCATTTTCCCCAGAAAACACTCTAATATGCAAATGCCAGTGAGAGACAGAGAGGCATCTTTCTGCAGAGGTTCATAATATATCTACGTATTGGTCTCTTTCTTGTATACTTGGCCACACACTGTGAGGGAAAAAACAAAGGGTTTAAAGAAATTTCACCGCTCTGATTTAACACAACAATTTGTAAAACTACATAAAAGTAGACTTCTTTGGCTTTATAAAAGTTAAACCTGGAATCTTATGTTGGTAGCAGAAGTAGGTGCAGTTCATAAGATATAAAAATGATTAGTTATTATATACACTTTGTTGCTCATATGTGATATATTCGTGTGCTACACTGAACCCAAAGCTCTGTGATGTCTCTCCTAATTTTCTCTCTCTGCAAAATTACAGCACAGCTGCTACGGCTTCGGGATTTTAGCAATGCAGAAGTTCTGAAATGACTTGTGCGTCTATTGTAATGTGAATTAACGTGTTGTCTTAATGGGCTGCCTTTCAGGTTCTGACAACAAAAACTGAAAAATATGTAAATGAGAGGAGGGTTATGTGGAATTTGGCTGTATTAAAATGCACTATATGAGAGCGCACACTGCAGAGGGCTGACACCAGTCAAGAGTAGGCTGAATGCAAATGTCACATGATGACATCACCTGGCAATATTAAACCAGTTGCCTTTCCAAGTTTGGGCTGTTTTCCAAAGGAAATATGTTTCAAGTACTTTGTGGAAGCATGTCTGTGTTGGCTGAGCTCCAGCAGGTAGCGTATATGCAAAATGCTAATGTAAAACAGAGAAAACGCGATACGCATATTTCTATAACTCAATACAATGAAACAGGTTTAGAATTTCTAACTGGACAGATTCTTTGTGCCCAATTGGGGCTCCCAGCTACTCCACTGCATCCAAGATGTTATTTTCAACCAGTACTTTTTTTCCCTCCATTCCTGAAAAAAAAAAGCTATATTTACACAGGATTATGATCAGAAATGCTGTAATACTAATGCCACACCAGCAGCAGGGGGTTACGTTGACATTTAATGATATTAAAATTCAATAGAAGAGCAATTTGGGCATGACTAAAGCCTGGCACACACTGCGTGATTCAAACAATGGTATAGTGTTTTAACAGGCCACATTATAGAAACTACATTTGATAGAATCTTGGCATTAACTCATGTCACACTGTGCAAAGGAAAATGCCAAAATGAATGGTTTGTTGCTGCAGCAGATTCGCTTCAGAAAGATCTAAAAGAGGTATCAGCGCAGCAACTAACAGGGAGCAAGTTAAGGATGTTAACACTTCAGGTTGTTAACACTGATTCAGGAAACAGGAGAGGAGGATGAGGAAGAGGCAACTGATATGGAAGTGGTCAAAACAGAATCCGATTTTGATCAAAGACTTCTTAGCCAGAAGAATTTTACCAAATCAGAATTTTAAGAGCTGCACAAAGAACAAAATAATACCATAGAAGAAGAAATTAAGAAAAGGGGGTTGAATTGATGAAACTGTGGTTTTTAGGGTACTAACAGTGTGACATGCTAAAAGTTTTGGTGATAGATTGCATTTTGTGTAATTGTTACATTTGATCAAAAAAGGGATAGTGGGTGCATTCAAAGTACTTTACAGAACCATCTATTCTATAAAAATCTTTTTCTCACCCAAACCGGACGAGGCACAGCAGCAGCATTCTGTCATGTTTTGTAGACTGAACCCGAACACAACCACAACAGAGTATAGTTTAACAGTTTATTGAAGTTTGTGGATAGTGGAGGAAGGAACCAAGAGTCTGTGCTGAGCTGAAGCAGGAGGATGGTGAAGGCAGGAACTGGCAAGCGGGACGGAGCCAGGGCACGGAGGCAGCAGAACCAGAAGCACAGCTTCTGAGCAGCTTCTGAGCAGCTTCTGAGCAGGAACAGCTTCTGAGCAGCTTCTGAGCAGGAACAGCTTCTGAGCAGGAACAGAGCCTTTTGCTGCGGTCTGAGCAAGCACCGGGTCTTTGGCAGCAGACCGAGCAAGCACCGGGTCTTTGGCAGCAGACCGAGCAAGCACCGGGTCTTTGGCAGCAGACCGAGCAAGCACCGGGTCTTTGGCAGCAGACCGAGCAAGCACCGGGTCTTTGGCAGCAGACCGAGCAAGCACCGGGTCTTTGGCAGCAGACCGAGCAAGCACCGGGTCTTTGGCAGCAGACCGAGCAAGCACCGGGTCTTTGGCAGCAGACCGAGCAAGCACCGGGTCTTTGGCAGCAGACCGAGCAAGATCCGGGTCTTCGGCAGCAGACCGAGCAGGATCCGGGTCGTGGTGACGTCAGCTCCAGGCGGAGGGATCACAGCAGTGCTAACCAGCTTAGCTTCAGGTTGAGCAGCGGGTGTGTTCCGGCATCGACGAGCCCGGCGTCTGCCTCGAGAGGGGCCGGACGGTGAGAGAGTGGCTGCAGCTGGCGATGGTGTAATGGATTCAGCATCGGCAGGAGTGAGATGAACTGAGGAGGGATCCGTTGTGGGAACTGTAGCGGACTCGGCAGCTGCAGTGGTGGAAGCGGCAGGAATGGAGGAGGCAGCAGTGGCGGAGAACGAGGGTCTGGGAGGAGGCGCTCGGCCGAATAGCTGAGCCACAGCAGCCTCGTTGTTCCACTCGAGCTCCTCCATCAGCCCTGTCTCTTCAAAAAAGAGGAAGGAGCTCGGCTTGACTTGTCCACAGCTTGCATACCTGAGCGACCGCGCCTACCCGCCTCCAAGGTGGACTGAGCGAGGCGAGGTTCTTCAAAACGGCCCGGGACTGGGCTATGAGTTGCTCCGCTGCGCTGTTGCCCGAGAGCGGAGCAACATCCATCTCGCCAGTTCCTGCATGGAGGCTCTGTGTGGGTGTCGGGTTCATGTGATCGGTTCGTTCTGTCATGTTTTGTGGACTGAACCCGAACACAACCACAGCAGAGTATAGTTTAACAGTTTATTGAAGTTTGTGGATAGTGGAGGAAGGAACCAAGAGTCTGTGCTGAGCTGAAGCAGGAGGATGGTGAAGGCAGGAACTGGCAAGCGGGACGGAGCCAGGGCACGGAGGCAGCAGAACCAGAAGCACAGCAGAATGGAGGCTTGGAATTAGACTAGACCAGCAGCACGACAGAGTGGAGACTTGGAACCAGGAGCGCGACAGAAGGAGACTTGGAACCAGGCTTGACTTACAGCACGACAGAATGGAGACTTGAAACCAGAACAACAGCAGGCTGGCGGAGAATGGAGGAACTTCAGGCTGGACGAGACTGGATGAGGTGAGCAGCAGAAACAGAGGTAAGCAGGAAAACAGAAACAAAACAGAAAAAAACGATATGGGAGGACTGAATGCAGGGAGCTTAAATAGGGGGGCTGACAGGTGTGCTGAGTGCTGACTGATTAGGGACTGACAGGTGTAGATGATTACTGAACTGGAGACTGGAGCTGTATGGAAGGTGGAAAGTGTCTAGAGACTGTGCATGGTGCAGCAGACAGGCTGCATCATGACACATTCTCTATTAAATACTATAATGTCAATTAGTTTGATCAGTCAATGGTAATTTTTCAAAGGTAGACTAATTTTCTACTACGTTTTGGCAATTTCTGGTTACATACAAGTTAGGTTTCAAAATCAAATTAATTTCTGAGACAACGAGCCCCTAGACACAAACATGTTTCCTTCTTACAAAAACTCAAACAAATTGACAATGACTCAAAACACACCTGTAACATTTGTTGTTTTAGTCTTTCAACCATGCCTTTTCAAACACTCAAAACATGTATATATAAATACGTACCATAAAACAAATCTATTTTAATTTTTACATATTTATGATTAAAATGTCTTTATTGAGGGTAAAGTCGACCTGAGGTTAAATTCCCTTTTCAGATAATAAACACGTCCCTTCTGTCAGGTGTTTTCCCCCAGACCCTAAAAATAGCAATTACCAAAACACTGTTGAAAAAGAGCAATTTGGACAGACTACTTCTGCAGAACTACAGGCTCATCGCAAACCTCCCTTTTATCAGTAAGATTATTGAAAAAGTTGTGTTTCAACAATTAAACACCTTCTTAACAATGACCAGCCGCTTTTATGTTTTCCAATCAGCTTTCCGTGCTCACCACAGTACAGACACCACCCTTGTCAAGTTCTTTAATAACAACCGTATAAATGCAGACTGTGGAAGAACCACGGTGCTGGTACTATTGGACCTTAGTGCAGCATTCGATACTGTCAATCACTCCATTCTGTTAGAGCGCCTGGAAAACTGGGTCGGCCTCTCTCGTACAGCACTCAACTGGTTTAAATCCTACTTAAAGGACAGGACTTTTTGTGTCAGTAGGTAACTTTACATCAGAGATGATAAAAATCACATGTGGGGTTCCCCAAGAGTCCATCCTGGGTCCCCTCCTATTCAATATCTAAATGGTCCCTCTAGCTCAGATCATAAAAAACAACATCAGGTACCATAACTATGCAGATGACACACAGCTCTACATCACCATGTCACCAGGTGACTATAGCCCCATTTACACTACCCTTGTTAAACCAATCCAGGCCGAGCTCGGTCCGAGCTTGGATCAGTTAACCAAGCCGAGCTTGGTTCTGACGACCGTTTACACACCACGCTATCTCGGTTCCTTGGTTTCCTCTCCTCCTAGTGACGATCTGTGGTACTACTGCTCTCTGGGTTTGAAGGCGGCACCAAGCAAATCAAAATGGCGGCCTCCGTAACATTCAGGATGTTATGCTTAGTGATACGTCGTTGTTTGCGGCGAGTCAGGCGAAGACAACTTTTGGTGAATTTACTTGACAGAGTCGGCTTTTGGGAAGTGGATAAGACAAATGAACGTCTAATAAGGATTTACAGACGCAGGAAACAACGACAGATGCTGAGGTTCATCACACTGCTAAGCAGAATCATCACTGGATATCGTGTGTCATGGTAGGGAAGCTAGTATTTTTATGAATGTCTGAAATGTCAGATGACGCGGTCTGCTCATGCGCTCTTCGTTATCAGATAACCGAGCTAGGGAAAAACCGAGCCGAACCCACCTCTGGAACTGGGCTGCATTTAGCGCGGTCCGGTTGTGTCTGGCTCGGTTCAGTTCAGTTTGCGTTCCATTTACACTCGATAGTTATCTCGGTTACCGAGCTCGGACTGGTCTCGGCTCGGTTAAAAAAGGGTAGTGTAAACGGGGTATATGAACCAGTTCAAGCACTGAGTAAATGCTTAGAACAAATCAAAGCATGGATGTGCCAAAATGTTCTTCAGTTGAATAAAAGCAAAACTGAAGTAATAATTTTCGGAGAAATAGAGGAGAGATCGAAAGTTATGAATGGAATGAGAAAATGAAATCCAAAAAGATATGAATCTGTATGAGTTGATGACTTTTGGGGAATTTAAGACAATTTTAAAAGAACATGGAAGGTTCAGTTTAAGTTTAAGTTTTTGCAACTGTATTTGATCTGGTATCAGAATTTTGGTTCTTAATCTGATCAGATCTGTTACGTAATGAGTGTATATTGGAAGTTATATTTCATATTATTGGTGTCATGGAACTCTGCTGCTGTCTTGCTAGGTCCCTCTTGGAAAAGAGATTTTAATCTCAATGAGGCTTCGTCTGTCTAAATAAAGGTCTAGTATCTCATCTCAAGGCCCTTTACAATGTCAATTCTATCGAGTCATGAAGACAGATTGGTTAAAAAGTTTTCCATCTGAAGAAACCCAGCTGAATGCATCGAGTCATTGCTGCATTGATGTTTCACAGTAAAATGTGACCCAATGTCCGCACATGTAGTCTTTTATTTGTAAACTCGACAGGATCCACTTTGCTTTTCATCAACTGACTTCCGGCCTGAATGATCCAATCTGCTCTAGGTTGCGTGGAGTCAGCACTGCAAGCGGCAAAAATAGAAAAGCCGTGTACTTTAGTGATGCGGCGAACATCATCACTTCTGGGACCACTCATAAATGCGCCACGCCGCACTGGATGGAACCAGTCTGACTGACTAGAGTTGCAGCAATCAGCTGCAAAGGTGCGCCACAGCCGCAAGGCGCTCCCACGACGCTTCTGCTTTCAGTGGAACCCCAGGGTAAGTAAACACTTTCAGGACGAACACTTGGCACAATTATTTGAAAATAGATGTATCGTTTTTTTTCTGTTTTCTATTTATGGTCAAAATATGTGATCGGGCCTCTTTAAAGCTACTGTAATGAAATTTTCTTTCAGGGGTGAAGACCTCTGTTAAATGTTTATAGCCACGTGTACTTTAGTACTTTATAGCCTTATAAAAACAGACCAAAAAGCATTTGATCATGATAAAATAAGGTTATATATACCAAGCCTCCATCTTGATAGTGTTTTGGTGGTCCTTTTTGAGCTGGCAAATAATTTGCTCTCAGGCGTGATTAAAGAATATAAACAGAAGTGGCGATATCTAGCTACAGTGTCGCAAAATTATCATAATGCCGGTTTGCTTAATTAATAAATCACTTGTAAATAATGCCAGGCCGAGCTTGACCCTCTGCAATGCCTTGCAGTAAAGCAGCAGCTTGACGTGATCGAAGACCAACCATAATTAAATAAATACATTAAACTTTAAGCCAGGCAATTCGGGTAGCTGTTCACATGCACGTACACCCACGTGTTTGCACATACACACACGCACAGCTGGCCCGACTATGTAAACAAAAGACAGGAGAACAACATAGAGAGAGATATTTTACATACTGGTGCACTTTCAACTTATCACAAGTATTGGTAAAGGTATTGTCAGCTGAATTGGTAAAGGAAGTGACACATTTGCTTAACGGAAACTTATGGTTGCACACTGAAGCTTGTAAATATATATATTCATTTGAAAAGAAAGCAATTAAAATTCATTTTTTCATCATATTCATCATTATCATTTGAACAGTCTTAATTGTCTTGCTGCCAGCTGTCTTGAATCTGTGTAATTGAGCGATCTGCCATATTCTCTTGATAGTGCCTCAGATGCTGAAATCTTCTATAATGAAAAATCAATTTTCTTTACTCTAAGCATGGACTTTCACTGTTACAAATTATTATTCATGAAATGATTTACTATAAATCTAAGCTGTCCCCAGTTGCTTTATTATTCCAGAAATATGTATTAATCTGGTCTTTTTCTGGTTTTCGCTGTATTTTATTGATCAGCACCACCTGTGCAGGATCCCCCATCCCTGACAGCGTTGACAGAAAACAACCAGGCTGTCAGTTGCCAGGCAATATTCACAACCACTGGCCCACATCAGCTAATTACCAGCAGAAATCACGTATTGACAGATGGGCCTATGCATATTGATCGGCCAGCACTGCCACGTTCTAAATCACCAAACGCTAATGAATCATTTTCCGTTTGGGAGAGAAGGAAAAAAAAGCATCAGTCTTCCGCCTGACATCATACCTGCGTTGCATAAAGCACATAACCTGGATACACACGCACACACACACACATCACCTGAACTCCCTCAAGACTGCTCATATACACACCCCGAAGCTCTCTGTTTCCATCCTTGCTGTGTGTCTCATCTCTCTGTCTGTCTCCCTCCATCTTTCTCACCTCTGCCATCCCTCCCTGTGTGTTACATGGTAGTTATTTTTCATGGCGGCTGGCCGGTGGAGGCAGTAAATACCCCTCTCCTCAGACTGCGGACCCAGAGTGACCCTGCAACCCTTTCTGTCTCTGATGCCTCTCCCAAGGTCTCTCATTCCAAGGTCCCTGTGATGCAGCACTACGGTCGCAGAGTACACCCTGTAATTCACCAGCCTGCTAGATCGCCTGCCAGGAGCTATTGATTTTTGTTTCCCCAATCTCCAAGAGAGAGGGAAAGAAAAGATTAAAAACACTTTGTCAGTTTGGTAGGGAATAAGAATTCTGCGCAGAGGGATACCTAGAAGGGCACGGGGTCAGGGCTGAGATACTGTACGTCTTAATGGCTTTCACTATTTCCACACCACAAATGTCTCTGTCTTTCTTTTTCCTACTTTCTGTGACTATGAAAATTAAAAGATGGACAAGAATGGGTCGATGACCTCTACCTGCGTTTCTTGGAGAACAGTGCACATGAAATGACAAAAGTGTTTATGTCTTTGTTTATATACAGACACAGGGCATGCTGGTGAAAAAATTACATACACTCACTGGCATGAATGTCCTATTGAATTATGCATTCAAATCAATCACTTTTCAGGGTGACATTATGACACAACATATGAGTTTAATAATTTGTAAAAACAAAAATTTGGTGCACAAGTCATTTAGTATAATACATTTTTTTGTTTTCCAACATGTTTGAAACCATACATAGAGGCTAAATATTTCAGTTTTTGCTGAATACTTGACACAAATTCTTTGCAGAAAAGGAAGAGGACATTGAAATTGATTGGTTCTCAGGTACTGAAAAGGCTTTGCGGTATAGTCCGTGCAGTTAATGTGAAAATTAATTATACACCAGGCCAGATTAGATTTAAATGTATTTTAATTGAACCACAAAGTTTATATCTGAGGAAAAGTAATCTCCCAAAAATTGTGGGAAATGGCCTGTACTTGTCTAGTGCTTTAATCAAGTCCTTTATCAAAGCGCTTTATACAACATTAAGTCAGTCACCCATTCACGCACACATTCACATGCTGATGGTGGTAAACTACATTGTAGCCTCAGCTGCCCTGGGGCAGACTGACAGAAGAGAGGCTGCCAGATAATCAGCGCCACTGGGCCCTCTGACCACTGCCAGCAGGCAAAGCAGGTGAAGTGTCTTGCCTAAGGACACAATGACTGAGATGGTCAGAGCAGGGGTTAGAACAGGAAACCTGCAGGTTGCAGGACACTGTCCTAAATATAATAAGATAGTGTAAAAAAAAAGTATCACTTTTGAAAATAAAATCTTCTCCATTTTTATCATTTTAATAAAAAAGACCATCTATTCATGCCATTCTCAATAATTGCCAGAAAGCCTTTTATTGGCATTATAGCAGCAAAACATTTCTGGCCAAGCGTTTTGCATGCTTCCATTTTTGACAATGTATCTGTAGTGATTTTATACTTATAAGCAAAAACGTTTTATGGAGAAGAGGCAATAATGTTTGTCTTGACTTAAATCTGATTAGATTTAAGTCAAGACTAGCTGGACAAATCCAACGTGTTAATATTTCTCCCAGTGAGAATGAAAACTGAAATACCATATTAATAATATTAATTAAATCTGACGGGCATGAATGAATTTGGACCAGTGCATTTTATTTAGGATACATGTCAGGTCATTTAGGGAGTTTAATGTGAGCCTACTTTATTCATTCTAGAGACAGTGTTGATGTGTCAACCATCTAACCCAAACTGTCACATTCTAATGAATGGATTTCAGGATGTGTGTGAAAAACCGAGGAATCACCAAAGCTCAAACCCTAAAATAAACTGGAAGCTGCTGGAAAAATCCTTTTCACTGTGAACGGTGAACTGCACCTCACATGAACTTGACACCAACCAAGAAAAAAATCCCTCCTCCAGAATCAACACCTTCCTTCCTGACTGAAAATTGTAGCTGTCCATTAGACAAACCTAATGTCTTCTGGAGAAAACTTCGATGACAAGACAAACATTTAGTTGTTTGGCCACTATGAAAAGAGGAATGTTTGAAAGAGTAAAGGTGAGGCTTTCAAACCTAATAACACACTGTTTGTCAAAAGGATGGTAAAGCATCCAAGCCCCCATTTCACAAAGCGGAGTTTGGTGGAAATCCAGAGTAAGTTCTGGGGTAACTTTCTGCTTACCCTGATTTTTCTGTTTCAAAAAGCAAGGAAGCTGTTACCCTGAGTAAAATTATGACAGCAAATTACCCCTGCTCATCAGCAGGTTTGTTTGGACCAACCCTGGCATTTTATTATTTTTAGCAGAGATCTGCACAAGGAAGTGTCAGGAAAGGTGTGTCCTATTTTTGGAGGAGCCTGTATGCTGGAGCACAAATACTCCACAGAAATCTTTGTTGGGAGAGGCTGATCTGACCACGATTAAATGTCTTATCATTTCCGGGTTAAGATATTTTCGAGTGTTATTGTTTTTCACTGCAGTCAATAATTTTTCTAAATATTCTCAGCCAAGTATGGAGGGCAGGGTGTGGGGGAGGGAGCATCTCAGGGTTTGTGGGGTGGGCTCTGGTTGGCTGGTCCGTTCAGTTCACGTTGGCCCCATCTCCAGGTTGATGGGCCTGCGGGTTGTCTAGGCTGGGATCGAAGTGGGGGGTTATGTCCGGACTATGGACCGGGTATGTCAGGTTGTGGGGACTGTTAGATGATGGTTCCCCCTATCCGGATGATGGGGATCACCTCCTGTGTCTGGGGGTTGGATACCCCTCTAGGGTGTCAGTACCTGGACCTGGGAGTATAGAATGTATGAGGTGAGTGCGAGTGTGTGTACTACGTCCTTTTTTTGTGGGTAAGAGTGTATATGTGTTGGGCCACTATGGTGGGAACGTGTGAATGTGACTGTGTACCTGGTTTTTGGTTTCTCTTTTGGTCAGGTTGGGTTTTGGACTGCCCCCTCTCCTGGGACATCTCAGATCTCTGCCGTCTCTGTCCGGTGCTGGGTGCTCGGTGCTCGGGTGTGTGCTGACGCCCTCCTAGCGGCTGCTAAGTGGGCCCTGGGCCCGTGGCTCTGTTGGGGCCCCATGAGCCCAGAGATCTGACGTTGTTGGGGGGTTTCCTGGGGCTCCTTTCTACTCTTCCCTGGGATGGGGGAGGCAGTTTTCCACTATGTTGGTCCCTTTTGGGCTCCTTTGGTCTGGGGTTCATTTCGGGGGGCCTGGGGTTCTGGTACCCACAGTGTTTTCCTCTGTGCTCTGGGAACGGGGTCTTTGGCTCCTCACTACCATTATTGACCATTTTTCTCAAGGATAAACCTTACATACACAAGTGTACTCTCACAAACACATACAGGTGCTTGGATCCAGGTACTGACAGATTCACTTCTATACAGAAAACCCCACTTATTATATTTAGCTGTCACTTTATACATTTCGAATTAAATAATACTGTATATTCTTCAGTGATGGTATCAAGGTGTTGGCTGTTTGAACCTGTAAAACTTTTTCAGTTGGTTTTGCTCTTCTTTTTATATCTCTTGTTGCTGGTTAAGAGGCAGACTCCAAGAATTTTATCTTGTTCAATCCCTTTCCTTTTTTCACCTTTTCTCCCCTTAAGCATTTTGTCTCATTTTTTCTCTCCCTTTTTTTCTTCTACTTTCCCGTTTTTGTGTCCATTTAACATGAAATCATTCCAGAATAGAATTGAATAAATCTTTTTGCATATATAAATCAAGTGGAACACTGTGGCGAAAGCAGTAATGCTCCACTTGTGAAAGTAAAATCTGCTGGGCTGTTTTTGCCATTAAGACAAAAAATCTTAATGCTACACTGCCAGACAGGATCCGTGAAAAGAATTACAAATATATTCTCAACTGCACTTCGCTCATGCAAGGGGACATTCTTATTTATACAAATTACTTGTACTGTACTTCATTTTTATGCCAACAGCAGCTTTTTATATAACGTAGGTGACACAGAAAATCTTTCAAAGGTTCATGTTGGCCCCATCTCCGGGTTGATGGGCGTATGTTACGCTGTCGGGCATGTTACTGTTGCATTCAGCTACTCCAGATTTTAGTGGTGTTCCCTACGCAGAGACCCACAAGACTAATAAAAGAACCACACAGAATAACACATATCAGTGAAATATTTATTCAGTATAAAATTGTAGTATAAAGTTTAAGTACTCATTTTCTGTTCACATATTTTACATTTTCCAGGCATAATTGGCTGCAGAGATGGCACTTGCATTCCTATTACTGCTCCTTAACTAAATGAGGGACATTATGTGAATAAGAAGTTCCTATAACA
Source organism: Fundulus diaphanus (assembly GCA_037039145.1). Classification (NCBI taxonomy): domain Eukaryota; kingdom Metazoa; phylum Chordata; class Actinopteri; order Cyprinodontiformes; family Fundulidae; genus Fundulus; species Fundulus diaphanus. The sequence goes on along the minus strand of CM073133.1, from coordinate 30,068,565 downwards.
TTAATGTGCAGTGGGCCTAAATACACTTAATCAATGCAAATGTAGTTGTCAATACAGCTCATTATATACCATTGCAGATGAAAATGTAAAGTATATCATTTTATTTTCCGAGGAGAATACAAAGGTTACCTTCTCAGGGACAGAACGTAACCCTGTCGGTCTGATTTCCTGACCCCTCAACCTGAGCCTGGAAAGGCTGATTTACCTGTTCAGAAACACTTTTTGTTATATTGGGTGAAATGGTCCTTCCATCCTGAGATTAGACAATATATTATGTTTTCAGAGAAAGGAGGTAAAAAAAAATTTGATCTCTGTGAAAGCTGCAGACCTGTGAAAACTCTGACCAATCCTGTCATTCGGTCCGAATGGAAATAACCAATCAGATGCTTTCATGCCTCGTCCTGCCCATACACACAACAGGGGTATCGCGGTATCTGTTGATTTTCCCACATGCCAATCATTTTGGCGCGCTCATGTAACACCACTGTGTTAGTTTCCGACTGCTGGTTGCACATGCACACCTGTAGTGTTTATGTATCCGGTTAGCTTAGCGGTTAGCTTGGGTGTTAGATGTTCATTGTAGTTCAGCTGCTCTCACCGTATACTTTGAATATGACTGAGAGACACAAGAAGCAAACCATGTACAAGTTTGTGAGAAGATGAGGAAGGCTTCAGTAGAAAGAAATAAGACCAGACTGGATTTGGGAGATTTTTTCACGCGATTGCCCTGAAGAGCGGAAGAGCAGGTAAGATGGTCTTGTGCATGTGCAGTTATTCAAAAAGGGACTTACGTTTCTTACTTGCATTTCCAGAAAAATTGCAGACCGTACCTTTAAGACTACAAGTTTTAAGTTTTTAAGTTTTAGGATAGATGGCTACAAAGCAGTCAGTAGACCATCTACAACTGTGAAGACAGAGATAAGACTGTCAAGTTAAACATTTACCCCTGACAAGTGACCGATTTTCATTCACAGTCATCATTCTTTCCTGTCTTCTTCTTGTTGTGACTCTTTTGCATCATGTGTTAATGACATTCGCAGCCAGAGGTGTGACTTTGATTGACAGGTATCCGCAATTATTGTGATTGAACAATGACCCAAAAAGTGTTGATTGACCACAGGCAGAGAGAACTGCTTCCTGGAAAGTAACCAATTACTTTACCAGCATGAAGTCACATAAAAGCCAAAGTGTGTCAGATTTTCACACTGGCGCATATTCTAGTGGTGTGCTAAATGAATTACAAACGACATCGCTGTAATACCTACTACAGAAGCCGTGGAATATCATAAATGTGACAATGTCAACATTTCCTCCATGTAATAGCTACTGCTAATAGCTAATAGCCACGGTCATGATTTTTGGCACTGTTACCAAGTCCGCTTGTGTTTTTTCTAAAGTCACTTGTAACTTCTGTGAGTCGCAGTTTTTTTGGGCTTGTTTCCGAACATGCAGTCGCTTATTTGTGTTGTAATATAAGCGACTATAGACACCAGTAAAGAGACCCGCTTTTATTTATTGTTGCACAACAGAACGTGTGAACCAGCCAGCTGAGCCTGAAATATCCCTCTGCCTTCCCACGTGCACACATTCTCCCTGAGAGGGAGGGAGACACAAACGAACGAGCCCTCTCTCTCGGGAGGACAGAATAGCTCCTGAATGGTCCTCCATTTCAACAGAAAATGGCAAATAAAATGATCCATGGTTGTGTTTGCTTGTTTTATGCTCTTCCTCCGCAGCAACAGCGAGTCTTCAGACAGATAGGGGAAAGCACGCATGGCTGACAAGTTTGTCCCCTTTCGGCTACTGAAATCAGAAATGGCAACGCAACATGGCGCCTCCCAGTAGGTGCACAGACAACTATGTATTTATAAATTACTAATTCTAAGTTATAAGAACGCTTTCATTTTTGATTGGAGGTTATTAGACTTTGGCAGAATATGTCTTTATAAAAGCAATACTTGATTTTTGCTAATTAAAAGCTGAATTAGTTACACACTGTCCCTTTAAGAACATTTAAACACATTCACTTGGCTGGCGCCATCACCACTGAAACAGTGTATTTAGGCCTACACAAACCAAAAAAAAAGAAAACAAACCAAAATGGAATCTGTATAAATGCTGAAAAATCTAAAGTCAGACACATTTTATGAGTGATGTGAACAGATGTGATAAATACTGTGTTTAATGTGTCTATATTTTGTCCTCCAATTTTGATGGGGCAGGCGCTCTTGTGCCCCCTATTAACGAGCCACAACTGACTTAAAGTGCACTGTAACTATTACAGTGGTTTGTCCCTCTTTCTGGTGCCAAAACTGTTTTGACGAAGCGGGGCATGGGACCTAAGAAGGATTCTGTCGTCTGCAGGGTGCTTGAACCAGTTAGGTTCTGGGGAACTTGTATGCCAAGCAACGCCTTCACTTTTTATGCCAAGCAACGCCTTCACGTTTTATTTCTCTCCACATTCATGGGCATCCTGCTGCAGAGGGTCACCATCATCAAGCTTTTTACTTGGAGGGCATAGGTGCTAAGGCAAGGAGCATGTGTCAAAGTCACTTAAGATTTTGAATAATAATAATAATGCCATTTCTGTTCTAAGCTAAAAGCATGACGATGAATAAAGAACACATGCCTCATCTGCTTAAACATACATGCAACTCTGGAGTTTTATGTTGTCTACATTCTGATAATTAAATACTAAATGTTTTTCACGCTTAAAATTTTTTTGTTTACAAATCTAAAGACGGCAATAATTAATTATAATTAATGGAACACATTTTTGGTGCCACAATCTTGACTCTCCTTTCCATAACTGGACAATTCCCAGTTATTTATTTTTCACTACCTGCCTTATTAACTCACTACTACATCCTCCAATTTTAGCCTTGTTCATTTTACACATGTTTGAGCCCAGCCATGTGAAGAACAAAAAAAAAAGGGACTGAACTGCACCAGAGAAAAAACAGCAATGGTGACTGGTAAAAGCTCTACTGATAAAAACACTGGATCATTCTGTTTTTCTTTTTTTTCTTTTTTTGTGGTGTTTAACTACTTTAGTGCTGACAGGCAACTGAGCCGTGATGCTACAAAGTTTTTTTTTGGGTTGTGCTTTTAAAGTTGTGACAAATTTTATTTCAATGAGTGGTTTAAACCGGTGGGCAGAGGGCCTGGTAGCGCTGGTTACCTGTGGGACTTAAAAGGATTGATAAGTAATGCTGCAACTAATATCTTCTTTGTTGTTTAACCAGAGCACCTTGGTGATGCTTTGTTCCCCATCTTGAGAGTCCATAAATGTTTAATCCCCCTATTTTAGGACTCCATCACTTCTTGTGACGGCAAGTTGGCGTATTAGGAATAAATTGAGCTCTAATTTGGCAAATTAGTAATTAAATATTATTTTATTAACATTTTATTTAACTTTTCCTTCTGCTTTCCATAGTGAACTGGTTGTTTGAACACAAACCAATTGCTGTTCTTATTAATTTAAAGCTATTTTGAATTAATTACAAACTCCTGAAAATAAACCATAAACATACACATTCACAATGAACTGTGATATCCCTGCATTGTTTTATTGGTCCTTTGCTTCAGTTTTATTGTCTATCCCTTCTTCCGTAGTTAGTTAGTTTAGCTTTTTTAAATTTTTTAACTCAGTAGTTTATATGAATGTCACTAGCTTAACTAAACATTTTGTTGACAAAAGTAATTTAACTTTAAGTATTTTGTAAGCAAATGTTTGTACTTTGAAGAGAAGTTGTTTGTGTTTATTGTGAATCTGTAACAGACAGAAACAAACTTTTGTTTATTAATTCCTGATCATCAGGTGGTGGCCCGACTTAGTAATTGTGTTCAAAATTACTAACTTTGTCAGTAATTGCCTTTGGCACTTATTGATAGTTATTCATAGCCAAACTAAACCTATTGTTTCACAACACACGAGGTAGAAGTGGCATGAAGGTTTCTCAGGAGCCGCTTTAAAGTATGATGTTAAAACCCGTGCCCTGGGCACTAATATAAAAAGGTGAAGGAATTGTATTTTGCCTAATATGTTATAATAGATGAGAAATAAAAGTTCTGTCATTAAACAAAATATTTCTTTTTTAAGAAGACAAAAAAGTTGAAATATGTGAAAGGGGGCTAATATGTTTTTACATCAGGATGACATGAGAGCAAAAAACTGTAAGGCAAATCATTTTATGTAGCTGAACCTAACAATTAACGAGTCACAGTGCAGCTGAAACCCAGTGCTGATAAAAACACAGAAATAAACATGGTTTCCTGGACGGTGAGCAGAGTTAGGTGTTGCATGGTTCATCTTAAGGTGCTTAAAACTGTCTTTGGTGTTGGTAAAAGTGGCAGCTGTGAATTTTCTGTTTGACATTAAACAGTTAAAAACTAACCTGACAGGGTTCTACTTTGCTGGCACCTCGCTACCGAAATTAGCTTTGTAAAATCTGCGTAGCGTTGCCAACAATTAGCCAGACACTGAAACCGATCTCATACCTCTGTGCTTGGCTCCAGACTTAGCTGAGGAAAAAGGAAACGACTAGGTACCTTTATTGCTCCGAATTAGATTAGTGCCTGAAAGCATTAGATTGCTGCTTTGCATGTAAACGCACTGTCTTGTCGTGAGTAGACTTTTTAAACGTTTCTGGCTATTGTTTCTTCTCACCAAATGAGTGAGATGATGAATTGAAAACGCATGTGCTCCGAGCTCTGTAGTTTCTCATTTGAGTCGTTTGGGGAAAAACCTTCACACTTGCGACAACGCCCAGTCAAACGCAGTCATGCTAATGTAATGCCAATACATTACCCCATCAGATTGTGTTATGCATGGACGACTCTTATCATTTCACCGTAACTTTCAGCTAAATGTGGAGAATGTTTTTTTCCCCAGACATTAGGCTTTGGTAATGGTGCCTTTCAGGGCCACTCTATTTTCCAGAATGAAATATTCATTCATTGGCGAGGACAGTCTTAGAGGAAGTCTGTCTGAAATGTGAATTCATGGTTCCAGCAGACATTTGTTCAATATTTGATAGGCCATCAGAGCTCTGTGTTTAATACTGTGCACTGGTTCCAAACGTTCATTTAGTCTGTTTTGCTTTTTGTTCTTGTTTATTTTAGTTACACTTAACTAAATGGGACGTTAAATTTGAATGTGGGCAAATAGACCTTCCAGGAAGACTTGTTTACATATTCTGCTGAAATTTCTGGGTCACAAATCACTATTTTTTTTGATTTGTCTTTTCCTTTTCAACAGGTTCACATCTTATAAGTTGTTGTGCAAAGCCATCAGGAAGTGTGCACTAAATCAGCTTGATCGCTTGCCAAACGGGAGATAAAAGGCTCGGAGGTGGGTACAATAATCCAAAGAGAGCGGGTGGTCTGCTTCGAGGCATAACGTTTTATTCTCTCATGCATATTCACTTCTAAGCCTCCGAGTATGCAGATTAGTCTTGTTTGAACAGTGATCTCTCCAACCCAATCCAAGTTTTTTTTTTCTCTCTACCTTCATTTTTCCCCCTGTTTTGCTCTTACTGCACCCTGCTGTGCTGGCACAAAGGATATTACATGCAAGGTTGTGCATGTGTAGGGGGGGATTTTTTTATTTATTTTATTTTCTTTGCTGGTTTGCAAGTTTGGGGGCAGCTGATTTTGAGCATGCACGCATGAATGGGTGTTTGGCTGCGTGTCCATGTGTGCCTGCGTTGTACGTGTGTAGGTATGGGCCTGCCAGACACATGGCTTTGTCTTGTCCTGGCACCGTGTTCGACTCACCAGATGTTTTCCTTTTTATCATCCTCCACTTGAACGGTGCTCTTTGAGGTTTAGGGAATTTGTGTTGCTGACATTCAACTTGCTCTGTTGTTGTCTGCGGTTTTTTGGAAGAAAAGAAAAAGAGAAACAATAAGCTCCTCAAAGCCTTGTTTTTATTTTCATGCAGAACAAGCATATGTGTGAAATCAAGGCTTCCCTCAGAAAAAGAGGCCTGTTTTAAAACACTGAAATATTCGTCTTTAAAGTATTTTATTAAAATGTACCATATCTCTGTATGTATTTAATAGTAATAAGGATCTCATTACCCTGATCTGTGTAGTCTGTTGCTGTGCCAGTTTTTATTGGTGTTTTTATCAGTTGTTTAAAGAAAAAAAAACAAAGCTGAAATAAATTACGTAAAAAATATTCATACAATCTTATATATTTTTGTCCAGGTATATTTTCTATATGTGTTGTAGTTGGAGCTGTTGTTTGGATTTTATTATACTGATATTTCTTTCTAAAACATTTTTTTTTATATACAGATAATTTTCTTCTTACTTTTTGTCTTACAAAAATTCAGTTTGATGTCAGGAGTCTTAACTTACAAGTTATCCTTTCCTTTAGGATTACCATAAGGTTAAAAGTTTCTTCTTGATCCTTGTTAGTAAATTTTAATAAGGCTCCCCTCCCAGGGCGCTATAAAGTCAAAGAGGCACAAGCATTTGGACAAAACTAGAAATATCTCTGTGCACCATCACCAGTGAGGTATTATTTGTTTATTTGCGTTTGCAGTCAAAAGAGTGCCCAACTGAGTTGAGCACATTTTAAAAACCATAAGAAAGTAAGCCTAAGCATCATGCCTGGTTAAACTGCATCCCATTTAGTGCTGAACCGAAGGACTGTTTCCCAGTTTTTAAGGATTTCAGACCATATTAAATCATGGCTGGTACAGATAATTACTTCGATTGGTCAAACCCAAGCCGGTTTATCTTACATTGAGCTCAGGTTATAACTATTTCAGAAATATTTCATTGTTTTTGAGACAACCCTAACAAGGAGCGATTTAAATGTTTGGTTTTTTTTATCTTTAGGTCAAACCTGGATTAAATGATTTCACATTTAAATGGCTTGCTCAGGATTTTCTTCCTGCCAGAAGCAGCGCTACATCATTGACATCATTCGGAATAAAAAGGAAAAAAAAAAAAGTTTGTTGACACCTGAATCACGCAACATGCAGTCCTTCCTTGCGTTAGATGTTATATACAGAAACCTCATGAAAATGTCACACTATTCAAGCAATAAATGATGGTAATATAGCCTTTTCTTTCATGGAGCAAAGGATCAGAGTAAAAATTATATACGATTGGTCTTTTATGGTGTGTTTGCATCCTCGCTCTGTCGTAGGAGTACGCCGATGCTTGATTAAAAAGCCAGCCTGAAATGTCACGACTCAAAACCAGTTCACTACATTGCAGCAACGCCTCCATAAAATTAAATCAAGCTGTCACCTGGTCAGCGCCACCACCCACCAAACACACAAACACATCGGGAGACACACTGCCTTCAACTAACACAGAGAGCTGTCAAATAAAGCAACACTTGTAATTATGGGCGGGGGCGAAATTCAGATTTATTTATTCCAAAATGAAGCCTGCCGATCGACAGAGGGACAGCTCTCCTCCATCTGTCATCGTTGAAGCCACACGCGCCTGACACAAGGATTCATTCGTCTTGTCGTCTTTGACAGTCGGATTTTCCCGGCGCACTCCCACCAAGAGTCGCGCGGGATTTTTTGGAGGCAGTCTAAAAGAGAAAACACTCTGTGACAAGGAGTAGGCTCTTTATGAATGCAAATGAGTCTGGGAAAATTCAAAGAGCAGCAAGCAGGCTCCGAGGCTCCGGCATCCGTCACATCTCCCCCCACCAGGCGCTACCCACGCTTTGCCAAGAGGTCCAAAGGCTTACAGGGCCCTACAGCAAGAGCAGAGATACTCGTGGAAATCCTTTAGCCGACACACACACACACACACACAGCAAGAACCACCGGTGACTGGTATTTTCATGAAAATCAGAAGCTTACTATTTTTACATGCCAAGCACAGAATGGCCGCTGGGCTTTTGGTTTTATTATAAACCATTCATCTCCTCAACCCGCTCTCTGTGTGGATATGTGGTTTGAGGATGCATCACTTGTACGACTCGACGTTCGGCTCCCCCTTTTTATCATGTTCCAAGGATAGAAAGTCAAATGCTATGTGACAGGTCAACCCTTTCACATCAGTCACCCTTCACCCTGACCCGGCCTCAGCTGCTCAGAGACGCACCGGCATCCTCCACACCAGAAACTTGAATAAAAGTGTCGCTCGGGGGTTTGTGAAACCTTCGGTTGAGTAAACCTCACCTACAGTGTGAGATTCATTGAATATTTCATTCCTGTGAGAGGGAAAAGTTTGCAAATCTCCGGGATTTGCAGAGAATGACATCTGCAAGCATGCACAGTGTTTTCTCTCAAGAACTGGATTTTTATTTATTTATTTTCAATCTTCAAAGACTGTTTGTGTAAGTTGCTCTGTGAAAGTTTCCTGAGTTGCTGATGCAGGTCAGACTTGGAAATGTTACAATGTTACAAAATCCATTCAGACCACCACCAATCAATCACCAATACAAAGATTACTGAAGCTAGAGGAACACCACAGTTTGACATTAAAAAAAATGTTTTGGTTTGCTTCTACACCACACTGGTATTCATATGGCCTCTTGTGAATACGACTGATCAACTGCTGATGCTCCAGAGAAGGCAGGATAAGTTAAGCAACCATGATTTCCAGTCAAAGCCAAGCTGAGATAGACGCTGCTTTCCATTGTGTCTTGAAATTTTCTTATTTTATTTCAACAGTTGGAAAACAGATGGAATGCCCCCATAAAGTAAAATTATTGAGAGGAAAGTCAGAGCTCAATATCAAATATGACTGCTCATCACATAACACTGTGTATATATAGTAGCTTGCAGTAATTAACACACATGAAGTAGCAGTACTCAACTTCCGCTGGTAAATCTGTTAATCAAGGGTTTGAGCGCATTAAAACATAATTTTTTTTGGCTTTTATTGCAAACAGTACCTTTCTGGACACGGAGCACAACAATGAACACATCCCACAGATTTTCCAGTTTGCAGCTGGAACAAGAACAAAAAGGCCTCCACTCCACACTGAGAACAAAAGAAACTGGAAAAAAAACTCTGAATCCCAGAATGCACAGTATTAACCCATTTTCATGACAGCTCCCAGGAAGCAGGAGTTTCACGGTTGGAATCCACATGACGTCATAAATATACAAAACTCTGGCACGTAGCACAGCTCTCTTCTTAGGCTGAGATGGTACCTTCATGAGCCTTTGGAAAGAGCAGCTGGTCTTCCATGCCTCGTGCATCAGATCAGGTGGCCTCCTGTCCACCTCCGTTCCAAAGATTGGATGGATGGAAGGAAATTGACATCTAGTAGAAATTAATCTTCCAGGAAGGCTAATTATAAATATGACTGAAATGTATCCTCCTATTTTTATTTATTTATTTATTGGATTCAACCTTTATTTATACAGATATTCTTATTGACATCCAAAATCTCATTCTCAAGAGAGACCTGTTTGATAAAACAAAACAAAAAATCAATAAAACTTTACAAATAGTAACAATACAACGTCTATTTATACAGGTATTCTTGTATACCTGTATAATCTAATTCCTGTATACATTCGACTCAATTAAATAAGCTAATAAAATATGATTTAAAAACAAGAGCAAGTTGAATAAGAAGATTTCTCTTTTAGTCTTAAAAGAAATTTAAATTGTCACAGAGGAATCAAAGTGGATAGTGTCAGATCCAGCTATACAGTGGTCCATGTTGGCCCGGCAGAGTAAAAAAATGTTTTTTTTTTTTTTTTCCCAAGTTCTGATCATACTAATGGAGCACTGAAGGAGAGGAAGTTCTGAAAGCGAAGTTTGTGGCTGGACTGTCAAAGTGACAGGTATAAGAATAGGTGTATAAGAACAAGGCGGTAACAGTCCAAGGACGGCTTTATACATGAAAATGTACCAATGCATGAGTCTAAGGATTGATAATGATGGCCAGTTCACCCGAGACTTTAAATTACAGAGGTGAGTGAGAGATGTATACCCTGTTATGAACCTTAATGCTCAATGATAGACAGCATCCAACATATGCAGAGAGGTGGCAGGTGCATTCATATACACAACATCACAGTAATCTAACAGAGTCAGTGAGGCCATTAAAACAAGATGCATCCTTGCCCAGAAAGAAAAGCAAGATCTATTTCTAAAGAAAAATCCTGGTTCTATCTTCATCTTTTGTACAATATTTTCTATATGGGATTTAAAGGAGGGCTTATTGTGCATTTTTGTGTCAAGATACTTATATGTTTCAACATGCTCTAATGGTGTACCTGTCATTGTTTCTATGACAGCAAGAACTTGTGGAACTTTCTTCTGGCTGGCCAACAGCATGACCTGCATTTAACCAGCATTTGAGACAAGCTTCAGGTGAAGGAAGTCAGACCGAATGGTGTGACTTTGGAGGACTGAAACTGACAGAATTAAAAACAAAAGCAGAAACATTTAAATGGCCCAATTTCTTGTCCTCCATGTTTTTCACATGGAAAAAAAGAAGTGAAGCTTTAAGAGTTAAAACTTTTCTCTACAGATGTATGTGCTGAAATCGATGTAGAGATTGTGTGCAGACGGAACCTGCCAGAGTTGTTGGATAAAGATATTAAAAATAATCAATTGCAGTGTTTGAAATAAAAATAAACCTAACATACACTATATTTATTCAGAATTATTGATTTATGATCTTGATTTAAATTTGTATTATTTATATTTCTTTGCTTTTGAAATTTAGAAATCATCACTCAAACATTTTTTAAACACTAGAGAGTGAAAGAAAATCTGTATAAGAATCTTTATCCACATATTCATACATCATAAGCCCAATCATGGGATGTATAATTTACCTATTTAACAAAAAACAATTCCTTATATGCAAAACTGAAGTGGGGGATGATAGAGCTCAGTTTAACTTAGCAAGAGTTCAGATGTAGACGGACAACCATTGAAAAGCAAGTGCTTGGAAATGCTGACTCAGTCGCTGTGGCTTAATCTATTTGAAGCTTGATTAAAGTTTAATTCATGCCCATCTCCTAATGTTGGCCAGTGTGTGTGCTCCTCGGCAGTGGGTCAGTGAGTAGTTTTGAGCTGAGCCCAGGTCTTTTCTCTCTGTCTGGGCCCCACTTTATTCATGCCTGAGGGACACCAGGAGCTGCAAACAACTGAATTTTTCATCAAGGTTACTTCCTGGAGAGATGTGCAAGGCAGTGTCTGCTTTCTCCCAAGGTGTGTTCCTGCCTCATACATAACTTACCCTGCTCTGACCTGCACCTCTCTCTGGGAGGAGCTGTTTGACCCCTCTCCAATGGCTAGAACAGAGACTGTGGAGATTTTTCTTTTATTAATCCTGAAGTGTCAAGAGATGCTTTCGGTGCATATGGTAAGTCATACTTCATTGATCCTCAACAGCTTAAAACACGTAAATATTAATTTGTTTGTATGTTTTAAAGAGAGACCATGCTATATATATGTCCATCCATCCATCCATCCATTTTCTGACCCGCTTAATCCCTCATGGGGTCGCGGGGGTTGCTGGTGCCTATCTCCAGGCGTTCACTGGGCGAGAGGCGGGGAAAACCCTGGACAGGTCTGCTATATATATATATATATATATATATATATATATATATATATATATTTGCAAAAGTATTTATACCCATTTTGTCATGTTACAACCCCAAATTTCTATGCAATTTTATTTGACCGGTCAACACAAAGTATTGAAGCACAAGGAAAATAACACATATTTTAATAAAATATATAAAACCTGAAAAAAAAGGAAAACCGGTACCGTACGTTTGTGTTCTGTGTCCCCCGGTCAATGTTTTGTAGAGCCAAATGTTGCTACAGTTACACCGTCTTTTGGATATGAGGCTCTAAAAGCTTAATTTTAAGCTTTTAATTTAACAAAATTAAATTTGTGCATAATGTTTGTGAAATAGCTCAAGCTCTGTCAGAATAGATGGAGAACGTTTGTTAAGATTAATTCCACTTTTTTTCCAAGTGTCCTGTAGCAGCACTTCAAGCACAAAAGATAGAGAAGCTGGTTGGCTACATGTGCCAAGACAGTTTTGCTCTACAAAAAGCATATCACAAGATTTTATCCTAATGACTTGATTAAATCCAGACTCACTACAGCATTGGGGTAGGCAGGTCACACTAATGTAATTGTAACTTGTGTTTCTGTGACCTTCACCAATACGCATTATTTGTGTGTGAGACCCCCCAAAGCCCCCAACATGCCAGGCAGGCCCTAGCCCACCACAGCAGCTGGAACTGGGAATGACCAAGGGAGGGAGAGAGGGGCACATTACCATCCCAGCTGGTAAGCTAGCCCCTGAGAGGTCAAGTTGGAGGGATGCTCACCACATGCCAGCGAAGCCCTTGTGGCCCAAGGACATTCCCAGGAGCTACAGGCCTTCAGGCAGGAGCCATTCACTCCCAACGGGCCTCTACTTGTCCTGCCTGCACCCAAACCAATAGAGCACCAACCAAAGACAGAGATCCCCCGAGAAATCATGTGGGAGCCCCCACAGAGCAACCACCCCCACCGGGTGGGAGCAATCTGGGAGAACCAGAGCCAACCAAGCAAAACGAGCTTACCCCCAGCATCCCAGGACCTAGAAACCAATTCACCAGCCTGGACTGCAGACACCATGCCTCTGAAACCCCACTGTCGACCTGGGGATAACCCAAATCTCTATCACACCTGATATTCCGGTAGACTCGGTTAGATTTGGGACCAAAATTGCAACATTGTTACTATTTTCAGCTGGTGCGGTTTTCTTTCATGTGGCACTTTGTCAAACAAAGCAAACCTTTTGACCAATCAGTTAATTTCTTTGCATGTGGTGGCTCTACACCAAGAACCACTGAAGGAAAGAGGTTGGTCAGCAACACAGCACATCTTTGTTTTCTGCAAAATGTAAACAAAATTACAACATATTTTATAGGTGTTGTTGCTATGCTGTCTTTGGCTAGTGTGCCAGACAAGCACAATTCAACAGTGGGATCAGCATGAGCATCGAACAAAGCAGAGGACCACTGAGATTATAATATATTACCAGTGTTGGGTAAGTTACTTTAAAAATGTAATCCGTTACAGTTACAAGTTACTTTGTTTAAAATGTAATTGTAGTGTAACTTTTTCAATTACTTTTAAAAAGTAATGTAACTAATTACTTTGATTACTTTTTGATTACTTTAAGGTTTTAATGAGTATTGACCCATGTTCAACATTTAATTTTTGAGAACTGAATGTGAACCTTAAAAAAGCAGAATTGGGAATTGACACTTGTATGACTCTATTCCTGTATATTCATCAGTAGTTAAAGGACAAGAGTCAGCAAATGCAAATTCTGCCCTTTAAAACAATGACAGCACAATTGTTGCTGTATGATCTGAAGCCCCATTTGGATCTTTTAAACAGGCTTTGAAAAACTTTGATAATTTGCTGCTGTAATATTATAGATTTTTTAGAATAAAAAGCTAGCAGATGTGCATAATCAAAATAACAGAAATACAATTATAGAGCATTCAGTATTGTAAGAAAGCCCACACTGTTTCTGGATAAATACATTATTGTATGAGTTAAGTTCTGTTCCGTTTTCTGCCTTTTTCGTTGTAAAACTGAAATGTCCCATGCTCCTGAATGCACCATAGCTTTCCGACGCTCACGAATGCAACACTGTGAATGCTGAGCTGTGTAGACGCGTTTGATTTTCCGCTTAAGACAAAGTTTTGCAGTTTCACAACACACGTCGGCTCTCACGGTTTATTGTTGTGTGTGAATAACAAGAGGTGGCTGTCAACAAGCTTGAAGGCTGTCATGTTTGATGCGCTGCTTGAGCTGAAATAAAACCGTGAAACGTCCGCTCGCTTGCTGTTCTTTCAGAAGGCTCCACCAGCACAGGATGGATCATCAGTGATAGAGACAAGGAGCCGTAGCGGGGAACGGCGATACAGGGCGTGAAGCAATAAAACTATCATTACATATTTCGCAAAGGTTTTTCTTTATATTTTAAAAAAAATGTAACTAAATTTGTAATTCTTAATATTTTCGGAAGTAACTGTAACTGAATTACATATTTTCTCATTGTAACTGTAACGAATTACAGTTACTCTTTTTTTGTAATTAAATTACGTAACGTCGTTACATGTAATCCGTTACTCCCCAACACTGTATATTACACAGGGTGGGTGAGATGGCTCTGTGTGAGCCAGTGGTGTGTGAGTAGGGGAGCTTACAACTTCACTGAACAGATGTCACACGTACACAGATGTCGAGCAAGGTATTTACAAGATATGAGTAACTTCAGTAGCACTATTGCTGTACTATTACCACTCGGCACACACATTTGTTTTGGTTGTATTTACCCAGATTGCCCTGTGCTGTAGTCCACTTCCTGCTTTTGGAGCGGCCTCCGGTCCGCTTGGCATTCCCATATGCGTTCCAGAGTTCAGTTCAACCGAGCCAAGACCTAGGTTTAAGGTGGACCCAAATTTGCTTTTTTGGTCCACATCAGATTTTGATTGCACATTCGCACCTCCCCAATCGAATCGAACTTTCTGAGCAAACGAACCAGAGTTTGATTAAAGCAGACTAAACACGGCTGTGAATGCACCCTTAACCTCCCTGCCAACCCCAGAAGAACATCCCCAAAGAAGATGATGCTGTTTCACCATATGAAGAAGGCAGTTGAATACCATAGTATACCGCTTCAAAATTTATTTGTGAAGATTTTTTAAAGCCATGTATCCATTTTCTTTCACTTCACAACATTAATTATAATTGGTCTAAAACATAAAATCCAAGTGAAATAAACTATGCTTTCTGACTGTAATGTGATAAAATAGGGAAAAGTTGAAGGGATGTGAATATATTTGCAAAACAATGTATATATTATGTAATGCTTGTATTATCCTGGTTTCCAATCACAAATGCATGATTATTATCAGTGCGCACAGCATCTTTCTGTTTTCATCAGAGCAGCCTTGCTGGATCCTGGCAAACACAACTCCACAAATGCAACTAGTTTTCGCTTCTGTTGGGAATACCGACATGCTCTGCATTAACATTTTTATCCTCTGAAGAACAACTCGGCAGCTTCTGGAGGAAAAACATGCACTATTTATAAGCATATTTTTATATCAAAATTCATTTGCAATTAAAATCAAATCCCACATTTTATCAGAATTTTAATGCTTCAGCAACACATTTGATTTTAATGGAGAGAATATATGCAATGTCAAATGATTTTTTTCCTTCCTCGCTCATTAAGGGTGCAAGAGCTGCTTTATCTGAAATACCGCAATCAGAGTCATAAACAAGGTCTTATTTATTCTGTTTGGAGTTTATTTTCCCACCAGCATCCGAGTAGTAAGGTCATTTCTGTTTACTGGTTTACACAGGAATAAATTTGAATTTCAAGTGAAAAGAACAAGCTCTTTAGATTATATTTCACAATAATCAATGCTGTTTTGATTTTTAAAACAGAACTAAGACGGCAGGGCGGGTGGTTGTCAGAAGGGCTTTTCGCAGATCAGCATTTGAAGAAGCCTCTTCAAAGCTGGGCATAATATAGAAAATTTCTCGTCATCATGTCTTTAATGCTTTTCTAGCACATTTATATCTCTATAAGACCTACAACTGAGCCCTTTTCACATCATGACCCTGCTAAACACAGAAGAAGATAAAGCTGAATGGATGTTGGACTGTAGGCTTCCATTTCAGAGCTGCGTTACACAGTCTTCCCACTCTGAGTGGCAGACATTATCACCACCACTACCCTCAACCTCACCCTGCCCCTTGTGACAATTACTAGCCTACCTCCCTATTCAGCACGTAATGAGAAAACTGACTGATCGATTTCTGTCGGCCCGGTGAAAGAAGGCACAGGCAGGCCTCTGAGGCACATTACTGCACTGTGTCCACATTATGAATTGACTTTTTTTCAAGTGCTAAAAGCAAGGAGATTCAGCTATTAGTGCAAATTGGTGTTGGTACCCCTCATTTTTAATGATGATGAATCAAAAAACAAATTTCTTTGACATTTGTATTGTTTTCCACATTGTTTTGCTGAAGCTCAAAATCACCCGATGGCAGATTTGTAAAGCATGCCACTACAGATGAAACAGTTGAGATATTTCTTTAAGAAAACTGGAAAATATCCCCACTATAGCAGAGCTAAGCTCTAACAGGAATGTTTTTAAAACGTTTTAAATATTTTAAGAATACTGTGCAGATTTGTCATTTCAACCTTGAAATACAGGAAAGGCAATTAGACAGATTTACTGACATAAATCAGAAGAGTTCTTTGGTGCTCGGACCCCATCAGAAACATGTGAAAGCTGTGAATGGCTTTGATTTTGGATGATCACGCTTCGGATTAGGATTAGTAAAGTCTTCCCCCCGGGGTGCGGACACTGGTGGTGGAGGCTGGAGGAGAGAAGGGAGCCAGGAGGAGCCAGCGGCACGAAGGGGAAGATGGGGCGGAGATGGGTCGAAGTTCAGCTGAAGAGCAGGAGAGACCATGTATGGAGCATTTTATAAGCAGAGCCTTCTTTGTAGAATGATTGGTGGAGGTAAAACGAGGACCCTGTGCTGATTGGCTGGATTGCAGGTGCCTAACGAGATGGTCGGGGAACAGGTGAGTTTCCCTGTCTGAATTTACGTCTAGACTCCATTTGGCATTGTTGGGCAGTTACTGAAACTGTTTTTGTCTCTCTTTCTTACTTCTAGCCTGCACTGATTGTTGTACACAAATGTATTAGAAATAATTGGTATGTTTACGCTAGACTCAGGGCCTACGACCTGTGACTCTAGCCCAATATGGCCCTTTTAGTCCACTATTGTGGCTTTTCAATCACTTTGGTTTAAAATGATAAGCAAGAGAGCAGTGTTTTAAAAAATAAAATAACTAAGAAGCTAGTTTTAACAGTGCATGTTTTTTTACGAAATATCCTTATAGAATTCGGGGTGAAAACAGGTTTATTTGTATAGAACATTTCAGTAACAACACAATTCAAAGTGCTGTACATGAACCGAACATAAGAAAAGAAAACATTACAGAGGAAAGCACATTGCAGTGGATTAGTAGCAGCAGGTTAAGATATAAGACAAGTTGGACTACAAACTAAAACATTAATATTTAAAAATAGGTTTAAAATCTTGATTCAAAGGAACTCAAAGGTTTCAGCACATTTACAGTCTTCTGGGAGTTTGTTCCAGATAAGTGGAGCATAGTTATTTTGTTGTTGTTCCCTAATTTTTCATTTATTTTAGTAGGTGACAAGTTATATGCTTCTTTCAAATTTTTAAATGATGTTTAAGTTTGTTTTTTGTCTTTATCATGAACCCCTTCTAAAATATTTCAAACTTAGATGCTGGATTTCTAGACCTGTGATGTTCCTTTTTAATAAGTCGGCTTCTCTGCAAGGATAGAGAACACAAAGAAAAACAAATCTCTAAAGTCTGGCCAAAATGACACATAGAGCATGTCTGAATATAAGGAGAGATGTGTTGTTGAAAAGAAAAACATCAGACCAATAAAGTTATAAACTTTTCATATATATTTGGCACATAATAAATAAATAAAGATATTCTATTTAAACTTTTAAATATGTTTATTTACTTAATACATGCATCGCCAAATCTACAGGTAAATGTAAAAAAATTGGAATATTGTGAAAAGTTCACTTTTTTCACCCATTTCAGAAAGTGACACTCATATATACATTCAGTACACATAAAGTGAAATATGTTAAACCTTGATTTACTGTAATTTACAGATTACAGGCTTACAGATAATAAAAATTCAAATTCAGTGCCTCGGAAAATTAGAATATTGTAAAAAAAATATTGGCAACTCAAGGTTTCACAGCCTAATTAGTTGACCAACTGTGGTGGGCACAGTTGCACTAATATGAAAACAGCTGATTTTGTTCATTGCATTATTGTTCACGCTAAGTTCAGAAATTCTATGCAGACTGGTTAGCGTCATTGAACCTGAACGTGGAGAAGACGAAGGAGATCATCGTCGACTTCAGGAAGAACCAGCCTCACCATGCTCCACTGCTCATCCACAGCTCAGCTGTGGAGGTGGTCAGCAGCACCAAATTCCTGGGGGTGCACATCACAGACAATCTCACCTGGGATCGGGATGCTGCGTGTCCCGAGCCCATAACATCATCAGAGACCCCTCACACCCCCACCATGGACTGTTCTCCCTGCTGCCCTCTGGGAAGAGGCTTCGCAGCATCCACTGCAGGTCCACCAGGTTCTGCAAAAGCTTTTTCCCCGCTGCAATCAGGCTGTTGAACTGTTGAACTCTAAACTGGACTCTGAATCACACATACACAGAACTGAACTTTATGGCCATTCCGCATCATTATGTTGCACTCCCAACGTTGCTGAACTTTTACAATCCATTTAAATTTAAAAGTACATAACTGAACGTTTACTGCATTTTTGCACCATTATTATTTTGCACTGCCAACACTGAACTTTTCAAATTAATGCCTTTTTTGCACCATTATTTTTGCACTATAAACATGGTGGAACATTCTTCTGCACACTTTTTTAAAAAGAAAAAACTGTTTTTCTCCTGCACTGTTACATCCTTATCACTGCTGCACTTTATATTGTAATGTTATTTTATTTCATTTGTAATCTCATTACATTGTCGTAAGCTGTATGCAATGAAATTTCATTTTGTATGCATTCTGTGCATACAAAATGACAATAACGTTTGTCTAAGTCATTGGGTTTCGATAACTATAAGTATGATAATGTTCACAACAAGCTATTCATCTGCCATTTACGTCACTGTCCTGGCTCTCAATTCACATCAACACAGACTTCAAGGTTCCACAACAACAACAAAATATTATTAATAGCTGTGCTGATTTCTTCTTAGCTTACTTCTTATAATGATGCCGTCAGCTCCCATTATTGGTTCTCTTTGCTCAATAACAGAGACGGCGGTATCCAAATCTTTTTCTGTAAACAGTGTGCCGCTGTGTGACCCTAACCATTTAATTAGTAGTGTGAAGGAGGAAATACACCAGACATGTAACGTAAGCAGCGTGGCTAATGGGCGTGTTTTTAAAAGTGTAAATTTACACCAGATGCTGCAAAGTATGCTCCACAGCTGCGTGTTCCTGCTCTGAAAAGAACTAAAGAGCATCAAATAGAAGGTGCGCCTTGGCCTTCCTTCCTCTAGTTGACGAACTGTCGCGAGGAAAGGCAGAGAGCTCGATAGAGCTCAGCAAAAATGAATGCATCCCATCAAACTGTAGCGTAAACAAGGTGACTTCTACCACCTTGAGGCCGAACTGAGACTCGACTTTTGGGATACTTTCGGAAGTGAACTTTGACACAGGATGTTGTTTTCCTGTTTATTCCCTGCCAAACAGGGAATAAAATACATGTCTGAAATTAGACCTTCAATCTAATTTAGGCATTGCGTCATGTAAATACACGCATTGTACGCACATATTATGCTTTTTGTGTACATTTATTGACTGATTAAAATGAAAAGCTAACCTAACCATAGGAAGTGTATATGCTCCTTTCCTGCACTTACACGGCGCACCGCATCTGGTGTGTTTCCTCCTTAACTGAGCTTTCGAGGTCTGTCACTTGCACCGCTTGAGGTGGAAGTAGACTGGATTTCGGAGCTGAGCTTTTAGGTTGCTGCATGGCTCAGTGGGAATCTTTTATTTTTCCAACCCTTCTGTGCAAAAAAAGAAAAAAACATGCCAATCCTCGAAGGACATTTACCCAATATGTGTAGGAAAATCGTGTTGCTTTTCAATTCAAAAATAGTGTACATTAAATATATGATGTTATAAAGGTTATAACAATATGCAACCCAAAAACTCATGAATTATTGCCCATTTGCTAAAGAGCTATGACAGAGGGGAAAAGGGACCTCCAGGAACGCTCAGCACTGAGTTTCAGGCTTTCAGCGGTGTTGCTTGGTCAGCTCATTATCAGCGGCTTTGGGCTTGTTTATTTAGGCTATTTACAAGGTAGAGGTAATAGAGCTGATTGCTTGTTTCTCTGGCAACAACTGGCAACACTGGAGTGGCTTTCCAGTCGCACCAGCTGTCTAGACACAGAGGGATAGAATATTCTTCTCATAAGCTTTCACTGATGTGTAAAAGTAAAAATGTAAAAGTCATTTATCCTGAACTAAAACAGCTATGTGTGCATGCAGCAACTTTTGTCTGAAGACGTGTGACACAGACTCAGTTACAGCCTTTGGTTAGCGGCTAGCGTTAGCGTCCTCAAATTTCCTTGTTTTTCATCAGTGTAACAGTAGTGAAGCTAAAATTTTTGTTTGCGGAATATGAGTTTGTGAAGCTAACTTTTTCGTTAGCTGTGTCGACCACTGTCAGTGGGTCAGTAGGCAACACATTCATAGGGAGAGCTGCTGGCTTGAGAAAAGTCCAGAGGCATTGACATACTGTGCAAGATAAGCCATGAAAACTAAAAGCTAAAGAAGCTGATTTTTCACAGAGCGTTGTTTTCAACCGTATTAATAAAAAAGTTGAATGGAAGGAAAAAGTGTGGTAGAAAAAGCTGCACCAGCACCAATGATAGCGACAGCCTGGAGATAATTATTTGCCTGAGGTTACAGTTGGTTTGCACTGACTGGCAGAGAACCTGATATTCAGCCTGACAGTGTTGCATTTTAGAAGGTTTATTTAATAAGATAGACAAAGCCCTGCTGCAGGCAAATGTAGATGGCTCTGGGAAGAAGGCACCGTCTGAATGATCATTGACTGACTGTTCTGAATCTCAGCGTGTCTAGCCAAGGCAAATGCTAGCGGAGAAGTCGTCATCAGTTTGGGGATCATGCACAGGGAGACATTCCACACGGCAAAGGTTTCCAGAAGGGCTAGGAAAGAGGGAAATCTGGGATCCAGGCAAGATAATTGGTAACAGGAGGCGCACACACCAGGTGGAGGTTTCCGAGGTGGGCAGAGACAGGAGACAGGTCCGAGTTCCAGTCTTGGGTCATGCACGATAAGCAGGAGTATCCAGACAAGAGCAGAGGCAGGCATGCTTGATCGGTAGGCAAGGCCAGAGGTCGATGTCCAGAATACAGAAGCCAACTGGAGAATCTGAAAAGGGAAAGGCAGACAGGAGAAAACAGAAATGAGACATGTCAATACAAGGAACACTGGACTGTCACACATGGCACTGGGAGAGCCAGGAATACATAGTGCGTCTTCCAGATGCAGCGACTTCCAGTAATTGGAGCCGCCGCAGGTGTAACCACTCAGACCTTGATTGCAGGTGCAGCACAGAGAACGGGTAGTGATGTCATGGGACTGCAAAACAGGAGCTTTTCAGGCAGGATCAGACAGGAAGCATTACACCTACATTGTGCTATTGTGCAACACTTAATCTGTCTTCTTCTGTCCATCTGTTGTGCTACTTACTGCTACCTGGTAGAAAACATAAATGCCTATATTTGTCTGTCAGAAACATGAGCAGATTCCCATTCTTCCAGATTATGCCAACTACAGCTACAACTAGTAGTCATCCAGCCAATTTGCAATGATGAGTGTACCAAAGAAAGGAAAAGTCAACAGTGAGTAAAGAGTGTTTACCAAGGAATAGACAACTTTTTTTTCCATCAAAATCCAGTCGAAGCCTGTCAGTCTTATTTGCCAGGAAGCAGTTGCATTTTTTTGACAAAAGAATAAAACATCAACCTTCTCTTTTACACGGAAGGCTGGTTCACACGGCAAGATTTTATAATTGTCAGCCAATTTTCACAACCTGAGAGACACCACACATAAAGATGAAAAAAAATGATAGATATAACAAGTTTGCTCGTATAGTGTGTGGTCTCCGGGCAGAGGGTAAGTACAACACACCACACACAAACAGATTTCACTCAGGATCATTCAGGTGTCAGACGGGAAATCTTGCAAAACCTCTCAAGATAAAACATGAGTTCAGAGTAAATAAACAAGGATGATGAGGAAGAATAATGGTGATTGTTTGTGGACTAATTTTAATAGAGAAAATACATTAAAAAGGCATTGGTTAAATGAGTGGAGACAGTGCGAACAGGGACTCTACATTTGCTACACTGAGATATAGAGGTGACTTATGTGGGGGGCGGGGATATTCTCCGAGTTTCCCTCACCTCACTTTCTGATTGGCTACACGTGCTCATTTGTCCTTGAGGACCTCCACAGATGCTAGGATATCAGGCCTAGACAATCCAACATGTTGAATAGTCCCGATTTGATGGTGAAGCGGTCCCGACATCTATCCGAGCAGACCAGATCACTCTTAACACACCACACACATCAGAAATGTCTCTTAAGATTATCTTAAGAGAAAACCTGATAGTTGGGGCCTATCTGAAAGGGATGATCGGGGCAAAAATCGAGCAAATGATCCTGCCGTGTGAACCAGCTTTAAGCATGTCAATTATGCCAACAACTGGTCAAACCAAGAACGGACAGATACTGCACAAAAGCTGAAAGCCAATTTACAGGCTGAGAACAACACTTATCTCCGACAAGCTACCATCCAAGAGTCAAGCACCAAGGCAAGTTATTTGCTGACATTATAATTAGCAAAGACCAGCAAGACTTTCTCTGTTTTTTTAAATGAGTGCATAACAAAGACAACAGGTATCTTGTGTCCTGCAAACAAATTTAAAGAACAAATCTTTCAAGAACAAAGAAAAAATGGTTTTACATGCAGGATTGTGACTTGCCTCGTTGAGCTAATTGATGAAGACGTATAGCTTTTTTGTTAAGCTTGCTAGAGTCATTTACAATGTATTCCTTGGCACTGGATGAAATTAACAATGCAAAGGATACCACTCAGTTTTTAATTTTCACCAGTTAAATTAATGGCTACTTTGAAAAAACTGAGCAGTTTTGGCCCATGCAATCTCTAAAGGGGCAAACAAGAGGAGAGGACCGTTTTGACAAGTTACTGAGCGTCATCAAGAAGCTCCAGCTACCTTGGAGTACACTTCCCAACGTCACCATGGCTCGTCAAATCTGCGGAGGAGAAGAATCCCAAGCAAAATATCATTTTCTTAAGGTGCGTTCACACACCTCACACTGGGTCCTGGACAGATGGAAGTACTGCTAGAAGTGACCATCAACCAGACACAGCTCATGGAGCAGGTGGTGGTACTCGCTGAACCAGGTGCATCTCTGGAGGATCTTGTAGACCCAGGGATGCCGGTGCCATTGTCCTGCATTCCACATTACATACAGCAACATGACTAGCTAAGTAAAATCCAGGTCCGCCATGGTGAGTTGAACAGACAAGAGGAATCAGCAAGCGGATAGCTATTTGATTATGTGGTGAAGCAAGCTTGGTGAAATTTTGCTGCGTTGTCCGTGCAAATTGTTTGCAAGAGAGAGGCGCCCAACACCAGGTGAACAAGGCAAAAAAAAAAACCTTCTTGTTTGCGTTCGGTATGAAAGCACACTTACATAGCCTAATCCAAGAGGAAGGACTATTTCAGCTCGATCATCTAGTGAAGCCATTTGTAACACACTACAGGAACGAGGGGTCTTTAGCATTGTCAGTTTATTACATTTCTTGAAGAAACTGATGGAGATCACCAGGACTTGCTTTGCCACTCTCATGTCCACTGGTTTTGTTTTGGGGAAGTGTGTTAACGAGTTTGGGAGCTAAACAGGCAATTACCAAATTCTGCAAGTTTCTTGAGAAAGCGACGTAGATTGGCTGTGTGATTTAACTTCTGCTGTGGACACATTGGTAGATATGAAGGAACTGAACCTTAAGCTACAAAGGAAAGATCAATTTCTGTATGAAATGTACACAAACATGAAAGCCTTCAGAGCTAAAATGGCTATTTTCAGGACAAATGTGACATAAATATTTTGCTTATTTCCCCGCCCGTGCAATGCTGAAAGCGGACCCTCGACGTTTGAAAAAAATACAGGAAATCAATGGACAATCCTGCCTTTGGTTCTCTTATTATTGAAAAATTAAGACATTGCTTCAGCTGGTGTTATGTCCCTTCTCACAGGATCCCAAAACAGCCCCACAGGAGTTGCTGTCGGGACTGATTGTTCTTCAGTGTGACCCTTGTCCTAAAGGAGAAGTTCAGCCCGCTTAAACTGGGAGAATTTTATGCTTTATTAAATGAAGCCAAATTTCCAAAGATACAGCAGAGGGCAAATAGGATGGTGGTGTTGTTTGGCTCTATCTGTATATATGAAGAATACATTTTAATAATTTAGATTTGGCCTTCCTGAAAGATTTACTATATCTATCCATCCATCCATCCATCCAAGAGACGCAAGATGATTTCTACCAGAGGGGTTGAACTATTAGAGATACTGAAAACAGTTAGAAATACTTTGGGATCCCACAGGTAACTTTGATTAAGCCACAAGAAAATCTGCCATAATTATCCACTTACCTACAAAGAGTAAGATAGGTCCTCAGAAGCCAAATGAATGTTAAGAACAAAGTCCAACCCATCAATGCCTATGCCCTACCAGTCATCAGATACCCTGCAGGAATACTAACCTGGCAAAAAGAGGAAACAGAAGCCACTGATATGGGGACAAGAAAGCACACAATTCATGGAGGGTTTTAATCAAAGTCCAGCTCACTGAGACCGTGCACTAAGATGAAGGAGGGAGTCCGAGGTCTATTAAGTGTTTGGACAACCGTCTGGAATGAAATAACAAATATCCTGGAATCACAAACATGGTCCCAAATTATGATCTACTAAATTAATGTCTTAGGAATTAATTAATTAATTTTCTGCTTTGCTTTTTGAGTGTCATTTATATTTTCAAAATAAATGAAAATTAAATGAAGGAAATAGAATGATTGAACTTTCTGCGGGTTGTCTACATGTATAAAGTTAGAAAACCATCACGCTTCCCAATATATACAATTTGAGCTCATGAAAAGAATTTGTTCGCTGGATTATTTGTTGCCAAAATCTTCTTTGGCACAACATGAAAAAAAAAACAACGTATGTTGGGCTCATGGACCATGCTGAGATACAAAATGCTGCATTGCTTTCAAGAGACTGCATTAAAATTCATGAACACGGGCTGCACTTTTAGCTCCTTAAAAAGCAAAAAAAGAGAATAGAAACAAAAAAGGCTCTAAAACAGACAAACAAATGATGGTAAAGATGGAAAGACTTCACAATTATTTTGGTCATAAGTTACAGTTTTACCGTGACACAGACTCTCAAGGACATAAACAAACAAATACAAATAAAAAAATAAATGGGATGATGTTAAGAGGTTAATTAATTTACCATCCACTGACTAAATGCACCCGTGTGGCCTCTGTCATCTCTGAAAATGTCAGCAAACACATCATGACTTGAGAGCTCAAAGCTTCCGGAAACTTAAGAGGTTGTGAATGCCAAAAGGTGAGGGCTGTTCATAATTGACTTTTCCTATAAACCAGGTAAAATATGTCAAAGGACACCGAGTGTTTTCATGTGTTTTGTTTTAATAAATACAAAAATTCACTTTGTTTTTAATTTACTATTTTTAATTCTGATCATTTTTGGTCAGATGAGCATATCTTGTGCTTACATTGGCACGACTTGCTGGAGCTAAGCATGCTGACTATGTGGCCAACCGGATTAATCCAGATTGTTTCCTTTGTTTGTTTGTTTTTCCTGACATTTCTATGAATTATAAAGCCACTGTTCTTCAGGATGAGCTGTGACATTCCTTTTACCCAATGTGTAATCTTACCACTGAGAGAATAGGAGAAAATCAGGTTTCATTTATATTATTTGTTCATGTAACATTGATCAAATGCACGTGTCAAAGTTAAGCTTGGCATGATATCAATAAATAAAACAGCAGATGTGTCTTTAATGTCAGTAAGGTTATAAATCTATTAGAAAGCCACCAAATAAGGATGTACAATTTGAACTCACTTTCAGTGGCGTCGTTATGTCCTGAAGATAAAGTGTTGAAACAGATGATTGCATATGATCAAACCCTCCAAAACCTTTCCATTGAGGTTCAAGTAGTACAGCTACATTAAGTAATTCAATTGTACTGTCTACTGCAATGTGCCGTCCTCTGTAATGTTTTCCTATGTTCTGTTCATGTACAGCACTTTGAATTGTCTTGTTACTGAAATTGACTTCACAAATAAAACTTGCATTGCATTGCCTTCAAATAAACCGGTTTCATGTTTAAAAAAAATATATTCATGGATGCTTTCATGGAAGAATAACTGGAGTGATTCCTATTCATGCTGGCCTGTATTGTATTATGAAGGCTTAAATGAGTTAAAAACCATCCAACCTTTATATATTGGTTATCTAACAACATTCATTTCATATATGCACACATACGCAAAGCGGATGCTTCACCAAGCTCATGGGTCCCAGGCTACTGCCCTTGTCAGCCTTTTCTTAAGGTACGGCCCTGGTTGAGAATGCCAAAGGGATATAAACACGCCGGTGCCTGTTGTGGGTCTCTGTTACAACTCAAGGCTCATGAGATGGTCTCCACAAACAGCCGCATATTTCAATAAATCCACCTTGATTTATTATTCCTTTGACTGATTATATGAATGTAAATATTCAGCAGGAAAATATATAGTCTGGGTGACAGAGTGTCTTTTGCAAGCACCACCACGCCGCCCTGCTGGGTCAGAGCTCCAATGCCACTCACAATTATTTATTAGCCAGCATATTCACTCTCTATCCATCACCGCATTGCCACCCGGCCCGGTCACATCTCTTAATGTTTATTACTGTGTCCCACCTTCCACCGGGGAGATGATTGACGCTTTCGCAGAGGACCGAGGTGGGACTTGCGCGCTCCTTTCTCTCCAATCGTGGCTCGAAGGGGGCGGAGGCTCTTCCTCCAAATACTCTGATTATGAGTCAGTTACCAGACATAAGCGAAACAATATCAGTTGGTGGGCTACTTTGCGCTCAGGTTCCTTCCCCGGCAAGTTGAGTCCTTCAGCGCGTTTTTTGGCGCATCGTTATTATGCAGCCTACAGCGGAGGAGCACAACGCGCTCCACTTTTAATCAGATTAGGAACCTTTACTGTTCAATCCTGTTTTTTTTCTTTCTTTCTTTCTTCGTCCCTACAGTAAGCGGCGCAGGAGTGGTCAAAGCCAAAAGCAGCGATTCAGATCAGATTTCACCTAAACCAGCTGGGAGAGAGACCGACAGAGAGGGAGAGAGAAAGAGAGAGAGAGAGAAAGAGAGAGAGAGAACGAGCCGAGAAGGGAAGAGAGAGGGTTTGTCAGTCTCCCTCCTCCCAAATCCAGTAAAGCTTACCAAGGAAAAAAGGAGGAGTGTCTGGGCTCAGATAGACGCGAGGAATCCGGAGGAATTTCCCGAGGATATTTTCTCTTCCTTACCCCCCTCCTCTTCACGTCAAATTAAAAACAACAACAAACAAAAAGTTGGAGGGGAGGCAGCGGGGACCGTGGTCAGGGATGGACGAGCAGCCGCGGCTGATGCACTCCCACGGGGTAGGCATGGCCGGACACCCCGGCCTGGCGCAGCATATGCAGGATGGCACGGCGGGGACGGACGGAGAGGGGAGAAAGCAGGACATCGGAGACATATTACAGCAAATAATGACCATCACAGACCAAAGCTTAGACGAAGCGCAGGCGAGGTGAGACTCATCTGAAGACACTCGCGTTATTTATCGGGAAAAGGGGGAAATTGTCAGCGGAAAGGGAGGAAGATGATAGTGGCTTGTAACAGAACCGCCTGCAAATGTAAGCAATAACGCCCACTGAAGTGCCGAGATTGCGCGAAAGCGACCCAAAGAAAAGCCCTAAAACTTAAAAGATGTCATAATCTGACAACTTTTGTGTGATTTCCTATCAGAATGAACAATTAGTGCCTGATTGTTGCGGATTAATAAAAAAGAGACCTGTTTTATCTGCGAGGGACTTGGCAGCTCAGTTACTCTGAGTCTTTTACCTTAATTATTACAAAGGAGCTTACATTGTAATCCTGTGCCATAATAACAGGAGGCAGATCATCTTCTACGCTTTACACCCAGCACTACAAATAAAGACGGCACATTAAGGAAATAAAATGTGTAAATTTTTTAGAGATGTGTATCGACTTGGTTTCATGTGTGTGTTAAAAAAACATCTACGTTTACAACATAGCTAATTGGAGAATTAGTCTTGTTTCTTATAGATGCACCAATAAGACTTTTCCCGGCCGGTGCCGATTTCCAGGCGTTATTTAGATATACTCTGCCGATGTGCTACTGCTTTGTTAATGGAGGTAGTAGACAGCTGTGCATCAAGGCATCTGATTTTAATTAATCTCAAAAAAAGTGCATCGAAACTGTGATGGGAAATCTTAGTCTGGATGTAAGTATTTGACCAGCCGTTCAGCAGTCAGAGCCATTTGAGGGAAATTGGTTGCTATTCATCTTTGGAAGATTGATTGGAGTGTACTGCACCAGTATTTATTTATTTTTAAAAACATTCCAGAAAATATTCAAACTTTTTGTATTTGATCTGCATCTCCCAACTCACAGCCAATCACGGAAATTGCACAATCACGGTGCATATTTTCCCCGGCTCCTACATAAGAAATCCAACAGAACACGCTCATTTTTGGCTATTTGACCAGCCATTCACCGGTCAGAGCCAATCAGAGGTAAACTGACCAATATTGATTTCTAGGTAACTGACATTTCATATTCTACCTTGCTTGCGCATTTTAAAAGGTTCTTGCTATTTTTATTTTTTATTTAAATTTGTGGCGTTTGACCTGCAATTAGAGCCAATCAAGGGGAAGTTGGCCGATTCCCGTCTTATCAATTGGTGCAAAATTTTACCCGGGTCCTGTATTTTCTTTCTAATCACCACAAGTCAGCTTAGACACACACAAAAAATGTCTCTATCTGTTTTGTTCTTGTTTCTGTTTGCTTCGTTATTGACCTAGTAATTGATCTTCTTTTTTTTAGGAAACATGC
Organism: Fundulus diaphanus; assembly: GCA_037039145.1. NCBI lineage: Eukaryota > Metazoa > Chordata > Actinopteri > Cyprinodontiformes > Fundulidae > Fundulus > Fundulus diaphanus. The sequence continues at coordinate 30,039,636 of CM073133.1, read as the reverse complement.
ACTCAATTGCCATCGAATGAAACCTGCTCTCTTCAACGTCTTGTGTGAAATTAAGGAGAAAACAGGTAAGGGCTCACACAGACGAGAATAGCACCGTCTTTGTGTCTCACCATCACTTTCCTTTTCCATAATTGGATTCAGGTGCATATATGTTCTGTTTTTAATCTAAAATGGATCGTAACATATGTGTTTATATGTGGACAGGCTGAGGAAACCTGCTGTTATTGGGCGGCACTGTTGTCGTTTTAGCCTACCTCACCTCTCTCTCCGTTGGGTTTGATGGTGTGTCCTGAGTGAGCTGTTTTTCATGCAGAGGGATGCTCTGTTCGTGTACACGAAAAGGGCCAAAGGAATGTGTGAATTATCACTAATTTAATGTTGGGTTGAAAAAGAAGAGCGGCTCACATGATGAAAGGTTGTGAGTTGTCTCGGAGGGACGCGGCAGAGCGGCGCTTTTCAAGAGAGGAAATAACACAAAATATCCAATATAGGCTTATCTGAGAACACAACTTTGAGGCTGTCTGCAAGGTTATTGAGAGAGAGCCTTGTCACTTTGTCGGCTGGCTTGTCGCGTCGCAGCCGTGCGAGATGGCTGAGAATAAACACAGGGACCGAGCCGTATGGAGGCAATACGTTTTTTCATTAATATAACATGAACCTTTCTGCGCTGACATTTCATCTGTATGAGTCAGAGTTTGGCACAGGTTTCTCTAAAAACAAGAGAGGAAACATGTAGACACTTGAGATTTTCATCAGATTTACAAAGAGCGCTGGCCCCTGTGGAGGAAGCTACAGTGCAGACTAGGGGCCCTCGCTCCTAAATTGCAAGGCTTGGAAAAGTGAAAGAGTAATGCCTGGCTCTTTGTAAACTGTCTGGCGTCTCCCTGGGTTCAACCAGAGTTCGTTTCCAAAAAGAAGAACAAAGTGACTTGGACCTTTTCCTGGCTTTTCCCTCTTTGCCTCTCCCCTCTTCCCACCGTTCTTGGCAACCAAGCTTCTGACAGGAGAGAGGCTCCCCTCAGACTGCAAATTGTCCTCCACTCTGTTTAGTACCAAGTTTGGAAATGAACACGTTTCAATACAGCTTCCATTTTTTTCCCTCTTAATGCTTTGCCCTTTTTTTCTGTTTTACTCAGCAAACATTCACCTAACCTAAGAATCAGAAATCTCCCTTTACAGCTTTATGAAGAAAGAAAAGCGTTTAGGATCTATGAATAACGTAAACACCCCCCCACACACACACACCCGCACTCACTCCCAGAGACACCTAAAAAAAATCCACCCTGTCTGAATCTGAAGAGCTGAGCTGCAGCTCTTCTTCGCCTATAGGAGGGTTTGTACAGATGAAACTGAAAATCCTTTCACTGCAGTGACAGAGAAAATGACTCAAACCTTCACCATGGCATTTACAGCCAAATGTGCTGAGTGCAGTGTATGCGAGTGGAGTACAGCCTGTAATTTGTCAAGACTTTTTTTATATATATTCTTTATAAAGAGTCAGCTTCTCCTTGCTTTCTACATTGTTGCAGTCAGATTGTCTCCGAGCGGAGACGACGAGTCTCCGATTTGACTTTTTACCAAAGAGAGGAAGAGTTTCACCACATTAGCGATCATTTGCTGCACGAACGAGCCGTGTGCGCCTCCCCTTCGCACGGTGTCGGTGGCGTGAGTGTTGACAGCAGCAATACGGGTCGCTGCTGCAGTGAGTTCTCCATTGGCAGGCAGCTGACAAACAAGGCGGCAGTGCATGCCAATAGTGGACAGAGGAGGCCCCTAACTGATGACCCCGCGCCACCTCGCTCCCCTTTTGATTTGTGCCGGGGTCGTTGCTGTGTCACTGCGTTGGAGTATTTAGCAAGCTTAAACAAGCTCAGGTTCACACGCCTGGCTCATAGAAAAGCAAAGGCGAGGGCTTGTGTTACCACGCTTCTTCGGGCAGCTAAGGTCGTGTTTCACAGAAATATCCTCCTCCCGGGTCCCAGCCCCTTGACTTTTCTCCTATTTAAAACTATCGGCATTGTAAGTGAAGTCACTAAGAGCACTTGGTGTTTGTTTTCTTGCGCTCCGCTACACATCCTGTGACCAGCGCTGGAAAGCGTTTTTGTTTGCTTGGAACCATTACGGCGAGGGAAGCTGGCACGTACAGGTTGACTAAGTAAGAGAAGCCAGACACCAAGTCGGTGTTTCTGGGAGTCAGATTTCAGGCCAACTCCCCCCCCCTCCATGCCGGTTTCTCTCTATCTGAGGGCCTGGGACTGCTTCTTTTCGTCAGGGCTTTCTGTGTCAGCGGCCTCACATTACATCCATGCAGACTCGGGTCAGATGGAGAGCTCCAGCATGACTAATGTGATCAGACGGATAATGCATTACACCGCTTGAACTTATCAAAGCTAGAGACCTGCTGAATCAGTCTGTCCTGCTAGCAGCAGCCCTCCCAGAGCCTGCGATGCTTATTATGCTTATTAGGCAAAACATTTTAGAAATTCACAGCGATCAGGACGCCTAAATATTTCTTAAAGGAATAAGAATGCAAAGGAACATATTACAATTTTTGCCATGAATAACTATTTTTATTTAAGAGTGTGCTGTTGGCATGAGCTGCTTACAGGTAGTGAGGTAAAAGAAGGCTTTAAAAAGTTTGTTGCAAAGCAGTAAAAGAAAATATTTGGCCATACCATTCCTTTAAATGTTTAAAATGCTGCTAAAGACCCTCTGAGGAACAGACCAGATCAGGTTTCATTGAATTTGAAATTATCACAAAATAATGTTCAATTATTATTACTATTATTCTTTTTTTTTGCATGAGTATCTCTAAATCTGTTGGGCTGATTTTGGCACTAAGAAAGCAATTCTGAAAAGAAAAGAAAAGAAAAGAAAAGAAAAGAAAAAAGGAACAGACCAGATCTCAGTGTTTAGGTTACACTTACATAACATGTAGGCATGAGTTAATCTTAAGTCTATACCTAGCGCTCCTTTAAACTTATACGACTTTTTTATGTTGAGACCAGGCAAAACTGTCAGGTCTAAAAGTGGTCTGAGTAGAAAAATCTTCATAAAGTCTGTAAGTCATTTTAAATTGCCAAAAAGCATAAATTGAAATTTTAAGACAGCTTCAGATAATTGCTGCACATTGACGGTCAGCTGACTGAAATAAGGCTCCCATGCTTTTAGTTCAAGTAGAACAAAGACTAATTCAGCTTTTTGGAAATATTTCCAGTAGTGGAAAAACACAGTCATGTAATCTTACCATGAGGTACCAATGCCTTAAAGCTACTACTGGCAAACTACGAGTGACATTTCTGCTCAGCAGCTGACTGCAGACTGTCTGAGCCAACAACCTGACTAATTAACTTGCTGTACCTGCGTTACATTAAAGAGAATAATGACCTACTTTTTAGATTAGATCTTTATAGATAAATAAGGAAAAAAAGCAAAAAGATGTTATTAAAAGTGTCTTATTAGCGTTATAATCAGTATATAGATATGATTTAATCTGTTTTGGAATGGTTTTCCTACCTACCATGCCAAGTATATTGGTAATCGGAAAAAAATAAATCCTGGTAGTTCTTTGGAAAGTACGGTTTTGATGGAAACTTCACGGATTACAAAATAGGAGCAAAAAACATGAAGTTTTGCTTAGAAACAACAGAATTAAGATTTAAAGAAGCATTAAAACACAGATTACTTGTCTGGTTATTAAATAAGCAATTTTTGCTGTAACTGTCTCAATAGGCTTGATATAAACCCGCAGGTGCATGGTGATAATGTCAAATGGCTATTTCCAGCATTTCCTTTAATATCAACACTAAACGATGATGGAGGTACTCGTGGAGCTCCTGTGCAGCAGTGGATAAACTGGTCACTATGGCTCCCAGTGCTGCTGTTTTTCAGTATTTAATTGACACGGCTGTCCATGATGAGTTCAGGGGTTAGTGTTGCCTCTCTTTGTTACTCTCCTCTCATATCCAGTGACAGATGGAGGCATTAGTCTCCAATGTGGCACTGTCCTGAAACTAATGGCTATGTCCTTGGTTTCCCCCGTGCTAGCTGGGAGACTGTATATCTGTCCCTGGCTTGGAAGTGCAGAAGCAGCAGTTTATCCCCCACCACCCCCAACCCCTCCATGTTTTAGTTTCCACGGAAATAAGAGCGAGCAGGACTTTGTCTCCTCTCTCATAAATAACTTCAAAATAAATAACTTCAAAATGAGGGTGAAGTTTTTTTTCTTTCTTTCTGAGAAAAGCGGGCTTTGATTTGCGAGCTTATACGGACCTCTTCCTCCTCTTACCAGAAATGTTCATCCGAGCGAGGGATAATAACCATGTGATATATTTTTATGGAGGATGTGCAGATTGTAGCTTTTAAAGTAAGATACTGGATATAAAAATAATCTGCTGTCCTTTTTTTAATGTCTGGCTTTATGTTTGTACTTCATTACCCATGCACTTCAGAAGAACCGGCAAGTATTTCTGCCGCTTCCCTGTCCTCCAACATAAACTCACTTGCAATTAGGACAGCTAATATATTATGCAAATGTTGACTGGCTTAATTGAGACATGTTAATCATGTTTTAAGAGGCTAATTACAGCCCTGTATATCTGAGGTGGGAGTAGTAATTAGCCATGATAACAGATCTGGCGTTAGAGTGGTCATATTCAGTGTTGCGATGTAAAACTAGAGAGTACCTGTGTGCACATTTACAAATACGCGAGGATGTCTTTTATTGATTTTGCCAGGGCAGCGGATGTCCAAACAGTGCATTATTCCTGGGATTTGATTTATTATCGGGTAATACATTCACAAGCATTGGAGAAGGTGAGATATTAGCAATATTTGTTTTGAAAAATAAAGTTAGGATTTTGCGAGACAGCTTGAATTTCTATCATGATATTTTCAAGGTGTTTGTTGTGAGAGCGATGAAAGTGACAATAAAAGGTGTTTAAAAATTCATCAGCCTCCAGCAAACAATTACTGCTATGAGAATATAATGTACCGGTTAATAAAAAAGGGTACTTCACCACAACAGTTGCATTCATTTGTGCATCTGAGCTGCTAAACCGTACAGATTAACAGCATTCAGTCAGATTCTGAAACGTAAACTCATTCATGGTTAATGTCATGAAAAATAGTCCAGAAAAAGTAAGAAAAAAAAAAAAGTAAAAGCCAACCGTCTCAGTCATGTTGTATGTTTACGGGTTTCCAAACACCATCAATTAAAATTGATATATTTTGTCAAAGGCTGACATTTTTTTATCGCAACAGTTCTTTTTTATGATAGCAATAATGCAATTGCCCATCTCAAGTAAGAATTAAATATTTTTTTCACAGAGGAAAGATTTCCCTAATACCAACCGAGGTTTCAAAGAATCTGTAATTTGAGTAGAATAATTCAGTTTGACGAGTTCATAGATTTTGTTTGTTTGCTTGACTAATCCTAAAGTCTAACCCTAATGCCAAATAAGCCCTGAAATATCTCATAAAAAGGGATTCATAGATCTCAAATTGTGTTTTTGATCATCTTTGTTCAGTTGAGAATCATACAGTTTAAGTTTGGTCAGTTCAAGTATTTTAGATTTTGAACTAGAGCTGATGAAAAGGTTCTGAGTAGATCCTAAATAGCTCCCATCAGAAGTGTCGTAAGGGCTAAGGGTTAGCCAGACATAAACTAAAGGTCTTCAGCAGAGACACAACAGGACCTCAAGATGAAAATATTTACCCTCATTTCCGTTGATCAGATGAATAATATAATAATAATAATAATAATAATAATATTATTAATAATAATAATAATAATAATATTTGACCAGCCAAAGTCACAGGCTGACAGCGTCTGTATTAGGCTTTCTCAAGAAAAATTGTTTTTTCTAAATTTACCCTTTAGTGAAATGCATCAAATGAATGGAGTTAGAAATGTATTTGTTCACATATTCAAGAAAAAAAAAATCATTCCCAATTTTTTTTTCTTTTTTTACCTGTTTGTATTCTGTGTTATGCACTGGTCTTTTTGGTCATCTGAGCCGGCAGTGTTGGCTGTTCTGAACACCGGGCTCTATGCTGTACATGTCCTTGTTCTTAGTTTTCTGGCAGAGATCATATTTGGATCCATTACGCTAAGAATGCCCTCCCACTTAACGAAAATAAAATTGCTTTAGAGAGGAAATTTGCTTCATGGCTGGAGTGGAGTTTCTCTTTTATCGGATGTTTATCTCTGGAGCAGCTTTTAGTGTCTACACAACAGCTCCAGTGACATTATTGCCAATTCAATTGCCTCAGCCATTGTTTTTCCCCCCCCCTATTGGTGCTGTTCGGATTTGATTGGATTTTGCAGAGTCTTGTGGAATTGCCCCACACAGTTTGACAGGTTAAAACATACATTATCATGTTGTTGGAATTGAAACCTCTGCAGTTGGTCAGCATGAGATTGTAATGGTATGATAACCTTGAGTAAAAATACAGTTGCACTGCTGTTGGTCCTAAAATATTATAGCATATACAGTATATTGACTAATACACTTACAATTTCATCTATGAGATATCTTTATTGTCATATTGTTTTTAATATATCTACTTAAAGCTGCAGTATGTAACTTTTGTAAAAATTGTATTTCCGCTACATATTTGTTAAAACTGTCCCTATGTCCTGACAGTAAAATGTGAAATAGATAATCTGTAAAAAAAAAAAAATCAAGCTTCTCCAGCTCCTTCCAGTGGTCTTGCCGCCATTTGCGGAAATACACCGCTCCCGGTCAGAAACAACCAATCAGAATTAGGAGGAATCTCTGGCTCTGATTGGTTGTTAGAAGAGTCAATCACCCTCGTGTACATGCTGCTCACACTGCTTTACAGGAGAACTGCCAATTTATTGAGTAGCACCTACTCAGAAAACAAAGACAGGATGACCGATGATGAAAAGCCAGCTAAATAGAAAGAATTAGACCAAGCAGAAATAAATCAGCTCCTCCCGTGGAAGGCTGCAGTGCAGCAGAGAGCAAGGAGGAGGGACCTGTAAGATGTGCTTGTTAAATTTTTCAGTTCACTGTTTTCTCAGGACTTCTTACTGCAGCTTTAAGAAAAAAAATCGTGCAAACTATTAAGTGGTTTTCAGGTCAAATTACTTTTTTGCCATTCTGCTTTTTATAGAACAACACTAGTTGTATTGCAATCTTATGTTAGCTGCTTAATTAGTCGGGCTATCTGCTCAGGTAGAGCGTCACTCAGCTGCTTAACAGACTTGATTGCCAGCAGTAGTTTTAAAACTGTGTTATTTTAATAAGAGCGATAGGTGGCGCTCTCTTAGTTTCCACACAATAACTGTTTATGTATTAGTGATCAGAAATTGCACAGCTGGAGAAAACTCGTGCCACTCCTATACTTTCTCTGGCGTCCTATTATAATAACTTTAAACTGTAGGAACTGAATCATGTTAAACTTTTGTAACCATAACCTTTGAACTGTTGTTTTATTTGCTGTTCATAACCAGCCAACTATTCTTTCAAAGCGGTGTTACCTTAATTGGAGAGCTGGGTGGCGGTCCTTTTGTTTTAATGACATGACTGAACCAGAAACATTTCTAGACGGCTATTTTTGTCTCATGACCAAGGGGTAAATACAGTGACTCTCTAGTGCACAGCAACACGTAGGGAAGGGGCAGCACACTATGGTCCATATAGCCAGAGAAAACCCCAGTCTCTCCTGTACATTCTTTGGCATTTCAGTAAAAGGATTTTAGACCATAGTTATGGTGTGATGAAAACGCTAACGGTTTTTAAACAACATCTTTTTTCACCTTGATAATTAAAAATGTCTCGTTCTCAATATGTATATTGTATTATTGAAAGAAATATCTTTTATTTAACTCTTTTTGTCCAATTTAAACCGTGTTTCTTACCTGTCATCAGACAAAAAAACAAAACAAACATCTGCATATGCTTTCATGAATGCTTGTGCAAGTTGATGGAGGTGGGCGGGCTGGCACACCGCCACTAAGATGTAAGTGGCATGTAGGCAGCATGCTGGGGTTGTACAAAAGACCCCTCTCTCCCACCGCCGCCACCCGACTTCGATGTACAGTCAAACATGAGACGGCGAGCACTCTTCCCTGGCTGACTTAGTAAAAATGACACAAATTAATACGTGCTGCTTAAACAGGACCAAGATTAATGGTTGCCTTTCGCAGCGGCTTAGATCCTCTGTCAGTCGCTGCTCGCTGCCCAGATGGAATCAACACCAATCAATGAGGCTGCCGACTCTCACTGGATATCTGCTTACGATGTTGATTGGTACACACAGATGCCTACATTTACATATGCTTTGAACACGCGATTACTTATGTCATGCGAAATAAAACAATAACAAATTCACAAAGTTCCTCCCGGTGTTTCCGCATCTCTCTTCGGCGCTCCTCTGTATAAACCCTATTGCATATCATGTATTACATCCCATATAGTAGGATTTTTCAATCAGGTGCCACGGAGAGTCAGATGGGGAAGAGCAGCGAGGCTGATGGCTCAGTCGTGATTGGATGTTTCAATTACTGATAGTAATGCCATGGTGTAGTGAGTCATGCAGTGCAGATAGCACCATTTATTTTAATCAGGGCAGGGGAGAGATGGGTGTGGATGTGTCTCCCTCATTTCTGAGGGAGTTTCACATTTAGATGCAAGGGAGTGCGCACGCACACGCACACGTTTTCTTTAAATCACTCACATACGCACGCAGCCGCACACATGCACGTGCTCAGGTGGATTGAGAGCGGAGGATAGGTTGCCTTGGGTAACGCGTAGCGACAAGGTACTCTCTCGGTGAGCTATTCTAATTTATGTTAATAAACCTTGCAGTTGCTGCGAGAGACAAAGAGGCCAGAGATGAGCCTCGGTAACCTTGGTACTTTCACTGGAAGGAAAAAAGCAGAGGCAAGACACAAGAAAAAAAAACCAGCGAGGAGATAGTGAACTGTAGAGAAAGACTCTTCCCACTGAGGCGCAGAACGATGATAAATTTAGCCACACAAAGAGTTATTTTGTGGCTGCGGAATCAAACAGTCTCATGCTTGTAATTTACGAAGTTGGTGTGCGGTGTTTTACTATTTTTGTGTCAGAGTGCGTGTTGGAAGGGGCAGGGATTGGCAGGCGGGTTTTCTCTCGGGATCGTTGCTGCTAATCCTGTGGGGCTCCCAAGAGACACTGGATGGTGCAGCTTTGGATCGCTTCCCGGGGCAGATGTGACACCACAGGTAGCGTTTAGCGCACAGGGGCAAAAGCAGGAACGTTAACAGAGGTCGGGTATGGTCTGATCGCGTGGCCCAGAGATGGGCCCTTAAATCTCCTCAAAGCGAGTTGACTTTTTTGGTAAAGACATTTTTGCTTTTTGGTATCATTATAATGATTCTTTTAGTCCTTAAAGGTTGATGAACAAGATCGTGTTTTTTTTTATTGCTGAGCTTTTGAATCCAAAGTGTTTTTTCCCCCCCATTGCAAACCGTCACGCCAATATCAGCAAGGATTTATAACACAACAACGCCTCCTTGCTGGTTTCCGCTTCTATCATATATTTGTGTCCCCAACCCGAAGAGCGAAAGCTGTGGATTTCCTCTGTGCCTGCTGTCTGCCAGCTTGCCTTTGGCGATGTTAGTTCTGGACAGTTAACTCCCACTGAAATTATGTTAATTGCTGTCATTTTCTTTTTTCTACTTGAGCATAATCAGCAAATTATATACTTCTGTTCATTTATTACAGAGCCACTCTTAACGGGGTTTTTACCCTTCAAAGATCAAAAGTTAGACGGGGAGCTGGTTTGCTCTTTATGTTTTGTGTACTCATTTGGTCCTGTTATGTATCAGCTGGCGATTACAACAGCCCTTAATGTGCCATACAGAAATGTTTGGTGTTATCAAATGTAGTATATCGTACATCAAGTTAGAGCTGAGGAGTCTCATTTATGACAGTTTCCAGAAAGATTCAGTAAACATTCAAAGCAAATGGCATATTTTTATCAACATAATTTTATTTGCCCTTTGGATCAGGCTGGTGATTTTACATGGTAGATTTAGGTGTTTCGCTTACTAACAGTTGGCTTTGTGTTGTGTCGCGATTGTGCATTGCTAACACGGATGGCCAACATTATTTGTCCCCTAATACAGATTGCTGTTTTTTTACATATTTGCCCATCCCATGTCCAAATGCAGTGTATTTAAGTTAAAGGTAGAAACAGTGCCACGCATATGCATGAAAGGCCCAGAGCTTAAAAGTGTAAAAAAGATAATGCACCACATTGCACCTGCAAATAACTACTACAGTAGTATTTCTTGACTGCGACAGACATTTTTTTCCAACCAGACTTTTTTACAGGATGGCCTTAATGGGCTCCTTCTATATATGTTTAACAAGGTGAAAAGAAAACTACTACAGTGGAAGGTCTAAATATAATAAACACGTTTATTTTAATTAGTTTGAATTTTGAATTTTTATTTTAAGGAATTCTATGTAGAAACAAGTTCCCCCGTTTAAAAAGGAGAATGAAAATAGTTTGTTCCACCGCAAAACCATGGACACCACTCCAAAGTCATTTTCAGTATAATAGTAACTTACCCTACTTGATGTCATTACCTCAACCATTGTATTGTGAAATAAATGACACGAGGACTTATGCGACGACATGGAGGCTTGCTCTCAATCCCAGGGATTTTTGGACTGGCCTAACAATTTTGTCAGCACTGGCGTCGCTGTCTCTAGGGTTGAGAAAAAGACATCAGTTCATACACAGAGTTTCCTGCCTGTATTTTAAAGTGTTAGGGTAACGTTTAAGAACATTGTTGTTGCTCATGTCACTAAAGATTTGTTTGGGGAATGCGGCGTACGGAAGCGTTGGACTCCCCCCCCCCCCCCCCCCCACGTTGCAAACACCTCTTAGATTGTTCTGGACTAGGGCCCTTCTCCAAAACTCCTGGGTGTGCTGCTGTTGCTGTAGCATACAGAGAATAAGCGGGGGGTACACGGAGCACGCACAGCAGCAACACGTGGAAGCTACTGACAAAACAAAGCCAGGGTTGAGGAGAGAGGAACACAGCGGGTTGATTCGCCAACCCTGTATGTGTTCAGAGGAAACCCATGTTAGAAAAACCCATGCAGCGTTGGTGTTCAGCTCAGATGTGTCCGTAGGTAGAGTCCCCACTGTAAAAAGTTTTGACATCTGAAGGGGGGCTATCTTCATCATTTGTTTTTAAACATATCTGACTCTGTGCCTATGCACTGAGCTCAAATCTCTCTTTTGCTGCAATGTTTTCATGCAGAGCATTTCGCTAAAGCTTGCTTGTGCTCTGTTATGATTTAAATCGTTGATAATTAGGCCTGTGACATATGTTCATGCCGTTCATTTTTGTCGCGTGCAGACTAGAATAACAGAAAACATTGTTCTCCTGCCTCCTAAACATGTTTAAAATTGTGACTGTTTCTGATACATCGACGACTAGCGATTGAGATTCTTACGTTATGATAACCTTTATTAAAACAATAAAAACCTAACACAACTAGTTGTTTTTACTCAAAACAGAAAAGCAAAAATTTTTTTTTACCGCTGCTAAAATAATATGACATTGATTGTTAGTTACAGTAATCTATAAAATTCAATTAATGTGATTTTGATACTACTTTGAAGCCCGGGTCAGTCCAACCTGAAAATGGCCAAATGGACATTTGTGAAGTTTTGAAAATAAAACTTTTAAAGCCTATCTTGACCGACCGACCAATAGGGTTGTGGGGAGGACCGAGCGGAGAGTAGGGAACATCACCCAGACAGATGGGAAACTATGTTACAGGCGGATTAAAAAAACAGCCGTGATATTTAGACACTGACTGTGCAACTGTCATAATAATAAGCAGTGGCCAAAAACAGGAGACGGGATTCGAGTTTCATAAGGGACTCTTCATCTGAATCATCTGAAAATGCCTTGATCAGGAGATCCCTCGTTCCTACTGAGATTCTCATAAAGCCAAAGCTCTCAAAAATTACTATCTCTAGATTAAAGACAGTGTGCAAAGCAACCCACCGTTCGTTTTACTAACTACTGACATTGCTGTCACTGATGCTATGCTTTCCTGTGAAGCGCTATGTGATTCCCCAGGAAATCACTTTCTGTGTGCATCTCTGCACACATAAACACAAGCATGCGCCATGTGGTTGTCTGCGGAGCACAAATAGACTGCCTACAAAACCGCTACATACTATCGCTCCCAAAATAGGAAGGCATGTGTGATAGTTTAAACTGATAGGACAAGTGCTGTCACATTACATTAAGGTTGATCCAGGTGGCACAAAGGCAAGTAATTCAAGACATATAGGGCAATTTTGAAAATATTAAAAGTGACCGTTAAGGCTTTTTTCGTTAAGAACTCAGGATGTTGTGTTTGAGATATCCTCATGTCTTCCCATGTTTTGGAGCAACAGCCTCGTCGCTACATGCATGTCTTTTACCCTGAAAGGCAAACTCCTTCTTCCATTATGTTTTTTATTTGGCTCGCTGGCATCACCGTGCCGCCTGTTTTATTGGACATGTCCTTCAGCGCCGTGTTTAGCAGTCTTCTGCCCCTAAAGACATAAAACTCCTTTATGTTCCTATTACTTGAGTTTACGGAGAGCATCTTCAGCCGCCCCGCCTTTCGATAAGATCATATTGATAGATTGATATTGGGAGAGCTGTAGTGTGATAAAGGCACGGGGGTTAAGAGCTTCTTGGATAGTTTAACCTTGATAAAACAGTTGTTTCAGTGAGGCTGATTTCGCCCCATCCGTCTTCATCCGTCAGGGCCCCGCTGAAGTATGCAAATGAAGGCAATAGAGGGAAGCGCCGTGTGCGGTTAAATGGGGCGTTGCGAATGTGCGGTGTACCGCGCCGACGGGGTGATACTACTTACTGTCCAAATTTAGTGTGTCTTTTCTGAATCCTGCTTCCTCCCCCCTCCTCTGCCTGTTTTGTTTACATTTTAAGGAAAAAACAAGAAATGTATATATATATATATATATATATATATATATATATATATATATATATATATATATATATATATATGTATCTATGTATGTACGTATATATAAACTAGTCCCTCTCATAAAAAAGATTGCAGCTGTGACAGAAGCGAAGCAGTTTATGTTCTTATGTTATTATTTTTAATGTGTTTTAGCAGGAGTGCAAAGGCTGCAGCCTTTTGTTTGTGGCTCTCGGTGTGCAGCGCAGGAATCTACATGTTGCAGTGGGTTTTATTGCATGCTCTGCCCATACATTTCGGAGCATGGCTGTTTATCGTGCTAATTAGCAAGTCTGGAGGTGTAAGGGTAATAATCTTTGTGATAATAACTGTTTATGCCTTAACACCGTGCTCCGTTCACAGTTTATGTTGCTCGGGCAGCTTCATTTGCCTGATTAGTTTTGTACCTACTCAGCAGCATTAAGGAAGCTTTTTTTTGTGTCTGTTTGAGTCTCTCATTTATCTCATATGTCGGTATATTGATTGATTCCCCCTGCTCGCTCGTTATTTTTTGCTCCGTTCTTCACAACTCATTTTCAGAGAGGAGGCCAGGAAACGGTTACCACATCCCCTGATCAGCCGCCACACACATAGAGCTGTCAGTCAGAAGCTTTCCTGCCTGCCCTTTTGTTAGGGAATGCCAGCTCTGTAGGAGGGTCCTCTGGGTGATAGATGGCTCGCGGAGCCTATCGGACTGCAAGAAGCATCCATCTCTGTCTGGTGCCTGTTAAACAAGCTTGGAAAGCAGCCATGTAGCCCTAACTACCAGTAGCCTCCACTAAAAAACCCCATTAACATTAATGAAGGATAGCTTTAAAAGTTCTTTAGTAATAGGCTTGAATTGGATTTATTAGTCAGATGGTTTGCCAGAGAGTACGTCCCGAAAAATGTCTCGGTTAGATAAATGGAAATGAGGACGTGAAAGGTTTCCTTTGGTATTTCAGCTCAGTTAGATTTTTGTTTTCAAAATTTTAATCTGGAGCTGCACAAGCTGTCCAATTCTAACACCAGTGTGTGCATTGGCGTGATTGGAAGGGCTTGCCTGGATGCAGTAGTTGGTAGGATGTTATGTCGTTTGCATGTATGGCACATACATACACATTCTGCACGCCAACAATTTTTGTTGGCTGTACCTCGATGGAAACAATTGATCTGTATTTTTAGTAGTGTTGTGGTTCTTGAAATTTTCAGGTTTGCTCTAGTCTCGGTCTTAAACTGGATTTTTCACACCAACCTAGTGTGAATTTCCTCGTTACAATCAAATGTAACACTTCTTAACTGTGACAGCTTGAAAAGTGTAGATTGTTGAATTTTTTTTATTACAATTACAGCAATTTTCTTTATAACGGTCTCACATTGGTTTAGTCCTGGTCTTGGACTAGATCTCCGAGAACGTCTTTCTCGGCCTTGGCTTAGGTGCTCTTGACTACAAATACAAACCGCAAAGAGTGGTGGGGACATTGCAATGAAGGAAAGAAAAGCATTAGAGAAATTGAGGTTAATCTTAATCGACGTTGTCATTGGCAGTTTTATGATACTCTGCAGCTCTGCTTTATTCAGATCTGAAATCAAGCTGCAGCTTTGGCGGCTGTGAGGGAAAGCGAGGCGTTTGATGTTTTAAGCCACTGAAAAGATAAAGCTCCCTCATCTTTAAGCACTCTGCTGCCCTCCTTTACACAAAAAAAATAAAGTTCCTAATAGTTTTTTTAAAGGCCTTTCATCCCTGCAGGCACTGGCCATTTCAATATCCTGCAACTACCACTTTACCTGTCTGCAAGGTCCCTATAGATGGTTGATGCGAAACTGCCATTAGCCGGCCAATTCCTCAGCCACAGATTACGGCGCGAGTACGTGGTAATCACAATGTTGAAAAGGTCTGATTGCATTCCACCCAACCTACAAAGTGCAGCATAAATGGGCTTTCTTGAAGGTCTGAAGTCGGTTGTTGGTGTGCCATCATAGTGCATTAGGACTGTCAGGAGCAAAACAGCAATTTTTGAAACCTCTCTGTGAATCTTTAAAGGATGCAGAAATACACTTGGAGGCAAACAAGGCCTTCCCGAGATTGTTGAGTCAAAGCATTTCCTGTGCGAGCCGAGCTATAAACTCACCTCAGCTGAAAAGACATTTATTGTGAATTTTCCTAATCCACGTCTCCCTTCTCTCTGCCTCTCCCCCTAGTCTTCCTTTCTTTTTTTTTCTTGCTCCTTTCTGGCTCGTCTGCTCACCTCTGATGTCATTAGCGGCTATGGAGGGAGGTTGGGGCAAGAGAAGAGTTGCTATTCTTAATGAATTCCACTTTGTCTTTGCACTCCCCTACCTAGTTAACCCCTCTAGTGCTTAAGGTGTCAAATTAGAGCAGCTGGAGAAAAAAAAAGGGGGAGAACAAGTAAAGAACATTGCACCTACAGCTCATTTCCCGACTCTCCTTCAAACCACCCTAATACAACATAATATTCCTGAGTATTGTCTGTGTAACAACTGTGGAAAAGATGCTTGGATCTGCTTTAAGTACTCCACTTTCATGAAGCCGGTAGGGCACTTAATAACACGTTACTCGTTCACTGCTGTGCACTGATAAGGAAAAGGTAACCTAGTACATTCAGAAAGTTTTTGTGATTATTTTTTTTTACAATTATAAGAGGGATTTTATTTCAAATCTTAGTGCTGGCAAAGTAGCAAACGACGACTTGCTGCTTAGGGTTATGAAGGTTGATTGGTGCTATTACTTGCGCCACAACCTCTTTTCTTACTTTCTGCTCCCTCATATTTTGATCTGCTTGAATGCACAAATATGTGCATGCACATATTTTCTGGAGTTTGCAAAGGTCTCTAAAATATGTTTTTTTTTTAAATAACTCACCAAAAAAAGATGCAATCATGTCCAGTTTTACATTACAAAAGTACTCCTTCCCCCCTAATTTCAACCACAAACTTCAATTTGTATAATTAGTATTTTATGCGACAACAACACAAAGTAGGGAATAACAGGGAAGAAAAGAAGGAAAGGAAACCTTTTCTTTCAGAATTGCCTTGTATCAAGCCCTATCCGCTATACATCATCCCAACCACTTTCTCTGTCACTGCAGATAAAGAAGACACACCCACAGCATGATGCTGACACCACTATGTGCATTTTGGGTTCAGAGTGATCTGCAGTTTTCTGCCACACAGAAGAAGCACATATAGGTCCCAAAGTACCTTCTCTTGCTGTCCTTTACATGGCTTGTGGAAAATTGCAAAGGGAACTTCTTATAACTTTCTCTCAGCAGTTTGTGCCACTCTTTCATAAAAAAGCTGGTTTGTGGAGTCGGTCAGTCCACAAAAGCAGATTTGTGGACTGACCGATAAATATCTGTCCTGTTGACAGATTCCCACACCTGAGCTCTGGATCTTTCCTGCTCCTCCAAAGTTACCATTGGTCTACTGACTGCTGTTCTGAATAATGTTTGCCCTGGGTGGCCTGCCAGTTTAGCTGGTCGGCCACGTCTTATTAGGGTTGCCGTAGCATTGCAAAATATGTCAAAAATGATTTTCATCACAATTTCAGTTTGCACAATATTGGTGTTGCACATAAAATTATTTTAATACAATGCAGTTATACTCTGTATACCAGCAGCCAGTCACACCACCAGGAAAGGTTTGGGAGAGCTTTGAGATCATTCGGTAACGTCACAAAGAAATTTTTATCACTAAGTATTTAATTTTCCAGAAGCAAGTTTTTTCCCGTGATAAAACCACGGCGTTGGAGAGGAAACTGTGTATTTAATTTGTCCCTTTCCTTAAAAATTTGAGTTTGTGTTTACAGTAAACCAAAAGTAGAAAGGCTTATCTAACGTAGATTATTGTAGTTATTAAAAAAAAAGAAAAATTGTTATTGAAATTGTCGTTGAGACTTCACCAGCATTATCACCTATCGCCAGTTTTGGTGATTTTTGTGCAGCCATCATTTGGAAATCTCAGGAAATGAACCACAATCTTCTGTGTTCCTTGATCTTCATGATTGCTTTTTCATTGATGTTCTTTAAACTAGATTATTTGCCTAAAAAAGTAAAACCTAGGTATGTTTTTCACTCAACTTTGCAAATATACACTTTTTTGTGTTGGCACATCACAAAATCAAAAAGAAATGAAAAATCTGTACATTTTCACAGCATTGTTAGAGACAAAGATCTATGAGCTGTTTGAAAGTTTTACCCTGTAGTTTGGTTTTAGATTTTGCTTTATTCCAAGCTGCAGATTCAAGCATGACCACAAGCACGTTAAGATAATCAGGTATTTCTTCTTTGAAAATTATTACAGGTATTTCTATACTTGTTCAAGCAAATACAATATTACTTATTTGAAAGCAGGAGTGCAGAGCTCTCTGTAATCCTCGCAGGAATGTAAAAAAAAAAAGAAATACATCTGATTTCTGCAGATATTTTAATAAGTGAAAACTCTGGTCAAGGTATTCTGTTATTTAATCTGCTGCCTGAGTGGAGTCTCAGTTTAATCTTTCAATAACCTCCTTTCCTTTCGTCTTGCGGCACCTGGAGGTTCATTAGCAGCCAAAGCCGTCCAACTAAACATTGATCAAACAGTTATTTTATATTCTACTACTTGAGATCCCAGAGTCAGATATAAAATATTCCATGCTGATAAAATCAAATGTTTCCTTTTGATTAAATGCTGAAGCCATTATGTTTTAATAGGTCACGTCGGTTGGCTTCCATTAGGAGTGGGAATAAACTAATGTGATTTGTGACCCAGCCGCATTTCAAGGTACTGAGAGGCTTAACCCGAGCTCGCCTCGTCTATATTTGTTTTAGCTGTGCGTGCGGCAGACTTTCCGGATGAGGTCGTGAACTTGTTGCGCCGACTGTGTGAGAGTGTGGGTGGACAAAGTAATAGTGCTAATGGCGGTGATTGCGTGTCCTCGTGGCTCCGTTGCACATTTTTCTGTTCAGCATCTGCTGCAGCTTAGCGACTTCATGCCAAAGTGTTCAACCTGCATTTTGTTTTTTTTGTTTTTTTCCTGCGAGCCTTGCAGAGATGTTGTTGTTGTTGTTGTCTGTTTTCAAGCCGGGCATCAGTGGTTGATAGTCCTGACTCGACAGAGAGGTCCCCTCGTGGCTCTGCTTACTCACTCCTGAGCCCAGCGTTTAGTTTTCCTTGGCAGACCCGGGCCACAGCTCATTAGACTAAGAGAATGCGCTTGCCTTAATTAATGATATGTAAATATCCTTGAATTGGCCACATTTGCATATTAAGAGAGATTTGTGGAATCTGTGGAGTAATATATTTTAATTAGGGATTAATTAAAAATAATGGGAATTTCATTTCGTTTGGCAGGTTGTGTTTGGTGCGTCGGGGCTCAATCTTTGAACGCTGAGGCAGACACAAGCATGTGAAGGAAGCTTGGTTCTTTCACCCGCCACTATCTGCACTGCATACAAACATGTGCCCTTACACACACACACACACACACATACACACACACACACACACACCAACACACACTCTCTGGCATCACATTCCTTGAGATGCCAGACTCTTCCCAGGGGGTCTCCACAAAGCGCTGCTGCTTTGAAAAGCCGGCGAAGAGGAAGCTTGAACACCCACAATATGTTTTTTGGGGATGGTCCCAGTTTGGCTCAGTTTCATCTCCTCTCATTTTTCTTTCTTCCCTGCGTAGTTTGGGAATGGCTCTCAGACACGGAACAGTAGTTATGTTGGCAATTATGTTAAGGGAATGCCATTAGGCCACGATTGTGTACGAGTGAATGGGGAGCGAGGGCAAGTTCTCAAGGCCCGAGTCAAGGCATACTTTGATCCACTTCTGGGAGACTCTTTGCATCCTAACGCGTTCTCTAATTTGCCCGGCACCCATCTGCAGCACAGCGAACAGGCAGGATTCCTGCACAGTGTTGAAACGTATGGAACCTGAAGTATTTTGGATCCCTGGATGTGTATAAAAAAAGACTACAAGAATGTAGAAAAATGTTTCCATTTCCAGACTTTACTCCCTGTCCCATTGGCTAAATGTGAACTCCTGCCTTTCTCCCCCCCCCTCGCTGTGTCTTTCCTTTCCTTCTCTTCTTCCTTGTGTACTTTGTTCCTTTCCTCCTTTCATTCCTAGGACCCTCACTGCTTCCATCCATTCTTGCACCCTTCCCTACTCACTTTGTGTTAACCCTTTTCACTTCCTTCCATCACTCCTAGTGTTCTTTCTTCTCTCCATCCCTCCTCACTGTGTCTTTCCTTCCCTTCTTGGGTCATTTATTTTTCCAAATTTCCTTCTATGTGTGCTTTTATCCTTCCTTGTGTCTTTTGTTCCTTCTATAATTTCTTTCTTGTCTCCTTCACTCCTTTCATCGCTCCTTTATCTTGACTTTCATCCCTCCTTGTATCCTTCTTTCCATCCTATTCTTTCTTTCTCCATGGTTTCCATATTCCCTCTCTTACACCTGTCCTCCCTTTCCTCCTCCTTTTATTTCCTTTTATCCATCTTTCCTTCTGTCCTTGTTTCTTTTTTTTACTTGCTTCCTTCCTTCTTTTGTTTCCTGGGTCCTTCACTGCATCTATCCCTCCTTGTAGTCCTCTCTAACCTCCCTGTGTCCTTCCTTACTCACATTCTACGATCGTGTTTTACTTTCTTCCATCACTCCTAGTGATCCTCAAACATAACATATATACCATAAGTTTTCGACAGGAAAAAGAATGTGCATCAACCCTGTTCAGTTTGACCATTATGTCAAGGGTTGTTTTATTTCAGGCTATTTGCGCCAGCTAATGATGTACTCGGTGCGTTGTTTTTCCTCTGACAGCCGTGAAAATAAATCCGAATAGAGACAAAGAAACCATCTGTCATTGGCGCCACTAATGGCAGTGATAGCACGACCAGTATCACCTCATCTCCTAGGTGGAAATCATCCCCATTACCAAGCATCAGAGCTGCTTCCTGCTTCCTGATGCTCCTCACAGCATCAGCATCACACACACACACAAACATACCGTCTCAGTCAGCCTGCAGAGAGGGATTTTTGATGCATTTGATGAAGGCCGTTTTTTTATGTGTGTGTTTTTTTTTTTTCTTTGGTCATTTTCACCGCATTTATCAGCAAATGGCTGTTTTTCTTCTAGCTCTGCTTAAAGCAGAGAGAGCTTCTTTGGCATTTGTGATGTGTCGTCAGCGCGCTGATGTTATTGATCCAGGACCTTCCGAATTCATTAGGAGATCCAGCCCCGGCCGTGCTGCATCTTTATTTATGTTGCTGCGCCCTCCCTGGCCTGCTTCTCTCTCTCTCTCTCTCTCTCTCTCTCTCTCTCTCTCTCTCTCTCTCTCTCTCTCTCTCTCTCTCTCTCTCTCTCTCTCTCTCTCTCTCTCTCTCTGCCTGCCTTTCTCTTTCATCCGCCATGCATTATTCTTTTATTATTCCTTTACAGCTGCCTTATCGCCTGCATTTTGGTGAGGATAAGACCTGTCAGCTTTGGGTCTAGTCGGGGGTGATGATGGGAGACTTCAAGGGGAGGAGGAGGTGGGGAAGATGCCTGCTGTCCCCCTTTTTTTCATCATCTGAATGGACCCCCCCCCCTACCCACCTTGCTTCTTTCTTGCACTCTCGCCTTGGCTGTCTCCCTTCGTAATGAGAATCTTTCTCTAATTGAGGTAGCTGCAGCGAGCTGGCCGAGGGCGGCGGGGTTAGATTGTGATACTGGCTACGTGACCGTTATGCTGATAGAGGTGGCAGATCAATAATTTAGGCCCTGACCTTAATGGTGGTGTTAAAACGCTTATTCTCCCGGAGTCTGGAGGCCTTAAAGGTGCAGAGGTGGATAAAGGCGATGGATGTGGAGGTGGGGGGATGGTGGGCGAAGCAGATAAGAGTGAGAGGTGAAGAAAGACGGGAGAGGGAGAGGGTATTTGCAGCCAGCCGCTCAGACTAGTGAAAAGGAGGGGATCATGAGTGATGTTTTTCCTGCCTCTACATTCACACTCTCACATTGTCACCAGCATTCATCCTCTTAGTACCCATATGAGTGCCATAAGCTTTCCTTTCCTTTCTTTTCTTTTTTTTTTCTTTTTGCATGGGTTTGGTATCTGCTTGTAATCCATTTTCATAAAAAAAAAATCCTCCAGCCAATTCTCACCAACACGGAGAATGCACCGGCAGACTCCAGAAGTGAACAAAGACTGCAGTAACGAGTGGGTTTAATCTGGTTCTGGGCTTGTCTTGTTCCTCCTAGCTTAAGGCTATGCTCAATGAGGATTCGGACAGCCATCGATTTGATTCTGAGGGACATTAACGTCACAGCCTCATGCCTCCCTCTCCCTCTCTGAAACTCTCATTCCCTGCTGGCAGGATGCGACCATCCCAGCTTCTGCACCCCTCCTCCTTGCTCCTCCTCACCCACCCAGCCACCCTTAGGGGATGATATATTAGATATAACCAATTCAATTTTATGCAGCCAGGACAGACGCCCTGGGGACATAAACACACACATTTTTAATACACTCTTCACCAGGAAGCCCAATGCGCCGGAGCCTGCGGCTGCCCTGGGTCTCTTCTCACACTCAATTATTAATGTAACGGCCACAGTGGCTTAATTAAATAATAAAGAAGAGCTCTCTGCAAAGGAATGGAACAAGGACAAGTCAGGGAAGGGGCGACTTCTCCAAATGTGTGGTTTTGACATATATGAGAAGACAATAACGTTTGGTAACTGAAGCGTCTCATTATCACCAAATACAGCAGGAAGCATGATTATGAAACAATGTTTTTCCTGGCAAATACACTTCTAATGGGGCTATTGACTTGAAATTTACACCATATTTGGTCAACGACCCAAGTAATTAACAAAAATGAAATAAAAACAAATAGGTCTGTGCATGATGTTGTGAATAATAAAGTGGAATAAAACAAGGAGTAAGTAACACATGAGGACCAAGGAGATGCAAAAAGCCAACAAAATAGCTTAAACCTCTCGGTATTTAGAAACCAATTACGGGCCCTATCAACACAAATCAGTATCATTTGGTTTAGTTATAAACAGTGGCATAAATAGAGTTTTCACATTTCCAAGGCATGGCACAAAAAGTGTTTCATAAGCGATAAAAGCAAAGAGCACTTTCAAGACCTTCGCCACCTTATGATTGCAAAACATGCTAACGCTATTGGCTAAAGACGTATTTCTGAACCGCTGAGCTTTCTGAGGTCCTTAATTTGGAAGAGGAAAGGCACGTCATTTCATCATGAACAAGCACAGACCAGGTGCTCTTTTTCAGATTTCTCTCAGGGGAGTCTAAGGAGTCATTAGATGCGTCGTCCAGTAGCCAAGGAACCATTGCTTTTCCACAAAAATAACAGGTAATGTACCGAACTGCAGTGGCATCTATGCACACACCAAACTCCACCATGGACAATAAAGCATGTAGGCAAGTTTCCAGCAGATCATTTGGACAAGCCCATGGCATGCTGGGAGTCATTGCACGACATCTCCAAAATCATTGGCAGTGCACGTCACAACGTTTGCAGGTGAAAGGACATCATAAGTCCTGGCAGACTTCATATTACCAGAGGAAGCATAAATGGAGAAATGTGCAAGCACATAGTATTTACTTAGAATCTGAAGCTGCTATTAAGGCCCAATCAGCAACCCAACGTGAAAGAAGTGGCAGTGCTTAGAAGAAGCCTCCCAGACCATTCATGACCTTAAGACCATTTGGGTGGAAGAATGGGATCCAATGAACCCCTGAGCAATGCATGCCACTAGCTTTTATTTCATATTATTCCATCCCAATTTATCAACGATAACGTAGCTTAATTTATAGACATAATAATCAGATTTTTTGTAGATTACTTGCCTTTGGTTTGTTACCAATGCCTGATGTGAATTTCATATCCCTAGTCCCATTAGAAATATAATTCCTGAGAAAAGCGTTGGCATCCTGCATTCATCGGTTGTTAGTCTTTGTGACTTTTCGTTTTGTTTAAAAAGGTTGCTGTAATACAATATTCTATCAAAAAACTGGGTCTTCTTCAGAATAAATCGTATGAAAGAGAGGTGCGGGCTTTTGGCTCAAGGCTCGATCTGCTCATAAATCAGCCGTCTAGAGAGACGGGTCAAACAGGGTTTGTGATTCTTCAATGGCGTAAAAAGACTGATTTCCTCACATTATGGATTCCTGCCACCTCCAGGGCAAGCTAAAGGAAGTACTCTGTCTCCGACGTGATGATATGTGGCGTTATCTTTTACTTTGTTTCATTAGATTCACTGGAGATTACACACCAACCTCAAAGACTGGATTTTCCAGCTCTCTAAGACGAGACATCCCCTGGCCTCGGGGCAAGAAAATATATATATTTCCCTGCTCCCAGCTCTCATCCCCATCGCGTTTCTCTGGGTTCATGTCAGTTTTAACTCGTAATTAATTATTCAAATTCATTTTGAGTGGCTTGTTCAAAGGCAAAAGCTTTTTTTCCCCCTTTCCTTTCTTTTTTCCGACTAATGGCAAGTAAGCTCTGCCATTAGATTGAAAAATAGGCCCATTGTGTGTGTTGACTTGGTTGCTTACTGCGATGAAGGATTGCGACAAACTGGAGTGTTTAAATTGGCGAATTGAAATTAATGCCCCCTCAAAGCCGGGCTTGCTGACGATACATTAAAGCTAATACTCCTGCGAGGTCGAGCAAATGTTTGTTTATATACAAGAAACGCACTCAGAGAGAATGAAATGATTGGATTTTGCTCAAGCAAACACTTATATTAAAGAGGAAAGAAGCAAATTGTAATGCAGTGAGGTGTGGGTGCTTCTTTTGAGCAGACTAATCCTTCCAGACGGGCGTCATTTCTGGGTTCCCCCCCCATTTTTAAATCCTTGCTATTTTTCCCCTATTTTTCTTTTTCTTTTTTTTTCTTTTTTAACCACATTCTCATAACACACCCCACAACTTTTGCCTGCTGAGATACTGAGACGCTTTCAAAGGTCACGCCTTCGACTCTGTCTTGTCACATCTCTTATTCAGGCGGTTTTTATTTATTCATGCCACTTTTTGATTTTAATAATTTAATGCTGTGAAATGTTTCTTTCATAAAGCAATAAAGTGCTCGCAAAGGAGCGTCGACTTACCGAAAAATATGGTCGTATGTTAGGGGGTTTTTTTTCTTTCTTTCTTTCCTTGCATGTAAAGCTGTTGCTGTCAGTGCGTGCTGTAATGCGTATCGATTGAAATTACCCCTCGCCGCAGCCAGACGGCCCCTCAGATGCCGAGTGAAGAGTGTATAAGAGGCTCCTTTTTTTGTACTTTTCCTTCTCCTTTAGAATTTACTGCCACTGGCTGAGAGTGGTATTTATTTTCCTCACACTCCGCTCTGCTATCCTGGAACTGGCAGAGTGATTTTGTAGAATAGAAACATTATAGACTGTTAGTGTCAAAGTGTTAAATGTGATGTATAGAGCTGGGGGTTTCAGAGGGAAGAGGAGGGGGAGGTTGGGGAGGGGTGGGGTGGCTGAGGTGGAGGCGGTAAGGAGGAGGTGAGCACTGCCAGCCATGACTGGAGCAAGGTGCTCATGGGAGAGAGGAGCCATCCACCATGTGAGGGATGGCAGGGTAATGTGGCGGGAGGTAATGGCTTTTCTCAGTCCGCCGAAACAGAGGGGAGATCATTAGGGGCTGCTGTGCGGCATGGCGTAGTCCGTTTACCCCCCCCCCCCCCCCCGACTCCGCTGGCGCCTCCTGTCAGAGCAAAGGGTGTGGAGATATTCACTGTATCTGTCTGTTTTTACTGCAGCGCCGCCAGCGTCACTCCTGAAGAGGATAGGCTGTTTGATTTTTATTCTTTAAACGGACACCCCCGCTTACAGCTCCCCTCACATATTCATTCATTCATTCATTCATTCATTTTTCTCGCCCGCTTCATCCTGCTCGGCGTCGTGAAAAGTGGCAGAAACCAAAACTTTCTGACCGTTTCTCTGTGTAAGTGAGCGTCACTTTCCAGGCGGTAAATTTGTTAGAGACAGCGGTGTCATCTTAAAAGGGAAGCGGGATCAAAGCCTCCAATGTCTAAGGGCACTTCAAAGTAATTACAGCTTTGTTTAATTAGGAAGATCAGAAGATGCTGATTTGGTGTGCCGCTCACCCTTTAACTTTATCATTTAAAAAAAACTGAAAGCTCAATAAAAAAACAACACAAAAAAACAAATAAGGTTCCTCTTTGATGCTTTTTAAGTAATTTTCTTGGTAGCATTTTTTTTTATCTTTGTGTAGTAGTCATAGCCCAGTATGAGGTTCTGACACTACGATAACCTTTTATGATACCATGGTTTTACAAAAAAAATCCAAAACAAAAATGTGTATCACAACCCTAATGCTTTTACTTAAAGCAGAAAAGCTATTCCTCCTGCTACAAAAAATATTATAACCTGGTGAGTTTTGCAGTTGCGCTTTCGAGCCCCATTCTCAGAACATTTGTGTGTTTTTTTCACAATATATAGACCTAAGGAAAATATTAGAATGAACAGCTGTCAAATGTGGCTGCAGTTTTAAACTTAATGTTCTGATTTTGCAGAATAGTATACCTGTAACTTTTTGTTACAGGTATACTTTATACTTATTTTAGCAACGGCTTGTCAACATTTTTTATTATGTTTGCAATTGCAAATATATTTAGGCAGTAACAGGTCATCAGATATGCTACCAGTGGCTTACTATCTGTTGCATTGAATCCATGTTACATTAATAAGACGGATGAGTGTTTCTTTAGTTCTTATGACATGGCTGTTGGTGTTTTCCATGACTGGAAATGCTTCAGATCCTTGAAATTTGTCTTTCTTGTTATGAGGAAAAAGCTTTGAAGGCGTCTTTCAACCAGTGAACCCTCAGTGTGCAGCAACAGGTGGCTGAGGGGGAGCGCTGTCTTGTTCTATGAAGTTCCAGTCAACCAGGCACTGTCTTTGGCATGTCTATGAAAACACTCTAAACTGTACGATGGAAACTTTTTCTTTTTTTTTTTTAAACTCTGCATACCTTGATACTGGAAACCAGCTCGTTCAGATCATGGATGAGTTTAAAAACAAACTTTTTTTTGACCACTTGTCTTATTACTGTTCATTACTTTACAACCTGTTAATTTATTAGAGAGAGCAGTGTCATCTGAAGGTGAATGACTATTAAATCCTTCAAGATAGTGAGTTTTTCGCTGCAATTACAGTTTTATTTATTTAGAAAGATCAGAAAGTGTGGATGTAAAGTTCTGCTCTTTTCCATATTGTTTAAAACTTCAGGCAGGGTAAAAAAAAAAAACTCTCATATCTTTAAATGATTGTTTTGACAATCTGTTTTTTTTTTTTCTTCTTTGAGTTCATTTGTGTCTTTGGTTTCTTGCTTTGTTTACAAGTGATCATTTTTAAGTCTGTTTCTCCTCCGAAGTGGTTTCAGCCAAAGTTTGGCTGAATCTTTAGGAATGTCCGTCTGTCTTCCTGGAGTAGCAGCAGCACTCTCTAAACTCTTTGCCGTGAGCGAAGAAAGAGATGACAGACTTCTTGCGAGCTTTTTGTGGGATTTTTGAAGTAAAGGTTTGCTTTTGTGCTGCCGGTTAACAGCACTTTAAGCCGGCGTTTGATTTTTGCCCCGGTGAGCCTGCACTCCGCCGTGACAGTGAAGATTGGACGTCATTAAGGTCTGCAGTCCTTCCGCTATCTGGGGTTGTGAAATGGGCTCTTTTTGGCTGCCAAAAGCGTGGCCTGTTATTGTGTATCTCCATCATTCATGTGAATTCACACACACACACACACACACACACACACACACACGCACGCACGCACACGCACGCACACACACACACACACACACACACACACACAGGTTTGTAGCACAGATGACCAGAGCTGCCAGTTCATCTTTTGGCGTCATTTACATGCTCCGTGTGCATTTTTGCACGGCCCCTTCTGTGTTAGACGGAGACTGCTCAGTGAGTCACATCCCTAACGAGACGACACATTGTCAAGCCATAAGAAAGAAAGAAAAAAAAAAAAGCTTCTGAGAAATATGATCGCTCCTGTAAAACGGGCCAATTATACCCCATTGACAACCTTCAAAAAACCCACTTTTATTGGCCGATTCAGCCAAATAAAATTTTACTGCGCAAGCTGAGCGGGACGCCGTCGTTTTTGCATTGCCTTTCGAAGCTTAGCCTTTATAGGATCCCCGTTATTACACCTCTGTGACATTTAAACTTTATTGAACAGGACTTTAAAATCTGTATGCAGTCTATAAAACTGGAATTTATTTCTTTCAGATGGGAGGAAGGTCCTCCAGCAGTTCAGAGCTGACTGGGGCAGACTGACGGGGCTTTGCTGGACTCGGAAATCTCTTTTAGAACTCGTAGATTTACAACTATCTTCTAACATCGATCTGCTAATTAACAGCGACTTTTAGCCATGACATAGTAGTGGGAACCTTATACTAAAGAATGCAAAGTTTTACACTTTGGTAGGGCTGTTATATATAGCAAAAAGGTTATATCGCAATTTATTTTACAGTAAAATCCTGATTTTATCGCACTACATAAAAATCTAATAATAACTCTTAAAGAAAAACAGGGTTTATGCCCCAGTGGTTTTATTAGCTTGGTAACTAAGAACAGCTTTAATGGTAAAATAATTTTCAAATGGTCGTGGTAACTAAATACGACGTTTTACCATGGCAAACATTAAAAACCAGTGACTGTTGGGGTAAGAAAAAGGAGGGAAATGAAACTGATAATTCTGTGCTGTAGCACCAAAAAGCAATACATGCTATACAGCTCATAGATTTTTTTTGATCATCGTTCTGATTCTTCACAATCTAATATTGTCACGTTGGCTGTGTTGAAATTGGAGCAACACTAAACTAATATTAGGACATACAATACAAATTTTGTTTATTTGAGTCACAAAGTCACAAAGTGTTTGAGCCCAGTCTGGCATCATGTCCCCTTGCTTCTTTGATGTTTATTTGCCTGGTCTGTAACTTCCAGAAATCACCATTAATTCCATTTCCATGGACTTAAGCTCATCTCTGTGCTGCTAAAAGTGAAGCATGTCAGAAGAATATTAGACAGCGAAAAGCATGGGATACTTTTAGTCTAAAGAATGGAGTCGGTGGGTTTTTCTCGACCTAATAAGTGACTTTGAGCCCGAGATCTAATAATCGTTCCTTCTCATTTCTTTATCTCTCAATTTAGTAGGTAAAAATATAATAAATGTATTCCCTCGACAGATTCCAGATGAAAAAGTCCTGCAGAAAATGGAAAGGCGCTGGTAGAAAGGTTCCCCCCCAACCCCCCATCTCCTCTGTGTAATTAAAAAGGGGTGTCTGTCAGTGGCTGCGGCTGCTTTGTGTGGCCCCATATGTTTGGGCGCTGATACAGGGAGGATTATTCTGTTTGGAAGCCTGATAACAGCCTGTTTATAACCTTGGCACAGACCGTAGCCTAATCTGGCAGCAGCACATCTCTCCCCACATCCAACCCCCAAAATTTTCACAGAAAACCCATATTGGCTGTTTTTTTTTTCTTTCTTCCTCTAGCTGGGGAAAAACGGTGAAAAACCTTAAAGAGCCGAGTGCTTAGCCTATATCTCTCCTGTGCATATTCGAATCTGCTCCGCCTACAAAGTAAGCCAGTGACGTTTACCTTTTATTTTTTGGGATGGTTCTGATTGTGAATCCCAACTCAATTATCCCAGCTGTGTTTTCTTTCGACTGTCTGTCACCGCGCTTTCAGTTCGAAGGATATATAACGCTTTCATTCCTGGATGCCTGTGTCCTTCCTCTTTCCAGGTTTGAGTCGCAAATAATCGATTCAACGCTGAACTTTTCCTTCCTTTTCTAGATGTCAGTGCTCCTTTTGTTGGAAACTTTCTTCTTTTTTTTATCTGCAGGCAGATTAATTCAACCTTTTGTTCTCTGAGCATATTGCCTTCGTGCTGGCTTTCACATGACTGAGTGTGTCATAATTTCCATTCCACCAATGAAAACTGCTTTGTGATTGGAGGTCCTTTGTTCTTTTAGAATAGCACTCCAAACTAGACTAATTGCCACATGACTGACTTTTTGAAATTAGTGGGAACTCTATTGTTATTACCCAGTATGGAGGCCATATTCCTGATATTTTATGCCAAAAGCCCTGCTGGTCTGTGCTTTAGTATAATTATGATAAAAGGTGTTTATTGGTAGTTAGCTATTGGGTGAATTTACTGCAACTTGCATTTTAATATGTTTCATGTTTCTGCTACCATAGACTGATTACTAAATGGTTCTGCAGGGGCCCCAAGAAGTCAGAGGGCTTTAGTCTTATCTGAGTAATTTATCCCGAAGGGAAACATGAGAAAACCAAAATAAGACACAAATAAAATGGAACATAATAAATGTAAGATACTGTGGGACCAGCATTATTGAAAGTATTTAAAACATCCCAGAGGGCACGAGAAGCAACCGTGAACTAAAGAGAGGGAGATAAAAAGGACAATAATTAAGCCAAAAATAGCCATTAAGACTAGGGTTGTCGCTAAATTCATGGTATTAAAACACCACGATGTTCCTCGTTAAGCGAAGATTGACTCGCAAAGTGCTATTCAGTTCAACATGTGACTTTATCTGATGAAGTGTGACACATTGTCATAAGGTCAAGGTATGAATATGTATGATTTAAAGATTTATCCCCTGTTGTATCTATACTTTAAACACTTATCAGTTTTGCCAAACAGCAGCTCTTGTCAATTCTTTCTCCAATTTCATACTTTCCATCCCTCTGTGCTTCCATTTTGAACATGTACACCAGTGCTTCTCCAAATTTTCAGGCAGAGCCCCACTTCAGAGAGCCTCTCCATCCACGTCTCTTTGTGTGATCTAACATTTATACGAAAGGCAGACACGCCGTCATTATTACTCAGACAAGTCCTGCACTTTGTTTAAAACAACGTGAGGAAGCATGTTTTGCTGCAAAACTTCTTTGGGATATAAAGTTTTCCAATGCTGTACCCCATGTGGCAGCGACCCGCTTTGTGAGAGACCATCTCACAGTAGAGCTGCATGAGTTTGCAGCCAGGAGCTGTTGTCCTGCCCAGCCAGACTGACAGACTTAGACAGGGCGTAACTCAGTCTGGTACGGCTCCACAGCCTCCGGGCTAAAGAAGACCGGGTCAATCACAACGCGGGAGGCGGGACTTTACAATGAATTACCCATAATGCAGAAACTCTTTTCTATAACCATAACAGTCAAGATACATACAGAGATTTTTGTTACTTGGTGCCTTGGAAGATGAAGAAAGTACTTGTGAGTGCAGCGTGTATCCTCAGATTTGTTTTGGCAAAAGAGGCAGAAATTGTTCACTGGAAAGTTTTCTCGATAGCATGACATGTTTTGTGAACTACAAATAATAATTTTAAAAAAGTGCGTCGCTTGGAGTTCATTGCGTCACATTCATAGTTATCTGATTGGTTCTAACCTGTTGACGCTGATGCTGTTAGCCCCGCCTTTAAATCAGACTCTACCAGCTCCTTACCAGACAGCTACGCAGTGTATACGGTGTAAGTCAGTCTGGCTGGCCAGGCTAAGGTGCTGTAGCACCTTGTCAAGCTCCAGTGCCGTAGATACGCTGAGCTGTTGAATGTGTCACATGCAAACAAGTCCGGGTTTGTACAATGGAACACTTTACAATAAAAATAATAAAAAAATAAAACATTCATAAATACCAGGAGGGTTCCTATCACAAAAACACGACGCTCACTTTGAGAATCCCAGCTAGAAACAACAATTTTGTATCATGCTTTCTAGTTAAATATTTTTTTTAGAAAATACAGAAATAAATTGTAATTGTTGAAATTTCACATTTGATTTAATTAAACCATTTATTGTTTTCTTAAAAATGATTACACCTTATTTCTGTCTATTATTGTTATTACCAACACAGTTGATTCCTATAAAATATGACAGAATATTATCAAAAACAAACAAACAAAAAAAAACTCTCCAATGAGTGGGTATTATTGCTGTTGGATAATGAGTAGAATATAAAAAATTACTTTAAACCGTTGATTGTAAAAGCCAGTGCGAAACACCCGCCGGGTGAGGTCGACTTGACATGCAGCTGTCATGAAATGTCCTACGTTAGATGTCAACACTTACTGCCTGTAATAGGCAGCTACAAAACAACCAAAAATACAAAGGTACAAGATGGCCAGCAACCGTATCTTGCAGTATTTGATGTTTGTGGCTTTTATACTTTTATGTGCTCCTGCCCAAGGGCCCTTTTTTTTCAGCTGTGAAGTGCTGCAAAGGGAAGTATCCCATGTGGAGCCACTTAGTGAGGCAATTTTAAAAAAAATAAGATTTTTGTGGGAGGAGACCCCTGGGAAGACCCAGAACTCACTGCAGGGACTATATATCCCGTCTGGCCTGGGAATCCACCAGAATAAGGATGCTGCTGGGAGAGGGATGTCTGGATAAGCAGAATATGATGGATGGATGGACGGACGGACGGATGGAATTTGTTTTACAGAATGCTATAAAATAAGATGTATAGAGTTTTTAAAATCACATGCATCATAATTCAGCTTGAGAAATCTTTCGTGTGAATGCTTTTGAGACCAGCCTTGCGTTCAGCATTTCTAAATCCTGAACTTTTACTTGTATTTTTACTCCTGAGCGTTGGCACATTTATTTAAGTGAATGATCTGTACTTCTGCTACTATTGGCGGTGACTAAGTGTGATTACGTACGACAGCATATTTGCTTTCCCGCTCCTTCAGTCTGGGAACAAAGCTTCTCGCCCACATCCTGTGCCATGCACAAGCCTTTGCGGGTCTCCCCTTAAACGTTAACGTTAATAAGAGGGTTCCAACCTCGCTGATGAGTTACCTGGGTGCTGAATAACAGCCGCTCTCTGTAATGCACTGTACGCGAGGACCCTTAACCAGAACACTGCGGAGAGAGGGAGCGCTCGGAGTGGCAGGCAAAGAGAACTGTCAACCTGTCACATTTCTCCCTCCTCTTCCCCCTGATAAATTAAAGTTACACAGTGTGCGAGTTGTAGCAGCGGAAGGCTGTGCAGAAAGCCTGGCTCCTCAGGTCTCAGGAGATAGCTAGCAACTAGGTCAGACTGATAATGTAATCCGCTGACTGGATCCTGTGCCCACTACTCACAGAGTAGAAAGGAATGGCAAGTAGAAGAAAAAAAATGGGAAAGGTAAATAAAATCGCAACTTCTGTGTGCGATTTATTCGCACATTTCCTTGCCGGTTACAGTTAATTGGGTTTATAAAGGAGTAATGTCAATGCGAGCTATTGTGAGGAACTGTATGCTGATAACAAACCCACCTGCTTACAGTATGTGCACCTGCACCCACCTGATTATCCACAGCGCTTCATCCACGTCAATAACCGTCACACTCCTCACCGGGGAATCTTATTTACACAGATTCCTTTTTGCACGTTATCTCCGCGCCACATACCGCACTGCACATGCACAACAAAATAGCGGCATGCAGGGTTGCAGGGCGAAAGTGACAAGAATAAGTCTCTGCATCAGCAAGGTGCATTTTCATTCCCATGCAGCACTCCACAGAGACTTGGTGGGCCCACTGTGACAACTCTGCCTCCCTGCAGGTGTGGAAATGAAACAGCGCCTATAAATAGCTCAGCCAGCTGGGAGTAGAGAGCTGTAGAGCTAGGGGGGTGGGGTGGGGGGGGGGGGGGGGGGGGGTTGTTGGTGGGAGGAGGTGGAAAGCGGTCCAGCTGGGGATGCAGGTGTGTAGAAGCTGACCGACAGAATATGAGTGTTGTCTCACCGGGGGGGGAGGTGGAGCCGCAACACGATCCAGTTTTCAAAGTGGAGGAACCTATGGGGGAATATACTTCATATATCAAGTTGGATGCGAATCTGATGATCTGGTATGCAATAAAATATTGTTAAATATTGTTGTCAGCCAGTAGAACAACTGTTAATGTTTAAGCTCCTTTCAAGCATTTCAATACTTGAGGCAAAAACATTTGGGTTTGACTTATAGTGGCTTATGAAATTCCATTTTGTGACATTACAACCACAAAACGAAATGTATTTAGCTGAGATATCATGTAATAGACCAGCACAAAGTGGAAGACAGCTATTAAGGGGATTTATTTTTACAAATAAAACTTTAAAAGTGTGACATTCATTTTTATTAAGCGCCCTTTACTCTGATACCTCATTCCAGAGCAGCCAAATTACTTCAGAGGTCACTCAATGAGTAAACGCAGTTTACAGGTTAAATTCTGCCCAGTAAAAATCCAGCTGTTCTGTCGGGTCAGAGGGTGGAGAAGTTTAAATCTGGGTTAGGTTATAAAACAATATCCCAAACTTAGATGAGCTCACAGAGCATTGTTCAGTCTACAGTATGACACAATTACAGACACATGGCCTTTCACCTAAGCTGACAAAGACCGAGATCCACCTTTCAGGTGGAACAGTGTGCCCACAAGACTCACTGGTGATGCATTACTGCTGTGGTTTCCAACCCTGGTCCTCAGAGACCCCCGTCCTGCATGTTTTAGGTGTCTCCTTGCTGCCACACACCTGACTTAAATGAACTTGATGCCGTGCAGTGGAGGGCACGCAACCATTTGATTCAGGTGAGCTGGAACAGAGACACGTCTAAAACAGGAAGGACAGAGGTACTCTAGGACCAGAGTTGGGGACCATAACGGGATTTTATTGAACAGTGTCAAGAAGAAAACCATTCAGTTCAATTCAGTAAAACTTTATTTGTCCCTGAGTAGTAATTTAAACACACGCTGAAGCAGAGGCAACATCTGCAAAGTGATGCAAACACAGCAGTGGACATGCAATGTCAAGGAGCCTTTGTTGAAAGAAAGCTATAAGCTCAGTTTGCCATTAGCCAGAAGCCGTGTATGAGACGCAGCAAACATGAGGGGCGGGGGGAGGACCTATCACTGCGTGAAACATAGTGGTGGATTGTGAGTCTGGTCAGAGATAATGGGGAACTGGCTGGAGATAGAGATAAGAAAATCCATGGACCAACCGGGTGGAGGCTGCATGATAATTGAGGTTAAGTACGAGATTTTAAAGAATAGTCTGATTTTCAGATGAGTTGGAAAACAAACTCAAAGAGAGCTTATGTGCGCAATTTGGGGATTCAAAATGATTATCGCTAACTACTGTTTTAGTTTGTGACTTTCTGTTGGTGTAGCAAACTAAATAGTAATATTCTGTAAAATAAAGACATTTCACAAGCTTTAACATACAAATCATATTATAGTACAATCGTAGAAAAATCGTAAAATGATGGTTTTGGTCTGCACTAACGTAACCAATCAGCCTGAGTGGAAATATTACTCAGAAGTAAAGTTTCTTCCCTAAGCGGTAGTAACAACATAATTATATGGAAACTGGAGACTGTTCGAGATGCATGGCATCCAGTATACTGATGTTTCAATCCGCTCAGACGCAGACGTCCTCACTCTTCTGTTGCACACCTCATTATATAGACACAGCTGAGCCCAGCATCAACACAAGTGCTGCATGTTGTCTGAGTGTCTGAGCTGAGTGCAGGGTCTCAGCACAGATAACCAAAGCGTCACGGAGCTGCAGTGATGCACTCGTATCAATAGAAAACATGCTGCCTGTCTTCGCTACTTATATACGGTGCATGTGTGTCATTAGAGATGGAGCTGGACAGTGACAGCTGCTTTTTGTGTTGACAGTTCAAGATTTCTGTCTGAAACCTGGATGTAATAACTGCCTGGCGTATCGAGCCACCGTGCTGAGCCTGCTCTTTTTTATTATTATTTGTTAGGCATTTTCTCAAGACAAGAAGATATGGGCCAGTATGGGATTCAAACAGTACAATAGTCTTTGGGAAAAGACACCACAGTTTTACACTATCATATTGTTAACACAAAAATTAGAAACAAATGTAATACATAATCAAAACCGTGAATCAGCAATTATTCCTAATGCTGCTAAAGTTATGTTGGATGATTACAGACAAGGGGTGATTTTATTCCTGACCCCTTTACAGCGTGTCATAACTGGACCAGACACTGGTTGAACATGCATTCAGTTATTGTCATACATGTGTCACATATTATTATGGGATATAGCTGCTTGTGACATGTGTTCCCAGTGCACGGGACTGTCTGGCTAGTATATCATAATGTTCCTTTTCAACAAGGCTGTGTTGTCTTTATTGTTTTTAAGCTTCAGCTTGTAGAGCAGAAAATTCTGCTTTCATTTCCCACGGATGACTTTACGTAGTGTTCATGTAAATGACATCTAGCACTGGTGCATGCATTGATGCAGTAATTCCTCACTGCTATGTGTCTTTTTTTATGCTGGAGGCAGAGTGACACATTCTCATCAAAAACACATTCCCCCACTTACAGCTTCACTCCGTTCAGACTCACACCCACATTTTAGTGCTGATTGACAGCAGGAGCTCCCTCTGACCTAGTATTCTGCTACAGTGGGACGATCCCACAGGCCTGTGATTAATGACTTAGGCTTTATCCGCTAGTAGAGTGGTAGGCCTGCCAGCCAGGCCACTTAGACTGCTTGGACCACTACCTCTGCTGTAAACACACTCTCGCTCTCTGCAACTGTGTTTCACTACGTCTCACTCTCTGCCTGCAGGATCTGTACCGTCATATTCACTCCTGCAATTCTAAATCATTGCCCCACATCCAACGAACACAAAAGCAACGCACCTTTGCATTTACACAATGGTCCCCGTGAACTTTCTCTAACCCTGTGGGAATCACTAGTTGAGCTCTATTTGCATTATTTCTGCATTAGGACAAATATGATGGAGGGCAAAAAAAGCTGAATTTGCTTGTCTTTTACATGATATGGTTTACTTATGCAAAACGTTCACCACTGCATCTTTTTTTGAAAGCAAGCAATCATCATGCCCCAGGTCATAAGCAAAAAATAAATGTCCTAGACCGGGATTGCTTGCATTACTTTTATGAAGCAAACTGACCACCTTTAGTTGTTTTAGACGACTACACCTCACTGGAATTCCTCTCACTGTGAAAACGTCCAAGCAACACAGTTCTCTATTGCAGAGCTTAACCAGTCCAGCTTGTTTTGCTTAACAGTAAGCTCCTTTTGGAAAAGCTCAGGGACGATACGTTTCTGCAGAAGCAAATCGCTCAAGGGTTACCACGTTTGTGGCATTTTGGAAGCACTTAGCCAGTCAGCCTGCCTCCAAGAGAACACCACTTCGACAAGAGGCTTGTTTTTGATGAAAAAGTTGAGACATTTATGCTGTGATCAGATCTAGTAACAATTGAAATCAACACTGTTGATTGAGTGGTTAGATAAGTTATTTTAAGACAAATGCCCTCACATTTAGGGCTGTTTTGATGTAGTTGGTGATTTCCAGACTTCGCGTGTCTACGGATTCTTAAAGAGTCTTTAAAAAAGTCTTCAAAG
Organism: Fundulus diaphanus; assembly: GCA_037039145.1. Lineage (NCBI taxonomy): Eukaryota > Metazoa > Chordata > Actinopteri > Cyprinodontiformes > Fundulidae > Fundulus > Fundulus diaphanus. The sequence continues at coordinate 30,003,162 of CM073133.1, read as the reverse complement.
GTCTCAAATGTGTATTAATCTCAATTTTGTTGCCTTAGTTTTGAAAATCTTAAAGTGCAGATTTTCAAAAATAAATTCAGTTCAGATTCGACATAGATTTAGACAATTCTTCAATTATTACTTTTTCAATTTGATTGTTAATTTTTTTTCTAAATGCAGTGTCAGCATGTATTTGTTCTGCGTAAAGCTTTGCAGTGTATTGAATCCCAATCGCCCTGAAATATCAGTTTGGGTAATGTCACAAATGCTGAGGAATGCAATGTAGGATATTTCATGTGTCAGTCATTCATGCTCTGTATGCTGATAATGGGACCCAGTTGGATGACTCAAAGGCTACGTTCACACTGCAGGCCTTGATGCTCAATTCCGATTTTTTTTGCGTGTCCGTTCACATTTCCAAATATATGCGACTTGTATGTGATCTCCTGTGTGAACTGCATTCATACACCTAAGTGTCCCGCATGCGCAGTAGAGGACGCGATGACGTCACACGTAGCAAGCATGCTCATTGTTTGCGGATGTAAACATGGATCATAATGCTGCAGCGTATCTTGCGTTCTTTACGTTATTCTCCAACCGGAGCCAGCACATTACCAACGCAATCTTTTTAAGAAGATCGAAAAGGAAGAGGCAGAGAAAGTTGTCCCGGGTTGCGCCCAGTTCGCTGCTTATTCCTACTATTAAAAAAAGCCTGGACTCGCTCGATCGTGCAATCAATTAGTCAGTTGTTAATATCAAATTACATGTTTTAACTCGTAATACGTTGCGTAAAAAGCGTTTCTCTTAAACAAAGTTCAGGTACAGTTCCTTTAAACTTTCCTGGATTATTTTACTTTGTTTAGAAGATTAAAAACCAACATATTCCTGTCATATTATCCATTACAAGTTCCTTTGTGATGAAGTGTATATTTAACACTGTCTGCCTTGAAATAGGGTTTTCCATTGCTGGGTTAAAGCCAATCAAAGCTTACTAATCCTAACCCTATACATTAAAGTTGGGCAACCTAAATGGAAAGCCAATGGACTCACAAGCCACAGCTGGGGGTTATTTCAACTTCAACTTACCTTTTTTTTAGCTAAGCAAAATACAAGTTGCTTTATTTTAGTTCTTGTCATCCATTACCTATACCTGCCTCTCCATGCAGGGTTGCATAGGTGGGTTGGGAGTGTGTGTCTGTGTGTGTGTGGTGGGGGGGGGTACACCCTGGACAGGTCGCCAGTGTCTCACAGGGCAAACAACCATGCATGCTAACACACACTCACACCTAAAGGCAATTTAGAGAGACCGTTTCACCTAACAGTCATGTCTTTGGACTGTGTGAGGAAGCCAGAGTACCCAGAGAGAACCCAGAGATGCACAGAGAGACCCAGGCCGGGATTCAAACCCATGACCTTCTTGCTGCAACACAACAGTGCTGCCAACTGTGCATCTTCTCATAGTTCTAGTTTTTTTTGTTTAAAGAAATGTCTTTGAAGGTTTTTGTTATTGTTACCGACATTTGCTGAAGTCACTGTTTCCCGGCTGATATTTAAATGCAGGCCCAATCTTCAGCCAAAAATAAATATGTAAAATCAACTAATTCATGGTAAATGCTTAAATGTGAAATTTCCTCTAGGTTCAAATGCCAAAGGTTTCTGTGTGAAAGTTCAGTAAACATCTCTGTTAGTCAGATAAAACAAACGCTGAAATGCATTTGTTTAACGGTCTTACATGTTATAGACAAAACAATTGCTAGTCAATTAAAATTAAAGAAAAGATTGATTGACACAAATAGCTGCTGACTGCAGCACGGGACTAGTAGGTTCACTGAACACGTACGAGCTCTCACATACTAATTGGAACATCATTTTAAGGTGCAGAAACAGAATATACTTCAAGTCTAAGCCATAAATCAATTGAATATGAGTAATGATGCCCCCTATGTTTTTCTTTTATTGACACTTTATGCTTGAGCATCATTTTGAGATGTTTGTGGGCCTAAATTGAGGCCATTAAACAACCTCTTAATTTTGTACTCCATTAACAGACTTCATATCTTGTTTAAAATGTATTTAGTAAATAATAATAATATCTTGTATTGTCATAGTTTATATGCACATGTAGTGAAGCAAAAAGTCAAATGCAGATGTGTATTATGTAAGAAACTCAAGTACCTCAAATTGTCTTTTCTGCACTTTGTTGCTTCTGCAGATTTAAGACTAATCCCAAAACGTAATTTTGTGAGACTCACCCTGCTGACAAACAAGAAATTATGTCTTTATCTTTTGCTGTAGTTTCTCATAGGACAACCAAAGGCTGCTTTGTAGTTTTGTGGGGTGTGATCTGAGCTTGTGGAAGGCTTTAGGGCCTATGCTGTGAATAAGCCTAGTTGTTAAGGCTGACTGTAGTTAACCCATCAAATATTTGACTCATTCTTTTAAATTAATAATAAATAAATATTAACGTTCATTGTGTCCCTCTGTGGGGGTGTTGCGGGCTAGGTCTGCGTTTTTTGAAACATGCGAGCTGGGTTTGAATCCTGGTTCTGTCAGGAAGGGCATCTGGGATAGGAACTCTGCCAAGTCTGTGTGCAAGTTGTAATGACTTGCTATGGCAACCCCTGAATAAGGGAACAGCGACTCACATTACAGCAGAAGTTGTCTATTAGTTTTTGAAACCCAGCCGAATCTTCCTGCCTATGACATCTTGACGAACGGGTAATGCAGCTACACATAGAGCCCCAGTTTGAGTTCTTTCTAAATATAGAAGGACAATAGGATCATATCTATTTACAGATGTCAGATGGCTAACATCATTATCATGCCATTTTAAAGCACTCAGTGACCACTTGTGCTTCACAGAGAGAAGCATTGTCATCATGGAAGAGATTGTTCCCAGTGGATATAAGATGCATCATGGGATAATCTAAGTAGCCACTCAGGGTCTTCTTTAATAGCAGCGAACACTACAGATTGAATCACATGACTCCTCAGGAACTCTGCATAACAAGCCTCAATATTTCCCTGGTTTATTCTTTAAATACAGTGCCAAATACAGTGCCAAGCAAAAATATGTACACCTGTGTGAACTTCTTTACATTTTAACATGTTACAACCACAAATTCTGATATATTTTTGGGGGATTTTATGTAATAGACTAACACAGTAGTACCTAATTGGGAAGAGAAAGGAAAGGATACATGATTTTCAGATTTTTTTTATCAGGAAAGTCACGCATATTTTAATGCGTCATGCACTTGTTTTCCACCCCTTTTAATCGAATACCCCTAAATACAATCCCTTGCAACCAGTTGCCTGCAGAAGTTGACTGATTGAGGAAGAGAGACCAGCTGTGTGTAATCTCCCTAAAAACACATGATAGAGGACCATAGTAAAAACAAACAACATAAAGACTAAGCAAAACAGTCCATAAGTCTGAGATGAGACTGGATACAGTTGGTCTGAGCTCCCCTTCAATGTATGCAGCGCTGCATCACCACCATCACAACCACCAAGGATGGATTGGTCATTTATGGAGTCCATCCTAAAAATCTGATAATCTGAATTTAAGCTTTGTTTGGTAAATAAAAATTACAAATATTCTAGATGTGCAAAACCTGCATCAGTAATTGCAGCTAGTTTGGTAATTAGCAAGTATAGGACCAGGGGATTCAATGCATACTTATGCAACACTTTTCGTACGTACTACTTTGTGTTGGTCCGTCACATAAAACCCCAACAAAGATACAGCCTACTGAAGTTTGTGGTTGTGTCATGACAAAATGTCAATAACTTTTAGGGGTATGAAGTGCTGTAATATGTTTTTTATTATAGAGTGAGCCAGGTTTGCTCTCTGTTGATGGTTGTGTGAAACTCGTGTTTGCATGTTGTCGAGTGAAACTGAGCACAGTGAAGCAGAACTACAAGTGCTGTTGTGTGTGAGCGGCCATATGGTAGGTGTCCTTGCGTGCTAGCTTAAGGGAGCCTTTCTCCCTGAGAGGGAGAAATTCTGTTCGGCAATGAACCTCATTCTCTATCTGCACTATATGTGTATCAGAACCAGCCCCCATCAGCTACCCATGTGTAACAGGGGTCCCAGCAGAGCACCTCGAGCAGGGATGGCAACCCGAAACATCTCAGGCAGACCCGGTCTGCTTCCGTCACGTAGCCGCTGCCTTCTCGCTTGACGAAAAGCCCACCCCTTCTCGTGTAGCCCCTGTGCCGTGCCTCCAGATGTAGCTTAATTTACTGCGACTCTGCTAATTGCTGTAATTAAGGATTAATTACTGTTAATTACCTTCGCATAAACTCATCAACAGTCAAAGAGCGAGGCCTTATGAAATGTGCCACGCGCAGGAACACACACCGAGGGGACTCGAGGGGGGATTGTTTTATCGGACCTCTTGTTTCACGGTTTGTCCCGCTGCGTGGGGAGGACTTGTCGGACAACAGTTAGGGCAGGACATTAACTAACAGGGGCGACGTCCTCTGGGCTCCTAACACTTCACACTTCACCTCCTCACCAACTGTTGTCCAGGACAGCATCCCTATGCTGGCTGTCATTTGACTGTAGGCTGGCATTTATTTGCTAAAAGTAGACAGCAGTGTGAAGGAATTTGTTGCAAGAAGACTGCAACTAACCACACGTTTCCGTCTAAATTGATTCCTTGACCCGTTTTATCTCAAAATACGCTGTTGATCAACTTAAACAAGCCAATGCCAGTTTGGCTCTTTGATTTGATCACACCTGAGCTGAGATGGAAACCACTTTCAAGCTCTACAGTACATGCAGACTTCTTTAAAAGTTAGAAGTTTGCCCTCCGATTACTTAATCCTATAATAAAAGCAGGTGGAAATTACAAAAGACATGACAAAGGCTTGAGAAGTTACAGAAGAACGTAGCAGAACTTGATTGTAAAAAGAGGTTTTACAAGAAAATGACCGTGTCCACCTGGGTGCCATGTTTCCATGAGCGGTTAAACACCCGTGACTACTTTAGGGTCCTTTGACCCGGTGTGAATGCTGATTGCACCTTTTTCCACTGAAGACAAAAGGCAGATGTTTACTGGGTTCTGCTGAGTGTTTTTGTCCAGTTTAAAAAGAAGAAGCTGTTTTTACCTACAGTAAGGTTTCAGACACATGTCCCGTCCCACTTAACCTTTTACAAAAGTTTTAAAAATGGCTGTTCTTCAAGTAAAATAAGGTAAGATATGAAAGAAATTTGGAAATTTAAGGTCAGTGGAACAGACACAGGTTTAAATGGCAGCTGTGTCAAAGGGAGAACTAATATGTTTATCGTTGTATCCTCAAATTTTAATAAGCAGAACTATTCTGAATGTTTCAACTCAAAGTTGAGGTTGAAGAGTTGTTATTTTAGAGGAGTGGCTCGCAAACCTTTTATTCCAAATACCTCCTCAGAAAATAGTTTTTAGGTACCAGTATACGGAATAAAAGCAGTACAACATTTGTACACTTTAGGTTCTTTGTCTTGTCATAAAGATAAAGGAATGTTCTTATGTATATGTATTGCTTGAGTTTGCTTAATTTTTACTCAGAAGTTTCAATTTCTAAGTTGGGAAAATCAAACACCAGAACGCTCCACTGAAGTGGAAACTGTAAAGGGGAAAATATAAGGTTTTTCATCAGCCTCGTCCTTAAAATGAGTTTGGCTGGCATCCATTCTTTGGCTATGCCTGCTTATCCTTGCAGGGTTCTGGGGGGCTAAGGCCTATCTCCAGCAGTCATTGGGTTAGAGGAAAGTCAAACCCTGGAAAGGTTGCCAGTCCATCATATGACAGCACGGAGACACAGGACAAACAACCATGTCCACACACACAACTACCTGAGGGCAATTTAAAGTAAGCAGTTTAACATACAGTTGTGTTTTTGGACGGTGGGTGGAGGCCAGAGTACCGGGTGAGAACATACACATGCACTAAGAGAACATGCAGAAACACTCCCGGCCTTCTTGCTGCAAGGCAACTGTGCAACCAAGCATTACTAATGCATGGTCATATAAGGCTCAAAAATATCTGCTGTAGAAATGGCTTATTTTGATTTTGGAAAATTTGTATCTCAATAAATGTTTTGCACATAGTGCATATTGGGTCTCTCTGTGCATCTCTGGGTTCTCTCTGGGTACTCTGGCTTCCTCACACAGACCAAAGACATGACTGTTAGGTGAAACGGTCTCTCTAAATTGCCTTTAGGTGTGAGTGTGTGTTAGCATGCATGGTTGTTTGTTCCTTTAGTGAACATGTTGGTACAGGACTTGGCAGTACAAAACACAGACATTTGCTTGTACTACTAATTAACTGATTTTTGAACCTTTGAGTAAAACACTGGGAAGTTGGGAAATTTCCAAGTTCTAAGTTAGAAAAATGAACGGTAGGTCCAGTCGGTGGGGAAAGTCAGAAGCTTCTCCCCAACCCGACTTCAAAATCAAAACTGGCCACCTTGCATCTGCTTCAACGTAGAGAGTTGTGCAGTAAAAAAAACTGTTTATCTGACTTTTCAATGTAATTAACTGATTCAATGTGAACCCTCAGTCTAACTTTAGAGACAAATGGAGGGCTGTATTAGTAGAACAAAGCATTTGGTTCTGGTCCACTATGGTTCGCACAAGGAGTTCTCATCATTTTTTTCCCCACGCCTGTCTTTTGAGAGGTTTCTGATGAAGCAAATACAAATGAGCTTGAATAACTCATTATTTTTAGCTGTTTGTGGTTATCACTGTCGAATCATTTGTATCTACCTTGCAAAAACGAATTGCCTTGGAGAACAACTAGAAGGGCAGCCCAAAGACCACCAGGGGTACCAGTGAGACAACCAGCATTAAGTTTATGCCGTTATGTCATTATGTTTATGCAACTGTCCATTTAGCAAAAAACACTATTAGATTCTGGGATTTAAAATTGGTCAAGATTTTATTTAGTCACCTGTCCACTGTCACATTAGGAAAAAACATTAGGAAATGATGCTTGGAGTGTTAATTATCACCAAGCCTTCTCCTGGTCTTAAAAAAGTGTGTTAGCAGTCCTTTGTATGCTTAATATGTGCCTTTATCCAGGGACTTTCTCTCTCTGCAGAGATGTCTTTGTGTCTCTGCTTGCAGTCTCTGAGCTCGTGACGACTCCTCAGCTCCTCAGCTATTGAGCCACTGCTGTTCCCAGTACAGCCTGGAGCTGGCAGAAGCTGTACTAGCTGAGCATGAGTTTGATTCAGTCAGTGAGATATATATATATATTTTAAGAAAAACCGACTGCCAGGGGCTAATGTATTGCCCGTTTTGAATAATGAATTATTTTAATGAAGGCTTTTAAATGGGGGTGTTCGGCGTTGGTGGCGGGGCGGTCCTCTGAATGGTCTTCTCCTCTGGCGCTGGCTGCCTCATTATCAGGCCAGCCCCTCAGGCCTCAAACTGGCCTGCTTAAGCCTCAGATGATGACGATAATTACCGTTATTAGGAGTAGCTGCAGGGGAAACTTGTTCTGAAAAACACCAAGCTGAGTTCTTCGCCTTGCCTGCCGCCGCCGCCGCCGTCGCATGAGAAACCGCCGATCGCCAGTCGGGGAGGGAGAGAGACAGAGGGAAAGCAGGAGTAAAAAAAAAAAAGGAGGGGATGAGGGGAGCGGCCACCAAATCCGCCTAATGTGACGCCTGTCAGCTCGTCTCCCACCAGCTGTCACCTCCCAAATGCATTGGGGTTCATTTTTTTAATTGACACCTCGCTTTCCTATTCCATTTCTATTTTTCGCCTTTCATTCTCCCTCCATCACTCTACTCTGCCCCCCCCACCAGCCTGCACCGTCCACATCTCCCCGTCTAGGCCTGTCTCTCTAGTATTTGGTGCTTTTTTTCCCACTTGGCCTTGGTAATCCCCATCCCCCCACCGCAGTGTCAGATGCAACACTTTAACTCTGGCCCCTTTCTGCACATGATACTCAGATGGCTGATAAAACATAAAGCTGCTTTAGAGATACTTTATGACTATGCCCTTGCGGACTGAAGCTGCACAGCTTCCTGTTATCCGGAGATGGGGTGAACATTTTGGGCCTTGCAAAGTTTTCTAGTAGGTTTTTGAGGGGTTAGTGGCTAGAAAATCTTTATATAATCCATCTATATACAGGACTGTCTCAGAAAATTAGAATATTGTGATAAAGTTCTTTATTTTCTGTAATGCAATTAAAAGACATGAAATGTCATACATTCTGGATTCATTACAAATCAACTGAAATATTGCAAGGCTTTTATTGTTTTAATATCGCTGATTATGGCGTACAGCTGAAGAAAACTCAAAAATCCTATCTCAAAATATTAGAATATTTCCTCAGACCAAGTAAAAAAAAAATTATAACAGCAAAACAAAATCAAACATTTGAAAATGTCCATTAATGCACTCAGTACTTGGTTGGGAATCCTTTTGCACAGATTACTGCATCAATGCGGCGTGGCATGGAGGCAATCAGCCTGTGGCATTGCTGAGGTGTTATGGATGCCCAGGATGCTTCAATAGCGGCCTTTAGCTCATTTGCATTGTTAGGTCTGGTGTCTTTCAGCTTCTTCTTCACAATACCCCACAAATTCTCCATGGGGTTCAGGTCAGGGGAACTGGCAGGCCAATCAAGGACAGTAATGCCATGGTCAGTACACCAGTTACTGGTGGTTTTGGCACTGTGGGCAGGTGCCAGATCTTGGTTGTGCAGCGTTTCCTGCCACATTTCCCCCTTCCAACACACTTTTTGTGAATGTGTTTTGAAACTGCACTCTGTGAACTGCCTGCTCTTTGAGAAATTTCTTTTTGTGTCTTACCCTCCTGATGGAGGGTGTCAATGATGGTCTTCTGGACAGCAGTCAGATCAGCAGTCTTCCCCATACTTGTGATTTAGTTTACTGAACCAAGCTGAGTGTTTTTCAAGGCTCAGGAAACCCTTGCAGGTGTTTCGAGTTAATTAGACGATTCAAGTGATTAGTTGAATAGCCTACTAGTATACAGTATTCTTTCACGATATTCTAATTTTCTGAGACAGTCCTGTATTGTCCATGTAGCCAATATCTAAATAACAAGTTAAAAAAAAGGAAAAATACCCGTATGTTTGTATTCATGTGGCACATTTGTTACTGTAACAGTCCCCAATATTTAATTTAGCTTTTCTTTGTTGTTGTTTTTGGTGAAGATATTTTTGAGTTTATTTCTGTAACCTGTGCCTAAAGAACTGCCTTGTTCACAATTGAACAGTTTTATTGCGTTAAAATGGTTTTAAAAGTTTAGAACTGCTAGTTCGCGACAAACCCTGTCATACAAGTTGACAAGTTAATCTCAGTGTCAACATTAAATGTATTTAAAAAGACCTAATGTTGATCAGAGTCCTTTACAATTTGGCCCAACATACAATCCAACAAACAACATCCATCCATCCATCGTCTATAACCGTTTATCCATGCAGGGTTGTGCAGCGGCCTTTGAGCGACAGGCAGGGTGCACCCTGGGCAGGTCACGACTAAATAAACACAGATGGTAAAATACAGGAAAATTGTTAAAACGATTATAAAAAAAATAGCCACTCATACGCTACACTTGTGTTTCAAGCCAAGAAGCCAAAGAGAATGAGTTTTTAATAGATTTCTGAATAAATGTATGCTCTGAGTAATGTGGACATGTAGTGGTAAACATTTGCACCATGTTGGGGGAGGCCACAACCAAGTTTTGGTTTGGCTGAGTGAACGTCTGCGATTGGTATTATTTAACGGCTTGGGAGTATACTTAAGGTTACCCATTTTGTTTATACCTAAAATGATTTCCATTCCCTGTTTTTAAAACCGCTAAATATGACATAGACATTGCTTAGTTACATCAATGTTTTCCTTTCATTTTTCTTTTTTTTTTTGGTGGCTTTTTTTAGGAACATATTCTGTTGATGTTTTACTGGCACAAAATTATAACAATATGGCTTTTTTCAGTTACAATTATCAAGTACTGCTTCATGATTGTGGCATACCATCATTCGTAGCGCACTCTAAGTAACACACTCTTTATCGTGGTTTTATTCCTGCATTTAGGAGATAACCCTCAGTTATTTTTTTTGCTTCAGAAACAGGTTTTCTTTGTCACAGAGAGACAGATTAGAAAGTTTCATGAAGTCTCATTAGTTTCCTGTATTTTTGCTTTTTGTTCTTGGTCTGTATGGCTGTGCTGATCATAGCTTCACAACTACTTAAAAATGAAAATGTATAAGACAATTTAAAGTGCTTTTATTAAAACCGCACAATCTTAATAATTCTTCCTACTTCAGTTAAGATAATATAACAGATAATGTTGCCAATAAATGAATGTTATCTTTAAACTGTACCTATTGTTATTTACATTTTGATACACGTAGCAGCGGTGTCAAGCGCTTATTGTGCAGATTGTACCTTTTGATGTCGATGCTTTCTTTCAGCAAGCTGATCAGTCAGTGCACAGCAACAGATGGGGGAGGGGCAGCGCAGCGTTTTTTCTTTGCTTTGATTCGTACATTCAGACAAAAACACTTTTATGATAACTCTAGATAGAGTCATACGATATACTGAATCACAATCGTCATCGCAATACAAGCATGTCAAAAGTTACATTTGCTAAAGACTTTTGGATGCCATGTTTGTTTGACTGTTATGTTTCAAGTGTGAGACGTTTATGCTGTTGATGCCATTAATACAGCCGGTGAGTTAGATGGACTATGACTGCCCTTGATGCCTTCACATGATGTTGAATTTAGCGAGGAACGCCACTGTTGTGGAAATCGTAATGATAAAAAAAGAAAACAAGGGAAGAAAATACAATTGAATCTTTAAAAATATTCTTGAAGAACAAAATCCCAATTGCATGTTTTCCTAATAGCGAGCTGACAACTCGTTAAAAGTGAATTTAAACTGTAGGAGCAGTATAACAGGAAACATTCTGTTGCTTTTTAAAATCATGAGACACCTGGATGCTGTTAACAAGCACATCCCAGTAAACAACAATCTGTGGGCTATTTATTATGAACAAAAATTAATCAACAAATCAATCTTTCTCTCTTTTTTGTCAGATTGTGCTTAATTAAACCCATAAGCTCCTTTTTTTCTTTTCATTACTGTAAATTCCCTTTTGTTAAAAATAGCTAATTTGGTATCCACAGATTATCTAAGATTAAACCAATTTGTAATTTCCGAATAAAGCGTGATTAGATTTAAGCATGTTGTTTTGAGCAGAAATTCTTGAAAAAAAAAAAGAAAAAACGATGGGGGCTGGGCTTAAGAGGTTAAGGAATTTTTATTCTGAAGGAATGTTTAGGACTTAAAACACTCTCTTGTCGACTGATGCTACTTACAGTGCGTTTTTTAGTATTTCAGTTATCCTAAGGTTTCCATATTAATAGACAAGAGCTCAAGATTTCTGTGAACTTTCGACATATGACATAAATTACGTTTAGCGGGACCTGAGCGGTGTTCTCGGTGCTGAGAACCGAATCTGTAGGTTACATCCCCTTAATCGGTCAGCAGGAAGTGTTACACGTCGCTGCTTCTGATGAAGACTGGGTTTTTTTGGGACTGCGCCGAATGCAGATGAGGGCAGGAGCTGAACTCCTTGAAGGAGCCGGGGGGAGGGGTTTGTATTAGTGATACTTGTCATGTCTGCTGTAAATCATGCTGCTTTTTTTTTCTGGTTCCCAGGTTGTTGTTGTTTTGTCTCAGAATGCTGTGTGGCAGGGATGAATGGTGGTGATGTTACATTATCATGTGGCTGTCGCTTTCGCTCCTGCTGACTGCTCTGTGACAGGCCCACACAGAGAAACACGCACACACTCGGAGATTTGTGTCAGGAGCGGGCCTGATTTATTAACTGCTGAAACCCTAGATGACGTGTGCCCACACAATCAATAGGGAGCGCAGCCACTGCCTGGTCCTTTCTGGGGTCATGTGACGTGGATAAGAAAGGACACACAAACACACACGTATCTGCACCACAGGCCCGCAGAGTGTATTGCATTACTTTATTGATGGGAAATGGATCCAGTCCAGTGTTTTGCTGCCAGTTAGAGGCAGAGGGGATAAACTTTCATCAAGGCTGTCAGGGACATCAGTCCTGCCTTGTTTGACTTCAGATCTCCCTAATTGTGACAGAATACTTCGGCGTCATTAATTAAACATGTTTTCATTTACAAGCGCCCATGGAGCCACATGCTGGGGGGCTCAGGAAGGTCCGCCAGTCTGCATGACCACTTCCTTGCAGAAATACTCAAACAACGTCCTTTTTCAACTCACAATTTGTTACATCAAATTAAATTCAATGTTTTTGTGGTGATTTATTTTTTTCCGTGAAAGACCAGCACAAAGTAGCGTGTAACTGTGAAGTGAAAGGAAAATGAGCCATGCTTTTTAGATTTTCTTTCCCAAATAACAACCTGATAAACGTGGTGAGCATTTGTATTCAACTTTTTGCGTCAATAATTTGTCGTCCCACCTTTCTCTACAATTGCAGAAGTCTTTTTCAGATATATCTCTACTTGTTTTACATGTCTAGTGATTGAAATCGTCACCAGTTCTTTAAAAATAGCTGAAACTCAGTCAGATTGGACATAGAGCATGTGGGAGCATCTGTTTTCAAGTCACAGAGGTAATTATTGGACTTTGACTGGGCCATTGTAAAACATGAACGTGCTTTTGCTTAAACCATCCCATTGTATATGTGTGGTTGAAAGTTGAAGGTGGTTGTCCTGCTGGAAGCTAAGCCTCCACCACAGTCTTTTGCACCTTTTACAAGTTTTTCTTTCTGTTTTTTCCTGGACATACCTTCATCCGTCTCCCTATAAGCTCTGAGCAGCTTCCCCACACCATGATGCTCCCACCACCATCTACCACCCTGTGGATTGCAACATTAAGCGTTTGTTTTCCACCACATGTGATGTTTTTAAAGTGGGGTAGAGCTGTGTCCCCCATATAGCCTGTGATAAGCTACAAAGGGCAGCTTCTGGCTTTCTTTCTGTCTTGAGGCCAGATGCTAAGCGCACAACTAAAATGAACTGAGTATCCGGCCTTAGCTCTGGATCTCTGCAACTCCTTTGCGGTTGTGTTTTTAAAATTTCTCCACAACTTGATCCCTGACCTCTCTGTCCCTTTGTCCTTGAGATGCTTATTTCTTTTTCTTCTATTTTGTTTAAAAAACCTCTTGAAGCCTTCACAGAACAGCTGGATGTATCCAGAGACAAGTGGACTGTGTACCAATTGCATGACTTCTGAAAGCTCTTGGTTGCAGAGTATTTCGTTCAGGGGTGTATCTATGGGGTAAGATCACTTCCTAAATAGACTTGTACATAAAAGGATAGTTGTGTCCATATTAGTCAGAAGTTGTGCATAACAAACATTTGTAAACTCATAATAATTTAAATCGCATTCAAAAGATACAACATACAGTTTAAATAGTTACAACTTCTATAACTAATAAATACAAATTTCAAGTTTAAATTTGTGCTTTACTCTTTATGAATACAAACAGCAGCGGCTGCTTGAGAATACGGATTTTTTCTTTGAGAATACGAATTCACAACAGTGGTCTGACGTCACGGTTTCCAAGGCTGGTTAATGGAGCACAGAGTGCGAAGATAGGAGCCGCGCATGCGCTCTTCAGACTGACCGTCTCTGAATGCACCGCGGCTGCAGCTTCATTCCAGACAGCGCAGAGATCACAGTGGTAAGTTAAACATTCCCTTTTCTGCTGCTGTTCTTCAAAAGTACGTTTTCAGATCGTTTGAGGTGAGAACATTATACTTTTAAGCTTCCCTATGTCGCCTGTTTACAGAGTTGGTGCGTAATTTTAATAAAAAGTCCGACGTTGAGCGTCTGTGCCAACTGGTAGGTTTTTTTTTACATTGACAGCCTATTTCCTACTTTTATCTTAAAAAACAACAACATTGAGGATGGTATTAAACATGTGATCACATTGAAATTGTGACTATCTGTAAATAATTAAAATGAAAACATAATTGTATATATTAACAGTAAAGGGATTAGGGTTAAACTACTTTCTTGCACCTACTAACCTTCACAGCATTGATCATTAAGGAAAAGTTATTTCTGTCTGCCCACCTTTACAATGATTAATCTATAAATTGTGTGCAGTTAGTTCAGTTAATTCTTTCAGTGAAATGGTAGAAATACCAGAGAAGGGAAGCCATTTGTTACATTTACTATGATACATTTGACCCTTTCTTTCTTGAGAACTATAATAATCTGCATGTTAACCACATATAGTTTTATGGTGTGAAAAGGTGAGAATTGAAAAAACAATTATGGTAACATTTGGCATTTTTTATTTACAGGAAGAAACAGAAACAAAAAATGTGAGGATAAACACTTCTGTGCCGATCCTCCAAATATTTTTTAATGAAGGGGACCTGAAACCAGCCGCCAGGCTAAGAAGGGCCACCATCGTCCTCCTCCTTCAGCTGCTGCCCATCCAGAAGGTCCATGGATGGCCACTGGCTGGCCTGCGGTGGATCCTATAGGGAAACAGCTTGCCAGTAAGATCTCTTACCTTCTTGTCCTTAAATAGAGCCAACAATGACACACAATTGATACATAGATTATATTAATTGGATAGAAGATTAAGACATATCAGCATATTACCTAAATTACAAGTTAATTTTATATTTGGTACAGGTCAAGTGGAGGCACGCTACAACAGACACCACGCCAGGGCAAGAAACATCATTGAGCGTGCCTTTGGTGGTCTGAAGACACGGTCGCGTTCCATCTTCTTAAGGGCGTTGGAGGTCTGCCTGACGTTTGCCCCAAAAGTAATCGCCGCCTGCTGCATCCTCCACAATATTAGTATAGAGGCAGGGGACCAGCTGGACGTGGAGGACGAGGAGGTGGACCCAGAGGAGGACGACCATCCGGCGGCTGAAGACAGGGAGCTGCTCCAACTGCTGCATGTTTAAGTTGACATGACTACATGTGACCTAACGTAGATCAGTTGTAGTAGTCATGTACACATGCTGCTTCATTTCATTTTTTTCACTACCTGTAAAAATACATAAAATAATCAGTAAATTAATTTCCATTCCAACTATTTTTAATTGTATGTTTGTAGGCGTTGTCTATTTGTATAAGATGTTAATAGAAGTTATTTCTTTGTTTTAAACCACGTTAGTAACTTAATTTGTTAAATATGTTACACCTTCATTCTGTTCCAAAGTTAAAACATTTGTCTAAAATAAATATCTGTATTTTTTTCATATATTGTTACTATTGTTTTCTTTCCCTCTTTCTTCTCTCAATTCTTCGTGTCCTCACTCAGAGGAAACTCGCTTAGATAGGAAAAACATTTATAGAATTTATTTATTTATTTATAGATTTTATATTAGGGCTGGACGATATAGAAAAAAGCATATTGATAAAAAAAAATGCATATTGATCGATAGATAATTATCAAAAAGATTTAAAACCAGGCTCTTATAATATTGCTAAATGACTTACTTTTAATATATCACACACAAACACTCAATCCCAATTAAATTCTTATTTAACCAACATTTTTAACCATAACTGATTTTTTTTATGAAAAATGACTTAACTTAAGAGACCTGGGTGATGTTATTAAATACTTACAAAGAATAAACTAAAGTGACCAGCGCTGTTAGAGAAAAACTTGCAGCCCGGAACTTTATATCGCGGATCAAGAGTGGCGAGTAGTTGTTTGAAGCCAGGTTTTTCAACTGCAGACAACAGCAGCATATCCATCACTATGAAGCACGTTACTGCATGCCTGATGTCCTTACGCCGCCAGGACGCTTTGTCATTTTATCACAAAGAAGGAAGCCCAGTTTAGCTGCTATACCTGCTTTGTTTTGGAAGAAGTTCCATAAGATTCCTATGAAGATGACACGGAGTCGCGCGGGGCTAAAACGGCTCGCGCTGCTGCGGGAGTGAGCGGCTTACGTGATGAAATAAGTTGGTTGCGTTTGTCGTTACCAGACTTTGTTTTTACCGGTTCCTTGCAAGTTTTACAAATCACTGTGGTTTATTTCTGTCAGACTGGCGAACTAGTAAAACCCCGTTTTGGGACAAATTCCCCCGCCGCTCCTTGCTGCGACATATTCACGTGCTGTGTGTTGTGGTTTGAGAGGGCTGCCTTTGTGACGGTGTGCCTGGGTCCGCAATTACGATTGGTTGAGAGGAAGCAGTGACTGCAGCATCAACTAATATAATAGGCTAAGAGGAAGGAAGGAAAACTGTCTCTATAACCAACTTTTATCGACCCTTTTTTCCCCTTATTGTGCCACACGTCTTTCGACTGATATATATTGTTATTAAATTATCGTCCAGCTCCATTTTATATGCTGCTGTCATCCTCGGGACACATTTACAATTTATTCCAGCAATTATTGAGTTAATAAAGCAACACGCGCAGCCTGATAAACACAAAACAAATAAATCAGACTCTTTTTTTAAATTACGCACCAACTCTGTAAACAGGCGACATAGGGAAGCTTAAAAGTATAATGTTCTCACCTCAAACGATCTGAAAACGTACTTTTGAAGAACAGCAGCAGAAAAGGGAATGTTTAACTTACCACTGTGATCTCTGCGCTGTCTGGAATGAAGCTGCAGCCGCGGTGCATTCAGAGACGGTCAGTCTGAAGAGCGCATGCGCGGCTCCTATCTTCGCACTCTGTGCTCCATTAACCAGCCTTGGAAACCGTGACGTCAGACCACTGTTGTGAATTCGTATTCTCAAAGAAAAAATCCGTATTCTCAAGCAGCCGCTGCTGTTTGTATTCATAAAGAGTAAAGCACAAATTTAAACTTGAAATTTGTATTTATTAGTTATTGAAGTTGTAACTATTTAAACTGTATGTTGTATCTTTTGAATGCGATTTAAATTATTATGAGTTTACAAATGTTTGTTATGCACAACTTCTGACTAATATGGACACAACTATCCTTTTATGTACAAGTCTATTTAGGAAGTGATCTTACCCCATATGTATCAGCGTAAAAGAAGCCGAAAACAAATTCACGGCACACTTTCTAGACCTCTTCAGAAATGGGATTGAAGTTTGTGGCTACAACATGACACAACCTGAGTTTAGAGTGTGTGAATACTCTTACAAGACACAGTATATATCATTTGTTCAGAAGCGCACGTGTGTATGTGCTCAGCATGCCCCCCCTCCCAACCCTTAACGAGTGGGTGCGTTGATCGCCATGTTTACTTACAATCTTAACACTACGCCCGGGATGCGCCTGTTGTTTGCAAACAGGAGGCAGTGGACACGAGCAAGCTTATAAGGAAATAAAACAGGAGCAGGAATTAATTTTATCAGTAAATAAACAAAAGGCTTATTCTTAGAGTCCCATTTATTATTCAGGAAGCAGCTCGGGAGCTGTTTGTGTTTCATTTCATGTAACGCTTCTGCCTTTTTTGGGTTTGGCGGCCCACATCCCGGGAAGGGAATTTAACAAGCACCAGTGGAAGGAGGGAAAAAGAGAGAAGGAGGGGAGGAAGGGGGGATGGAGAGGGGAATTGTGTCCCCTCATTGTTCAATTAAGCCTGTCAGTAATGATCAAGATGAGATGATGGCCATCTTCCTTTTATAGATGCTAATCAGGGACTGATGAAGTAAGAGAGCCCCCCCCCCCCCCTCGTCTTCCTATTCGTTGTGACAATAGACTGTAAAATGTGTATCAAAGGTTTTCCGTGTTATTGTGCCGCCCTTGATTTATTGTAATAGAGGCCCCTTCCCACTGTCAGGTGATTACGTTAATGTATAGTCCGTGGTTGCACAGTTCACAGCGAAGCACTTCGACTGGCATTGAGGTCTAATCGATTTCATTGCTATTACTGAACAGGAATAAATAAAGCTGATTGCTGTGGTTAGGGTAATTATGCCCCAGCACAGTGGATTGTTTGATTTTCCTTATTAATTGTATTTATTTAATCCATTTCATGCTTTTAGTTGTGCACTCAGGGAGTTAGAGGGAATGAATAAATCACTTTTAGGCTCATTAGATTCCCCCTCTGGTTGGGATGCTGCGACTGTTTTGTCAGAATCAAATTGGTGAGTGTTATAATTTCCCGCCGGTGTGATTCACATGAAAAATTTCCAGATATCCATCTAACAGCGTGCACGCACGCACACGCCCGCCTCCGCACACGCGTCTGCTCCCCATCTGAACTCCTGACCTTTTCCAGCCGTCTGATGGCCATTGACATTTGCCTCTTGAGCGGAGCTTGCTCACGTTTCGGAGCTGATGGGAATGGATGATGTTGTTGCTGGAGGAGAAAAAGGGAGGGAAAAGGAGAAAAGGAGGGGGGGTGGGCTTGCAAGATGAAAGGAGGTGGGAGCTCCCCGTGCCGGCCCTGGAATCCATCTGGACCCCCTGCTCGGCAGAAAGGTCACAGGGCGACAGAGCCTTACATCCTCCTTACAAAGGAGCCTCCGCTGTGACCTGGAATATGGCTCTACTGCTCTGTCTCACATGCTGCCATTCACCCTCAGTGTCCACACACAGCATACAGGAGACATGCGGAGCATGATCTGGCACGGGGATGGATGCATTGTTCAATAGTGTGGCGTCTTTGTCCTTGAAGACAGGGGATGGAATGGAGGGCTGCACCTGGTCGGCTGTTGTCTGAACCTCAGAGGAAAGCAGTGTGCGTCGCTTCTTTACCGAGGGAGCCTTCTGGTGGCTGAAACAGGCAGGACAGCAGTACCTCTCACAGAGGTGGTGGAACACCTGCCTGTTTACGTCGGGCCAATATGAAAATAAGATTTCTGTGCCTTGTTCATTTTTAGAAGAGCCACAATTATCTTGATGCATTTGACTTTGATCAGGTTTTAGCTCTCGTCCAAACTCATTCGTGATCAAATTGCAACAGCAGGTTACCATGGAAACACAATAATGCTTTTTTAAAGATTAGCACAAAAAACAACAACTGTATGAACACTTTTTCCCCATTTTTGCTTTTTATGAACGCTATCATAAAATTTTGTCCACATCAGAAAATAAATGTAAAACATTTTTAAGCCCTTAAATGTTTTAACTGGTAAAGTCAGTTTTTAATATAACAGTAGATGTTTTACGTAAATTGCCTGGGAGTGTCAGAAATGGTCAGTAACATTGTCTTTGATCACATTTTTTGGAACGTTTCTAAATGTGCAAAATAGTTTAAAAAGTGGCAAACAATAAAACATAACATAAAATATTATAAATTAAAACAAAGGGTTCACCGAATGCATATTTTATGCAGTCTTTAGCATCTTATATTAGCAATTATTGCAGTTAACATAGCTAGCATTACAAAAGCAGCAGCCTCCAAGTATATTTCATAAAATAAGGCAGATTATCTTAACAGTGACATTTCTAAAAGGCTGCCAGTATTTCTAAGTCCGGCACAGTACTTAACAGACTGAGGTTGAAAGCTCTAAAGGATAAAACAGAGTACTCCAGTTTGCTATTCACCATTCAGGTTTCTTGTTATGTGCTAAAAATCTTATTCTCTCTCTCGTTCTCCTACAACGTAAGTAAACCGCAGATACGTTTTCACATATCTTTGAAAATAAAGCCTCCTTTTTAGGAGCATTTTACGTCATTATGCTTCCTCTGATCATATTATACATTTCACTGATACTGAAAATAGCACATTTTAAGTCTTCGTGTTGCAGTAACAACCTACCCACAGCAAAGTTGTTACCACAACCTGGCAGCCCGGTAGCACATCTGGGTAGTGCATTCACTGATTGTAAAAGCAACACATATTTTTGCGTTTTGGATCTCTCCAACACTGGTCAGGGCTGATCAAGCAGAAAATCATCCAATAACCGATTGCTTGATGCATTTCTAATTTTAAGGCAACATTTTGAATAGTTCTAGTGCCCTCTTTTTGAAGACATGCTGGTCTTAATTTATACAATGTGGAAAACCAACCAGAAAAATATGTATTATGCTTACATTATATTAGGAAAACCCGACTTTGCATTAATATTAAGCATTGCAATACTTTTTTACTTTTCCATCATTGCAACAGCTGTTTCTGACCTTTATACTTTTGGTCACCAAGTTCCATGTCGGGTGGTGACCATCCATTTAAAATGGCTAAACACATTATGGACAAGCAGAGGTTATGTTTATGGCAAAATAAATATTTTCTCTATTGCATCAAAGGATACCTTTGTGATTAAAACACTGCACAGAAAAGATGTTGCAGTGAGAATAGTGATTTTATATGTTTTGAAACTCTACTACTTATCATAAATAAAGAGAATCGGTATCAGCATGATAAGATTCTGAAAATGATTAAGTTTAAATTGTTTGTCACTTTGCTCTTGTTTAGTAACTGTTCTTTATATTTAAAAGTTTAGATCTTATGTTTTACAGCTATTTATTTAGGCACACACTCTTTATCTTCATTACTCTATTAAAGCTATGTTGAGATCCTTATTAATGTGTTTTCTGCTAAAACACATCAATTCAGGACTAATTGTAGGCTGTACATGCAGAGAGAAGAAAAAGATGAGCTCTTGTAAATGGTTGTGTTAATTTTAAATGAATTTAAAGATCGAATCAATGAAATTTCCTCCTGTTTATGGTCTTGCCAGACTTTGAAGCTGCAGATTTTTATAGCGCAGGCTTGAACTTTCGTAATGACATGTCATATTTCAAGTTCAGCCTGCAAGCTGCAACAAGGGGGAATAGTTAGGACCTTTCTTTTATGTGTGTCAATCTCTTGTAGTTTCCGCTAAGGATGTGGGTTTAGCGTCATGTTTGTCATGTCTGTCCTCTGCAGTGCTCAGTATCCGCGGCGCCCAGGAGGAGGAGCCTCCAGATCCCCAGCTGATGCGACTGGACAACATGCTTCTGGCAGAGGGCGTGGCCGGACCGGAGAAAGGCGGTGGGTCTGCGGCCGCGGCTGCCGCAGCGGCGGCCACCGGCGGCGTCGGGGCAGACAACTCGGCAGAACACTCCGACTACCGGGCCAAGCTGTCTCAGATCCGGCAAATCTACCACACAGAGCTGGAGAAGTACGAACAGGTGGGAAACAGTCAGCGTAGGATTTACTACCTGATGATCATAAATGCAGCAACAGTTCTCTCATCCTAAAAGGTCTTTCGGACTCACTTCAGTTTCATCTAGTTCAACATACAGTGCTACATGTCATTTCTCTTCACCCAAGGCAGGAACCAAGCATGTAAGCTTCAGTTCATAAGATCGTCTGCCATGTTGATGATGTTTTAAACCACCTATAGAGAAATTGTGTTGCAACTTTTCACAAAACTGTTCAATTTAAATCATTATTCCTCAGCCTCTGAAGAAGGCAACATACAAAGTAATGTTTTCTGTGAGTAAAAAGTCTCTCTATTATTCATATATATTTCTTTGAAATCATCTGTTTCAGTTTGTCTCTAAATCTCTAGTGTCACATCAACTCTCAAAGAAAGAGGGGAAGGAAGAATGATCTACCGTAGATAAGCACACTGACTGTATGTTGCACTCATGCAGTTGTTCTCTTTTTCTGTTGCACCCCCCTTCGAAGAATGAAACATATCTCAGCACCCCCCCCCCCCCCCCAACCCGACAACATTTCGGTACAATTTTGATTATTCTTCAAAGCCCAGACAAATAACAGAATGTGTACATATTTTAGAAGAGTAATAAAGATGTTTTTGTGCAAACAATTTTTTTTTGCCAACAAAGATGAATCACTCAATTTGTGCTGACTATCTAAATAGAATCATAGTATTACTCACTACAACAAGCCTTTGATCTCCTCCACACCTTTTCAATACAAGAACAATAAGGTTCAATGCGAGCAAAGAACAAAGACAAGTGCAATTATTTGGCAAAAAATATGAATTCTCCTCAGTTATAACAATCTGTAGCAGTCACTGTGTTACAGTTTTACTGACTGCATTGAGCCTATTATCCACTGCATACTGTTCGTGGGCAGTATTTTCTGGACAAAAAAAAGGCAAGGCTATTCCAGCCACCAGTCTCGCAAATCCACATTTTTTCTTTCTCTGTCTGATTTTGTAGTCCAAGCTGAAGGTTTTGGTTGTTAACCCTCCCACATGCTACAAAAATGGCCGACGGGGTGGAGTCTGCAACCTGGTGAAGGCGGGGTGTGAAGTGTCTTCTTTTAGATTTAAAGAGACAGCACCAAGATGAGTTGCTCTCAGACGCACCTCAGAACAGGGGCAAAAGATCTTATCTAAATGGATAAAGGAAAATCTGTCATAAATGTAAAAAAGATCATTTTACATGCAGGTTAATGTTACGAGTAATCTACTATGCTCTGCATCTTTTTAATGGGAATTTATAGTTGTTCAATTTACGTGTGTGTTTACATGGGCAACAAATGAAGTTAAGGTATTTTAAGCACCAATAAACATGCTAAATCCTGCACCTTGCACACTTTTTGGGCGGCTCTCATAAAAATGTGTAAAGAGCCTTAAAATACAATAACTCTATATTGTAGTAGAAGAATATTACTCTAGTAAATTTTGAAAAACCTGACCTTTGTTTCGATGAAATTTAAATGTTAAGAAATAGTTGTTTTCAACAAGATTAAAGTTGCCACTTTTGTTGGCAGCCTTCACAACTGCTATAAATAAATAACTTTAGGCTTTAATAATGTATTATTTGCCCTTTTAGGTTGATCAAAGTGTAAAAGATCTTTTAGCTTATTGTTAAGTTTGATGTTATGCAGCAGCCCATTTATACTAGTCACTGTTAAAAATGGGTAAGATGAGAGAATATTCCAACCCAGTAAGAGAGATGTTTGTTGTTCTTTATAGGTCAGGAAATGGCTACAAGAAAATAGCTGCTTGTTTTATTGTGTCCATATCTACAGTTAGAGCATTAAATAAAACATTTCAAACAGCTAGAACAGAGCTATTCAAGCCTGGAAAAGGATCCAGGGTGCGTGTTCTTTAATTATGATTAATGAAGTTGGGTGTTTGATGATGTAGTACAAACCAAGAAATCCTTGCCAAAAGCACTTTATCATCCAAGACTAAGCCTTCCTCACAAACATTGGTAGGAGTTCTGTATCTGAAATGGGCTCACTGGCAAAAAAAATTATATTTGGGCAACTAAAATCAAAACTTAGATTACCCACAACCTGTCTTCATCTTAGAAAAGTGTAAATTTAATTAAGTTTGGCTAAAAATCACAGACCTTAATAGTTTACTAAACCCAATAATATTATTAATCTTTTTCTTTTGTCATTGCAACATACATTCCGATGAAATTTGCATATGCAATTAGGCCATCCCTTAGGGAGCAATAGGCTGCCATTGTATGGTGCCCGGAGGGCATTCTGGGGCTAAGGGTCTTATTTAGGAACCCACAGTGGTAGTCTGTGGGATTCGAACCAGGAAACTTGCAGTCTTCCTAGGAAGCAAGCGCCCTGCTCTAACCACCACTTCCATCACTCCCCCATAGGCAATACCTGTTATAAAGCTTACTGTACTGTAGGAATGCATTAAAGACAGGTAACTAAAGTTGTAAAAGCATCCAAGTTACATGTTAGAACTGAAAAACCCAAATTTAAGTTGGCAAAGTTGTAGATAACAGTTATTTTATTTATGAAAATGTATTTGTATGCAGATTCCTTCTGGTTTTTTTTGTTTGTTTTTTTAATCTGTGATTCTGTTTCAGTGACATCCAGACTGTAGCCAGACCAGAAAAATAAGAAAAAAAAATCGAACAAACCTGTCTGGCTACAAGAAGTTGGCTAAACGATACCAAAAGCAACACGTTAGGGACTTATCTGAAGATTTTCAAGAAGAGATGAGGAATAAAATCATTGACATTTTTCCGTCTGGAAAGAGCTTCAAACACTTATCTGAGGTTTTGGGACTCCAGCAAACCACAGAGAAAATAATTATCCACAAATGGAGAAAACATGTAGCAGCAGGGAACTTTCTTGGAAATCATTGGCAAACCAAAATTACTCCAAGACCGCATCAATAACTCATCCGGGGAGGGGGGGGGGGGGGGGGGGGGGTCACAAAAGAACCCAGAACGACCAATAGGCCGAGGTATATCATCACCAAAATAAAGGTTTGTGAGTGTCCTGGTTAAACTCTTTGCTACAGTCTGATTGAGAGGCTGTGATGTGATCTTAAAAGGCAGTTTAAGCTTAAAAACCCTCCATTGTTGCTGAATAATATAAAATAAAAATCTGCAACAATGTGCCGTCTAAAATTGCTCCACCGTGATGTAAAAGACACATTGCCAGTTGAAAGTTGTTATTGCTAAGGGTGGCACAACCAGGCGTCAGGCTTAGGGGGCAATTACATTTTCACATAGAGCTAGGTTCATTTGGATCGCTTTCTTCCCTTAATAAAAAGCAATTGAAAACTGCTTTATTTCTCAGGATATCGATTCCTGATGACAAAATTTGTTGAAACATTCAAGTGTGACAGAAAAAGTAAACACAAAAGAAATCTGTAAGGAAGCAAATACCTTGTCCTTGTCTTTAAAAGTTGCCCTGATGTCTTCCATCATTGTACAGTGAACAGGACGGTAAAGGAGGTGAAAGACCTGCAGCAAATTTAACTACTCTAATAAAACATTAACCACATTTTGAGGCTTTTCTACACATTTTTACCTGGGAGGGGGCAATAAATGTGGCTAGCGCTCCTACTGTCGTAGTGCCCAAAGGGGGTCTCCTCTCTTTGTGAGCTGTAAAGCTGGGACAAAAGTCCCATCTTCAAATGTAAATAGAAGTAAGCCCACGTAAACAATGGATGCACTGTGGAGCTCATTTCCTCTGCATAACAGTGACGCTTTTGAAATGAGAACTCACAGGACAACTCATGACAAGCCAAGCTTTTAGCGACGCTATCTTTAGCAGGCAAGCAGCCATTATATCAGTCACACACCAGCTCTCCTCCAAAGACTGTAACGTCTTGTCATTCCCGCGGAAGTCAAAGCGTTTCTGGGTTTGTCATCTTCTCCGAGGAAGGCTAGTCATCGCTAACTGTCACAGTCGATATACACCTGAGCATCTTTGTGTCACCGCGCTATGTACACCCTGCGTTCGTATGAGTGAGTAGTGTCTTGCCACTTGTGTGTGCAAGCAGAACGGCTGATCGCCGGATCACTTTGACTGACGTAACCCTGGTGTTGACAAGCAACAGACACCTTGACTCTGAATGCAGTCATATCCTGTGACTGATTCAGTCACAGACAGAGGTAGACGGAAAGATGGAGTGAGAAAGGAGGGAGACAGTTTAAACCTCTTGAACGTGAACGGGACTGAAAGCCTGCTGTCATTTTACATTTCTCCTCACTTGTCACATTTTCTCTTCCATTGAA
This sequence comes from Fundulus diaphanus, assembly GCA_037039145.1. Classification (NCBI taxonomy): domain Eukaryota; kingdom Metazoa; phylum Chordata; class Actinopteri; order Cyprinodontiformes; family Fundulidae; genus Fundulus; species Fundulus diaphanus. Next base: position 29,977,836 of record CM073133.1, on the reverse strand, counting down.
GAGAAGTCTTTTTAATATTCAGAGCGCCACGAGTATCACTGCCTCCGCCGTACGACTCCACTGCCACATTTGTTTGCCTTGAAACATGGCGCTGTGTCTGCCGCTTTAATTTAGACTATTCTTATTACCTCTAACACCACTGCTGTTTCACTGTCAGCGCTGCCCGCGTGAATTCAGGGCCGGCCAGGCGACCGCGCAGCCTCTCCAGAATCCAATTTCACCCCTTTGTTCTGTGTGAAGCTGTCGAGCCTCCGTGATAGTTATTTCTCTTATGAATCCTGTCTGTCTGTTCATTCAGGCGTGCAATGAGTTCACCACCCATGTGATGAACCTGCTGAGGGAGCAGTCTCGAACACGACCCATCTCGCCCAAAGAGATTGAGCGCATGGTCAGCATCATCCACCGCAAATTCAGCTCCATCCAGATGCAGCTGAAGCAGAGCACTTGCGAGGCCGTCATGATCCTGCGCTCACGCTTTCTTGATGCCAGGTCTGTGTGTGTCACCATGATTTAGTACAGCAAAACCTGTTCCTATATTCTAATGCAATATGAATTGTAGTAGGTTCAACAGTCATTTGAGTGTATTTCTGTCTTTATGTTTAAGTCTGTATTTTTGGATTACTTTTCCTCCCTTTTCCTTTCTTTATTTTACCAATCAACTGCAGTTTATTTATGCAATCCCAAATGACAGCCTTTGTCATCATAAAGTAGTTTACAAGGCAAACCGTATATATCCAGCTGTATAGAATCAACTTCTGCCCTAATTCAGTTCATATCCATCTATCGCCATCTAATACTTTCCATTCATCAGGTACATTCAGGTTATATTACATTATCCATTAAAGAAACCGAACAAAACTCAGAAGTACTGAGCCAGGAGTACTTTCTATGGGAAAGAAAAACAAAGAAATTATAGATAGCAAGAAAAGAACCACCACTAAACACTGAGCCAGGAGAGGTTTTCATGGGAAAGACAAGGAGAGTATGCATAGGTAATGGCTGCCATATTTCCATCGGTGGCTCTGTCCAGAAGAGAAACAACAGAAGATACAGAAGCGCTGATGCAGGGGCGCAAGAGACAAGAGAAAAATAGAGGAAGTATACTTTGTGGTAAAGAAAGGCCGCTAACACTGACACACTGAGCAATGAGAAGTTTTTATGGGAAAGATAATTTAAGTGAGTACAAGCAGGTAATGGCAGCAATGTCCTTCCTCTGTGCAGGAGAGAAAGTCAGAAGCAGTGAGCCAGGAGTACTATCTATTAGGGCTGTAAATCACCAGCTTTATCACAATATGTCGATTTGTTTGGATGAGGATGCGATATTTGCCGATATCACCAAGCCTGTTACGATACAATTTCGATTAAATTCAATTCACAAGTCTGCGATCAATAATGTGATATCATCTACCGATCTCACATAATTGTTTACACTGACATCAACTCGCAAAAAAAACCTAATATCATTTGACCATTTTATTTCTAAGGTCTTACATATCAGGCATTTAACTCAAACACTGCATATTTCTGATTTTAAAATAATAATATTATTAATAATAATAATAATAATAATAATAATAGATCATCTGTTCACTATAGTCCCATGTCCTGTGAATTTCAAAATAAAGATGTATCTTAAAAAATGACAATATGGATCGATATTATTAATTTGCATTGATGTAACTGGATCGTTAATAATTTAATAGATATATCGATGTGGATCGATGTATTGTTACATCCCTACTATCTATGTATCTGGTATTACAATATAATTGCAAATGATTATTGCAAATCATGCATAAAGGGAGCCTCAAATCAATATTTTAAAAACTGAAACATTGTCAGAAGGAAGTAGTTTCATATTGTATTTGTATTGCAAATGGTCTTCTAAATTTTCTTATGTTTTATGCGCGTCTCGTTCTAGACGAAAGAGGAGGAACTTCAACAAACAGGCGACAGAGATCCTGAACGAGTACTTTTACTCCCACCTCAGCAACCCCTATCCAAGCGAGGAGGCCAAAGAAGAGCTGGCCAAGAAGTGTGGCATCACTGTGTCACAGGTAACCAGAAATATCTCAATGACGGTTTCTAAAGGTTCACTCAGATACTAAGCCGTTTTCTTCCCTGTTAGAATAATAACATTGCAGCGGGCTGCTGTCAGTTTTAAACTTGCCACTATGGGAAATATATCATAAAGCTTGTAAAAAAGAATAATTCTCTATGCCCATTTAAATGCCACTGCAAGGTTAATATCAGACAGTCCATGAATTCACGTCAACGATGCTTTAAAGATTTGTATTTTATGATTTTTTTTTATTGTCACTATGAGCTTCTTTCCAGGCAATATCATAGATCTACGGTATTTTTGTACTCAATTTCGATCTTTGAAACTGATTTCACTATGGGAGGAAAAAGCAATTCAGACTTATACGTATAGCAGCTGAGTTGGTGACAAAAATATTTTATTTGTTTGAGTAGAGGTTAAAAGAATCATCTGACTTTACATGTGAAAAAAAACATTCAATTAGAATATGCTGACATTAAAAAATGTAATTAATTTTCAGATTTAATCAACTGGAAATATGCGCAGTGCATTTTTTAAACAGATAATGATGAAAGCAAATGGATAAGGATAAATATGGGATATATATTTATATATTTTTGTAGATAAGCTACAATTTTTTTTAATTATTTTGAAACTTTTACATAATTTAAAAATTAAATTCAGTATTAGGTGATGTCATTTTACAAATTGGCCACCTAGTTTTTTTCTGACACACAGAGTTCATGAATAATTTTATTGGGATAATTTAAAATTTAGATGTTTATTCAGCTTTTAATTTGGGGCATTTTTTTTATAACTGGTCATTTTGAAATGTTATGCCTTTTTTCCTATTCACTTAGGGTGTAGTCGTTTAAAATTAACATTAGCTTAGTTAAATTATTCAGCTGCACTTCCTTTTGTTTGTCAGTTTGACAGCTTCAGTGCTTTTTGTCACATTTTAAACTTAGTTTTGGACTTATGTTTCTGTCAGTTTAATTCTGTAAAAAATCTAAATAATTTTATTTATGTTTTATTTATTCAAATTTAAAAGGATTATCCCCTTGAAGGATTCTTAAAGATTCTGTTAAACGTTAAACAATATTGTAACAGTTATTATAAAAAAAGAATCAAAAACAGTTGCAATTATTTTGAATATGTTGAGGCCATCTACAGGGATGTAGTGGAGTTGGTCCAGAAATCATCAAATGCTTATGTCATTTTAACCTCAACAACAGATGAGAGAAGCATAACTGAGACGAGATTTTTTTTTTTTAAACCCTGATGTTTCTTCTTCATTTGGCCCTCTCCGTTGTTTAACAGGTATCAAACTGGTTTGGCAATAAGAGAATCCGATACAAGAAAAACATCGGCAAGTTCCAAGAAGAGGCCAACATGTACGCAGCCAGGACCGCCGTCAATGCCACCAGCGTGTCGGCTCACGGCAGTCAGGCCAACTCCCCGTCAACCCCCAACTCAGCAGGTGAGCTTCAGTTTTTAATGTTTCAGGCATTTTAGCACATTTTTGTTTAAAAAAAAAGAAAAAAAGCTACAGCTCAAGAATCCAGTCTCTGGTTGGGTTTTATTTACACTAATAGTGGCTCTCTTCTCCTTAACTAACGCAGAGGTTTGCCTTGGCTTTCTTGCCTGTCATTGCAACACTTCTCATTCTGCTCTGCCTTTACAGTCTGTCTCATTTTCTGTCTCCCTCTCTGAGTTTATTGACCTCTTGGTCTCGCGGACGTTAATTTTTTCCTGCCTCTTGTCCGGTTGACCTCATGTATGCCATTAAGCCGCTCGGAGGGCAAGCGGAGTCTTTTGTCATATAGAGACTTTGCAACTGTATTGGATTAGGACCGGGCGTTGAAATCAAGTTACCTGATGCTCTCTTTACATCTGGGGAGCTGGGGTCCATTAAAGAACGAAGAAGATTCTTTGGGTCTTCCTGCACATCAATTATTACTTCCTTAATGAAACACTCGCAGCATAGACATTTAACAGTAATATAATCTAGAAGCCTTGTTTTAACTTAAACAGTTTAGCAATGACGATCTGTCTCATTGTTGTCGTTGGGGGATGTTTTTCTTTACCTACTGACCTACAGTGCCTGTCGGGTGCAATTTTGTGGAAAAAGAAAGATCTCTTATCTACAGTGCTGTTACAGATTTGTTCTGCCTTAGCTTTTTGTATCACGATTAAATGCAGTTTTCCAGCGATTCTTTTATTTATCAGTGGTCAAAAGGGTATTTAAACCAACCTGGCTCTATTTGGAAAAGTATTCGCCCAGCAGTTCCATTATTTAATAACTGGGATTAACCACATGGAGTTCAAATTCACCAGCCAGCCACACCAAGGCCTGGTTACTGCCAGCCTTGAAGAATCAAGAAATCACTCAAGTCAGACCTGTCTGACAACATGAAGTAGGCAAAAACACATTATGCCGCTTTCTAAAGTAATTAGGGAATAAATGAGGCACGAGTCCTTCTTTCGGTGGGAACGTAAACGTTACGATTTGAATGGGAGTCAGTGCAACTTTTTGGTTGGCTGCTGCGCTAACAGCTCAAAATAAATAGCCTGTTTAGTAATGTTTAGAAGCTCAAAAATCATGCCGCACAAGGCAGACAATCATGCGGCTAGTCGGTTAGTCACCGATTGGCAAAGAGACACAGGGGGTTTAAAGTAAAAGGATCAAAGTCTGTAATTTCAGCCTGGCTTCCCTGAGGTGGATGAACAACCCCAGCAGCAGGACCGAGCTTTTTATATCCGGACATATTAAAACGTTGCAGAATTTCCAGGTGATCTAATCATTCCTTGTGATCTCAATTTACTTTGTAAAATAAATATAATTTTGCCAGTATTTAAATTACTCATGACTATACTTCCTACCAAAAGATAGACATGACATGACACATTATTTCAATGTTACAAAAACAGCAAACAGAAGCTCAAAAGACACATTTGTTTACTTATGTTTTCACTTTTTGCTTTTATTGCACCGAGCTCCCCAGAGTTTTCATCGACTCTCATTCAACTCATTGCATCTACATTCCACCAAAAGGGTACAGAGATATTGTAAAATGGATCAGGTAGAATCTATCTATCAGTCTGGAAAAGGTTACATGGTAATGCTGTGGTATGGGTCTTCTTTACTGCTTTATGACCTGGACCACTTAGTGTAATTGATAGAGTCATGAATTCTACCATAAGCAAAAGATCCTAAAGGAGACCGCCATCAGTTTGGGACCTTACGGTCACGAGCCCTTGGAAGATGGCAGCAGAAATTGGCCTGAAGCACACCAGCAACTCCAGAAACATAACAAAACAAGACATTTCCTAGTCAAAGTCTGAACTTAAATCAGATGGTGAAATGGTGTTGTGTGATGTCAAATAGTTTTTAGTGCTTAAATACCTTCAACTGTAGCTACATTTAAAAAAATATTACAGAGAAGAATTAGAAAAAAAATCCCTTCAGCTATGTAAAATATTTGGCACAAATGCTTCTGCCATTGATGCCAAATCAGTAATTAGGTTTACGGCTTACTTTTTCACATAGGGCCGGGTTTGTTTGGATTGTTTTTCCCTTAATAAATGATATAATGATATAGAAAAGGCTTTTTGTTTTAATCAGCTTACCTTTGTATGATAGTGAAACCTTTTTTGATGATCTGAAACATTTAAAATTGACAAAAAAAAATAGCAAAAAGAAGAATGCTGTAAACTTTTACACACCATAGTACCTAGGGTTGGGAATTGAAAAGATTTTCACGATTCCGATTCCCTTATCGATTCTGTGAAACGATTCGATTCCTTTTCGATTCTCTTTTCGATTCCAATTTGGGAAAAAAGGATAACAAACAGTTTGATGATGAGCATCAACTTTGTTTACTTAACTATCACACGACCTTACAAACTAACAAGGTCAAGATGTCCACAGCAAATGTGCAACTGGAATAACATTTATATTTGGTTAAATAAAAAAAGGAATATAAGAACAAACTTAAATACAGTAGATGAGTTGTTTAGAATACAAGAAAATGTAAGTTTGTTGTGACAGTTGCTTATTAATCTCTCTTTAGATAACCTCAGTCATCTAAATCTAATGGAGAAGCCATCCGTTTAATGAAAAAGCATTACTGTACAATTTTGGGAAATAAACTCATCTCCCCCTAATTTAAATTAAACGAGCGTCACCGTTCTCTCGGTCCCTGAACTGCGGAGCAACTTCGTAGCATGTTTCGTTACATCCACTGCAGTAGCTAAAATCATGTAAGAATTCCAGCTACCAGTAGTTCTAATTAAACATGCTACCAATGAAGTGCTGGATTAACGAGAAAGGCACACTCCCGTAATAACCCCAAAGAGAGGTAGGAAACTGGTTTATTTCCAGAAATGGTATATGATTTACTAGGAACCAGCCAGTGATGGAAAACTAGCGACTTACCACCAGAGCTGCCTTCCATGCTGGTCGTAACTTTAGCTTCTGTCCGGTAAGAATCAAAAACACGGCATTCATTAAATTGTATGCCATGTTGTGTGCGCAGGTGTTTCTGCCTGTTGGATGTATTTCCTCCCGCGGATATAATTGCCATTTTGCAATGATTCCAAAGCGCCTTGTTGCCATCTTTCTCTTCCTTAAAATGAAGCCAAACTTTCGACCGCTTCCCCCGATGGGGCGCCACTTTTTTTTGTTTTGCTTTAAGCCTGGTCACGTCATGCGCAACTTACGCACACGTGCTTACTGAACGCCGTGTGCGTAACTTGCGTATAAAACGTGGCGTAACTTGCGTAAAAAAACGTCGTGCTACCGTCGTGCTGCTCAGAGCCGCAGCACGACGGAATCGAAAAGAGAATCGTTAAGCGAGCTGCCAAACGGTGCCATGGAAATGGAAAACACGGAACCGTTTCTGAACAGGAACCGGTTTTCGATTCCCATCCCTAATAGTACCACCGTCTCCCACTAACCAACTTAATTGTCTTTTGCTTGAGCATGATCATTTTAACTCCTTTCTCTTTGCCTCTGTTCTGTTTTTTCCTGTTTTCTTTCTTCTTGTGCTTTCTGTCTCCCTCTGTGCCTCTCTGTATTCTCAGGTTCTGCTGGCTCTTTTAACATGTCAAACTCCGGAGACTTGTTCATGAGTGTGCAGTCCCTCAATGGGGACTCGTACCAAGGGGGGCAGGTTGGGGCCAACATACAGTCCCAGGTAGGCAAAAACTGATCAAATTCCCGAGCCCCTATTGAGTCGCTGACCAGTCTGGGGGGGGTGCCCACGTTAGGGTGACCTACACACTGAACCAGAGGTCACCCTTAGCCTCCAGCGGCGCATTAATGTAGATAGTAGCATTGTCAAGCATCTGAAGAGACAACGGCAGACAGTTTTGGAAACGTTGCAGCACTCATCAGCACTCCTGACACGGGTTCACATAGCCACTGGTGCACTGTGGCTCTGTGACCTTGCCCCAGCGGACAGTTATGACCACTGCAGTGTTACAACTTTCACAACAGATTAAGAAATCAGCACCCACGGTGGTGTCTTTATGTAGTTTGGATGCTTTTAGCCTCGTTTGCACCACTTCTTTTCAGTTCTGATCAGCTCTCAAAATGCTTCAGGTCACTCATGAATATGCAAAGGGACAAGCCTTAAACGAGGTAAAGATGTTGACTAGTTTTGCCTTTAAATTAAATGTTTAAAAAGTAAGGCGTTTACAGTAAGAATGCCGTTTCACATCAAAGCAAGAAGCCTAAAGCGTCTTTGAGTGAATTTCATTTTTTATTTGAGCCTCTTGATTTGATGCGAAAACTTTAATTAACTGAGCGACAGTTATCATCTTGGTCACATTTAGAGTTGCTTTTGGATTACTGCACACAGCGTGCCCTCCACATTTATTGAGACCCCTGGCAAAGATGTGTAAAAAAAGTGTTGTATTTCATTTTAGTAGCATAATCTCCCACTGAAAATGTTTTTTAAAAAGCACAGCCATTGATTTGAGATACTTTTTTCAGCGTGAAAAAAGTAATGTTAAGAAATTAAAAAGAATTATTAACCCCAAAGACTGACTAAAATAAATGTGACTGAAGCATTTTGGTAATTTACCTGTAACTTCCTGTTACCTTTAATGATAAATAAAATGTGACTCTTAGCTACTCTTAAAATGAGGAAGACCAAACAACAAGTAGGCAAATGGATCTTTATTTCTCTTCATAAATCCTGATATTGCTGCAAAAAAAAAGACTTGCCTGAATTTGTGAATTTAAAGGGATTATCATAGAATTATGATGACTAAGATTGGACAAGGACCCAAGTGTGTCTGCCACCTTACACAGTGATGAGGATGGCGAGGGAGCAAAGAAATCTACAAAGCTTAATCCTGCCATGAAAGATACAATTAATAAAAAAATATTTGCATCTTCTTGACACACCCAAAAGAAATGTGAAGGACAGTGCATTAGGAAGAAAATAAAAAATCATGTTCTTTTAGTAAGATGTTTAAAGACTACAAAAAATGCTTTGTGAAACATGGAAATAATTTTGAAAAAGGAATAATGATGAATTAGAATAAGTTTTTTATGCAAATAACCTGGTTTTAAAAACACCAATTTATGGGGCTAGAAAGGGCCTGTGGTTTTGCAGTGCATTGTGGGACGCGCTCGCCATTTTCTGGGGCAACGGCTTTTGTTGACATTGCTGATTCGGATGCCGTGCCGTGAGATAGAGATACAAAGTGCTTGAAAAATGGACCATACTGAAGAGATAGACAATGGACAAGCTGGACCCTGTTCCAAAGGTTTGCTATCTGGAAAAAATCTCTAGGATCGGTGGGATTGATCCATATGAGCCTCATAACTAGATTAAGGATTTGCATAATCTGCCGTCGCCTACCACTATTCTGAGAAACTGCTTTCTATCTCGTCAGTGGAGTTAGTTTTTATATCAGAGAGTGTGATTGATTCAAACATGCCAATCTGAAAATGTCATGAAAACGCACACGTGTCGGGATATACTGTATGGCATCGAGAGTAAAGTTTGGTCTTCTCATGGTTGCTATCCAGGGTCCATTCAGCGTCTCTTTGTAAATTCAGAGCTCCCTGGCTTTGATTCCTCATTTGAAAACTGAAAAATTAATCTGATAGTGAAAAAGTTGTAGGCAGATACCATCTCCAAATTAAATGACAAACATGGTCAAATCTGTAATTTTCGTTCCTGATAATAGGCACATGTACAAAAGAAAAGTGGAAGAAAAGTGGGCTAATTAGCAGGACGGCACATTTTATCTCAGAAAGGCACAGAACTCAAATAAACTGAAACACTTTTCGGAAGGTGTCGGTCCGAGAGCTGTACAGCTAGACTGCTATACACCAAGGGAGTTAAACTTTTATATTCCTGAGCAGTAAATTAAAGTTTTAACTATTTTGTGGGATTCATTTTGAATTTATGTAGCGATTTTTCCACTAATGCGTTAGAGGTCCCAGAGAAATAAATTTTTTTGCTATAGTTCTACAGTGAAATGAGGATAAATCAGTTTGATTTGCTCAACGTTCTGATGGCCACTTTCAGCTTTCAGCCATCACAAAATGGTTATCCTTCTCCAAGGAATGTGGAGTTTAAATTTGTAACTTCGAGGTTTTAGGCCCCAGTTTTGGTAAAAGCGTTTTAGACAACAGTATTTCATTTGATACTTAAAAACTGTATTTAAAAAAAAATCTAATTAGTGAATCTAGAGTGCTTATTTTCTCAATAGAAAATCACAAATGACTTATTTACCAGCAGCTACGAACGCTTTAATGTTTGGTTTCTCTCTATCATTTTGTCCTTTTGCCTCCTCCATTACAGAGCTTGTATTAGCAGCGAGATCATTCAGATTCATTGTTTGTAACCTTTTCCTGTTTATGATAGCCTTTTATTATCAGAGTGACCTTTCCTTGCACATCGCTGTCTTTTTTGTACGGAGCTTTTGTCTGACCAGGGCCTTTTGTCTGTGTCCCCCTGTTGTTCCAGGTGGATACCCTTCGCCATGTTATCAGCCAGACCGGAGGATACAGTGACAGCCTCGCAGCCAGCCAGATGTACAGTCCGCAGGGCATCAACGTAAGACCTGTAAACAATCTCCCTCTGTTCTTCCTGACATACCCTTTGCTGTTTTGCTCTGCAGTGATTCCTTTGTGGCAGGACGTGCATGATAGTGTTCAAATCTGGGTGCGTGTTGTGACTAAGCCAACAGGCTGATCCTCCTTGACTGTCTGGCATTATCAGCGTTGTAGAGGCACCTTTGAACCACAGAAACAGGAGTGAAGGTGTAAACCATCCGTAACGACGGTCATCTCTCCAAAGAACCACAAAACTTCACTCCTGAAAAAAATGAGATGTATTTGCTGCTGAATCTGAGCAGAACTTCTTAATCAGCCAATCAAAAGTGGGAGCCAGCAACCATTGTCTACTTTCTGGACTACAGGCAGGGCCGGACTGAGCGGGGCGCTCAGCACTGGAGGCTCCGTGTTAGCGTGCAGATCCACGGCGACAGGCTGCGGCGGGGTTGAGCAGAATCGATACGACAGTCGCAGGGACAGAAAGAGCGGGGCTTTGGGCGAACAGTCCAAGCACATTGGCCAGATCAGTCATCCACAGGAACAGCAGCACTGACAGCCAAGCCCGCGACATGCCTCCTGCTAAAAGAGGAGTGCCAGTTCATCCAACTTGCTGCAGCACGCAACAGGCTGGATGCTGTCGCTGTTAGAAATGAAGTACGCTGTGAGTCATACAACACAATCCGAGAGCGTCTTCAGGCAAAAGGAAAAATAAAACAAAAAAAATGGCATATCGCTGTATGACAACGATGAGTAAAAAAAAATATTAACAGTATTGTGTTATTTACGGAAAGATTTAAATAATAAAAGGCATAACATGATATCACTGCCTTTAATTAGAGCAGGAAATCTCCAATTAATCCAACTGTTTCAAAAACAGTAAAACACATTGACGATGACAGATATAATTATGCTTTTATCCCTTACTGTTTTATCGTCATTTTTATTTTGATGCATATAAACTAAACTTACATACAAAAATACAAAATAAACACATGTAGAGTTTAGTAGTTGTTTTTAAGTGGTAATTGTGCAGAATTGTGTCCCTTTCTGTTGTCCTGCTCTTCATAGTATAATAGAAATACAACAAGCTGATGTTGGGCTGTTTGCTCTGGCTGAGCCTGCAATCAGCTACTAAACAAGCACATCACTTGTGCGCTGACTAAACTTTTTGTTGTTTTTTTAATATATGTAATTTCTAAGCATTTTACAACTATAGTTTTAAAACACCGTTACCTTAGTAAGGTTAGTACCTTAGTTACGCTCCTTTCGGTTCCAACTCAAGGCTGTTCATGTTTTTGGGGTTTTTTTGCAAATAGAAAGGACTTTCTTGTGCAATAGTTCAGCCAGTTGGCTGGAAGTGCACAGTGACATGTGACAGAGGGGGCAGCGTCAGGCTACTTTCCATAAGTCATTCGGGTACTTTTCCTGGCATCGCATTGAAAGGACTGAAATTTCAATGATTTTAAAATTGATTTACTGTACCTTGAAACAAGTAACCGGTCCAAGCCGTGTTCCTTACAAACACGAATAAGTAAATTGCCGACTAGTCGTTAAGCTTCCTATCTTCCTATCTCTTCCTATCTGGGTTCACCTCTCCTGCACCCAGAGCTGAATGCAGCTTCATGAGTATACACCTCCCTCCCGCCATGGGGCGACGTCACAGCTGTCTGTTAGAAAGTTTGCCTGAACAGGTCGAGCTGCTGCTGCTGGAGTTGGAGCCGATCGGACAGAAATTAGAAATGGCATAAGAAAAATTGAATAATTGAGTACAGTCACTCGAAAGCACACCTTTTGAGAGAAGAACTTTGAAGGAGAAGTTGGCGGTTAAAAAGCTCAAACTCTTTATCACAATTATTCAGCAGTCCACAGACAGAGGCAGACAATACAATTTGTCTTTTTCCAGGAGCTGTTTCAGCAGCGAGGCTTGGCTAGCAGCATGTAGTGAGGCTAACGCTTTATTCTGCTTTCTCTGCCTCCTTTTCCAATCATCAGCATCTGACCCAGCATGGATCATGCTTTTCACAAAGATAGAAGGGCAAAATTTATGTATAAAAAGTAGAAAAGTTTCTTTTGTTGCTTTCAGTCACGTAAATACACTTGTGTCATATCTTAGTATATCTTTTGGTATATATTGTGAATAGGCGCTATATAAATAAACTAAATTGAATTGAAACTGAATGTCTATTTTGAAGCTATAGCCCCCCCTGCCGCCACTGGCCCAATCAGAAAGTGGCTATAGATGCAGTAAAACAATAGCTTTTGCTTGCATATAACAAAAGAATGCAGCTAAGACAATGGTTTGGGATTCAAGCTTTGATGCACGAATGCGGATAATCTTATATATTTTTTTATTTTCTAATGAATTGAGGACTACCTGTATCAAAGTTTTTTTTATTTTATCTGTTGTAGTCCTTAGATGAAAATAAAACTGTAATAAAGCTAAATCTGAATCAGCAGGTTAATTCTTAAAGAAAACCAGAAATCTGCATTGGCCAGGAAACACATCTGGGTCTAACACTAAAATAAAAGTTTAGATAAAAACCCAAAAAGAACACGTTAAACAAAAACATTGCTTGCACAGCTTGTGAGAATGAGGTTTTATATTTATAGAGCCCAAATGATGTCTTTTTGCTCGGTACAATTTACTGACTGAGCTCTCGTGGCTCACCTCTCTCTCTTTATCCTTGAACAGCAATTACACCCCCTTAAATTGCTGGTGGGTGTCGCTTCACTCGCAGACTGGAAATGTGTTTTTTTTTTTTTATTCTTTTTCTCTCTGAATGAGATGACAGACGGTCTTTACGCAAAATAACAGGGTTTGGAAATAAGAGGCTGCCAAAGCACATTCCCAGCACTCACTAATAGCGTGAAAATTGCAATTAATGTCCTAAATGGTCCTTAGTCAACCTTTTATCGCGATTTGAGATGGCTTCCATTTTTGAAGAGCTGCATTTTATTGTGATAATTTATTCTTTTATAAACCATCTCAGGGGTATATTCAAGATACATGAAAGCTCTGTGTATTCTGTGTTTCATCTCCCCTGTTTATCTCACATTAAGTCAGGCGTGTGAGAAGGAAAGTGAGAGGAGTGGCACAGAAATATTTTTTAAAGCTTCTTAGCATTTCAGTGATCTGCTGTGGAGGAAGTCTTTCATATTTACATAAAAGTTGAGGATTTACCTTTAGTAAATCCTGACAGAAAGCACGATCTACCGAATCTGATGGGATTTTTTTGTCCCATTATCTCTACAAAATGCAGGTGTGCCTGCAGAACGTTTTAAAAGGGTTAGCCAGACGGGAGCCACCAAGAAGCAGAATAGAAATTCAGTTTAATCACTGTGGTATCACTGATATGGGAGTAGTGGGGGTTGGGGGACGTTGGACATATAAAGGTGGTGGGTATGACATTAGGGAAATTGCATGGCATAAAGTTGTTATTAACACTTTCCATTTCTGTAAAGTGTTTTAGCATCAGACATGAGCAGCCACTACTAAATGATGCTATAATGCTTGGAAATAAAAACAGATTTTAATCTCACTGAGACTTTTGCCTTGATAAGTGTAAAATAGAACAATAGATATATAGTATAGGGATGCACGATATATCAGCATTAACATTGGTATCAGCCAATATTTGTCATTTTTTAACATATTGGTATGTGTCCGATAAGTAAAACTTGGCCGATATTAACAACCAATGTTTATGTCCATCTAGTTGCCCTTTGTGCCTCTGTCTCAAGAGGGGGAGGGGGGTTCGGTCATGTGACAGTGATGCATCGCAGACAGCATTTGGGGTTATTTAAATGAAGCAGAGATAAAGAGCAGTGTGAAAGTCTAGACTATAGCCCACATTCAAAAATTATGTTGCCATAGTCGGTACAAACGTTTACTAAATTTGGCCATCTCAGAAACGTAACTGTGGTAATATCGGCTAATATTGGTTATTGGACATAACAACAATATTGATATCGGATATCAGCCCAGATTTTCATATCGGTGCATCCCTAATACAGTATAATTTGTTTGTATAAGATGACCCTAACCCATTACATTGAGTTTTTTTTTATTCATATTTCTGTCGTACAAATTGTGGTTGGTGTGGCATTAGAATATCCTCTGATATTTGTCACCTCTGTGATTAATTTATTTTAAGATTAAATAGAATCAGTATGTAAAGCTGAAAGTCCCAAGCCTTTAAGTTTCTATTTATATGTAAAATTTAACATAGAAATAGGATGATGATATTAAAGTCATAATTTAACATTTAACCAGTTTACGTTTTTCCTATGATAAAATCATTGTTAAATTCCTTGATAGCATTAAAGTGCATGTCTTTAAAACAAGCTTTCATCCTTAAGAAATAAACGGTATACTATGTTCATCAGTGACCATATTCATAGGGACAACAGATGTAGTCTGTAGGATGTAATGCAGCAGAATTGCTATAAAGTAGCTTTTAGAAATTGTTGTCCAACAGCGAAGCTCTTTGTAACAAGACAGTAGGATATTTTTGTGAAAATGTGAACTGTAGGGCAAAAATCTTTTAATCTTTTAAAGGTCCCGTATTAGGTTAACATACATGTTCAGCATTTCTATTTTAAGAATCCACTACATTAGGAATACTTTATTGTTTGGATTTTATCCTTATCAGCACCTCTTGTCATCCTCCATCCAATTATGCTGCTGTCAGTTTAAAGCTCCTGGCTAAAAGGGATAGTTTTGATCTAATTTCACCATGAATTTTCAGTTTCACATTTGCCAAACTACTCCTTTCTTTCTTTTCTTCCTTCCTTCTTTCCTTCCTACCTTCCATTTTTCCTTCCTTCCTTCCTACCCTTCCTTCTTTCCTTTCTTCCTTCTTTATTTATTTCCTTTCTTCCTTAATTCCTACCTTCATTATTTCCTTTCTTCCTTCCTTCTTTCCTTTCTTCCTTCTTTTCTCCCTCCCTTCTTTTCTTGTTTTTTGCAGGTTCCATCTTTAAAGCCTGAACTCTAGTGATAAAGTAATATATTTCTTTTTTTTAACTTTGTATTTCTAATCTGTCTGAAAATAATGTAGATCTCTGAAAATTTGAGTACGTCCATTTGACATTAAAATATTGGAAACATCTGTTTGTTGTTGCCTTGTGCTTCCTGTGTTTTTGTCCCTTGTTTCCACGTTCCCTCTAAGCTCTCGTTTCATCATATATTCACAGACAAACGGCGGCTGGCAAGATGCTCCGACTCCTTCGTCAGTGACATCGCCCACAGAAGGACCTGGGAGCGTCCATTCAGATACTTCCAACTGAATATCTCCATCTCCGCATCTCATCCACAAAAAAAGAAAACAAAACATACACTGATGTTGCTGCGCGCAGTGTTAAAACCAAGGAATTCACTTTCCCCACATTTCGGCGAGATCCTGTGAAATCCTAACCCTGAACAAAAACGTTTCTCGGCTTACAACGTCGGACTTTTGGGATACAAATGAGAAGTTTCACAAGAAAAATCCAATAACATTTTAATCAGCAGAGGGTTTGTACAGCGTTCACATTATAATCAGAGGGCTGGGGTTCCTTATTCACTTGTAAATGTTTTCACTCAATAGGATGAGATGATAAAATAAAGTAGATGAATAAAATCATTGGTTTAACTGAAAATACTTCATTCTACCTCTCAGCCACTAAGAAGAGTAAAAGAAAATGTCAGTGACCATTATTTGTTTTTTGTAAAAATGAAACTTTTGTCTTTGCAAACAAGAGGCACATCTTCTTACATTTTGTTGTCTCTCACCTACTCTATGGTACGCCATTTAGACATAAATATTGCTCAGTTGTTTACAATGTGTGCTCGATAAAAGTATGTTCATCCTCCCCCTCTGTCTCCGACAAGTCAAAACTGAGCTCTGTCAGGAGATCTTACCTCTAAGGTAACCCTGTGAAGTATGTTATCTGTAAAACAATGAAATAAATACTTCTCATCAAATCAGACAAGCTTGACATCATTCATTAAGATGTGAGGGATATCAGTAGAATCTGTTTCACGCAATCCTGACTTTGCTTCTGCAGTACAGAGGAGGATGCAAGAAAAGTCTGCAGTACTGTAAAGCCGTTGTTCCTTTTAAATCTCCCGGAACATCTTTCCCCATTACGATTTACTGTCTTCTCTGTCTGATGATGCCAAAATGCTCACGTAACCAAATCCAAACCAAGACCTGTCATGCGGTGTGTTATTTCATCAAATATTTGCTACATTATTTCTTTATCAGCTCATCTACATGGCTCCTTTAAAAACAGTGATGTGTTTTAGGAGGCTAGAAGTCTAAATTTCAACAGGAGAAAAGTTTGTCATAATGGTTTGTAACAGATTTTTTAATACACAGAGACGAAACCCACCGACACAGAGACATCTTTGTGTTAGCAGAGCTTTCGTTGCAGTTTTTCCACACAGTGAATCCTTGCTCCTGATTCTAAAGCACAGCTCCGGAGCCTCCAAGCATGAAGTCACTGATTATCATAACAAAAAGAAGTCTGAACTGCGGCTCAGCTGATGGACATGTAAAGAAGAGTACACTCTCCATTTTGTCGAACTTCATCTTCTGGAGCGCATTCACCTATGGTCAGTTATGTCAATCAGCGGGTGCTTTAGCGATATTAAAAATAAACATGAAGTTCATTATGACACTTATGAACAAATGTTGATCATCACGCATCCGAGATTGGACATATTATGTCAAATAATTGTGTTTTCTAAGCAGCCCAACCTTGTTTATAGTTATTTTTTATGTTGTGTGACTTACCTTTTTGTATTTGATTTTATTGGCATGCTTATTGCTTTTTTGGGGTCCTCTGTTCTCGTGATTTAGCTCATGAATTTTCAACATCTGTTTCTGTGCACCTGTTGTGCTTGACTTGCCTTGTTGCAAAGGGTTTTCAACACATTAAAATAATATGTACTACAGTGCAGTCATATAACTGCTTCTTTTTCTTACAATTGTACAATTGTTGCCTAATCAACATGATTATTATTCCTTGTGAACACACCATTGTGTCAAGACATTCTTTCGTTCACACGCAAATATCAAGAATTACCAAAAGAGATCAAAGTTTCTTCAAGACATTTCCAACTTTGTGGGAGCAGTTTGGGGATGACTTCTTCCTGTTCCAGTATGACTGTGCATCAGTGCACAAAGCAAAGTCCTTATGGATGTGGATGTGGAAGCACTTTACTGGCCTGTGTACAGTCCTGACCTCAACCCAATAAACACCTTTTGGCTGAAATAGAGCAGAGACAGTTAGTTGTCTAACATCAATGTCTGACCTCATAAATTCGCTTCTAGAAGACTGGTCAAAAAATTCCCATAAACCCGATCCTAGTCAACCTTTTGAATTTTTTTAAAGAAGAGGTCAGGTCCCTTGCCCAGGGCCACAAAAACATATAACAAGAGAAAGCATGAATCAAGCTCACAGCTTTTGAATGTTAGGATGACTACTCTAATGACTAATGAGCCACAGTCACCCAAGATATTGGTTTGGGGTTTCAAAAACACAGTTTCTGCATGGACCCTAGGACTGGGGTTTGGAAAATTTGAACATTCATGGAATACTGCTTCTCTTTAAAGACACATAAAACTCCTCCTTTTATTAACAAGGTTTATGTGTCGCCCATCTGAAAAAAAAAGATTTCCTTTTATCATTACTAAATTTCTCATCATTGACACTACAATGATTCTAGAAAGGACTTTATTTAATTAAAAACACTAAAAATAACTCAGAATGATGGAAGTAACTATGCCAGGCCAATGGGTGACAACATGATGCTACAAACAGCAGAGAAGAAGGTGTTGAATACATGAATAAAGGCATAGGCAATATGGATTCAGGCCCGGATACAACTATGTGGGCCACTGGGCTAGAGCCAGCTATTGTCTTCTATACCGATAAAAGTGCATATACACATGCTGGTTACAATAGAGTAACAGTTACCAACATCATGTTCTAGGTTTTTATAGACCTTGTCCAAATGAAAATAGCTTTTCTAAAAATATCTTTATGTTTGCAGTTTTATGACAACGCATTACATATTTTTCTGAAAAACAAAAATGTTGCAGTAATTATGAGAGGCCTGTGTGTGGCGATGTAAAGTTGTACATGAAATGCACCAAAAAAATGAGAACGGTCTGTTAAAGCATGCTGTTATGTCTCGTGACAGTAATATCTAATACACTTCACCTGATGTGGACTGTTTGCAAAACATCCAATAAATACATAAATTGCCAACAACCTCCACCCCAGAAAAATATTTGCAGGCCCCCTAGCAACTGCCCATGTAAGCCATTTCTAAAGTCTGAACCACCTTGGAGACAAGAGCTGGCTCAGAGTTGGAGTATGAGATCATTGTTTTGAAAGATATCTGTTGGTTTCTGCCAATTTTCACTTTTGGGCTTTTCACGTGTCTAACAGCACCTTAGGGGAAAAAAGGAGACCACACATTTTATTGTAGACTTTTTTAACGGCCAGTAGATTTTTTTCAAGTGGTGTCCACATGGATAAGACGTGTTATGTTAGGAGTCCCAAATAGTTTTTCAAAAACAAGTACTTAAGGGGAAAAAAAGGTTTTAAGTGCAACCCCATAATTTTCATGTAGATATAGGATACACAACGTTTTGAAATCAATAATGTTTACAGTCCCACTAAGCTGCATGCATGAGCCATGCTTCTGTTGTTGGTGTATCTTAGTAGCAGCATTGCAGTGCCACATACTGGTCTGGCATAGTCACTACAGCGGTTTTAGGCTGTTTTTGGTGTTTTTGTTTAGTGGAAGACTTCTCTGGAAAATATGCAATGTTTAGAAGTAACATTTGAACCAGCAAACAGAAAAAGTCGTTTTTCTATGGAAAATGCCTAAAATTATCCAACATTAATCAAATACACATAAAAATAGGATTGTGGGCACTAGTTTGTTCTCTATATTTTAATTTTGGGTAGAAGTCACGTCCACCCGAAAATTATTAATTGAAGATTTTCTTTTAAGATAATATTAATGAACCAGTTTATTTTCCATCTTTTTTAAATGTCGAACATTTCAACAAAATAATGCATGCTGCAAAAAAAAAAAAAAAAAAGAGGAATCCATTTTGAGTCAGGGGTCCCAATGAATGGGGAGGGTGCTGTATCTACACATCAGGTATCTTAGAATTTTTGGCAGAATCCATATTACAAATCCTTTTAAATGACACATATTTAGCATTGTTCAGTGTTCATAAACAAATTTTAACACCAAGTTTGTAGAGTCTACTGTTGGGCTGCTTTGCCGCGCCTGCTGGCACTGAAAGTAACTCGGAGATAATGAAATATCAGAAGCAATCAATATATTATCTGGAGTGGATAACTTTTTTGATGTGTGCATTTAATCCGGATTAATTGGTCTTGGAGGGTGAGTCCAAGAGGAGCCAAGACCAAATCGGACTTCTAACATCTTTTTTTTTTTTTTTACTCCAATATCAACAGCTTCACGAGATTACTATTTTATGAAAGTGCTTTAATGTTTGCATATTTACACAGGTGTTTGAGGAGTTAGGCAGTGCACCATGAATGATCTTCCTGTTTAAAGCATGTACTGAGAAAGGAACGTATGAAGCATTTATAGTCAGGTTAACTGTCTATAGGAAGAGTAGGTAAGACATTAACCGCTTTAATCATTTAACAGAGTGTTGTTACAAATATTGAAAGCTATACCTTTAAGGTCACAGAAATGTTTGTTGTTGTGGTTTTCCCACTAGAAGCACAAGAACCAAACAGCTTGAAAATCATAGGTGAAAGAAAACATGTGGATGATTTTCAACCTTCAGAATCACACCTGCAAAAAAGATTGATTCATATTTTTGACTATTTTAATACAAATTATGTTGGGAGAAGAGCTGGTAGTTCGTATCCTTAGGGAAAATTAGTTTGAGCATTTTTTAAGTACTCTTTTTCATGACAGTGGTTTGTTTTTATTAATTTTTAAAGAAATGTTCTGTGCACACAAACCAAAAAAGAACTTTGCAGACGTATTTTTTTCCAAGTAATTTTGCAAAGAGAAATAGAAGCTTGTGCTAAAAAGGAAAAAAAAAATGATGTATCTATAAGCATTTAAAAGCTATGAGAGAAAATTAGAAAACACTGCTGGTTTGATCCATTTAGATCGGTCTACTGTTTTGTTTTGTTTTATTTTTTCCGTTGATATCTGCATAAACTATAGACAGAGAGGACGATGATATCCTTTATTCAAATCAGACCTGTGACATTATCTGGCTGGACAGTCGCATGTCTGACAGAATTACGTTGATGCTAACTGAATATCTGTAATTGGCCAAACAACATGCGAGCTGGGGTGCAAGGGAGCAGTTGGCGGTAAAGTCTGCGGACGGTCACAGGCTTTGACTGCTGAGCGAGTGTGAAATGCCAAAGCCAGACTGCTCCCCTGCACCCCGAGGGCACCGGAGGAGCCGGCCTGCTCTCGCCAGCAGAGAGAGAGGGCATCAAAAGCAATCTGACAAGACTTCACCCCGAAACATCTTCTGGCTTGTGCAGCATCGCTCAGCGCCATTGTGTTGTGGATGAGCCTGATTATTCCAGCTAGAAGCCTGCAGCTCAGCGAGTGCAACAAAAACATGAAGTGAAATCACTTGAACAGCGAGGAAGTGTTTCATCCTATTTTTTGAGGGATTTGGTCACGCAGCGTAGTTTTAACACCTCCGCGTTCCCTTTGAGGGGGTGAGAATGTGCAGGGTGATTGAAATCTAATGTTGCTGTTGACATTTGCCTCCCCAGATGACAATGTACTGCTGTTTAAAGGCGGTCTCCATGGAGCTGCACGGGTGGAAGGGCCCAGACACCTTGTCTTCCCTTTTCAACGGTGGCCAGCAGGCCTCTCTAATGTGTAGTGACACAACAACCCAGACCCTGCTGCTGCTGGACATGTTGTCCACAGTTTCCCGGGTGGTCTATCAAAAATACATTCATTCACACACTGTCACAGGTTAGATTGTACGGCGTGGCGCCACGATTTCCTTTTATAGAGAAGTGCATTCCCTCTTCCTGTGTTTTGTATGTTCAGACAGTTTATTTTTTACAACAGGGTAAAATTGTACGAGAAAAAGAAAGTGGTGATATTTTTAGTCAAAAGCAGAATAATCTGTTTTGATGAGAATGGGTTTATTGCATTGTGTTCTGCTATAAATAAATGTTCCTGACAAAAAATAATGTAATTTAGATTTCCTCCTATAATTTTTCCATGTCAGATAAATGTTTGTGTGTAATAAAGTAATAATGGAGTAAAGGCAGTTCATCCAAAGTCTACACTTTTCACATTTGTTAATAGTATCTTGTGTTAACAAATAATACATATGTGTGATAGTTTAGTTATAGCATAACTGAGCTGCAAAATCATACTGAATAGTTTGCGAAAACACCCAAAGCACTTAAAAGGATTAACTTTTTTTTCAAAGACTCCTAAATCATTACTTTTTCATGAAACAGTAAGGATCTTTAAATAATTATTAAATCTGGATAAAGGAGGTCAGGGGGAAGAGTGAATGTTCCCATACCAGTAGACAATAAAGTCCAATAAAAATGTATAGATTTCCTCTGTTTTTGCTTTTTTTGCCACACTTAAATGTTTCGGATCATCAAACAAATTTTCATTTGAAACAAATGTGACCAGCTTAAATACGACATAACATTTTTAAATGATGACTACATTTATTAAGGGGGAAAAAAACATACAAGCCAACTTGGCCCTATGTGGAAATATAATTACCCTCGTTGTTGAATCATGAATTGACCCCTTTTTTTAGTTCAACTTAACTAACCAAACCCAGGCCTGATTACTCCCTGACCTAATCAAAGCAATAGTTTGCTAAGACCCTGTCTAACATCATGAGGTGGGCTAAAAGACCGGAAAAAGCAACACAGTGAGCCCTGATCTAAACAAATTCAGGAATAGATGGGAAATGGGTAACCTGGCCAGCCAGATTGATAATGTGTAGCAATCTAGTTTGTGTATTTGAGAATGCACAAATACCACGAGTATTCATCATGTAGACAAGGTTAGAAAATGGGTGCTTATTCAGAATCTGCATGGGCAACTTACTAGAACTGAGGAAACATGTATTGTGCTTTCTCACTGAAAATCCTAAACAAGATTTTTTTCTCACATACGATCAGATATGGTTTGGGTAGTTATCTTCCCTTGATTGATTAAATCCCCATTTCAAAAAGGTTACTTGTATTTGGTCAGGTTATCTTTTTCTTTTTTTGTGTGTGTCCTGTCTAGCAATGTGGGAATAAGAATTGATGTCTTAATGCCAAAACGAGCCCAAAAGATTTTACTTTCACAAGTGGAGCCTTACTGTTTTCACTGTAGTGCTCCACTTGATCTGTATATGTAAGAAGCTTTATTAGATTTTATTATGGAACTATTTCATGTTCAATGGACACTGAAAAGGGAAGGTAGAAGAGGAAAAAAGAGGAGAAACAGATGAGACAAAATGCTAAAAGGGAGAAAAGGTGAAAGAGAAAGAGGAAAGGGAGAGAGCAATACAACATCCTCTGAGTCTGCTGCTTCACCTGCAAAGAAAGATATTAAAAGAACAGCAAAACCAGCCGATGAAGTATTACAGGTACAAAAAACCAACGCCTTGATACCATCACTGAAGAATATACAGTATTGTTTAATACGAAATGTGACAGCTGAAGATAATAATAGGGGTTTTCTGTATAGAAGTGAATCTCTAAGTATCTGAATCCAAGCACCTGTAGGTGTTTGTGAGAGTGCACTTGTGTATGTAAGGATTATCTATAATAAAAATGCTCAATAGTGGTTGCAAGGAGCCAAAGTCGCACTCTTGCCTTCATACTTTGGACCTTGTGCTGACATATGGCATTGATTATTAAGAATTAAAAGTTTTTCCTCACAACCCTGACAGGCAAAATAATAGTTTGAGGTCGATGTCCATCACACACAAGCCAACCGGAGTATCCGATATGGGCAAGGCAGGCAGGACAAAACAGAAACGACACAGGTCGAGATCAGGAAATCAGACGAGAAACGCTGGATGGTTTACTCACATGAGGTCTTTCAAGAATCTGGCAGTTACACACGGGAAGAGCCAGGAATATATAGTGCTCCTCCCAGGTCCAGCGACTCCCAGTAATTGTAGCCGCCGCAGGTGTAACTACTCAGATTCTGATAACCTGTGCAGCACAGGGAGCAGGGAGTGATGTCAAGAGACTGCAAACAGGGGATCTTCAGGCAGGCGCTCCTGAAGACTTTGTGCTGGGATCAGACATCTTCCATGGTGTAGTTTGTTGGAGCAGCAGCTTAGTGGTTAGATAAACAAATAAGAAAAGGTGGGCTCTGTCCTAGGATGCTCTCCGACCCAGTGCAGGTGGTGGGAGACAGACGGACTATAGCAACAATAACATCACTCTGGGACAGTGTCTCCCACCATGTGCATGGAGCCATTGCAGTGCTGGAGAACTCCTTCAGTGACAGACTGCTGCAACCTAGGTGCACAAAGGAGTGTTATTGTAGATCATCTGCTGTTAGACTTTATAACCATCACTGCTCCCAACAAACTAAATAAGTGTTTACACCATCACATTTTGCAGCTTTTTGATTTGTTATGTGCTGTTATTCAATTTATCCACATTTTATAATTTTTAAATCAGCCCACTCAGTGGTGCATTGTTACCATTTTTAATAACATACAGTATTATTTTTCTTATTGTTGTGAATTTGCCCTCACTGTACAGTCACTCGTTCATGTTTTCTTGTTTTTATATATTCTAGCTCTTTGTGTAGTTGCATACTTTACTCCTGGTAAAGCTGGATTTCTGCAGTGTGGGACAATAGAGGATATATCTATTCTATTCAGGGAGATGTTAAAAGGGTGGGATATTCTTTTTTTGTGCCTAGTAATGCTCTAAATTCTCCACAGCTTTGTCCCTGGTCTGGCTGCTGTCTTCCTTGGTCCTCATGATGGCATTTGTTCACTAATATTCTCTAAGAAATATCCAAGGCGTTCACAGAACAACTGGATTTATACTGAGACACAATTACACTCAGTCACGCTGGGTGACTTCTGAAGGCAAATGATTGCCCTTGTTTTTATTTATTTATTTATTGTAGAAGTTTTGTAAAACCATGTAACATTTCTCTTCTACTTTGTAACTATGCAGTACTTGTGTTGGTCTATCACAAACAAACAAAAAATCCTGCTGATGATGCATTGCAGTTTGTGGTTTACATGAGACAAAACGGGAAAAGGTTTAAGTCAGGGATGTGGATAGTTTTGCAAGGCACGGTAATCCTACCTTTATTTATTTTTTCCTCCATTGATCTATAATTAAAACAACATGCTTATTGGTCAGGATTTGCGTTTAAACTTTCAATCTAATTTGCTGTTTTTGATGTTTAATTACAACTTTGCTTCTATTAACAGTATGTCTGAAGACAGAGCTTCCTGGCAGACCCTGCCTGTTTTTTCTTTCCCGCTGACCCTTGAGCAACTCCGCAAAAAAGGTGACACCTGCTGAAAGAGAAGCGCTCGCATCCTGATGGCGACGTGATTATAAATGTTGTGTTAGAGCGCCTCTAGCGGCCGCCGTGCTAAACGACAGGCTCCAAGTTCCTGAACTCCGATGCTCCTCCTCCCTCATCACCGTGTCAAAAACCCTCTGTGAGGGTTGCGCCACCACCCTCCTGAGACAAGAGTCTACTGTGTTGGACGGGGAAACATGGCTGAAGTTGTCGCTCAGGCCGATAGACGAAGCGAGGGGATTGTGGTAATTTAATAAGAGAACTTAACAGGGGGATAGACAAGTGCCCGGCGAGAGGCATCCTTTGCACGTTGTGCGCGCAATCAGACAACTTTGCACTGCGTGCGGATTTGGCTTTTGTGTAAAGTAACGCGGCATGCGTCTCTGCTGCAGAGAGTTTGCAGCTTGTGTGGAAAGCTTGTGGTCTCCATTGTGCTCCGCAGAATAATGTTTGTGTTTGACTGTGTCCTCCCAGATCAACGATGACTGGCCAGGTTACAGTTTAGATCTCTTCAGCTACCCGGCGCATTACTCCGGAGATTTAGACTCTGTCATCATCCCACATGGCGTGATTATGGACAGGTACACGACTGAAACTCTGCAGCTTCTTGCGGCCTAAGCAAGTTTTTTCCTCGTGTTTTTCGCCCCTCATTTGGTTGTTTTGAGGTTGCGTGAAAGTCTTGCGTGGCCGTTAACTCGTCATGCGAGGGGAAATTAGAAATAGGCCTTTTGCGCACACCATTTCTGTGGTTTGGAAATAAATAAAATCTTTTGAGATTTGCTTTGCATATACTCACATGACAAAGTAAACATTGAATCTGTTTATTTCTATTCCTCAGATATATTTAATCATATTTTAAGTGCCTATATAATAAAAACTGTGCTGTTCAAATGTTTTAATCCTGGACAAGAAACTGTAAAATAGAGCTGTAAGATTAAAAATCTTCTATTACATCAGATGAAAATAACTATTCAATTAAATTTTTGTATTTGACCAGTTTCCAAAGGAACATTTTTTTTCTGGTTTAACTTGACAATGGATTAAATAAAAATATTTATTGAATAACAACAAAAATCATTAAGCAGTTTGACTAATTATTTCTAGCCCACTAAAAATTGTTTTAAAATCTGTGGTTAAAGGCAGTTATGCACAGCCAAGATACATTTTCATACTCTTGCTTTCCCAGCTTCATTGAAATTTTACCGACTTTTGTGACACTACATGACTTATAAACAACCAGACTTATATTTTCTTCTCCTGGATTCTTCAAAGATGTGAACACTTGCCGATCTTTTAGGGTGTCCTAATGAGAGCAAATGAAAATATTTATTTTAATGAATCTTTCTGTTGACCTTAAGCTTCCACAAAGAGAGTATGTAAGTTTTAGTCTCCCAGCAATCTGTCTATAGGTGCAGTTTGGAGGTGTGTACACACACAGCCAGTGGAAAAACCAGAGAAACACAGTTAAATGGATAGTCTTTTTTATTGTTGCAATTAATGTTGCTTGTTAATTTCTATATACAGTGTTGCAGCATAATTATTGTTTAATTAATAAACCTTTATTTAACCAGGAAAGCCACCATTGAGATTAACAATCTCTTTTTCATGGGAGACCTGGTAAAAAATAAAAACACAATTACAAAACATTACATGTAAAACATCTCGTATAAATAGCATCTACGACTATTTAAAATGGAAATGTTACCCCAGACAGAATTAAAAACACTGACAGTTTAAATAAATCATCTCTGAGACTATCAATCTAGCATTAAAATCTTATCAATCTAGCTTTCTTTATATATTGGTCTAACACAAATTTATCTTATAGGAGACTAATAAACTAATAATAACTTTTGGGTTTCCAGCTTGCAGTCTTATTCCACGTGGAATCCTGCACAAACCGGTGTCTATTTGCAAAGGGCTTGAGCAGCCTGATTATTTTTGTCCATTTAAATTTGTCAAACAGAAGGAATGTGAAAGAAGAAGCTGATCAGTTTGTAGATATTTACATTATCCGGCAACCTGTAAAAGCATGTAACATAGATCTATTGCGCTAGCTGTTGATTGAATGCATTTAATTTAGCATTTATGGTGCAAATAAAAAGTTGTACATAAAATAATTGTTGCACTTACCGTCATAGCTTTAATTAATTATGCTAGAATATGCTGTAATAAAATTCCCAATATGCAATAATGTAAGGCCTAGGTAGAGCACATGTCCTATAGCTGTTGTGTGACAAGTTTGAATGATCAATATGCTTTATTTTTCTTTTAGCTGTAATAGTATGGAGCGGAGATCCTTTGACCTTCAAAAAGCTGGAGAAGTTCAGAGTTAGCGTCTTGCTCACTGTTTTTGCAGGACGGAGCGTCTTGCTCGGAACATCATGGATGACCTCGGGGACCATGATATTGTGGTGCTGTGCGTGCTGAAAGGAGGCTACCAGTTCTGTGCCGACCTGGTGGAACGGATCAAGGCCCTCAGCCGAAATTCAAACCGCACGATCCCCATGAGGGTCCACTTTATCCGGCTCAGGAGCTACCTGGTGAGCCCCCCGCCCCCTCATCTTCTTTCTGCTGCAGGAAAAGGAAACCACCGGAGACAGTTTGACCTTAAGTGGCTCGTGTGTAAGGATGCTGAGGCTGCTTTAATGGTTGACATTATCAGCCATGATGGGTTTGAGTCTCATGACTTAGTCAGAAGATGTGTGTGTTACACTGTCAGCATTATGACAGAGAGATCTTTGTGTAACTTTTGCTCAGATGTGTTTGTTCATGCGTGGGAGAAAAAAGACCAAGAAGCATCTGATTTGATTGTGGAGTTTTTTTTATCAATATTTTTATTTTTTTTAAATCATATTCTCAAGCCATTTGCAATTTGAAGGAAATAAAAATTTGATTTAACTTTTAG
The DNA here is from genome assembly GCA_037039145.1 of Fundulus diaphanus. NCBI lineage: Eukaryota > Metazoa > Chordata > Actinopteri > Cyprinodontiformes > Fundulidae > Fundulus > Fundulus diaphanus. Next base: position 29,950,241 of record CM073133.1, on the reverse strand, counting down.
ATCATAGGTTTAATCCTGAAATGCTCAAAAGGTCTGCTTAACCTCAGGTTAAAACACATTTATTTTTGCAGAATGACCAGTCGACAAAAGATCTTCACATACTGGGAGCAGAAGATCTATCTTTTTTAGCTGGAAAGGTAAGAGTCTCACTCAGGTTGTCGCTTTAAAAAGTTACAAGGTAAAGTAACCCAAAGTAGTCTCGAGATGGCATTTATTGAGACTCTGCACAACGACCTCAAGAGGGCAGCATTTTCTCTAGATCTGCTGCCTCCCTCAACCTGACAAGATGGTTCCATAAAGCAGATCAAAGATGGCAGGGTCGGACAGCTCTAATCAGATACCAGCTGCTCTAATTCAGTTGTTTAAAGGTTTATTCCTTTATACTGAGATAATACTTTATCTCAGTGTGACCAAGGTGTGGAGTCGGTGAAAATGTGAGGACGTATTGAGTATGTAGATAAGCAGGGTGACGGTAGTTTCTGTGCTTCAGGCTCACTCCACAGCTGCTTGTCTGGTTATCATGTAATCACGGCTTGTGCTCCTTTGAGCTGGAATGCCTCCTCACTGTTTACAAAACTCGCATACTATCTATATGTTATCTCCTATAGGTGTCTCATTGAACAGAGCTGACCATTAGGGCGGATCACAAGACTTAGTATTTTAAGAAGTTACGAAATAGTTTCTTTTTTTTTTATCACTTTTTATCTTGCCTTGCATTTAAGGACACTTTTAGAAACAGCTTGCAAACATATTAATACTGCAATGCTGAAATAACCAAAAAACATTTTATGTTACAACCACAAACTACAACATATTTTTTTATTTTTATTAATTAATGAATTGTTTTTTGCACCATACCAACCCAAAGATGCACATAATTGTGATGTGGAAGGGAGGTACACTACCGATTTTTTTTTTTTTTTTTTTTTTTTTTTTTTTTTTTTTTAGGGCCTATAGTTTTTCATCTGATTATACACAGTAAGACTTACCCTCAGCCGGACTAACCCTTTGGTCTGTCCTGTACCCAGATGCATACCAAAGCAACAACATGAAAATGTAAATGTATGACTCTCTGCTGCGTGATTTCCAGCAAAATGAAATTTAGCAGCAACAACTAACTGAAATTGAGTTGATTGTATATTTTTGTCTTTTTCCTATTTTACACGTACCCTTATTCATTTAATAAATAAATCTGTAGGAATAATGAGATGTAAACAGAGCACAACTGCATGCCTAGATGAGCCTTTTTTGTAGCAAATTATAGTAAGTTTAATCTTTTTTCTGACCTAGATTAGATGAAGCAACGCTTAGATTGTGATTAGTGTCCAGTCTTCTGTTGTTCAGACAGGTATCTGCAGTATTTCAGCTATTTTGCTGACATTCAGAGTAGTGGATAGATTTCCAATCAACAGGAGGCAGATATTTCTCTCCTGCATTATTTTATCTTGTGGAAAGATGTATATAACATGTGATTGGGTGTGGCTCTGCTGATGTTTCAACTTTTCACTCGTCATCACAAAAAAATTTCCTTTTAATTTTTAGTTTGCTTTTTATTTTTATAAAAGAACCAAACAAGTTGCAAGTTGTAGTGATTCGTAGCTTTTTAATGTTTTGTGTCATATTAAAATGCGTGTGGTTGACTTGACAAAGTAATCTGTTTCTAATCAAGCCTCATTGTTTGTTTACTTTCCCCTCTTCTCTCCCCAACATGCTCTCATAAAGAACGTACTGATCGTCGAGGTGAGTCAGCCTTGTTTTTGCTGTTTTCTTTCCGTTTTGCAAAATGGACTCATTGTATATACACTGTCATGATTGTTTTCCAGGTCACAAAGGGCCATTTAAAGTTTCCCTACCAGGAAAAAAAACTGAGTTTGACTTATTTTAATTGCCTGACCTATATTCAAGAAACAAGAGGACAGCTTTTCAGACAGAGTTCACTAACTTTGTCCTGTAAGCACAATAACTCGGCTCTATATTAAGAATCGGTTTGCTGGGCAAAAAACAAAACAAAAAACGAAAACAACAAAAAACTGCATAGTGATGAAATCCTGAGGTAATTCATGATGATTGGTCACAGAAAACAGAGACTGGACAATAAGACGGTCTCAGCAGTCCTGTTATGCCTTTTGTCTTTCATTGCACTAATCAGCAGGAAGCTGCAAAATAACTTTGTTCAGAGTATTGTGTTTCTTTGACGTTTCGTCTCCTAAATTTTTTGAAACTTTTCCAAATTACAATTCAGGTATGTTTTTACCCAACAGAGGATGTTGGTGGTGGGTTTACTTTTGGTTCCATCTCTTTATTTCATACAATCTAAATTATCACTACACAGGTTGCTGTCTTTGATTTTTTTTTTTTTTTTTTTTTTTATGTTCCAACAAACCTCCTGCACTGTCCCAATCTGGTCAGTTTTAGTTGCATAGGGACTTGCATGTGTTAGAAGCTTAGCAATCAAAAGGAGCAATTCAAAGAATCCAGCTCATCTAAAGCATGTTACTTTTCAAAGACAAAGCCCAATTCATACCGAGTTAAGATTTTGTTCCAGATTTTTTAAATACCTCTATATTGTGGTAAGTTTTTAAAACCTAATTTTGGTGTTGCGCATTTAATATTTATTCTTGCTGCTTTCCTGCCCCTTTTATTACAATGCTATGTTTATATGAATGCTTTCTACACATTCAGCAGTTTCATTGCCTTATCAACAGTATAACAGGATGTAGATGATGGGTGGGTGTGCAGCCATGGAGCATGATGCACAGAAATCCATAATACCTTTAGCTTTTTTTAGTGCAGCCTGAAAACCCCACAACATCCTTCAGTCTCCCACCGATTAGCCTGCATGTGCAATTTGGAGCTGTATGTTCTTCTGTCCAGGTGGGAGCCCTATTTCAGAAGCAATCCAGCACAATCAGAGGCAACATGGCACTGCATTTATTGCCATTGGGTATGTGGACTGTCAATTGTAGTTGCATATATCAGAAAAGCTGCTAAAAAACTTACTTGGAATAATGCCTGTCTAATGTGGGATGAGATTATCATTGCATGAAGCCAGCTTGGTCACTCCTTCCGTAAATTCTTAGATGACCAGATGGGCAATACATCATGGATGAGCTGGCACCAAGACCCCAAAAGCCACTCCCAGTATTGAGATTTGCTGCCACTAAATGAACCATCATGATCTCACCACAGAGACCACATTGCATTTTTGTACCTTGAAAACTCTAAAAGCTGTTTGTCACGGTTTTTCAGACGAACCCAGAATTCAGCCGCACACAGAGCTTAGTCTTAAGAGTTTTATTGAAGAAAGGATGAGTTGTGGACAGAGAACGAACCAGAGTTTTGACTGAACAGGAACATGAAGATGACTGGAGCTGGAGGACTGCGGGTGCTGAGCAGCGTACCCAGGGAGACGTCGAGAGCCAGGAGCACACAGGACAGGCGTGAGAGTGCTGAGGTCCAGGAGGAGCCAGTTGCTCAGCAGAGAGAGAGTTCTTGGAGCTCTTGGAGATAGCAGCAGGATCAGCAGCACAACAGATGGAGTACTTGGAGCGCTTGGGGTTGAAGGAGAACCAGTAGCACAGCAGAGTGATTACTTGGAGTGCTGGAGCTCTTGAAGTTGCAGGTAAGCCGGCAGTACAGCAGTGTGATTACTTGGAGCGCTGGAGTAGTGGGTAAGCCGGCAGGTCAGCTGAGAGAACTGTAGAAGCGCAGGGGTGAGGTTCGCCTGGCAGCTCGGCAGTTGAAGTTACCAGCAGGCGGTTGTAGGAAACTTCTGGCAGGGAGACGCAGGGAGCTCTGGCTAGCAGGCGAGGGCAGCTCAGACTAGCCGACGTAGGAAAGTGACTGAACAGACGAGGCTCGGGAGAAGACAATCCAGCGGGGAAGAGAAGACTGAGAAGGGCTTTTATAGAGGGGTGAGCAGGTGGAGTGAGTCTGGCTTGATTGGAGCTTGACAGGTGTAATTGATTATTGTGAGGTGTGGTGACAGGCTCTAGGGAAGGCGGAGGGTGCCAGGACTGAACCAGGATGCAGTGAGAAAAAACTGCATCCTGACAATGTTTACATGCGCAAAATTCCTTGATCGCATTGAAGTGTTTGGATTGAAAAAGAAAAAAAATTATCTGAATACATTGTTTATATGAGCAAGAAATCAATAAATTTGATCATGACATGTATAAGTTTACATGCACCAGGCTTTATTCAGCCTACAAGCACCGTGACACATGTAGAGTCCTCAAAATTCCCAAAACAAAACTCAGAAGTTGTACTTCAGTCTGTGGCGAAGAAAAGCTGTAAGTTTTTTTTTTTACCTTATCAAATAATCATGTACAAACAAACAAACAAAAACATTTTACATTTCCATGTCTTCTGAGCACCCAGAATCAAGTCTTTGTCACCACGTGTTACCGTAGTGACATTTTTTTGAGTCAGACACTGAATCAGGGTGCACACAGATCATATATAGTATGCCAACACAACAGGATCTCCACACAATTATTTATTTTATGAGATCTGTTGATTGCACTGACCAACACCTTCCTGAGAAGCTTTAAAGCGTGCAAATAGTCTTTAGGGTCTGATAAGACTCGTATCAGAGTCCAAAAAATCTGATGGTCCCTTGGTGAACAATATGAATTACTGTGTTGTTGCATGAATGAATCACCCAACGCTCCCTCAGTGATACACCCATGCCCTCAGTAAATACTGTGCAGTAATTTTAAACCTTCATTTTTCAGAAACTGCAATCTGCATGGATGGCTATCCAGCCAAACATTCCCTGAGAAATTAGAATGTGCAAATAGGCATTGCCAGTAGTGTGTTTGTAACATGTAACAGACCACAAACATCTCAGCAGGGGTTGATGGCCCTTACAGCTTTTTTTTCAAAAAGCTGTTTCTGAATGGACCTTGGCAAGGTTCTAAGAATGGTTGAGACATTACTACACTCCCAAATAAAGCTGCTGGCTTATCAATACATGCTATTGGTTTTCCGATGTTACAGCCAGAGAGACACACATGCACAGTCAGTGCAAACTGCCCTGATCCGAATGTAATTATCAAAATAAGTGTTTGGATGGATGTTGTTCAGAGTAACAATTGGCGATCCAATCATAATATTCCGATTACTTATGTCCATGCAAACATATAAATGCAATCCATGTTTTAAACGTCTGTACCTTCTGAACCACAGCTAGGTCTCACAAGGCAACTTTCTAAATTTACAAATATTTGCATACAGACTAGAATATCAGGATATTGATATATCACGATATTGTGGTTCAACCCCCAAGACATTTCAAGAATTTCTGGATTTTGTTTTCTTTACAAAACAAGGATTGGCATCCCTAATATTTTCTCTTCAACTGAATGGTAAAGGGTAAATGGACTGAAGTTGTAAAGCACTTTTCCAGTCATACTGACCACTCAAAGTGCTTTACACTATAGTCACATTCACCCAATCGCACTAACACACACACATACACCGATACACATATCGGTACACAACTTGGGGTTAAGTGCCTTGCCCAGGGGTACATCGACATGTGACAGAGGGAAGCTGGAATCAAACCAACAAGGCAAGGCAAGGCAAATTTATTTATATAGCACAATTCAGTACAAGACAATACAAAGTGCTTTACATGATTAAGATATAGCAAAATAATAAAATGTAGATAGAAAATAGAATAAAAGCAAGTAGGGATAGAATGTAGTAACAAAAAAGAACATTAAAAACAGTAAAACTGTTTAACTAGAACAGACAAAGGCAATTTTAAACAAATGTGTTTTTAATCTTGATTTAAAGGAACTCAGGCTTTCAGCACTTTTACAGTTTTCTGGAAGTTTGTTCCAGATAAGTGGAGCATAGGAACTAAATGCTGCTTCTCCTTGTTTAGTTCTGGTTCTAGGTATGCAGAGCAGGCTGGAGCCAGAAGACCTTAATGGCCTGGATGGTTGATACGCTGATAACAAATCTGTGATGTATTTAGGTGCTAAGCCATTTAGGGATTTATAGACTAACAGAAGTATTTTAAAGTCTATTCTCTGAGATACAGGGAGCCAGTGTAAGGACTTTAGAACTGGAGTGATGTGTTCTACTTTCTTAGTCTTAGTGAGGACGCGGGCAGCAGCGTTCTGGATCAGCTGCAGCTGTCTGATCCACTTTTTGGGAAGACCTGTGAAAACACCGTTGCAGTAATCAATTCTACTAAATATAAACGCATGGATTAGTTTTTCCAGATCCTTCTGAGACATTAGTCCTTTAATCCTGGAAATGTTCCTCAGGTGATAGAAAGCTGACCTTGTAACTGTCTTTAGATGCTTTTGGAGGTTCAGGTCTGAGTCCATCACTACACCCAGGTTTCGGGCCTGGTCAGTGGTTCCTAGCTGAAGCAGCTGAAGCTGTGTGCTAACCTTTGATCTCTCCTCTATTGGTCCAAATATTATTACTTCTGTTTTGTTTTTATTCAATTGAAGAAAATTTTGGCACATCCACGTATTGATTTCTTCAAGGCATTTACTCAGTGCTTGAACTGGTCCATAGTCACCTGGTGACATGGTGATGTAGAGCTGTGTGTCGTCTGCATAGTTATGGTAGCTGATGTTGTTGTTTTTTATTATCTGAGCTAGAGGGAGCATGTAGATATTGAAAAGGAGGGGACCCAGGATGGACCCGTGGGGAACCCCACATGTAATTTTTGTCGTCTGGGATGTAAAGTTACCTACTGACACAAAAAAGTCCCTGTCCTTTAAGTAGGATTTAAACCAGTGGAGTGCTGTACAACCTGTGCAACCTCCTGATTGCAAGACAACTACTCTACCCATTGACAGTCGCCCTCTTTGAATCCATAATGTCCTGTTTTACCTGTGTATAAATGTGAGCTGATATTTAATTTATCTTAGCCAAACTTTAAAATGGGAAAGATAAGAGAACATGCCATTAAAATAATGCAGATGTCAGGATTGTGACAAGTCCCGCATTTACCTAACCCTAACCCTTTTACCAGGTTGTCCAATGAAAGTGCAGGGTCCTGTAAACTTGCTGCAAATGACAAAAAATAATTTTATCGGAATGATGTTGATGAATAAGTTACTTTTCAACAATATGTTTGCATAAATGTCTTCGTTAGCAAAACTCTTATGATCCCATATAACTTCCCAGTGTCAACAGAGTCTGTGTTTCTGGGTTTTGCTTTGACCAAGCATTTAACAAACAACGTTTAAATAAGGGTAGATGCTTGGATTGAGTGTATAAGATATCTTTTTTCTTTAGCTTTAGGTATTAAAGTTGTGTAGACACTGTAGTCTCTGTGAGGTCGCCATCATATTCACCAGCAGAAGCATGTATAAAGCCTACCAGTGTTTATATAAAATATCATATGATTTCTGGGAAAGTCAAATTGATGCTCATTAACAGTTGCATAATATGAGCACAGCGAGACAGGATTATGAACCTTCTCATTTTACTGAGATGTGAAACTCTCCATTGTCTGCACTTTGCCAACTTTCCCAACCCGCTGTTTTTCATGTCTTCCCCCTCACAGGGCATTGTTGGCACCGGAAAGACAATGGAGACTCTCCTGAAGCACGTCAAAGCCTTCAAACCCAAAATGATCAAAGTCGCAGGGTAAAGAATGTTTACCTGGCTCCTACCTTTCAGTCTAGACACACACAGACTGAGATCCTTTTTTATATATAATTTCTGTTTTTGCTTCCCTAGGTTGCTGGTGAAGAGAGTCCAGCATAGCTTGGCCTGCATTCCTGACTGTAAGTAACTGATGAACAGTTTTACTGTCACTGAATGTCACTGCTTTGGTCACATTTAGGACGTTTGGAAAACATTTTGAGTTGACGTTCATCTCTTTAATGCACTGCTTTCAGATGTCGGCTTTGAGATACCCAATTGTTTTGTGGTTGGCTATGCCTTGGACTACAATGAGTATTTTAGGGACCTCAATGTAAGTCTTCATTTCAGACAACAAAGACTCCGTTTAGCGGGAGGCCTTGGAATAATAGTCCAGTTGCGCCGACTGTCACACAGGGATCAACTAAATACACTTTTGTTCTGAATCTTCTGTGGCCTGCTTACATTCTGGTGTTTGACTGTGCTTTTTTTCTTCTTTTTTTAAGCACATTTGTGTTATTAGCGAAAGTGGAAAGAAGAAATATAAGGTCTGAAGGCAAACGGCGACAGAAGGGTTCGTCACGCGGATGTCCTTTTCACAGCGAGCCCAGACATTTCCACGGAGATGCCATTCTCTAACATGTGCCTGTGATAGCATCTAATTTCTGTGCATAGCTGCGGTAACATTTCTCCTAACTAACATGTTTATACTTCAATAGGGCAACACACCACAAGTGTCTGTGATACTTTTTAAATAAGGAAATGGTCACTATGTTTGTTTACATGTACAAAATGCTGCTTATATTTAAAATTAGTACACGATGATAGTGATTTGTATGCTGTTGTCTGTAAAACAAGAAAGAAAACCTTTACAATTAAACCTTTTGAATGAGATTTTAGTACAATCTAAACATTTAATTATTTTTCTTTCACTTTTTTTACAGTTATATTTGGTCACTCTTCTATCCTCTATCTGTTTTCAGGGGGAAACAATGTACAGTAGTAATGTCAAAACTAAGTGTGCCAACTACCTCAGTTTTCCTTTTACCAAGTATGCGAGTCGGGCTGCTTTTGTCTTTTTTATTTTGCTTAGACATTTTTTTTGGATGGACTAAAGCTAACCAAAATAACAAAGTGAAATAAAAATGCATTGATTCTAACATGTCATTTTTGACCCACTTAAGGAAAAGATAGGGTCCAGTCAGACTTAGAAAGAGGGAAAGAAATCTTTGTCATTGCAATTGTAAACTCCAACGAAAATTTTCTTCTGCATTTAACTCCACCCCTTAGGGAGCAGTTTGCAGTTTTTACAGCATCCGGGGAGCAATTCTGGGGCTTAGGCTCTTGCTCAAGGAGCCATAGTGGCAGTCTGTGGGGCTGTATGTATAAAGAAGAATAAAAAAAACTGAAAATTAGCATATACATATCTACCCCCTTTGCTATGAAATTCCTCAACAGTTCCGGATTCAACTCGTTACCTTCGAGAGTCACCAAATTAGTGTCACATGATCTTTCAGCATAAACATATTTTCTGGAAGCCCCCGGAGGCTTCACAGCCGCTAAGCAAGAGACGCGAGAAGTTCAAGTCAGGGCGGGCTCTTCCATAGAGCTGGGCTTTATGGAGAAGTGGCCATAAAAAGCCATTACTTGGAGTTAAAAATTAGAAGACACATTTTGAGTTTGCCAAAATGTTTTTAGGGTGACAACCCAAATGTATGAAGGAAGATACTTTGGTCAGATGAAAGTGTAACATTTCAGCCACCAAGAAAAATGCTATGCCTAGCACAAATCCAACACATCCCATCACCCCAACAACACCATCCCCACAGAAACATGGTGGCAGCATCATACTGTGGGGATGTGCATCAGCAGCTGGGAAACTGGTCCGAGTCGAAGGAAAGATGGATGGCCCTAAATACAGGGATACTCTTGAGTTAACCCTGTGTCAGTCTACCTGTGATTTAAGACTAGGATTGAGGTTCACTTTCCAGCAGGACAATGACCCGAAGCATACTGCTAGAGCAACACTCGAGTGGGAAACATTTAAATGTGGTGGAATGGTCTAGTCAAAGTGTAGACCTCAATCCAATTCAGAATCTCGTTAGATTTCAAGATCACTATTCACAAGCAAAAACCATCCAAAATGAAGGATCTGGGGCAGTTTTGCCTTGAGCAATGGGAAAGAATACCAGAGGCTAAATTTAGCAAGCTCATAGAGACGATCCAAAGTGAGTTGCAGCTGTGATGGCCACAAAAGGGCGCTCCACAGAGTTCCTGACTTTAGGTGCAGCCATGCACGCTGAAATTTTCAGATTTTTTATCCTCTTTGTTGTTTGCTTCACCATTTTAAAATAATTCATTTAAAGGTTCCAGGCCTGATCTGTAAATAAAATGGTGGAAACGCTCAATCAATTCCAGCCCGCGAGGCAACAAAACACACAAAATGCCAAGGGGTGTGTATACTTTTGCAAGGCCCTGTAGGATGAAGACTTTTTTAACATTCCTGTGTACTGCCCCTAAACGAGATACATTGCATTGTGAGTTAAGATCATCTGTGTGGTTTTCAGCTTATTTGAGACCATGGGTAACGGGTCCGGGAGGGAAAGCCAGATATACCTCTTCACAACTACTCTCCAGTGCATTCTGGGTGATTGCAAGTTACACCTTGAATATGTTTGATCATCATTCAAACTTCTTTACAACAACATAACCTGAGTAAATACAATATGCAATATGTCTGTATTTATTAAAGGAAAAAGCTATCAACACTAACATGAGCCTATGTGACAAGGTTATTACGATAACTGGCAGTGAGTTTTTGACATCGCTGTGGACTCTTCATTGCAGAGTTGTCTGAATTAAGCCACATCGGATGGTTTGCAAGCAAGAACAGCCTGTTGATGACCATGGCACTGCTTCTTAAAGTCTGGAATTGCATTAAGCAACGGCAAACCCTTAATTTTGAGTCTGTTTTGAGTCTATCAGAGGTGGACTAGGTGTGCTTTAGGGTCACAAACTGTTTCCTTCAGGATTTGTCATTTCACAGAATTTAGATATTCTGGGTTCTCTGACCTCCTGGCTGGTTCATCAAAGCACTCTTGCAGTAATTTTGATAGAACAAAGGGGTGATTAGTTTTTTCCACATAGGGTCAGGTTGGTTTTTAACTTTTTTACCTTCATAAGTCAATTCATCTTTAAATCGACTTTTTGTCTTAACTCGGGTCCTCTTTGTGTGGTATTACAATTAGCTTAATGAGCTGAAACACTTCAGGGAAATTTGGAGGGGGCAAACACTGTGGGTCAGAATGATATTCAGTCTAACGTGTTGGGTGTGTCCGGGCCTTCTCCCAGTTGGTTGTTCAGGATAAAACCTCCACATACTGCGGGTCAGATGTGCGAACCACCTCACCTGACTCCTTTCAGTAGAGATGAGCAGCCCAGCCACCCTGAAGGGGAAGCTTGTTTTAGACACGCCCAATTTTAGACCTTCACTAGTCTTTAGAATTTCTATAACGGCTTTTAAATTACATTATTCATACCTAAGATTTCTACGTTAATTCTGTCATTCAAAATCACCTTTTTTTTTTTTAAAGAAATATTCCTGTGACATGGATTAGTATCATTATTTGTAGTTCTCGACTACAGATTTTCTCATGGTCGTACTATGCTTTAAGAAACTGCAAACACCAATATGCAGAGAATTTATCCCAAAACATTCAGCCTTCCCTTAACCCCCGTCAAGCTCCTTCATGAGAAATTACGTTTGTAAAGAGGATTGACTTGAAAACAGGGATTTTAATTGTTGTCTAAAACCTGTTAACAGTTATAAAGCTGTTAGGGAGCTTTATTTAACAAAAAAAAGCAAACATACGAAGTTCTATTCACTTTGCGTACTCTATTGAGTAATTGAAATCTATGTTATCAATTAATACATTACTTATCTTTCATAATTTGTTCAGTTTAAATTGTAATTGTCTTATAAAAGGTCCTTCTAGACAAAATGTTTTGGCTTGTAAGGATGTCTTTGAGTATTTTCTGAAAACCCAACATGTTTTTTGCTAAACAAAAATAGTTTTTTTTTTCCCTTTGGTCAACGCGAGAACATAAAACTTCCAGGTAATAGTCTATGGATGTGGAAAAAAAAAGGTGACCCAAATGTGAACCAATAAAAGGAACAAAAGTGGGTTTGGTGTTTCGGGCCGCTTTGCTCATTGTTTACACCTGACATACGACTCTCTGTCTCTAAGCTGGGAACATGAAGTGCCAGAAGGACCAAACGGCTCTCCTCTTGGCTCTGAGGGTCCTTTGGGGATTATAGGTAACTGACTCTGACCTTTCAGAGGAACTGAGCTCCAACACAATAATTGTCTTGATTAGACCATTCTCTTGATCTCAAGCTGGTCCAAATATGACTCATAGGACATTTTACTTTTGTACATGTACAAGGTAACTGTTATGGAGAGCAATTAGGCACAAACAGCCAAAAGAAATGTGCCGTGGAGATTATTTTGAGAAGCCACAGCACCAATACAAGGTGGACAACAATATACTAAGAACAAGTGCTGGTGTCTACTTATTTAAGTCTGACATCAGAACCAGATTTAACCCTGTCCCAGCTGCAAATACAAAACCCTGTGGGATGAACTAGCTGTTATGGTCTGTGGCGAGGTAACCACTATCAGCAAAACAAGCCAATAATAGTGTAATTCTTTATTCTATATTAAACACTAAAAGGAACAAGTTCGCTTATAAAAGTGGTACAGTACTATGCTTGTGAAACATTTAATGAGATACTGTTTATTACAGAAGCTGTTGCTACCTTTTAAACATGCTGTTGCAGTAAAGCATTTTGAGTTAGTGGTTGCTGAGAATCCTCCCCACTGAAACAGAAATTTTGACTGTTGGGGTGAAATCTTTGAGAACCAAATCTCCAGCTATTCCTCCTCAATTATTGTTTAGGATGATAAGGAATTCTAATGAAAAAAAAAGTAACCAACGCAACACTCTAACGAAAGAAAAGTTTAGTGAAATATTACTCGTTTTTTAATGATGGGATCAAAATACTTGTAGTTAATTGCAGAAAATGTTACAGTCATCCAGAGTTCTTGTTTTTTGATCATTATTTTACAACTAAACTTTAAATAGATAATTAAAATTACTACATATTTGCTATAAATACAAAAGTTAATTGAAAATGTCCTGCAGCAAGTTCTACAAACGTCAGGCTGGATGGATGGACAGATGGATGAATACATTTAGAAAATGGAGGAAATCCAAGCTCAATACAAATAAGATATTCATATGTTTTCATACTATCTTTTTAATAGTTATACAGACCTGAAAGACATTACATGAAAGTCTATACTTTTCCAGACTGTGTAGGAACCCTGAGATTGTTAATCTCATGGAACTATCTAAACTATTGGAGGTAGCTAAAATAAATATCATTTAAATAATAAAATAAAATAAAATATAAGCATGTTTCAAACCGTATACCACTCCAAAAGTACAAGCGACTGGACAAGACAGCCGTATAACAGTCTCCTCCCTGAATTGACCTCTGCAACAAAAGCTGCCAGCTCCAAGAACAGGTGGCCCCTTATGTTGGAGAGGCATAAAAGGGACATTTGTCCGTGCCCTGGGAGTCTGAGTACCGATTTGAGGCTGCATAATTTGTCTCCGGGTTCGTGATGTAATTTTAACAGTATTGTTAGATCAGAAATAACATCTAGAATGTACTGCGGCATGCATATAAAGACATATCCCACATCAACATGCCCAGCTCGACCTCACACTGAACCACACAGCATGTGACTTCTACTTTACCACTGTGTGTAGAAACTACCGTGGTTTGTGGGTTACAGAGCATTTGTGCAGGATATGGAGCTCTTAAACAGCTCGCCCGCGTGTTTTTGTTCTCATGGTTTCAGTTTTGTTTATTTTTTTTATGACAAATGACTTCAAACTTGGCTTGCTGCGAGAACGGTTAAAAACACGGAGTTTTGCAGACAAACCACTGAATTCCGTAACCCCGTACCCGATTGGCTGGCTCAAATGAAACGACGCCTGTGATTGGCAGAGAGTGTCCTATTGACCGAAGGTGGACTCCCAGAGAGTCGGGAAAGCTGGAAAGAAAAAAAAAATCCAGTCACAAACTGCACCATGCGCCTCCACTCTGTGGGTTTGGATTAATCACCGGGAAGTCGATAATACTGAAGTTTTTATGGATTTTTTGACAGCCTCCGAATATATACCAACTTACACACGATGTGTTTAGTTTGTTTAATCGCTTTTAAGGACAACCGCCGCCGGGCTGCTGTTATGACGCTGCTCAACTACACAGGTAACTTTGTTAAAAAAAAAAAAAAAAAAAACTCCGACCGTGTTAGCATAGATGCTAACCGCTAGCAGCCTGCTGCCCACAGCTGCGCTGGTTGTTGCTATTTTTTTTCTCTCTATTTACACACACGTAGCTGTTCGCCGAATCGCGAAACGGGCTAAGGGTGTCTCGTGTGAACTCTCCAACCTTTTTCCGGTGCTGTTTGGCGAACAGGAGCAAACCTAAAGCGCCTTTTGTTGAGCGCTGGAGAACAACAGGTCGGCACGCTGCGTCCGGACTCCCATCGATCCCGGAGTGACAAAACTAAGGCTCCTCAAAACACAAATCAGCCGCTTCGGCGTCGGAGAAAAAACACCCCAAGACAACTTTTACCGCACACACTGCTTATGTACAGTAGCTTTAAAGCAATCCACTGTTTATTTTCCCATCCTGCCCCCCCCGTCTAGTAGTCCACTTGTTGCTGGCCATTCATTACGCCCAAACTATCCACGTTGTTTGTTTCTCCACCTCATAATGTCTTTATTTGCTTCGTGGGTTAAATTTCGCTGTAAATGTTGCCTAGTTGAGGCTCAGGGATGTGTGTGTGGTTGGGTTAGGTTACTTAGAGCTGAGATCGGTAACATAATGCATATTTAATGAAAAGGCTTCTGATACTCGCGCAATGTGCGCAAATAATAACGCCTTCTTAATGTAAATTCAGAACTTGCATGTACTACTTTTGGATCCCGCAACCAAATTTATTATTCAACTTTTGTTCAGAGTCTTTATATTTATAGAGCGTTATTTACTTGTCTTTAGGTTAGAATATCGTCCATGTAACTAGAAAGGCACGGGTAAGGCTTTATCTTATGTACTGTTTTGTAGATGTGTAGAAATCCTAAAAGTAATGTAATGTGTTACCGTGAACTATTTTGGCACCCCTGGGGGGAAAAAATAACTACTCTCATAAACAAAAGAACATATTTGAGAAATGAAAATGTTAAATTTAAAATAAATTTTCAAGCAGGTTTCCCCTGTTGTTTCCTTTGTGTGCGCAATCAGATACAAAACACTGTTGAAGCTTTTAAGCCCGTGGAAATAATACAGTGAAACTGTTCTGCCCGTGTTGCTTTTTTTTTTTTTAATATAAGATCTGGTGTGACTTACAGGAACATATTTTTGTAATCCATCTACCGTGGTTTTTCCCAGTCAAGCAGTTTTTCTTTCACTTTGTCACATTTATAAAGTTACCGATCAGGCTTTTTTTTTTCTTGAGGATACTAATTTCCTTTTTTTTTTTTTTTTGTGTGTGACCTTCAGATTTTATTACATAAAAAAAAAACAAATGGGCTAGAGGTTCCCTGATAGAGGTAATGGGCTAGAAAACGTGGAAACGGCAACATTATGCTGTTTAAGGATCAGAATGTATACCTTACCTAGATCTGACCAATTTAATTTCTTAATTATTTTTCTAACTCAAGCTGAGGTACATGACAGCACCTGCTGATGCAGGTATTGTCATGTACCTGCTGATGCCCCTGCTGACGCACGGTGACTAACAGTGGTTGCAGTTCTGAGTTTTGATGCAGTTAATTGATACTAAAAGAAATTCCCATATTTGTCCTGCTTTGCATCTATTGTCCCATTGTTAACCTATCTCATCGATAGAATCACGCAAACTTTCCCTCTTTATTTAGTCTAAAAGTGAAACTGTAAGCAGTTACTGAGAAATCTGGATCCACAGACTCGAACAGAGATTACGTATGTAGACGTTACTTTTGTGCTGCCGAGTCTCGAATAAGCAGGATCTGATAAGAGAATAAACAAGTTGATAAATATGAGAAAATAACTCTTGTGGTAGTATTTGCAAAAAAAAAATCTAAAATAAAATTGTAAAACATTCTCTATTTCATTTAAAACTGAGACGCAACACTGTTTAATAGAGTAAACCAAGACTATAGTAGTAGCAGTCGTTTTCAGCTGCATGTTGTTGTTCTTCTTCTTCTCCCCTTTATATTTTGACACAAGTGTAATAAGCTGACATTAGCTTGTTAATTATTCTGGATATCTGCCAAGATGGCGAATCTGCAGCCAGTTGCTCAACAGGTGTGCTGCTCTCAGTTTGCAAGTCGTAGTTTTAAAAGCCGCGTTAAAATGAAGCCGACGACAATGTTGCCGGTCAAAAATCGGGTAACTCTGTTAACTTTGGCACTTTTTCTGCCGTGTCATTTGAAGCGGCCAGAAAAGGTGCCAAAGAACTTTTAATTGCAGGACTATCCTGCAATTTGATTGACGGTTTTGAAGCTACAGCTTTTAAAAACATTTGTACACCGATTATATTACTGGTAACCGGTTCGTGCCAGGCCTCAAGCAGTGTGGCGTGCCAGAGCTGTATACACAGGATTCAAAAGTTTGAAGTTTAATAAGTTAAACACAATACTTAACCATGTAATTTGTTCCTTTTAACAGATGGACTAAGAGATACAGCCACCATGGAGGTATAAATCCAAACAGGAGATCTTTCTTTGGATGTAGGAGCTTTTCGATGTGGCCGTTCACAGACAGCAGTATTTCCATTGAAGTTGAATGATGGCATCACGTTGGGTTCCCACTTTCGAAGAAGACGACAGGCAACAAGCAAGATCTTCTTTTTGTGAGGTGAGAACAGTTTCTAATAGGGATGTGAGATATATCGGCATTAACGTTGATATCGACTGATGCTACTCATGTTTTTTAACATATTGGTATCAGTCCCATAAGTAATTCTGGGTTGATATTAATAATCAGTATTTATTTCCGTCTTTTGGGAGAGGCTTGGCCATTTTCCATGAAAGGTTTGCCTCTCGATAGTTTTGATTCTGTCATATATGTTTCCTGTTTATCTCAATACTGACCATTCATTTTAGTCCTATCAGTGTTTATACAACATTCATTCCTTATAATTTCATTGAAGTGTATTATATTGGGACAAAGAGAAAAAAGCCACAATTTTAGCACTTGGCCTTATAGGGGCTTTTAGAAAACTCAAAACATTAGAACAGAATGATAAACAAAACACCTTTTGAGGTTTAGCTCCCAAAATTAAAAGTAGATTTATGTAGGAAGACAAAGTGACAGCGCAGCTGCTTGTTTAAACCCTGTCTTTCAGATTTTTAATCTGTAGTCCCTGTAATACCAGACAGGGACACCATCTGCTCGTCTAAGTGTGTCCCCTACTTCAGACCTTCATCTGATAGTGAATACCCCGGTCACTAGTCTGGTAGGCAAGCAACAGGTTTTTTGGAACAGATACTTCTAATGATTACAGTGCTAACGAAGATTTTATTCATAATTACCAACTTTTGCTCCCCTTAACAAGCTTGTGTTTTCCGCTGCAAACACATGGATATGTGTTTTTAACTTCTTTTGAATACGTTTGTAAATAATCATACATAATGAATTGAAATCCTTTATTGTGCCTGAGGGACATTTGGAGCAGAGTCCACTCTGTCTACACACAACAATCAACAGTCACAAGAACACCCAGAGAAAAAAAACAAATATCAGAAACATTTACAGAGTTAGATCATAACTACTGCTGCAGGGAGCGTTGAGTTTTAACTACTTTTCCTTTTCTAGTTAAACAGTAAAAATATGCAGTCACTGAAATAGATTCTTGTAGATTAGGGAGCCTAAATCCATACTTAGAAGCCTAGTAGGGCTATTGACCTCCCCCCGCCCCCGATCTCTACCCAGAAATCTCATTGTTAGTCTCGTTTAGGACGGCTGCCTTTTACAGAAGCCTGTGCGCAGGCATCATATGGCTAACTGATGGCAATCGGAAGGGCAAATTAACCCTCAATTGGATAGAAGTCAGTTACTTCCTGTTGTGTTATGGTTGTGTCTGCAGTGTCTCTGGAGAAAACAGAAGAGATGGGCTGTGTGATTCGGTTTTCCCTCATTGTGCCAACTCTTTGAAGTGATACACTTGGCTCTGATGTTTTTTTTCTCTTCTTTAGATAACTCATGAAATCTTGAATGGTGAGTCATTTGTGACAAACCAAGCAGAAAGAGCGGACTCTGATTTTCAGCTTAAACGGATAGACACAAAATCACATTCACGGCCAATTTGGTTTGTTGCAAAGACATTAAAAATAAAAGCTTTCAAATCTTAGATGAAAATATAAGCAGGTCATGTACAACATATTAGAAAATATACAAGTGTCTTACAAAAAATACTAGTATTAGTACTCTTTTTTTTTTCTTATATGTTTGACAGACTACAACCATAAACATGTATTTAATCGGGAGAGACCAATGCAAAGTAATGCGTAATTGTGAAGTGGAAGGTGATACATGGTATGACACTTGGTTTTCAACATTTTACAAATAATAATTCAAAAAGAGGTGCAGTAAATTTGTCCTCAACGTTTTTAACACCAATACCGCTAAATAAAATCCAGAATAACTCATGTCCTCTAAAAATCTCATGGACGTCCAGTAGAGTCCAACCATGTTATGTTGTGCTCAGTGTGAATGCAGCTGTTCTGTGAAAGCCTTGCAGGTAGGGATGGGTAAATTTCACATTAGAACCGATACGGTACTGATACCCGGTGCCGGTACTCAACAGTATCTATTTTCGGTACATTTGTGTGTGTTTATTTGGTAATAAATTGTAATTAGTTTAATAATAAAATCTCAAAATTTTTCAATTTAACATTTATTTCTCAATATATAAACTTGTTTGGATCTAAAGACGAGCCTAATGAAACGATTTATGAATTTTAACACATTGCTTGAACCCACACCACATAAAACCTTGTTCACTGTGTTCTTTTTTACCAAAAGAACACAGTGAACGAGGCGAATAAGTGGCTGAAGCTTTGTGTGAATCAAATTTAGGAAATTATTTTAACGCAACAGTTTCAAAGAAAAAAAGACTACATTAAAAACATATTTTTACCAGCTTTGTAATCCAGGGCGGGATGCATTTGAAATTTGGAAATGGAGTGGATCTCCTCTCTGCTCTCTTTGCTCCGACTGCATGCGGGGGTTTCAGGATGAGGCAGCCACAGCTGCCTGTGAGACAGTGCTTGGAGGATTGGGAAGGGGCTCATAGCAGCACTTGCTGCTGCCGCTAGATTGACTGCAGGATGATTGACGCTTTTACGGGAAGTCACCAATAAAGAAAAAAGCCACTAGAGTTGTCGCTAGTGAATTATTTATTTATTTTGAAAAAAGGTCGCGACAGGGGTCTAAAAAGTCGCTAAATACACCGAAAAAGTCGCTAGATTGGCAGCAGCTTCTTCAGATTACAAATATTCCTGCCACTGGTTTTGCACTTTGCCTCACAAATATTGCATAGCATCTTGAAAAGCGGAGCCAATTCTTTCGAGCGCTTTCTATCGCTCATGCTAACTTTGTTGACTAGACTACCACTGATGTTGTTATGCTCTTGTGCGTGCAATGCGGTGTTCATGTCCAGCATGGAAAATCGCATACTCTTTCACTCCCTCAGTGTCACAATGATGCGTTAAGGTACTGAAACATGGTACCGTTGATTTTATGTGAATTGGTACTCGGTAGTACCGACAGAATACCGAATTCTTATAGTGGAGTGCTGTGTAGTGCAGCTTGACGGGGGGGCTGGTTGTCAAGCTAAATAGCAGCTAGCATTAGCTTATGTTGTTCGGGAGGTTTATATCTGTGCTGATGCACGTTTAAGAGCTTTACTAACCTTTCTATGTTGCTCTCAAACATCTTTCTCGTACTGTTCCGTGTTTTACTGGCCGTTACACTCATTAAAAAATTGCATAACGGTGCAATTTCAGCGTAATTTTGACAACTTTCAGCGTAACCGTCCACTATGGGTTCCTACTTTTTTTCTGTCGTAGTAGCTGACCGAGCTGTCAATGGATTAACATTTTCCTGCTTTGATCCTTAACAGAGAACGGAAGCACATCCCAACAGGGGAGCTCAGATTGACAGAACCCTGATATCGGGCTGTCCAAGAAGCTAATATTTAAAAAGATAGCGTTAGCTTATGTCGTGCATGAGGTGTACTACTAGACTGTTGAAGATACAGGGGTTTTGCCAATCTTTTTTTATGTTGCTTTCAAATATCAGTGTTGCAGCATTAGCGTTAGCATAGCTAGCATGTGGCCTCATTCTGCATTTAGTTTTTTCTTGCCCTTCTGCTTTTTAGGGAAGGTTTCTCTGCACAACGCTTTTGTGTTTGTACTGTTTATAAAGAGGGCCATGTGTGTTTCTGGCTGTACCCTTTCAGCATAAGATCATTGTTGAGATGAGCGGCCACAGGGAGGCTGAGCGTGTCTTGTAGTGCTCCCGCTGGAAGAAGTACGACTAACTGGGCAAATATATGTCAGTTAATATCGAATTTGACTCAAATGAGTATCTTTTAATAATTGTTTTTGTATTGTATGGAAATTTGGACTATTTTGACAACTCTACTTCACAATTATGCACTACTTTTTTTTTGATCTATCATATAAAATGTCAGAAAGAAATTAGTTCAAATGAGTGGTTATAACATGCCAAATGTCATAGAAAAACCTTTGAAAGGCATTGTAACTTTTGTCTGTCCAATCGTCTTTCAATCATCTAAGTGATGTTAAATGATTAACAGCTCTATACCGTAGGTCCCATTTAGAGTTATATTTAGTAATTTAATAATTTTTTTTAAACTGATGTATTAGTTTAGTTTATTCATAAGTGTTCATTTCCCTCTGTAGTTGAAGTTGCACTTATATAGTACCCATGTGTCTAATCTAATGTTCTATTCATAAAGTTATTATTTAACATTGCAAAATAGCATGGAAAACCAAAGTTACATCTTTCAGCGCTTGCATATAAGTTTACATCATAGTGTAGGTGTCTTATTTCGGCTACCTGCTTTTAGTAATCACTGCATCCAGCCTCTATGACAAATAGGATGGAAAAAGATCTATATTTTGTAATAAAGGGAATTTCCCAACTCTGCTACAGGCAAGGAACAACTAGCGTAAAGATGAAACTTGTCATTTCCCACTTCTTGTTCCAATAGCAGGATCTGACTTGTCTTTCAATTTATTCTAGCCTTACTTGTTGTACCTTGTTGCCTTCTCTTGTGTGACACAGCTTAGGGTACAACTTGGTGCAACCATTGAACAAGCCATGCAAACGGTGATTCTGCACAAACAACAGTTTTTTTCAGCTATAGGTAGTTTATGATGCTGACAGAGAGGCTTATCTGAAACAAGAAACCAAAACAGTGTGCTGGAAAAGACAAGCAACACTTTCATGTTGATATCAATCAAACCTTTCTGTGTAAATGTTACTGAGAGATGCGGGAGATGGTGGCCTTGAACAGATAAGGCTCCTCGGGATACAGGACAGAACCTGCTCTGTTTTGCAGAGTTGAAATCTGTGGATTTTACCTGGCTGTCCCACCACTGCTGAATATTTTTCACTTTTAATGGTATGAAACGATTTATCCTGTTTTTTTTTTATTTTTAATAATAAAAGTTTATGTCTAGTCACCATATTATAAAACTTTTTGTTTTTGGTTGGCATCTGTTTATTTAATATTTTATTTTAAGTTTTACCTACTTTGAATACCCAAAATATACAAAAACAATCAAATCCGAATTGGAAAAAAAATACTTTTATTGCAATAAAAGCCACACGCCTACTGAAACTGTTGGTAAGAGTAATCATAACTTGCAAATATGAACAGATAAAGGGGGTATTGATATATTTTTATATAGTATTACTATATAAAATTGTTTCCTATGCAACCATGTGTGAACCATGGAATATTGTTGAAAGGTCTTTTTTTTTTTTCAGTAACTGAATTCATTAAGTGAAACACAGAATAATTATGCACAAACTGTTTTCAGTCCTTTTATTTCAGTTAATGATGATTTTTACACCACCGCTTTGTATTGCCAGACAGTTACATTTGCCAAAGTGCAAATGTAACGTAATTTGTAAAACTGAGATATAATAATACTGAATAAAAATATTTCAAATCATAAACACTGGGGGAGCTTTTTGTCCAGGGGTAGGTAACCTTTCTTATCAAAAGAGACATATTTTTAGGCAAAACTGCAGTAGGCTGGGTTGCATTTTAATGTAAATGGCAAATATTTAGTTAACATTTATGCTAAAGCAACCAAAAAAACATCTGTCATTGGTTTGATTTACACCTAAACCATTAATAATGATGCCGCTAGCCTTGTCTGCAGCTGCACGGCCGAACCACCAAGGACTCCCCCTCTTGCCCTCTGTTTCATTATCCTTGGCTTTTCACAGCATAGTGCTCGCTTTAACTGGGGTGTGCCGTCGAATTTAGCACCCCACAGAGAACAAAGTTTTCTCACACCTTGAGGTTGTGGCATTTTCAGGGTTGATGCGATGTGATAATGATATCAGGAGAGCTTCTGTACATGTGTAAAGCTGGCAGCATGGTTTTAAATTGAGCAGAAAATGGAGGAGATGGGACTTCTATGGGCTTTGTTAGAGTGTACCCAGTAGTTTGGTATAAACACGTGTGGTGTAAACAGCTGTGTGTGTTCAAGAAATCATCCAATTCTTAGAAGGGGCTTCAGTGTAGTTGGCTTCCCTCAATCTCACAGTCTGTCTTTACATGTGGCGAGGAATTGGCTTGGAATACAAAACATTAAGTATTTGTGAAGGAGTGTTCACTTCTGTAAAGTTAATTGTAAGTGTATAGTGCAGCACTGAAAGTCTCCATCAAACAATCATTTGTAACTATATTTTTGTTTATTCCCATCTGTCAGTGCTCATCTAGTCTAAGAAAGTGTCTGGAATTATTAATAATTAGTCCTTAAAACGTCATAATATGTATTTAAAGTTTAGCTCCAGCATCTTCCGTTCTCACCAAGGGGACCACCGTAATGTCCTTAAAAATGGTCTCATTGACATAAATAAAGTTACATTTCTTCTCATTTTTTTTTACCTTGATCTTTGGGTTCAGATAATTTGTGCATCTTCATTCTAACTAACAATGCACCAAGTCTTTGACTAGACACAATCATTTGTCGATCGGTAAAGGCACCATGAGAGGCTAAAAATAGGTATTTTGAATGCTTGTTCTTATATATTTTATCCACCTTATTTTCGAACGTGGAAGTAACTATGGGTCCAACTTCCGTTTTTTTGTGCGGCACTTCCGTTTCAGCGCTTCCCTCGGCCAAATAACATTAGTTTGACAGAAATGATAAACTGTCGCGGCAACATTGTCAAAAATTGCAGAGCGATCGAAGTGGCAGGTCAGAGCCACAGCCTCAAACTATTCATGACTGAGAGGATGACGTAAAGAAGTGGCCTCATATAACGAATAAGGACATTTTAATCTGTTTGTGTCGTCACTTGGTGCGGACGGCTCTGCAGTGCGACTTTACCGACGCAAACTTCCGCAGTGGAAAAGTTGGATCGGTGATAATAAATAGCAACATGGATAACCTGGTATTCATGGAGGCTGATGTCCGTTCAAGCCAAAGCAAGTCCGACGTTCACTCTGCTGGATCCTGACTACATGAGGCAGCTCTACCGAGACGGCCGGAGCGCTCTGATGCTGCGACTCCAGGGGAAATCCTTCAGTCAGGCAGCAGCGACTTATGGAAGGTAGGCTAATGAATCGTCTGATTCAAAAACATCCTAGCTGTTGCCTCGTTGTGATTAGATTGCTGCTCAGTTAATTTTACAAAGATAGCAGTGCTAAATGTTTGGGATTGAACTGATGTTATAACATTCTGCCCACTTCATGTTTAGGCTTGAAATTTAAAATTTAAATGGATAGTTTAAGTTGTCACTATAAACTATCCATATTTTTATATAAACATGACACCAAGGACTGTAATATAAAAAGCTTACCTGTGTCTCCTCTCCTCTTTGTCTCATTGTTTTTGTTTTTAATGGAACTTTGCAGCCCAGACACTTTTCTGGCGACGTGTGCCCTTCTGTCGGTCTTTTGTCCACAAAATGAAAAGAATAAACATACGGTCGCTTCGGTGGTTTCTTCAGATTTAAAGCTTTTAACCACAAGGCGAAGAGATCCCTCATTCTTCGGCTGAGGGTGAATGAAGTAGGGCTCCCCGCATCCGCAGCTCTTGTTCACGTCGATGATTAAAACACTCCTGCTCCACATAAACCTTTCTTTTACACGCGTTATTATAACAACCTCTAACCGTACAAACGATCCCGGGTCTTCCTCGAAGCCATAAAGACAAGTAATTTGAGACGAAGTAGCTGCATGAGTCGCTTTTCAGCAAGCTACCCACTGACAGGAAGTGAGCGGCCGGAAGTCTCGCACAAAAAAACGGCAACTCGCTGGCTCCGTATTTCCGTCGAAAATAAGGTGGATAAAACCCAAAGAAAAGTTGGTTAAAACCAATATTGACCGGTCACAGCTATACAAGAACCGGAGTTCGGAAATTGGCTACAATTCTGTGATCGTTGCATCTCTGGCACATAGAAACATGTCAACAACTTTGATTCTTCAATATGTTTATCAATAGATTTACACAAACCAGAAAAGGTTTCCTCTGCTTTTTACCAGAAGTATAAACAACTGTTTCACAAGAAGGTGTGTTTATTGTGAAGTTGCATCCTGATGACCCTGACACAGACCAGAACTCTTTTTATTTCCATTTTATATCCAGCTGAGGAACAAATGTCTCCAGAAAAATGCTCTCCCAGCTGCCTCGCCCAGCACAAGTATTGTTCTGGCATTCTAGTGATTCATGAATGGGTAAAAGGCATTCAGTCATGGGCAGGAAAAGAAGAGGTGTGTCCTTTTGATGTGGGAGTTCCTTT
Source organism: Fundulus diaphanus (assembly GCA_037039145.1). Classification (NCBI taxonomy): domain Eukaryota; kingdom Metazoa; phylum Chordata; class Actinopteri; order Cyprinodontiformes; family Fundulidae; genus Fundulus; species Fundulus diaphanus. Next base: position 29,925,484 of record CM073133.1, on the reverse strand, counting down.
TAGTCCTGTCTTTAGCAAGTCAGTTTTCTTCTATTTGTCAGTTTTTCCTTTGACCTCCTGCCATGCCGCCTCGGTTTGCTCTTTTAGGTTCTCCCAGGAGTCCAATCTGTTCTCCGACTATAGCCGTTGTACTTTATTTAATTTAAACACAAGAGAAGCCATGGGAGAAATGCGGGTCTGGAACGTATTGACCTGGAATGTCACGACAGTATTAACTCTGCAAGTGGCAATGCTAACACCGCAAGGCATGTGTCTGCGAGGAGGCCCACTCCCCCTGTCTGTCCACATCTAAAGACCAGGGGAGTGGAAATTACCCTCTACACTGCCTTCTAAATCAGATCCTGTGTTGTAGGCCAGGCTTGCCCTGGAGACATGTAGGGTATCAGTGTAGGCATTTCTGACATCCTGCTGATTTATAGCCCTCACCAGAAGCGCTACTTTAGCTATGAATTTCAATGTTTGTCTAGTGTTTTAAAGGCACTTGGGGATCCAACAGGTACAGGGTTAAATATGAAAGTGCTAGAGTTGCTGAATAGACAAAGCTTGGTTATTCATAGTAAAACCTGTTTTGCTAGTTCCATCAAAACACATGGGTGGCAGCTGCACCTGCAGGACTTTTTCACATCCACTTAGCAGTACAGTGAGTTCTTATTCTGAGTTATGCACATTTGAATTTCTTTGTATATGCTTTATAGCTTACCACTTTCCGTGTGTTTCGGATCAAAGGGTTTGTACCTTTCAGAGCTTTAAGGTGAAAAAGCAGAAATGCTCCAAGATCTGAGTTATGCTGCGATCAGCTTATTAAAAGGTGCTTTGACATGGCACACACCTCCAGGCACAAACCAAATTTGCATTAACTCACGGAGATTGAGAAATTATCTTTTTTTTGTACGTTTTTGCACGCGAACTGTTCCTTTTAAATGTGGTTGGCTTATTCATTGGTTTCTGATATAGCTGGAACAGGTGGGAGACTTGTTTAGACTTATTTGCTAAATAAAACGTGCTTGTGCAGATTTTATATGTTCATAGGCAAGCAAACCTCCGTCTAAATATTTGGTTATGACATACACAAGAGTTATTTTACCATGCATTTAACACATTTTTGAGTTTGACATTTTACTCAATATATCAGCAGGGGCAGAGATATTGTTAATGCAAGCTCATCAAATTCCTCACATTGTGGGGAAAAGTGTGCACCTCTGGGGGATGGGAGAAATGGTTGAAACTGGTTGGGGGTAGAGGGGGGAGTTCAGCTTGTTTTTGCTTTAACAGTTAAAGATATTCCTGAAATGATATTGTTGCAGTGAAAGTAATATCGGGAAACCAGAATAAAGTTGTTGCTGCTGCTGTACTTATGAAACAACAAAGGTGTGAGCCTATAAATTGTCTAAACACAGGGGTGCATGTCCTGCGAAGCCCTGAAGCCTGACATGCTCTGCTGCAGCTGGTGACTGACTGTAAACATTACAGCAACTCAACTTTTTTTTTCCAAACCCACTTCTATCTTTAGAAAAAGGACTTCTAGTTTAACATTTGTTGCACCAACAACGATATACACTGACAATAAAAAACACAGGGGGTATTAAAAGTGTGGATTTTGTCCTCAGAATTTTACAAAGCACAGAGTTTGTGCTCTATCATGTCTCATAAGTACGTGGTAGAGGCTAACATTATCAATATCCATCTATGACAAAAGTATGGGCTCCACTTTCCAAAATGCGACGCAGATTACGCTCACTGCATTTGTGATGCGAAGTGCAAGGCCAGCAATCACAAATGTCACAAGTGAATTTCTCCATTGGGAGATCAATAAAGTTCCGTCTAATCTAATCAAAACTTCTAATCTGAGGAAGCACCTGGTCACTGCTGCCAATCTAGTGACTTTAACACTATATTTAGTGACTTTTCAGACCCCTGTAGTGACCTTTTTTTCTTTTCAAAAAAGTGACTAGTGACAAATCTAGTCACTTTTTTGTGTTATTGTTGAGTTCCTGTGAAAGCACTAATTGTTCTGCTGTTATTGTCTTGAGGGAGCAACAAATACTGCTGTCAGACCCACTTTTCCAAGCACTGTCTCACAGCTGCAGCTGCCTCGTCCTGAAACCCGCCTGCAGTAAGAGCAAAGAGAGCAGAGAGGAGATCCACTCTGTTTCCACATTACAAATGTGTTCCGCCCAGGATTATGCTTTTATAGTCTTTTTTTTTTCTGAATCTGTTGCACTAAAATAATTCCCAGAATTTGATTCACATACAGCTCACTTATTCACCTTGTTCACTCTTTGTACCTCTGATTACTGTCTTTTTGGTAAAAATTTATTTTATGTGGTGTGGATTCAAGCAATGTAATACAATTCATAAATGATTTCATTAGGTTCATTGGTAGATCCAAACAAGTTATATTGAGAGATAAATATGCTAAATTGAAAAATGCTGCGATAGACTGGCGACCTGTCCAGGGTATTCCCCGCCTCTCGCCCATTGACAGCTGGAGATCGGCACCAGCACCGCTCGTGACCCCACAAGGGATAGACGTGTTAGAAAATGGATGGATGGATGAAATTGAAAAATGTTGAGATTTTATTTCTAAACTAATTAACATTTATTACCACATAAACACACAAGTACCAAAAATAGGTACCACTGAGAACCGATAACGATTCTCTTCTGATCCCGACACCTGAATTTGGCTGTCCACCGATACTATTGCTACTGCTACTTAAAGGCTGCACGTACTTGAATCCGTGGACGTCTGCCGGACACCTATGCAAGTCGCAAGGACTTGCAGGTTCACAGCCACTGCCTGTGCTGCACTGACTGGTCTGTAGTGGGTGCCTGATGGAGACTAGAAAGGAACTTAGACATCTGAAAAAGACCCCATTAAAGAGCATTTGGAGTGTTTCAGCCAGAAGGGCAAACTATATGTGCGGCCTGTCCACGGAACTCATAGTTGAGCTAGTGTACCAATTTCCTATTTCTTGTGACTAATCCATACATTTCCCACGCTTTCTGCAAAATTGATGAAGCAGGGGCATGGATTGTAGCAAGTTTGATGAGGTAGTTACGTGCCTAGCGCTGTGTATTGCAAGTTGCTATGGAGCTTCCATCTCTTGGTATAACGTACACATTGTATGTCTAGCTTTGCAGTATTTCTTGTGTAAAATAATTCCACAAAGTGGACCTGTTGTGATTAAAAGCCTCTGCTAGTCAGCTGCTAACCATGGAATGGATTTACCGAGTCGAGGCAGATCTCAAGAGAAATCCTATAGCTTATGGATCAGCAATGTCCGCGGTTTGTATCAGAATTTTCCAAAAAAGTTGGTTTTGTAACTCAATGGATAAGAGTTGCCCCATCCTTACTTGTATGTGCATATATGTGTATATATTGCACTCTGAATTTACAGCACTATAGTATACAGTATACAGAAATTTGGTATGTAAAAACTGTAAAACGTTTTCATGTAGAGAAAAGAGAGGTTGTAAAAAGCCCAGTATGCTTGTTTTGGGTGTAAGATGTGAATTGCTTGGGGAGGGGGGGTTCGCAAAAGAAACTTTGCACTTTAACAGTCCAAATAGGGGAAATAGTTTTGGTAATAGGTGTCAATGTTGAATATATGTTTAAGGAAATATGCTGTCAAACTTTTCTATCCCATGGCAAGGCTAAAGTTACACTAGTGAAGTGTATACATGTATACTCAAAACTAGGTCATTGTGTAAAACAACCAGTGCATTTTGTGCTGTATTTTTATTGTTTACAATGGCAGGGCTGCCATATTGTTTTACAAGCATGTTTCACAGCTTGTATTTAGTTGGGCTTTGAATTCAGGTCAACTCCGAGATCAGATGATTGAAATAAAAGCAAGTTTTAAAAAAAATGTGAGATTTTTTTTTATGAAATGAAAAGGGGTTAAAGGTAAAAAGGATCGATTAATCGGATTTGGTATAATAGAGAGATTTTATTTTTAAGCCATATCTCTCAGTCCTTTCCTATAGTAATTACCTGAAGCTAAAAGTAAAACAACAAAAAAAGCTGAATGCTGGGAATCTTGTGTGTTTGGACTGCAGACTTAAATTGGCGTGCAACATTTGTTAGATGACAATTTTCAAATTTGTCACTGTGGTCAAAGTTGAACATTGTTGAACTTTGACCGCTCCGTGCATGGAGCTGGCAAAGCGCTTTTGCGCCCTTGTGCAGCACATGCCGTTGAAAATAATGGGTTTCATAGCGCAGCAGGGTGTGCGCCGCGTCCTGTCTGAAAGGCCCATAAGGAAACAGTGGCAATGGCTGTCTTTAAAACTTCAACTGGTACATTTTCCATCCCACTATTTTCAATGAAGATTTACCTCCTATTAAAGGAATAAGTGCTACATATTGCTTGTATCTGCTTTAATAGTGATTCACTAGTCTAGTGGCTCTGGAATGCAGTCTGAACTCTTCCTACTTTAGCACCTAAACAACTTTTTTCTTTCTGTGACTGCTCACCGATAAGTTCTTGCTATTTCTATCTGATGTAGACTGGAGTGTTGGTGAGGGTATGGCTTTACTGCGGGTACTAGTGAGCAGGTGACAGGGCCCACTGGTAGAAACAATGTTGAGCCTCAATGTTGAACACAAAGAATCAGGCTGACCAGATTGTTTTTATAACATCTTCGCGCTTCATGTTTGCTAAAGTTCTTCAAGAATAAAGTCGGACTGTTCCACTCTTCCCTGGTCCTTTCATTAAGCCACTTACATGTGTTTTATAGTTGCCAAATTGTCTTACATTTCTTGCAGTGTTCTCACATGCTCCTTTTAAGCTATGTTCTGCACCCCTGACTAAAAAATATCACTGTAGGATTAAAAAAAATATATATTTTGGGGTTATACCAATAATTGGTTGATCTAAAAAAAAAAAAAAAGAGCTGAAAATAACTTAAAACCCTAAAGCCACACTACCTGCGATATATGGGACAATGAGCTCATGAATGGATTTGATTTCCATAAATACTGGAACTTGGACTGTTGCAGAATCACTAATTTCTGATTTCAACAAGTAAAAGAAGCAAGTAAACAGATTTAAAGGAGGAATTTGATTAAAAACATGCAGATAAAGAGGATGAAACCTGCTTAATATCATACTATCAAAAGCATGTTGAAGCTTTTTCAGAAGGTTGTTTTTATCTTGATTTAAATAATTTATAACAAAATAGCAAAACAAATAGAAAAACTGACAACAACACACTGATCTATAGGTATCAAGCTATAACCAGAATGTTTTAGTTTATGAAAAAAATCTGGCAAGCAGCTTTAACACACAATAATTTACCCAGAAATATGTTAATCTTAAAATAATCTCTTATTTACAGCAGTTTTGCTGTCATGCTTTTAAATTTGTAAAAGTACTTATTTACAGCACTTAGTACATCGTCTTAAAGGATTAGAAAGATTGTATTTCTAATGATTCTTTCTTTCTGGGCAGAATGACTCTCCAGAAGTGCGAAGTTTGGCTGACGGTCCTGCAGTGCTGTACTCTACAGAGGAGGAACCATTCGGTTGGTCGAGGCCCAAAACTGTACGTTTATGCCGCACGTCCAAGGGGTTTGGTTTCACTTTGCGGCACTTCATCGTGTATCCACCAGAGTCAAGCCTGCACTGCTTTCCGGTAAATGTCAACATTTTTGATGTATTACTGTGTCAGCAAAAATCCAGAATAACCAAATGATGTGACCATAAGCAAAACAGTCATGCTGAGTGTCTTTGTGTGTTTACAGGAAGATGATCGTGGCTTCAGAGGTAAGCAGAAAAACCCCTTGAACTTTATGTCCTAATGTACAGCTAAGTTATTGCTCTGACCTCTAATGACTCCACAACAATCCACATTTTGACTGTTTTTTTAACCTTCTTATGCAGTGACAATAGTCACCTAGGTGTCGCTGACCTGTTTTGGAGCCATGAAAGGACTGAACAGGAACCCCCTGTTTCTTTCCTACACTGTTCAACATTGTTTCACCTTTTTACAGGATTGTCAAAATAGTTAATACCTCAACATAGTCATTACTAAAAGATTCATTATTCAAAGATACTCCATTGCGTCAGTATAAAATGACCTGTTCATATTCACCCAAATTGTCACACTTCTTTCAGCTGCTGTGCTGCAATAACAGAGGCTTGGCCTCTGACCATAATATGCTTAAAGTTTTAAAGTCTGCAAACATGTCGAGTAAAGACAGAATACAGAAAACATGCAACCTTCGTTATTAACAAGAAAAGCAATGCAAAAATGTTGTTCGGAGGAATTTTCCCTATAAGGCAGGTGGGCAGGAAAAATAAAATCCTGCAATATGCTACATGCTAAGCTAACCCTACAACACCAGTGTTTTAGAGCAACATAAAAAGGCCAATAAAGCTCCTGTATCTGCAACAGTAAAGTAGTAAACCCCCTAGACAACAAGCTAGTGTTAGCAGTTGTGCATCATGCAATCATCCGTTCTACTGCAGCATGAATCAATGCAGAAAAATGTTATTCAGCTGATGGCTCAGCCAGCTAATAAATCATGAAGCACAGAAACAAACCATTGCATCCCACTCCATTACCTCTGTTTAGTTTTAAAGGCATTGGAGGCAAATGTGGCTGATAAAAATATGGGTTATATGAAGCTGACCGTTAAAGCAGAAAAAAGTAGGAACCCATAGCAAGCTATCCTGCTGCTGTAGTTGATTACAAATGAAACTATAACACTAAATGACCTTTTGTTTCAATTTATTTTTTGTATAGTAGGATTCTTTATTTATCCCTAAGTAGTAAAATGAAAAAAAACAAAAAACAAAAAAAAACCAACAGGCAAATTGGAGCACACAGTGGCACATTAAATAAGCAATTATAATGAAATAAAGTAATTGTATGACTGTATCTACATATTTCCATGCAGTGTAGCAATACACTGTTAACCCTTCCTGACCCGTTGCTTAGCACTGCTAGTGAGCTGGCTGAAAGAAGGCCCTTACACTTTTATTTACTCACAAAAGAAGATCAATTTGGCAGTTTGGAAGTAGTCACTGCCTGGAAACCAAAGGAGCGTCCCCACATCACATGTATTAAGCTAACTCTGTTTTAAAGCTACAGTTTACAATTTACGACCAGGATGTGTATTAAGCTAGGTTTATACTTGATACTTTGAACAGGGTGGGGTGGGGGGGGTGCGTGCGCCAAAAGTGATGCAGTTGTGCTGTCACCACCCACACAGAGGTTGTGCACCTCTGCATTTTTGTAACTTAGTGCAGACGGCACACACAAGTTAAATTCAAAATGGGGGAATTCACAGGAGCCCTCACCGAGCAGGTTTGCCTGTATTAAAATTAAATGGCACAGAAGTTTCAAGCAGCCCAACTTTGTTAAATGCTATGTTGTTACTGCTTATTCTGTGATTGAAAACAGCATACACACATTATTGTCATACTTTTAGGGGTAACAAGGATTTTGAATTCTGAATTAGTGACACAGTGTACTGTAATGCTCCGAATGTCCATTGAGTGGAGCGGCTTTGTTGCTAACCGAAGTCGTACTTGCGCATTTTAACAGGTTTTTGAGCGCATTGTACCACAGAAAATCAGTCAGTAAGAACAACGGTAATCACATATAAGGCGCACCAGATTATAAGGCGCACCAACAATTGAGAAAATGTAAGGATTTTAAGTGCTCCTTATAGTCCGAAAAATACAATATTCGTTGTGACTGTTTACGTTACTGCACGTAGCCCTTTTGGGTGTGTGATGTCAACTGTTTCTTTACTTGTTCATTTCATTTCCGCTGGTTATGTTGAGTACTGCCCACTTGTGTTTTTGGAGAATACTTAAATATACGCGGCAAGTATAAACGTGTACTGCGTCGTCCGCATAGACCTGTGCGACACCCCAATGCTCAAGAATAACTCAGCCTTTAGGCAGCTGACTATAGGCGGATAGCCTTAATCACCTAATATAAGCTTATTGTCCCCATTAATATCCAAAAATAAATCTAAATTATTCAAAATGTTTTTATATGTACAATGTCGTATACATAACCATAATAATCAATGTTGTATTTATTTTGCAGCAGTAGGTTTAAATGTATTTATACTGTAAAACATTTACTCACCTTTTACTCTGCCTGTTTTCTGTTTTAGATTGATTTAAGGCAGAATATGTCGTAACTATAAAGTGTTGGTTATGTCTTAGTTTCCACCTATTAAAAATAACGTAAAAAAAATAATTAAAATTAAGTTTGGAATTGAATGACAAACCAGGAAGTTGGAAAATTCAGCTCCGAGTCCATGACTCACTTTTCCTAGGACCAACCCTAACAAAATGACACAGTTATATGAGTAATTTGCTTTTATGTTATGTCATTTAACCAGGAAGCTGTGTGCTTAAATAATTTATGTCTGTAAAACAGCCTATTAAGCAACAGGTTTTAAATAATTTTTTTCGGGTGGCCTTATGCACATGTGATTGGCATTGTTATCTTCATTCTTTCACAATATATTTGCTAACAAGATGTGGAAATTAGGCAAACCTTGATCAGTCACCTTGCTTAGTTATGGTGGTAACATGTTACAGGTTAACAGGAATTGTTATTAATTAAAAGTATATACATCTACAGCATACATGTCATAACACTGGTCTTATATGATTACTAATTGTTTTATTTACTTTTTTTGAAAATGCTAGTATGCCAGATAAACCTATTGGATAAATGAGTAATTTTAAAGAATCAGTAATAACAAGAAAAAAGTGTTTTTGTTGTGAATGTTAGAAGGAAGGAGCTGGACTTTCCAAAACAGACACCGTTTTGGGTTCAGTGAAAACGTGTGTGACTCTATATGTGAAAACAGTAATAAATCCACACACAAGTGTGTTTTCTTTATAGACGGTTGCTTTCTAGGACACAGGCAGGTCCTTATCACACTAAGGTTAAGGTTGGAGTAATGATCTTAGGTTCTCTTGTGAACTTGACACCGTTTCATATCTGGACGGCTTGTCTCACTCTCCTCTGACTTAATTTTCTTGTGCTGCTTGAGGTCATTTCCTTGGGTCATTGGCAGCTCCTGCAGATTTAGTTTTTTCATACACGTTTATGTGCCGGTACCAATTTTTCTACTGAAAACACATTTTTTAGTTCAGCCGTTTGGAGAAGAACCCCAGAGTTTATGCCCTTCTTGTGTTTCGGTGCAGAACATTGGTAATATAACAAACTATAATCTTCTGATCTGACTGAGAAATAAAATAATCTAAAGTCAGAATTGGGCACCTAAACTGTAACAGTTTCAGCATTTTATGCTAACGCGGGGCTTCAGAATGGAAAAAAAAAGAACATTTGTATTTTGTTTTTATGAAGTCTTTGTTTTATGTGAATTTTTTATTTTATTTTTTTGGTAGCAAAGAGGAAAGAGTCTCTTCACAGTTGTGTTTATGAATGCTCCCTTGAAGAAATAGATGCAGCTCCACATTACACCACCAGAGGGAGGGTTTCTCTCCCAGCAGTAGTACTAAGAGACTTTTCTTTTCTATTATGTAATGCAAATTCCCATGATGGGATTCTGTGTGATAAATCTGTTGCGTTTAAAGTACAAAATAAGGTCACAAGTTTGTGGGATTCCTTAGAGGCCTTAGAGCTCAAACAGTCCTTGGTATCATTTGGTCAATTTTCAGAAGTCAGATAATGCGGTAACCGGTTTCCAAGTTTGTTTTCCTCGTCCATTATTTAAATGAATGACTACAGTGTCGTTTTTAGATGACACGTACAGTCACAAACTCTCACATGTGATCTCATGCTCGACTTCCCGTCTGCTGGACTTAGTGAGGTACCGTGTGCTGACTCACCACCAGAATGTTAACTACTGGGGAAGTATTTTGGCCGCTCTTTGCCCACAGCTATTTCTCAGTTTACAAGGAAAGAGTGGGAGGTGTGCAGCTGAGCAACTCTGTCACTCTTCCTCCTCAGTTTCTTTTGCCCCACTCTTCCTCTCTTTCTTCTCTCCCTTTATTTCCCTGGCCATGCAGCTGCTAGGCGACACGGTCAGCATGAGCAAACAGGTTTTCCTGTGTTTGGTCATTCGGATCCATGTGCTTAAAAACCACACAGATTGACTCTATTAATGGCTCAACGTCTGTTTTAGCACTGCCAAGCATTATCCAGAACAAAACCCAGTGCACCGTCTTATTTTACTTAACATTATTCAACTAAAATCTGCCACAGATTTTCTAATCTCACACAAAGGCATCCTTTTTCCCTGGTTGTTTTTAGTGTGAAGTTTGTTTTTCTCTGCCATAATATAAACAAAAGGGACATTTAAATCATTATTTGTAAAAGTGTTATAATAATGAATAATGAATTATCCTTTGTGTGTTTTCCCAGGGAGGCAGAGGAATAGGTTGGAACCGATGGACACTATTTTTGTGAAACAAGTCAAGGAAGGGGGTCCTGCTCATGAAGCTGGGCTTTGTACAGGTAATCCCTGGTCAGCAGTAAATATTTTCAGACTGTTTTTAAAAGTGACGAGTCAGCAGTAAGCACGCCCAATCAAAAGCAGAAAGATTGTAAGTAGAGCCGTTTGTAGTCGCATATTGGTCTGTTGCTGCTCTGCAAATCAGCCGTTAGAGCAGTGGTTCCCAAACTTTTGTTGGTGGGCCCCCCCCTGTGATTCAAAAGAAAGTTTTCGTGTCCCCGCTCCACTTTAAATAACCTGCAGAGGGGGCGCAAGAAAAGCCTTGCCTTTTTTTGTCCAGAAAATACAGGCCCTCTAAATGTGACAAAATATTTCCTGCTGTTTGGTCATTACCTGCGGTCAGTAGTATGATGGATACTATTAATAAACTCCTAAAAAAAGTAGTAAACTTAATGTAACTGAAATGTATCTTGATATTATTTTTGCCATATGACGTTCATAACTAGTTAAGAGTTAACAGCAGGTACGAGTCGGTCTAAAAGCTATTTATATTGTTATTAATTTTATATAATTAAAGTGTGGTGATGTTAAAACTTTCTAGTTGTTAGAAACCATTGTTATATGTTATTAATAAATCCATATATATGTACATTTTGAAAGGGATTCTGGGTAATCAGAATGACAGCTTTAATGTAATAAAACCGAAAACGATAAAAGTGACATTTTGACCCATTTGGCTGGGGATGGGGGGGTTGGAAATTTGTCCTCCTTCAAAGGGCGGCGCAACAGAAAACCTTTGAGAACCACTGGCTTAGCACAATGCTTGCAAACTTCTGCCTTTTAGATGACACTTTTGTTGTTTATTAGGTGATCGATTAGTGAAGGTGAATGGAGCCAGTATAATCGGAAAATCTTATTCTGAGGTGATAACTTTAATCCAAGAAAGGTAAGATTGTAGACCTATTCAGCTTCATTTAGCTGAACATCTTCTGTTTAAAAAAAAAAACGCTTTTGTTTTTTCCAGCGGGGACTTTCTTGAGCTTTGTGTGATGCCAAAAGATGAGGACATACTACAACTGGTGAGACTAACTTGTAATCATATTCTGAAAGCTCTTGATAAAATCTGTTCTTTTTTTAAATTGCAAAATAACTTCTATTCAGTCCTAGAGCTGTTCTAGTTTTAAAGCGTTTATGTTGGGAGAGTGGTCATAAGATCGAGACGTTCAACCTGTCCCGTCAGTGCTCTCTATCTGGGCCTCCTAATCAGGCCATAGGAGGCTTTCTGTCCTCCACAACTGCAGCTGACATCGCTGTGGAAATGCCCTAAATTCACTGCTGGAGGAAGCATCCCAAAAATACACTTGGGTCACATTAATATGGAACAAAATATCCAACCTAAACTTTCTTTTTATCTTGAAGATGTAGATTTTTCTTTATGTATTCTAGGGCTGGGCAATATGGCCTAAAATCAGTATCACAATATACAAGTCTGTCTTGTTACAGACCCGATGGGTGGAGTCACGTGACTGCAGACTGTACACCTAGGGCAGCGTCTTGAAGGGACATGAGCATAGCCTACCTATACACAGCCAAAAAAGACAAAAGCATTTCTTTTTTTTCTTCTTTTTAAATACCGACTTGGACAATATCATGTCAGTTTTTGTCATAAATTTCAGTGTCTGTAAATTTTTGGTTTATTGCTCTAGGCCTAATGTATTCATTAAATCTCTGCAGAAATTCAACAAGTTGCCTGATTTAAAATACGGATATTAAAATACTGATATTATCCAAACTTTCCTTTTTCTTAGAGACTTAGACAAACTTTATTGTCATTTTGTATGCACAGAGTGCATACAAAAAAACAATTATTGGTATAGCCCCAAAATAGAAAATATATTTTTTTATCCTACAGTGATAGTTTTTAGTCAGTAGTGACGGCTTTTAAAAAGTTAATATGCTGGCCTGTTTTATGTTTGTTTTAATCGTTGCAATAAAAAATTGTTTCCCTGTCAGCTGGTGGTTACTGCTAAAATGTATTCAAAATGAACACAATAACTCCTTCACAAATGTATCATTTATCTTGGATCAGTAAAGTTTTTAGTTGTTAATCTTAACGTTCGTGGCAAACATTCTGGGTTTTCTTCGCAAGTTTTAAACAAACCTTTAGAAGTTGCATTTAAAAGAGCAAACTCCCAGAGGGAAACCCTCTCACCTTAACAGGCTTGAGATCTCATCATTAATCTTTTATGCATGCTGCTAGGAGCTGTAGGTAGCTATTATTGATTCTGCTAAATCAAGGTGTTCTCATATCTTGAGCTCATCCATTGCAGATACTTTAACAGGATGCACAAAAATCCATTCCTAAGAGCTTTTTATATTCTGCCAGTGTGTTTATGATTCAGACGTTACAATAAAACAATGAAGATACTTGCTTGACGGGAGGTATTTTTTCCCCTGGAGACTCTTAAGGACCACATTGAATCCTTATAAATAACTGAACAGTTTATTCACCTACTATAAGTATTAGGCAGTTGGAACGATCAATCTTTATTTGGGTATGAAGCACAACTTTAACTCTGCTGTTCATTGTTCTAAAATATCATAGAAATATTTTTTATGGATTGAATTCAATTGTGTCTAAATCCCTTAAATTTAAATGATCAAATTTCTAAATACCTTAATGCTGAAGTGACACTGGAAGTTGTTTCTTTAAATAATCATATAATGTAATTATTTTGTTGAGAATCAACAAAATACACGCTGAAATATAAAAAATCCAAAATGACAAGCTTTATGTTCTTTTTTTTGCCAGCCATGGTTTTCAATCAATTTAATTCCGTTTATTTTTATAGTGCCAATTTACACCACGTCATCTCAAGGCACTGTACTGTCAGTTGTATTGAATCATCATTAAAGTCACCAAAAAAAAAAAAAAAAAAAAATTTGCAGATAAACTCTGGGCCTATGGGTGCTACTTTAATGCTACTGTGCAATTTAAAAAAATATATATATTTTTATGGTAACTTGTTAAGTTTTGCAATATTTGCCTTGAAACCATCTTAGTGCTGCCCTCTTAGGTTTGAACAGTGGCTATTACAGTTGATTTTACCTATTGGTTCAAACATGGTACATGCTTTTGTCATCATAGCCCCACGTTGGTCTCAAACCCCCAGTTCTCAACGGCCGAAAATGCACCCAATCTGTCCCCCACTGCCTCAGTAGCACCGGCTTAAGGCCTTGCCAGTGGCTCAAACTGAGGCCAACTCCACGGGCCCCCCTAGACCTCCAGTGATGAGGGGGATGAAAAATCCTCCACCTCAAACGACAGATCTGTGGCAAAACTCCCAGATGTCACCCTTGTCACTCCATAATTCAACATGTCACTTTCCCCTCTCCTGACCACAGCCCAAGGCTCCACTCTAAACCCCTCCACCCATCCCCACACTTAACCACTTAACCCTGTCTCTTGGAACTGCCCACTTTGGTGGCATTTTTCTAAAGCCTGGTTAATGCTTGACGTATCAGCGAGGTCCGCGTGGCCATATTATGTCATTTTGGCTCCCACGCCCCTCCCCATGGCTAAGAGTTTCTACTCTGTGCACCTGGGAAAACTTCTAACTACGTGGACAGTCCCATGCGGAAAAACATGGCGGACGAGTAAGCGCTCCCTGTGGCCGAGGTTCGTAAATATTGACATCTTTAAGATTCAGCCCAAAAAGCTCACCGTGATCAACAAATTAACAATTCCTGGACAGAAATCACCGACACTTTTGGAAGAAAGTAAGAGGCTTAAATGTCGGAAACAATTCTTTTCTACTTCTATGTGTAGTGGGGAGTAGTACGCTTGGTGTAGGAGCGCAGCGCTGCCCTCTAGAGCCTAGGAGAAAAACGCTACTTCAGAAGAAGAGCCGCACGGAGCATAAATGCTGCAGATGTCCGCACGTCTTATTTCCGCATGGAACATACATACGTCAAGCATAAAGCAACCTTTATATTTCTTTCAGTACAAGGCTTTTGATAGCCTTTTCCCTTTAAAAAGTAATTTAAGAATGCTGATCATCTTTTTCTGCCATTAAAGTTAGTTTGATCTAAAGCATCTAAATGTGACAAAAAGCAAAAAAGGAGGAAGTGTGTAAGGGAACAAGCTCTTACTACACTGTATATGTCAGATAAATTAGATTTTCCTTTTTAGTAAGTTAATTTTCTCCACCCAGTTCACTGCTACTCCACCCTCTTCCCTAAAGTCCTCTTGGCTCGGTTCTTTTTCTGTATGTAGTCATTTATGCAGTTCACTCTCCCACGCGTGTGCTATGACACATCTCGCCACATCGTTACTCGGCCAATGAAAAACAGCAACACAAAAAACATTGGTACTGTACACAAGCAAACTATGATCTTTCTGCAAAAATCTGAGGTTTATTGCAGGCACTAGCACAGAGACACAGCACTGTAGGCGGCAGCATGCACCGAGAGCTTAGAGACGGGCAGCAGTTGCTTAGCAAAGAGAGACTAGAACATTTATGGAGCAGAAAAGGGAGGGAACGGTACAGCAATGAAGCAGAGGAAATGGTGACCGGGGAAAAGGGAGGGAAAAGCGTGAATGATGAGCTTAAACCAGTGGATAAAATCAGCTGCTCTGTTTCAAACAGGTTGACGCTTAGTGAAAAGGAGGGAGGAGGAAGAAGTGGGAGGGGTGAGCTGTACCATCACAGCTGAATGTATAATCAGCAGCTGCTGCTTCTGTCATGTGAGCGGTAGCAGGGAGGGAAAAAAAGAGAGAGCGAGAGAGAGGGACATGGATTGGAGACACCTTGTTCAGTTAGCGTAATATTCTGTTTGAAGATGGATGGAGTCATGGAGACCTAACAGCATTATGGAAACCAAGCTTCTGCTCCTGTCACCTCTCCCAGGACAGTGTGTCACAGGCAGGTTGTAACGTGGCAACCCCTGCTACCTCTTTGCTTTCTCATCCTTGTGTACCGCTGCTGTTACTCCAGTGTATTTTTAGCATGTCAATCCCTGGCTTTGCTGTGGCTGATTCATCTTTTATGCTTTTGGAATCGTTTATTTTTTTCTTACAATATGTCCCGTCTGCTCTGCTGTCATCTTTTTCTCTTCTGCACGCCCTACTATGATTCCTCCATGCTCATGTTTTCACTTGCTGTAATGGCAGCCTTTCTCCAGAGAAACAACTAATATGTTTTTTTTTTTTTAAAGGGGTACACTGGGTACCTGCCACATGTCGTACCTGCTGTGTCATTTTTGCATGTGTCGTGCATGTCATCGACATCACATGATTTTTGTCAAGGGGTTGCTGCCACACAGCTGTCTAGGATGTGTGTTTAATGATCAGATGTGAGCCTATGACTCAAATGTTTAGACGGCAGACATGGCCGATGCACTGTGCCTGCAGTACCTGTTAGATTTAGAGCTTGAGTCGGCGTCCAGCTGGAATCTCGCTGAAGCCTCGCCCTCCTCTTCGTCTTTTATGTCAGATGTTGTCGGTCTCATAAAGGCCTCTGACCTCTGAACTTTTTTTTTTTTTAGAGTTGTGTTTAAAAGGGAGGAACTTGGCCTAGCACTGATTGCTCTGGCTCAGACAGTTTTATTGTAAGGTTGTGCTGTAACACTGTACTGTAGCAGGGGCAAAGTCCTCATACCTTTACGTATCCAGTGCTTGTTTTTATGTGGCCGATAATCACATTATCAGATATTGTAGGCCTTTAAAAATGTAGTTGTAACTTTGGATTTTTTTTACTCGGATCACCCAAGTAAATAGTTGGGCTTTTGAGATATTAATGATAACAAGGCAAGCTAATTATAGCACATTCTGTATTGAGACCCAGGCATCCTGCTGTCTGTAAGAGATTAGTCTGTCAGTCTGAGGTATGTAACAGTAATCCATGTCTGTCCATTTTATAGTTTTTGTTGTTTTTTTCTCCAAGTATGACTGTGTTTACAGTTGTATATATTTATTTAATGTCAAAGCTCCCACAGAAAATTCTCACCAATAATTCTGGAAAATTGATTGTAAACAAGCAGTTGTTTAGAACACAATAATGTTTTGCTTTAGTTTAGAGAACGTGCTATCCTCTGGTTTTACCAAGTCCGTTCTAAACAGGGAGCAGCTGAAGAGCATTGACACTGCTCAGCTGTTTGAAACGCCTCCACTCACTCACTGAAACAGGCACTGCCAGTGCCTACACATGCATCCAGTAACATTTTCAATATCACACTCGACTTGTCTTTAAGCATCTAGCGCCACGCTGTTTAATCTCACACCCACTTGCTGTTTGTACTCCTCTCTTGTAACATGGCTTTCTTGCTCTGTCTTCAGGCCTATTCCCAGGATGCCTACCTGCGTGGCCACAGTAGCTACAGCGGAAATGCTAGTCACATCCCTGACCCGCCACCGCTATGCTACCCCAGAGTAGACTGTAAGCCCACGGGCATGGCCCAAGCGACAGACTCATCGGGCCAGGTCTGCCGGGGCCCAGCAGCATCTCTTGACTATGGGTATCGTAAGGAAATCACCGTGCCCCCATCTCCTTCTTGCCCATCATATCCTAAAAGCCAAACAGCGGTTTGCATGCGCAACGACAGCGTCAGGACTGTGGTGGTTCCTCCTAACTTGGCACATGTGGGGCGCGTGGTTTCGGCACACAGGATTGATTTCATGGACTCGGCCTATGTTGGGGGAAGACCTGGGTCACTGGCCCAGTATCCTTTCCCTCGAAAGGCTGATGTCTATCCCAGTGGTCCGGGAATGGTTCCCTTTGCTGGCCAAGCACCTAATTACCCAGGCAACCATCAGAACATTGATTGGCGCACTTACCAGACATACAGGGAGTACATCGACAACAAAGGCATCCATTCCCATGGTAGTCGGACTATTCAGGAGAGGTTGGACAATTTACGAACTGCAGGTCAGGGCTCCTTCGTTGCTGCTCATCACATTCCCAGGGGAGACTGGGCTCCTAGAGGGGGACGGCGCAGGAGTACGTCCCATGAACGGTCATACCACGGACCTCCACCCCACTTTCAAGTTTCCCCACGCAGTGCTTCACAGGACCGAGTGAGGAATTCAGAGAAAATAAGTCACGCAAGGAACTGGGCCCCTCGAAGCGTGTCCCAAGATGCCCTGGCACTGAAAGCTCAGGCTCATTCCAGAGACTATGTCGAACCTGTAGAACTGCTTCGACCCAGTGAGAGAAGAACAGTTTACCCAAGGGCAGACCAAGGAACAAGGCCCAGCAGGCAGTCCATGCCCAGGAACGCCATGCCCTACAGGTCTTCGGCTGGATACAGCGGTGGCATGAGAGGAGCACCGAACCATTCTTTGTTCTCTAAAGGACCGGATTCTCTTCAGACTCGCTCCTCACCGATGCTGCCTACCACCCTTTTTGGGAAGAGTGCTGAACAATCCTTTACCGACCAAAGAGTTTTAGTTAAAGGACCCCATTTAGGCCCCACTAGCCAACAAGGTCAGAACAGGATGCGGTCCGAAACCATGCAGCCCTCTGAGGCAGGCAGAGATGCAGCAGGTGTCGGAGTCAGGTCTTCGCCAAGCTCTGCTGCGAGAGAGACGCCTCAGCGGCCTGGCACCCTCCAGACGGCCCAACAAGACCCCCAGAGTCAGGTCAATGGTCAGAGCCCCCCAGAAACCACGGTGGTTCTGAGGGAGAAACCTCATGGCGGCAAGAACCCCAGCCCGCTGCGGCACCCCTCCTACATCCTGGCCGTGAACGAGGAAGGAGCGGACTCTGCGGCCGGCGTGGCGGCTTGCTATCTTCCGAACGACGCGCGGCGAGAGATGCACATGCGCCGCCTCGAGGAGCAACATCACACCTCCTTCTCCAGCAACTTGGACGAGTCCCTGGACTCCATTCCATTCATCGGTAAGACGGTAATAAATTAATGGCCATGTTGGTCACGTTGTCCTGGCAACAGGGACTGTACCTACATGTAAAGCAATACTGTAGGTTTAATAGGTGCATGATGAACATGTAAATGGTGACAGCTGATTTTATTTGAAACTAACTCTGTAGGGAGATGATATTGATCAGGTTGTGAGTCTTTCAGAACGGGTTCGAGGTGGTTTCAACTTAACCAAGACAGAGTAAAGGGAGGTTTTTAATGTATCGGGTTCCCCCCTGTTAATGCAATCTTTTTCCTGGATGTTGTCTCTTGACAGCGAATGCATTGTGGTCGAGCTGCGCTGTAATGGACGCGGTGGTGAATAAATTGTTGCCATCTCAGAAACTGGGGTCGGACCATTAACATCGTGTTTTAGGGTTTTTACAGTAGCCACACATTCAAACGCTTACTGAATTACACTGATTAAGTCTTTTGTTTTCTATTGTTTGTCTTCTCAGCTTAAGGAAGAAATATTAACATGGGTAGTTGCATGATGAAATGTGACATTAGTGGCACTGCTAAAGGAATATAAGTGAAGAAAATTCCCAAAAAGATATTTCAGAATATTGCCTCTGTTTGTTGTTTCCTCCTTCTAACCTTACATGTCCTATATATTGGACTTTTATTTGGGTATTTGTCTATCCATCTGTTAGGCTTTAGCAGGAAAGAGCCATGTTTTACTTTTTCCTGCAAGTTAGCTATAAGCAGGGCCCGGTTAACTGCCCAGCCTCTTTCTGCAAGCATGCCTCCTGAAGTTCTCAGTGGGCCCGTCCTACAGAACAAGCCCTCCGACATCTTCCATACATCATAGAAGGGTGTACTTCTATGTTGAAAACTAAAAAGAGACGCTCCTATGTGTTATATGTAGCCAAACATAGACTTTTGCTTTCCTAGATCAAAAATGTGAGCGCCAACATTTTCCAAACAACTTTTCATGTAAAGGTTGGTTCTAAATTCTTAACGAAATTTCCCCTTAATTGTCAAATCCCCGAAGTAAACATGTACAGCCCTGTTCTGCTGTTGGTTTGGTGCTCCGGTTGGCTTTGCTTGTTTAGGCGGCCGGTCAGTCCAGGTGCAGACTGCAGTAACCAACTGTGTGTGGGATTGGTGTCTCGGTCGATGAGACTGTATTTGAAGAACAGTAGGGGCAACTTTTTGTTATATGAGGCCAATATTAGATCTTGTCTATATAACTACTATAATAATTGTCTTCAGTGAGCCTTGAGTCACAGTAACTTCTTTAAAACAATAAAGAATAGAAATTAAAATGTATTTTGACAGGATTTGATTCATATTTTTACACTTAAATGTTATCACCCCCTTCAGGTTTATCAACTCTCAATCAGAAAATTATTTGACCCCATGCATATAATTGTATATAAGAGCACACATTTGAAATCCATGTGTGGTCTCGGGCACATCTGATTGAGGGTTTTGTTAGTTTTATTTTGTGTTGTTGATGTAGAGCACCTCAAATAGCTGGACTGCTGATGGTAACGATTGATTGCAAGTCAAGATAATTGTCCAATAAGTTCAGAGAAGAGATCATTGCCTTGCATGAACGGACAAGGGAAAAAATAGATGGCAAGGGCCCTGAATCTTCTGTGAGATCCAGTTGCCAGCAGGGTTTGCTTTGTTAAAGTTAAAGGCACTTCCCCTTTCTGTCACATCCAGGTGACAGAAAGGGGAAGTCATTTACTGCTGCCACCACATGGCTGCCTGTTGAGGAGACAGGTGGTCAGAAACCTTCTACTGATGCCAAAAGACCTGCGGCAAACTTGGAGGCAGCAGCCTCTGGACATTTGGTGTCCATCAAACTAAACTTAATGCTGAAGGGCTCCATGGCTGAGCTCCAGGAATTACACCACTACTGACAAAAAAAGCACAAGAAAACTAAGCTCCTATTTGCTCACCACTATAGAAATAAGGTTTGGGCATTCTGTTCCTTAGAGCATTGAATCAAAACTATACGTCTGAGGATTTATGAATTAGTAACTTGTGTTTAAAGAAGGGTGAAAAGAACATTGTGCCAACAGTGAAGCATGGCGGTGGCTCGGTGTTGCTTGAGGGTTGCTTTGCCTCCATAGTGTGAAGGACAAGCTGGATTCAATCAAGCACCAGAAATGTCCCCATCTGTGCGGAAGCTTGAGCTTGGGCAGCTGAGGACTTTCAGACAGGGTGATGTCCACAAATGCTAAGATTCAGAAGTCCTGGAAGATACTGGACTGGTCATCACCTTTGTCCATGAAAAGTGAATGAACGAGGTCTCCACTAAATAATAAAGATGCTTGTCATGAAGGGGTGGAATCATTTTTAGACTGATGTGCTCAATATAAGTGGCATGTTGTTTCATTTGGAGAAAGCTCTTACAATGCTAGTTGTGTCGAGCTGCTTAAATCATTCTCCTGCAATTAAAAAAATTATTGCAAAATGTGGTTGTTTTTTTATTTTGTAAATTAAATACATTTTCAGTGGGTATTGGATGATTTTGGATGAACTACATTGTCCCAATCAGACAATTGATTTCTAAGATTTTTCATTTAAGAAATATTGCAACCATGAAAAGACGTTGGTTTGGGCCTGAGGACGTGCCGCTCAGATTTAACTGTCAGTCCTCTCAGCCTCTACTCTTCTGTCGGATTCATCTTTTCTGTGACGGTTTCATAACCACACTGTTTACTCCTTTAATCTGAATCAAGCTTTTCCTGCCTCATAGTTTCCATCATTACAGGGTAAAAAGCATCGCATTGAATTGGCAGTTCTCCATCTCACATTGCTTTTAATTGGTCTAGGTTGCTTTCTCTGGGAAAATACAAGAATTACAGACTGTTACCCGCTGGAGTTTATCAATGATGGATATAACCTTTAAAAATAGCCTTGTTAGAAGCCTTGTTAGAGAGACGGTGGCATCCTTTTTTCTGTGCCCAGTTTCGAAGTTGGGTTCAGGCTGGAACTAGGGCAGTTGCTTTTAAATTTAGCTCCAAAGCCCCTTGGCTGCAGAGAACAGCTTTGTACTGTACTTTGAGCTTTTTCAGGCTTAAAGTACCAGCAGTAGCTAGGGGTAGTTGTGTCAAAACTTTTTTAATAAAAAAAAATGCACTGTAAGACTTTCTGTTCCCCTGATTCCCTCTGATAATTGTTAAAGCAGCCGTTTTTTCAACACAGTCCAGTTAGTCCAAGGGCCACTGGCCTGTTTCAGTGCAGTCACAGACATGTAGAAATCCACTGTGCTCGAGAACAGACAGAGTTCAGGTTAATTTACCTCTCTGCTCACGCTGAATATTTTATTGTCGTCATAGATGAGCCAGTCAGCCCCAGCGTTGACCGCGAGGCTGCTCCGATTCCTCCCTCTGCTGTGATATCTGTTGCACCATCCATAGCTACAGCACCCTCCAGTCAAGGCTCACCGTGCCCTACGATTCGTCGGCAGCTGTCACATGACCAAGGTAAATGGCAGTGGGTTGGCTAATGTCGGGATGATTAATGGAAGTGCGGTTCTTTATTTTTTTTTCATCATAATTTCATTGTCTTGATAAAATAAAATGGATCCTGGACTTAGTTAAATCTTTAAATTTGTGTTGGAAAAATAATAAACAGAATATTTTGTTGGTCGTACCATAAATGTTTAGAGTCTCTGCGAAGTGCCCTGTTGGACTCGGACTCTGCTAGTAAAACAGAGCGGTCCAAGTCTTGTGATGAGGGTCTTGATAACTACCAGGAGGAGAGAAGAGGGTAAGACAGAGCAGACATTTTTTTTTTTTGGTCTTTTGTCTTTAATAATTTGTGTTGGTCTGTCTGACGTTGCCTTTTTCTTTATCACTATGCAAAAGTTCTTCAAGCAAGCATATGTCCAGCTTCAGAGGCCTGAGAAAGGTGAGGAACTAAACTACCGTTTGATGTTCGGGTCAGAGTTGAGAACATTTATGTGCTCGGTTAAATTAATTAATTAAATAATTAAATTAGGGGCAAGTAACAGTAATAGCATGTAAAACAAATCCAATCTGAGTAACCACTGATCTCATTACTATTTAAACTTTAAATGGTAAGTAAATCAGAGCGCACAAATTCAATCAAATCCAGATTTGATTGAATTTGTGTTTAAAAAGTAATAAATGTCCTGCACTTATTGAACAATAAATGCAACACTACACGTCAGACAGAATCTATAACTTTGTTTTTTTAGTGTAAATGGAAACACACTGCAAGTTAGAAAGTATATTTTTTTCTTTTTGAATATCAAGTACTTTCACGATAGAACTACGGAAGAAAAACAATTAGCAGTATTTGCCAAGGTCAGTTTAACTTTGGTTTCCTACAGTCTCTGCTTTCTTATGCTGCTGTTTTTACAGAAACAGAAAACTGTTTTATACATATGTTGTCTTTATGAGACAAAACAGGATCAGACCTGCGTTAAAAACTAAGATTCACTGATCAGGTGTTTGTTGTTGACCTCTGACCTGTCGATTCTGAAATAAAAGGAACAACTAAATACTTTTTTTTTCTGGATGAAAGAGAACGTTGCTTGTGATTTAAAAATGTGGTGATAAAGACCGGGATGAAAAATGGACACTAGTGCACGATTATCTTTGATAAAAATCGGACAGAAATGAAACATTTTGCATTCCACCAAGCCTTGCATCAGATCTGCTTAAGTCAAACTTCAACACCTAAATGTACTGAGTCCTACTTTTAGAGCCAAAAGATACCAGTCATTTTTTTTTAAGATGGTGTCATCCGCAGAAATTATTCTATTCTTCTTCACTTGTTTTTTTCTTTTTACGTACTTTGATGTAAAATCTTTGTTGTGGTTATTTGGGAATCCATTCTTTTAGGAAAAGTCATTGTGACAATTTAACTGTGACATCTTCAGTCTGTTTCCATCTGCAGGTCTTTGTTGTACATCATCCTCCCTTCTTACTCTCTTTCATGTCAAGCTCGGTCACTTCCTAACGTCAGCAATATGTCCTATTTTCCCCCCTGCAGACTCTGGACGGGCTTAAACCCACTGGCGATTCTGGATCTCGTAGGGACTCATCTTTAGATGTATTTGCGGACTCATCCAAGGAGGGACTGCTTAACTTCAGGCAACTTAGCACAGAAAAGAACAAGGTCTTCTTCTCGCACCCAAGCTCTCATTTATAAGCTCTGTGCATCAGTGATGTGCCATTTAAGCATTTTTTTCTATCTTTCAATTTGCAGCGTGTTGGTGGGGGCATGAGATCCTGGAAACAAATGTATGCCATTTTACAAGGCCACACCCTGAGCCTCTACAAAGACAAGAAGGATGCTCTGTCTCACGCATCATCGCAGTCTGACGAGGACCCGCTCCGAATCAGCATCAAGGCTTGTCTGATTGACATCTCCTACAGCGAAACAAGACGCAAGAATGTGCTGCGATTAACCACCTCAGACTGCGAGTATCTGTTCCAGGCAGAGGGGAGGGAAGACATGCTCTCATGGATCAAAGTCATCCAGGAAAACAGTAACCCCGATGAGGAGGTGTGTGTAGATCGACTCCTGCTGTCTGTGTGTGTGTGTGTGTGTTGCCAAATCAGCATAATTAATTGCCATCTCTTGAGTTGACCGTAATGCTGTCATTATTTCCTCCACTGATATCATAGCTGTTTAATGTAGGGGAAAAAAAACAAGCAGGTTGAAGCAATCCAATTAGATTTTATAGCTCAGTGAAACAAGTATGTTTGTAACCAAAATCACAGATCTGTGAAAGGATAGGATCACAAATGTATTTTTAATATAGTTAACGGTGACTTAAAGAAGAGCTGGTTTCAAACCTGTTTTACCTGAGCAGGACAAAAGAAGGCTGGGGTGTGAAGGGAAAATGTGACAATAGGCAGACTTGATCATAAAGACGTCTTTCAGCAAGACTCTTGCCAGTGGTGTTTGTTCATCATCGACCTAAAAGGATGTTTATTCATTCCCTCATTTGTTCACGCCGCAAACTTTTTTTTATTCTTTTCATTTACATTGAGTTTCTGACTAAGGACTTTTGGCTAGCTAACCTTTTCAAATCATATTAGGGTTTCTGCAAGGACAGAACAAGTCTGTAAAAATCTCAATTTCAAGCTTTAAAGCGTAAATATGACCACTTTTTCTATAATGTTCTTAAATTAGATTTAGTTAGGTCTTAATTGATTAATTGCTTCATTTTAAAAAAATCATCCAGAGGAATGCACATTCATTTGTTACATTTCTTTTGTGGATCTGGCTGAGGAATTCGTTTTTTTATTTTATTTTAATGCTGTGACAAAAAAAAGTCCGGCCATTTATGTCGACTTGAACATCTGCTCCTGAAAATCCCGTTTTGTGGTCAGTACCATTCAACGAACACCTAACTGGCCATGACACAATTTTTAATGTTATTTGTTAGCTATTAATTACCTTATTAAGTTACCTTACACAAGTTACTTTGTCATTCACATAAGTCAGAAATTTTAATTCTGAAGGTTTTAAAAACCCTTAAAAAGACCTAAAATTTACCAAAGAGCCCCTTATTGGTCTGAATTACTTTGAAATAAAAAAATTGTTGCTAAAGTGTTCGGTTGTTATACATTTTTTATGATGTGACATTTATAGTGGCTGAAGGGTTTTTTAAACTTTAACCTGGCGATATCAGGTTTGGCTTATTGTAGATAAAAAGACTCCTTCATATTGCTGTCATTACTTATGTTTATCAGAAGCAGAGGCGACGCGTCGCACTGTGTGAAAGAAAGGAGTCCTTATAAAACAGGGTTTCACTGATATAAAACAAACTGATTTGGTGACAATTTAAACAGTTTTAGCATCTTTTGATGACAAAAATTAGCTTCTTAAGCCTTTAAAAGCCCGCCCAAGTCAACTAAACACCCCCAAAGAAGGCAAGTACAAGTTCATATGAAATAACAAAACCCAGCATGGAAGTGAAAGGATCAGCACCCACAAAAAGTCCTATCCTGTTGAAGCAGCTTTTTCTTCTATGCTTCCTTTGACTTCATGTTTTAATGACCTTTCTGATGCTGAGAATAACATTTGCTTCCACACCAAAGACGGTCTTGGTAAGTGTGATCGGATGGAGCTTAGGGGTGTTCACTTGTCAGGAAAATATCCGATATTTCAGTTTCCTACTGTATCACAGCTGAGCAGAAAATTCACACTCTGGTGTCATTAAAAATGTTTCAGTACAATTTTAACTTTTAGTAATATGGCGGATTTGATATGTTTCTGTTTTTGTTGGTGCTACAGTTTGCTATATGCAATGACTTTTAAAAAGGTTAATAAAAAACTGGTTCTAAATACTTTTCAGGTTTGAGTTTAAAGACATTGTTAGCAAAGCTGCTGTTATTGTAAATAATGTAATTTTAGAAAATATATTTGGATACATAATCTAAATTCTTACTTCTTGTTGTTTTTACAGAATGCTTTTGTTACCAGCCAGGATTTGATCAGTAGAAAGATCAAAGAATACAACATGATGAGGTATGTAGCGTGCTGCATTGCCCCCCCTGGTGGTTACCTAGAGCAAGTATTCACTGTTTAAATGGAATGCCAAACAAAAACTAAAATGTTTATTTTAAGCTTTTCCAACTTTTTGTGTCGATCAGTGCTCCCAGCAGCAGATCAGAGCCCTCCCCCAAACCCGCCCGGCAATCGCTCAGCATCAAGCAAGCCATCCTGGGAGGTAAAACCGAAGGCCGGAGCCACAGCTCCAGTTCGCCCAAAACGGGAGAGGAGCGGAGGGCACTGAAAGGTAACATCGTCAGGATCGTTTACTGTGGTTAGAACATCAGTCGTCTCGGGTGGCTCATTGATTTCTGGGGTTGTTTACAGATGACCCAAGTCCCCCTCGAGACAGAGGAGCTTGGAAAATTGGCATAGCTGGAATCATTAAGAAACCGTTTGAGAAGAAGCAAGCTGGCATCACCTTTGGTGTCCGGCTTGAAGATTGCCCACCTGCCCAAACTAACAGGGTGCGTTTTTTACTGTTTGGTTTATATTAATGTTATGCAGCATTTTCTCTTTTTCATCCTCTGCAAGTGAAATCACAAATTCTGGTTTGTGACATTGGTGTGAGCTGATGTTCCTCGTTGCATAGTTGTTGAATTATGGGAGCTGTGTCCTGCTGGCTGTTGTGCAGTTTGTTCCTCTGCTCGTGGAGGTGTGCTGTAAGGTCGTGGAGGAGCGGGGACTGGAGTACACCGGCATCTACAGAGTTCCTGGAAACAACGCCGCCATCTCTAGCATGCAGGAGGAGCTCAACACCAAAGGCATGGGCGACATTGACATCCAGGAAGATGTGAGTGACCAACAATTAGTCTTATAGCGTCCTTTGGGACACATTGATTTCCACTGTAAGTGCTGCTGCCTTGCAACTCTATAAATTGTATAAATCTGCAGAAATGGAGGGACCTTAACGTCATCAGCAGTCTGTTAAAGTTATTCTTCCGAAAACTTCCAGAGCCTCTGTTTACAAATGGTAATACTATATGAAGAAAAATCCTAATTGGGCAAGAACCTCTTTGTGTCTTTGTGTTTATGAGTTTCTCTGCTCTGTTATCAGAAAAGTATGATAAATTTATTGAAGCCAGCAGAACAGAAGACTCAGTGGAGCGATTAAAGGAGCTCAAGAGGCTGGTAAGTAGATTCTGACTTGATGTACATTTAAGTAGCATTAGCACTGAACATTAATTGATCCTGAAACTGTTTTTCCCCCGTTTGCAGGTCTATGAGTTACCCACTCATCACTTTGAAACTCTGAAATTCCTTTGCGCTCACCTAAAAAGGGTTTCGGACAACTGCGAACAGAACAAGGTGCGACCTGCCAGCGTCAGACCCTGACTTTACCCTCTTAAGCGTTTTGTCGAGTAATCTGACTTGTCTTTATCTGACGGCGTATTTAGATGGAGCCGCGCAACCTGGCAATCGTGTTCGGCCCGACTCTGGTCAGAACGTCGGAGGACAATATGACCAACATGGTCAATCACATGCCTGACCAGTGCAAGATTGTAGAGAACCTTGTCCTGCAGTTTGACTGGTTCTTTATGGAAGATGCCAATGAGGATCCTGTTGTAAGTGGTAGTTTGTTTTCAGTCGGTTGCAGAAGTATTCATACCCCTGGAGCTCGTTCACATGTTGTCACATTGCAGCTGCAAAGTTTTCTAGATTTGATGTGACGGGCCTACATACAGCGGTGGGTATTTGAGGAGCGGTAGGAAAATCAATGCACAGTTCCTGAAATTCTTGCAAGTAAAAATCTGAAAAGTGTGGCATGGATTTGTATTCATCTCCTCATTAAGCCAGTACTTGATTCAGTACGTGAACATAATCTAGATATTGACATTTTGGCCCTTTGGTCTTTTGTAAAACAGCTTAAACATCATCAGTCAGTTTTCACGTCGTGCCATGAATTTAAAATTGGATTTAGGTCTGGACTTTTGACTGGGCATTTCTAATACGTACACAAACCAGTCTATTGTAACTCGGGCTGTGTGTTTAGGGTTTTAGTCTTACTGGATGGCTGCACAGTGGGGCAGTGGGTAGTGCTGTCGCCTTGCAGCAAGAAGGTCCTGGGTTCGACTCCAACCCTGGGTCTTTCTGCATAGAGTTTGCATGTTCTACCTGGGTTCTCTGTTCCAAAAACTGTTAGGTTAATTGGCCTCTAAATGAGGTATGAGTGTGTGCGTGGATGGTTGTTTGTCCTGTCTGTCCCTGTGATAGATGGTGAAGGTGTCCCCCAGCCTCAAGACCTTTTTCAGAATCTGACCTATGGTCCTCCTAGGATTGCCCTGTATTTAGGCCCATCCGTCCCCCCAACTCTAACCAGCTTCGCTGTCCATATTAAAGAAGGACACCCAAAGAATGATGCTGCCACCACCATGTGTTGAGTCAAGGGTGGTTCAGGGTGATAAGCAGTGTACACTAAAATTAAATTACAGCTATCACTCTAAAAGGAAGCACAGGCATCACTCACTTTTAATAGTTTCTTTTGTACAAACCCTTGTTTATGATGTATCATTTTCCTTCTACTTCATGAATGCGCGTTACTTTGTGTTGGTCTGTCACGAGAAGTTTGTGGCTGTAATGTGACAAAATATGCAAGATGTAAGAATCGTTTTGCAAGGTACGTCAGTACTGCAGTTAACATTTCAGCCATGAAGATTGGCCCCAAGTGCAGTATATGGAAATTTTTTACCTCTTCTACAGTTAGCACTAACTAGGCTGCCTGCTTTGAAGTAAAATGTCGCTGATATTGTTCTGCTCTCTGCTTCTTCTGTTGCCCTGTTGATGCTCCAGACTGCCGCTGAGCAGGAAAGCACAGTTCAGTCTCAGCCTGTGCCCAATATTGGCCACCTGCTCTCTAACATTAGCCGGGTTCCTGCCTCATCTGGTGAAGTTTCAGGTAACCCAGAAGCGGTTTTCTTTCTTTTACAACTGCATACCAATTGTGTTATCATAGGAAATGGAAATATATGAAATAAAATAGATGATAGTTTGAGTTGCAAATGGTATAAAACATCTTTTAATTGTTTTAAACACTTTTAGTGAGAGCAAAAACACCAGCTTTGTTTTTGTGAGTATTTTTACAGCAAGCTTTTTCAGTCATTTTTCAGTGTTCTACCATGAAGTTGCTTAATCACTGGAAAATTGCTGAGAAACACCTTGCAGCAAAGCTTATTTTTATTGATTTATTTACTTTAAATCAGTTTTGTTTTGTCACCATTTGTTTTGTTTGTTTTATTTCTGCCCAGATATAAATTTGTCCAAGTTTTATTTCTGTTCATTTCTTTGCTTTACTCTTTTATTTTCCGTGCTTAAGTCGTTTAATTTCTCCCTGTGCTTTTTCTATGTTGAATGACGACTCCTTTTCTTTCAGTTCTTTTCTTCCCCTCCTCATCATCTCTTGCATAATCCCGGCATGTTCTTTCCCAAAGAAAATCTTAAACGAAACAAAAACCTAACGATGGAAGTTGTAACCCTTTCTGACCTGTGCCCTTCTGTGTATAGTGTGTTCTTTCTCCTCCCTTATCCCTGTCCAGCACTCACTTATTACCCCATCTTGACACAGGCCAAGTGGGCGGCGTCTATCACTCGATGGTGTCCCTGATGGACTCTGTTTTGTCAGTGATGGACAGCTGGGACTGTAGGAAGAAGGACGAGTGTTGTGCCCAGTGTAGCTGCCTAGTCTGCAGAAACCCGCAGCTCTTTTAAATTTGGCCGGAAAGGAGGAAAAAAAGATAAAGAAAGAAAGAGAAGTCGATGTTTGTCATTGTTCTTGTGCTGTGCACATCTCATATTTAAACCAGTACCCTAAACTGAGGGGATACAGAGCCACGCTGCTGCACTTTCTCTGAAAGCCCTTTTGCTGTCTCTTGTTGTCTTTTAAGCTGATCGCAAGGACAAGTAGCATGGTACGGACAACCTCAGGTTCTCTTCCGGTTATGTGGCATAATCTGTCATGATGTCTGAGGGTGGGGTCGTAGGGTTGGGACTGAGCTGGATGTTCCCCGGCACACACAAACAATCCACTCATACAGCCACATCCCAGCCCAGTGGGAGCGAACTGATGCAGAGGTGTGCAGGCTGCACATTAAATGAATCAGCATGTAGATGGAGGCTAAATTTGTTTCTACACGTAGATCTTTAAAATATGTTTTTTCAGGTTTCAGATGCTGCCTTTTTTGGGGTCTTTTGTTTTATTTGTTGTCTGTGATGTATTTATTTCAACATTTTTGTCTCTTTTTTTTTTACATTTCCCAACTTAACACCATCAACTACAGAGACACATGCCCACAAAGTTCTTCTTCCCCTTCTGTTGCATAACTCCTGACAACCATGTCAATCACTCGCTGTATTCCTACATCACACCAAACCCACAAACAGCAAAGGTAGCTGGGATTTTTAGCGTCAGTCGGGTCATTGTTGAGTGACTCCTACCTGGAGTTAGAACAGGAGAACAGATGGATGTTACTCGGTGGAGCTGTCCAGTGCTGATTTGTCCCTTATTAGTCCAACCTGCAACTTATTTAGCTTAACTTTTAACAGTTTAGTTTAGACTAAAATAAAGCATCCCTCTACTGACTATGGTGGAGCGGGATGTTCCTCATCAGTTTCACACAGCAGTGAATAAATCTTTCTATTTGTTTGTAGCACACAAATTGTTTAAATAAATACATAAAAATGCACCGATCAGACCTTAAATAGCCAGTACAAATTTGTTGGTTTTTCTCAAATGGTTTGACTCATTTTTGATTTACTTTTCAGTGAATGAAATGTGTCAGTCTGATGTAGACATATAGTTTTCTTTTGGGCAAGGCCAGTTTATTTATAAAAGATGCAAAGAAACAAGACGAATCAAAGTGCTTTTAGACGGCTCTTCCGTTTCAGCTTCCACCGTTATACTGGAAAGAGTTTTTGTTAATGATTGAAGTTTTTGTCACTCTGTAACTCCAGGTTCCCTGGAGGAGTAAGGATTGTAAAAAGCTTTAGAAAGGGTGTAGAAAGAAAAAAATGTTTGGATTTCCAGACTTGATTCTCTGTCACATTGTCTAAGTGCTTTGACCTTACTTCAGTGTGTCTTCCTTTCTCTTGTGTTGTTCCTGTCCCTTTCTCTTGTGTCCTTTCATCATTTTTCTCTTTCATCCTTCCTTCCCTCCTTTCTTCTTTGTGTTCTCAGCACCTTTCCCCTCATGACCTTCCTTCTCACCTTTCTTCCTTATATCTTTGTCCCTCCTTATGTTCTTCCGTTCCTGTGTCCTTAACATATTCTTAACTCCTTTTTCCATTGTCTTTCCTTCTTTCCGCCCTTCTTTCCTTCTGCCCTACCTCCCCTTCTTCATTGTCCTTTCTTGTGTGCTCCCTTTCTTCCTTTTGTTGTTTGCTAAATCTTTCTTCATTTCCTTCCTTCCTTTGACTCTGTCCCTTGAAACATCTGTCATAAATACACGCTGAAGTTTTGTATTTTATATTTTAAAATAGTGGAGATTTGAGTCTGGAAAAGTTTGGAATTTGGACAGAAAATGTTGTAGGAACCTTGTTAATAGCATTCGCACTGAATGATCAGCCAAGGCATGTATGGTGCGTTCGCTGGTTAGAAAAAGACAGGATCATCGAGTTTCAGAGCTGCTAGTCACAACAGTCGGGGCAAATCAAGCAGAAAATTGTCAGATTCATTGATGCATCTGTAATGCATCTAACTATAATGCATAAAAGTTTTTTGTGAGATTTTTGACTCAACAGTGAAAAGGTATGAAAACGCAAACCATAAAGAAAAAAATCATGCTGCAGGTATCAAGGTAGGGAGAGTTGTATAAAATCCAACAAAGTTAAGGGATTTAAAGGTTATTCCCATTAATGCATCAAACCATATGTTGGGATTTTAATAAACTTAACCTAAAAGGAAGTGACTCTTAGAAAATGTTGTTTTTTGTTGCCTTTATGGACAGAAAAAAGGGGGAGGTTTCAGTTCTGGAACCTTTCTAATGAACATTAAAAGATTTATTTGTTTATTTATTTAGTATTCAACTCGCCGATCACCCGGCAGAAACATTCAAGAAAGAACAGGTTGAATTTGATCCCTGGCCGATTGATTGCTGCAGATTATCTGTTAGCAGGATTTGCTTGTTATAGTTTTGTTTGTGTCATGTGGCTTTTTAGCATAAAAATAATTTATTTTTCATACTACGAGAAAACAGAAGCCTTTAAAGTATTTTTATTTGCACTCCTTTGTGTTGCTTTTTGGAATCATAAGCAGGGATTGTTTTATAGTGTCTGTGCCCTCCAAAGTTTGTGTAAGTATGTGTTTAGAACGGCATATTAGTCTGCTTCTCGTTGTTAGCTGCAGTTAGTCTATAGAGTTCTGCTGCGCGTTATTGTTTTGCCTTTTCTGTTGTTTATTTTTTAGTGACAGGCTACATGTTTAAGCTCACTGCAGGAGGCCTCAGAGAGAAACGTGTGTGTTACACCTAAGCTTGCCTGCACCCGCTCAGCGGTATCGATTGCAGCACACACGCACTGATCTGACACACTCAGGGCAACCTTAAATTTCCCCAGTTAGGGCAAACTCATTGACTCCCCCTCCTCTGTGACGTCTTGAGTTGGGAAAGAATGCGTTCAGCTGGTTGGTGGCTACATGTGATGCTCTGTGACTGCCGTGTTTGTCCCCGATGTGCCGTCGATCCATCGATACATGAGCATGAGCTGCTTTTTGTGTCGTTGACTGCCGGGTTTTCACCTCCTCTCCTTCATCTCAGGCACCACCCGCTGCGCTGTTCACTTTTTGCATTCAGTGCTGACTGTTGTTAATTCTCTTCCTGTCTCTTTCTTACTTCAATCAGAAACGTGCCATCCGCTTTTGTCTAGCTGCTCTCATGTCCATCGTGCCTATTTTAATCTTTGCAAACTTAAAAGTGTCATATTTTTTGTCATTTAAAACGCTTTCATTTACTGACGACTATCTTGTTTTTAATGCAGACCCGGCATGTCCTGACTCCAATAAATCCAAGGTAACATTTTCTAAATTAATTATTCCTCCTAATTCATACAGCTGCAGCTGAGTATCTTTAAATTGTATAATAATGTTCAATTGTGTTGGTAGTTTTAATTTAAAAAGTATCTTCTTTTAGGTTCGATACTTAGGTTCTTAGAAAAAAAGGTAAATATTAGACCAGGGATTTCTTAAACAGAAATGTGATGTTTATGTTATTTTCTACGCAGTCATGAGAGAGACTGCTTGACCTGGCAGCTGTCCAGCAGTCATTGCCGCAAAAGGTCATTGCTAAAGAAGAGAGCTTTTCAGAGGGCCGTTTCCAAGTCTATTAGTGGAAAGTTGAGTGTAAGGAAAAACTGATGCCAACAGGTGCACCAGCGAGAGGGATGACTAGCAATCAGAAGGATTGGAAAACAAAGTTTATTCAAGAGATTGAGACTGAACCCCAAGGTTTAGACCGCAGATGGAGTCTGTGGTCGAGCGGCCGCCCACACACGAGTTTCAGCGTCACACTTTGACAAATCTTTGATGCTGTTTTGGTTTTATGTCACCAGGGCCTGTGGATTTCAGGGAATCAGTGTAGCAAAGAAATGCTGCGCTCCTCCCTCTTCGCCAACCGGAAACGCAAGAAGAATAAAGAAAAATCTCAACTCAGCAGTTCAGACGATGACCTGGACTCTTGTTTCAACAAAGAGGAGTTCCCAGAGGAGGGCCAGAAGCCTCTGTGGTCCCAGGACAGCCAGACGGAGGACGACGGTCTGACGGATGAAGCCAGGGAAGAAGACAAGCACAGGGACAGCTCGGGGGGTTGGCTGGACAAAGCCATAAGGAAGGAGTCTAAGCTTTCGGCCCCCCTCCCTCCAGAGGACGTATCCTCCAGCGTTCAGATGCCTCCGTACGCCTCTCCTTCCAACTCCCCAAACCTCAACTACCGCATGCCGATGGCTCATCAGTCCTCGCTGTCAGACCCGCCCTCCAACTACGACGACACTGTGTCCGACCTCGGTACCATGAACAGCACCTGCTCTCAGGCTTCGCTGCCTAGAGCGAGGCGCAACAAGCCTGCGGCTCTGGGCGCCGACGCATGTCCCGGTGGACCGGGAGCAGAGGTCTGCTCCATCACCTCGGATTACTCAACCACGTCCTCCATGACGTTCCTGACCGGGGCTGAGGCCAGCACGCTCAGTCCTGAAGTGCAGTCTGTGTCAGAGAGCAGAGGGGGAGAAGACGCAGACGACGAGAGGAGCGAGCTCATCAGCGAGGGCCGGCCCATGGAGACGGACAGCGAGAGCGACCTGTCGGTGTTCAGCGTCGGCAAAGCTGAGCAGAGGGAACTTCTGGAGGCTCCCCGACTGCTCCCATCGCACAGACTCATTGAATGTGACACGCTGTCCAGAAAGAAAGCGAACAAGCAGAAAACTGAAAGCGAGTCCTCGCTGGAAAGAGCCCCTGGCGACAAAGATCCCACCAGATTGTCACAGGTCACGGGTCCAGCCAAAGGTCGCTCCACCGCGAGTCTCAGCTCGTCGTCTCGGAGCGAACTGGATAAAACGGAGCCAGCGTGGAAGCTCAAGATCACCGATCGACTGAAGGTGCGCCTGCGAACGTCTGTGGATGACATGTTTGGCGTGGGCAGCCAGAGGAGCCGGTCCCCAGAGGGCCGCAGTAAGAAGAAGAACATCAGACGCAGACACACGATGGGCGGGCAGAGAGACTTTGCGGAGCTGTCCGTTCTGGGGGACTGGTCGCAGGCGGTCGGCTCGCGCTCGGAGCTCTCAGCCGTAGACCGACTCAAACCAAAGTGCAGCTCTCAGGACTTCTCCATCGGGGATTGGATTGCCCGCGAGCGCCACCGTACCAGCAACCCAGAGGTCAGCCTGGACCTCTCAGAACAATTTGGGGCGCTGTGCAGCACAAACTCCCAGAACTCCGGCGCGTCGTCCTCTTCCGAACTGGTGCGTCATCCTGCCGAGGCGCCAAATGGGGAAATCTCGCAGGGTAAAAATCTGAGCCTGTCAGCCACCGCTCACCCTCATAAGCTCAATAGTTCCCAGGTGGTCCATTCGCGCTTCTACCAATACCTGTGACAGGTGTGTGTGAGATGTGTTCCTGTCTCTATATTCTCTGTCACGTGACCAACGTCGGTGAATGAGCATGTTTACAAAAGTTGTCTGGAGTGTGTCTTTTACCTGATGTGAGTGCAGTCATGAAAACAGATCTACCCTCTGAACAAAGCATGGAACAAATGTTTATATGTTTTTATTTTCTCATGTTTTTAATGACAGATAAGTCAAAAAAAAGGACCTGTTGCTAATGAAACGGTGAACTAGTGAAGTACGTCTAGGGAAGTGTCGTTGAGGGGCTATAAGGAGGACCTGACTTATAATAATAGGAAGTAGTTTAAGAAAGTACAGATTTATAGTATTGCAGAAGAAACTATTTTTGTGTTGGGAAAGTTACAATGTTTGAAGTCAGCGAGGCTGTCGGTAACCAAATGAAGAATGTACAGACGTGCTTGCTGTAATACTGACTAAAGGCTTTACAGGCTTGTTTTCATTCTAAAGTGTACATATTCTTATTTTTCTGTGTACTTGAAGTGTGTTTTTGGTACAGCCTGTGTGCGACTGCTGACTGCCTCCAAGCTCTCTGCTGTCAAAGGGGCCTTTCTAGAGGTATAAAGGTGACTGGACTTATGCAAATAGTCGATACGGTTCATGTTCATCCCTGCTGCGTGGTGTAAAAGGCAGTGAACATCCTCCCTTTGATGCACGTGTTAAGCTGTTTTACTTTCTGGTTCAGGCGTCTCTCGGTGAGCGGCAGCGGGAATGAAGTGGAAAGGTAGGAGGACGGATCAGGAAAAGAAATGTTTAATTACAAAAAGAAAGTGCCTCACAATGAAATGTTATGGGTGCCATAATGTCTTTTGTTAAACATGTTGCTGTGAATGACATTTTTTTTTTTTATATATATATATAATTGTCGACTCAAGTCATTCTGCTGGTAACGAAAAATGCCGAGCTTCCATTCTTTAGGCATTCCACTCTGGTCTTAAATGTTTTATACATCTTTCTCCACTTGTTTTTCATCTCTTTGTTTTAACAGAACTTGAATTTTAAATATTCATTGTGGAAAAAAAGAAAAAAGGAGTAATTTAAATGTACATATAAATGCCATGTTTTTAGCTGCTTTTCTTTGCATCTACATCAGATCGGAGGATCCAAGTACAGTATTGTGAAACGGCGCCGATGGTGGCCGTCGTGGGCGGCTTTGTTCGTCTCTGTGGAGACAGGTGCGCTGTGGGGAGGAGGGATGTTTGATTCAGCTGGATTATTTGTTTAAATATGATGTTCCTCAGATTGTGAAGGATGTGCAAAGACTCCTGAAACACTGGAAATAAATTTTCTCCATGGTAGAAATTGGTGTGTGGGTGTATTTCGTCTTTGCTTTGATATAACGGCCTACATGGAGATCTGTCTTTAAAAATACAATGGTTTTATGATCCACCAAAACAAAGATTGAGTCACAGTGACAAAAGTATGTTTGAGAGAGTCAGTGTGATGCTTTTTAATCAAAAAGTACTTTTATCGGCTCCCAGGTGTGGGGCGGCAGCAACACGCTGCGGTCAGTGGGATGTACAGGAGAACCATCTCCAAACCTTGACAAATCTTTATCAGGTTTCCAAAGGGAGGGCCGCAAGATGAAATCTCTGAAAACGCTGGAACACTTTTGCAATTAAGTAATGTCTTGATAAATTGAGCCGATATTTCAGGTTTACACAGCTACATTCTTGACTACATCGCATTCATTCATTTTGTGTAACAGCAAGATTAATATATCAAACTTCATTCACATTGATTTCTGACTTGATAATGTCAGAGAATATTCTAATTTTAATATAACAAATCAATTCCTTTATTCATGGAAAATTATACGTTTTTTTTATCTCAAATATTTATGACTTCTTAACAGAGAACATCCAAGTTTTTTCTTGCAATTATGTGAAATTAATTCCAAAAGTTTCTTTGTGGAAATGTATTCTTCGGTGGCCAACAATTTATTTTCTTTAATGTGGGACGGCTATGGTACAAGTTTATTTAAAATTTAAATTACGAGAATAAAGCCATAATATTACCAGAACAAAGTCGTATTATTTTGAGAATAGTTGCAACATTATGAAATAAAGTCACACAGTTGTTTCAAAGTCCTGATAGTCCTGATACTTTGATGCTGATGTACTAAAAGAACTTAGCATTCAAAGTATACCTTTGCAAGATGCTCAACATTTCTCATTTTTACACAGGGCAAAGGCTGCATTGTTTTGTAAGAGTTGTCGTAAAACTACTACTTTATTCTCGTAATTTGGGGGGATCGCCAGTCTCTGCCGCTGTGTTTTTGGGAATCACAGCCTGTAAAGGGTGAGAACCCCTGTCCTAGATGAAGCATCTGCAGGTAAATGTTTCTGGACTTATTTGGACAACTTGAGCAAAGATGGCTCATTGTCTCAGCTGACCCAACAGGAAGGATTTTAGGAACTTTTCAGTACAGTCCTATCAGCTGCTCTGTCCCCATGAACACTTTAACCTGGCTAACAATACGACCTTTGTGACTAAAACAGACAAAATTAGGTTTAGGTGATTAAGTTGGTTTTCATTAACTTTGCAATTAACTAAGCATCTGATCAAAGTTCATAGCAACCAAGACCCTGATACAGGCTGCTGTCATAGAAAATCAGGGAGGACAGAAGCAGATGTTATGTACAAGTTCATTATCTAAATCAGGGATGTCCAAACTTTTCATCTCGGGTGGGGGGGGAAACTTGTCAAGTCAAAAGTACCCAAGGGCCAAATTAATAGAAAAAAAAATACAGAAATATTGTATTGTAGTTTTTAACCTGCTCCACAAAGCATGATCATGCAAATTAGTCCGATCTTCTGTAGGAAGGGGATGTGTAAATCATTTTAGCTCCAAAACTTAAAACAGATTTCTCACAAACAAAGTCTGAATCCAGAGAAATCTCCAGAAACCCTTTTTGTCTTTTAGTAAAAGCAGTAGCTCAGTGGGAATAGATTTCGAGAAGTTATAAAAATGACAGATTTATGAGCATTTAATAAAGTTTAATGTAGCTTAACGTTACAGCATTGATGTATGCGGAAAAGGTGCAGGGCAAGAGCGATGAAATAAAACCATGCATCTAGTTTGCTTTTAACTGGAATTAATGATCCTTTTTTAAGTTATGGGTCTATTTTTCTCATACATTGTAAAGAAATAAAGTTATTTATCAAGCAATATGCATGATGTCTTGATGCACATGTTAATCTGTTGGTTTGGATTCAGAAAACGATTCAACTGAAGTCAAAAATACATTTCAAAATGCTTTATATACAAGTTGCACATACAACATAGAGATTTCATGTCAGTTTTATACACTTTGTACAGCAGCTGACTGGAAACCACAGATGATACAGAAATGACATCAGGAGGAAAGACTTTGTCGGACATACAGCAAACAAATTCCCAAATGATGCAAATTACCTCGAGTATCTGGAAACGGCAAACTAACGGATACATGTGTGGGTTTGTAAGATACCGTTGTCTTCCAAGGTGACGTCTGTTTATTTTAGATGAAGCTCTTTCCAAAGTATGGTGAGAGAGAAAAAAATAACGTCTCTGCTGCTCTGTTCGGACCATGTTTGCTGTTTATGGTGTCGCGTGGGCTCCTAACGTGAACATCTCCCCCACAGTAAGGCACAGTGACTAAAACAAGAGCTCTATAAAGAAAAGTGGGCACAAAGAAAATATCAAAACTTCATTATTTATACAATCTTTGCGTGTAACGGGTTTAAACGTTGTGCCTTCATCTTCTAAAGCCACTATGGACTGATCTACCCACTCACACACAGTAAGACACTGAACAGAGAATCTGAAAAACAACTCTGAATAACCATGAACACAATAATCAAGTTAGTTGGCAAGGTTATCACAACAAACTGGCTGAACTGTTGTCGATCCTCTGTTCGTCCAGCAGAGGGGGGGTACTGGTCCAGATAGTCGGAGAGAGATCCAGCTGTTCATGTCTGAGTTTTCATTCAGCCTCTGTCTGACCGGTGTCCTGAAAGGCAGCCAGCGCGGGTCGAGCAGAGGGGGTCGGGTCGCTGGCCCCGTTTGCACATGCAGGTGCTTTCAGATTGGAACTGGAATCAGATCGGACGACAGGTGGCGAAGACTTTTGTTGCATATTGTGCTGTGATACAGGAGCTGGCCAGGGCTGTCTGGAGGGCTGGGACGGGGGGCGGGTGTTTAACTGTCTTCCTCGACCTCATCCTCCTCCTCATCCTGGAGGGCCTCTGGCTCCCGGAAACACTCCTCGAAGAAGTTGACGAGGGACTGACTGAGGTGCTGCCGTGTGCCCTCGCTGTGCAGGAAGTGGCCCTCGTCTGGGTAGATCTGTAGAATAGCAACAAAGAAAACTTTTCAAACCTGAACCACAAATCAGTCTACAGGAGGAAAAGCAGATTATTTCACACAAGTCAAGAACATGTTTAAAAAAAAATTATGTGGGTGTCATTAGAAGGTGTCCTCATTTTATGAAAGTTTGGAAGAAACTCAAAAGGTCACCCTTAGGTGAAAGAAAATTCACCAGGATGTTCAGGAATGATAAGGCCAGTTTTAGGTCACCAAAGAGGTCCGGATCCATATATATATATATATATATATATATATATATATATATATATACACTCACCGGCCACTTTATTAGGTACACCTGTCCAACTGCTCGTTAACACTTAATTTCTAAGCCGCCAATCACATGGCGGCAACTCAGTGCATTTAGGCATGTAGACATGGTCAAGAGAATCTCCTGCAGTTCAAACCGAGCATCAGTATGGGGAAGAAAGGTGATTTGAGTGACTTTGAACGTGGCATGATTGTTGGTGCCAGAAGGGCTGGTCTGAGTATTTCAGAAACTGCTAATCTACTGGGATTTTCACGCACAACCATCTCTAGGGTTTACAGAAAATGGTCCGAAAAAGAAAAAACATCCAGTGAGCGGCAGTTCTGTGGGCGGAAATGCCTTGTTGATGCCAGAGGTCAGAGGAGAATGGCCAGACTGGTTCGAGCTGATAGAAGGGCAACAGTGACTCAAATAACCACCCGTTACAACCAAGGTGGGCAGAAGAGCATCTCTGAACGCACAGTATGTCGAACTTTGAGGCAGATGGGCTACAGCAGCAGAAGACCACATCGGGTGCCACTCCTTTCAGCTAAGAACAGGAAACTGAGGCTACAATTTGCACAAGCTCATCGAAATTGGACAATAGAAGATTGGAAAAACGTTGCCTGGTCTGATCAGTCTCGATTTCTGCTGCGACAGTCGGATGGTAGGGTCAGAATTTGGCGTCTACAACATGAAAGCATGGATCCATCCTGCCTTGTATCAACGGTTCAGGCTGGTGGTGGTGGTGTCATGGTGTGGGGAATATTTTCTTGGCACTCTTTGGGCCCCTTGGTACCAATTGAGCATCGTTGCAACGCCACAGCCTACCTGAGTATTGTTGCTGACCATGTCCATCCCTTTATGACCACAATGTACCCAACCCATGATGGCTACTTTCAGCAGGATAATGCGCCATGTCATAAAGCTGGAATCATCTCAGACTGGTTTCTTGAACATGACAATGAGTTCGCTGTACTCAAATGGCCTCCACAGTCACCAGATCTCAATCCAATAGAGCATCTTTGGGATGTGGTGGAACGGGAGATTCGCATCATGGATGTGCAGCCGACAAATCTGCGTGATGCCATCATGTCAATATGGACCAAACTCCCTGAGGAATGCTTCCAGCACCTTGTTGAATCTATGCCACGAAGAATTGAGGCAGTTCTGAAGGCAAAAGGGGGTCCAACCCGTTACTAGCATGGGGTACCTAATAAAGTGGCCGGTGAGTGTATATATATATATATATATATATATATATATATATATAATCTTTTTAATAAACACATCATCTGTTAAAAATGTAGCACCATTACAAATACTTGATTTTTAACTAGAAAATAGTCTTAATTTGTTAATTAATTTTGGTTGACAACTGATTGTTAGAAAACATTTAATAAATGTTTAGAACAAACCAAAAATCTCTGCAATAAGTACGGTATGAGAAGCTCACCTGTAGAGTGTAGTTGGCCTTCTCGCTGATTAAATGGTTGATGAATTTGGCTGTGTGCTGGAAGTGAACCTTTTCTGTGTTGGTGGAGAGAAAGAGAGCGGAGACTTAGCCGGAGGAACACAGGCTCCTATCTCTTCTTTCACTGTATTGTTAAATCATAAACATTTAATTATATTTATACGATACCATCAGCTGTTGGGTGAATTATTAAATACTGTTTCTCCAGCAGCAGCCCTGCTCTGTGAGCTAAATTTGCCATCTGGAGGAAAGAAACAGGAAAATCCACCCGAAGTTCAATTAATGTCAAACTTTAACCT
Source organism: Fundulus diaphanus (assembly GCA_037039145.1). NCBI lineage: Eukaryota > Metazoa > Chordata > Actinopteri > Cyprinodontiformes > Fundulidae > Fundulus > Fundulus diaphanus. The sequence goes on along the minus strand of CM073133.1, from coordinate 29,884,202 downwards.
GCATTTTTATTAAAACAGTGTGAAATGTGGATAATAAACATTAAGACAAATCACCGTGTATACTCTGGAATCCGTCTTTGGGCCAAGGTATCGCTCTGAAAACGCAGATGCTGCAATTTTGAAAAGGAGAAAAAAATAACTATTTAGGTGCCCTTACAAAAGTATTTACACCCCTTGAACCTTTCGACATTCTGACTCTTTACAACAGGAAACTTAATTATTTAATTTTATTAACTGATTTTATAGAGATTTTATAGGACAAACCAACATAATAGGGCATAATAACAGTATTAGTTGACTGGAGAATGAAAGATTTTCCTAATTTTTGACTAAATTCAAGTCTCCCAACCATTATGAATTTTAAAACTGCATACTTTTCCAGACTTAAATTTCTGGGATTTTGCTTTTGAGTAAAAAAAATCTTAACTTCCTGAATGTAGTAGTCAGGTGTTTTGAGCTTTCGGTTTGACAAATCATGAAACAGAGCGAGGCTGAAATTGGCTTCTGATATTCAGGAAGTTATTTCCTTTGTCAGGAATTCCCCACAAAAAAAGCTTTATTGCTTTAAAACTGAACCCAGGCCCTGGTTGAACTTGAATTTGAAACTTTTAATTTTCTCATTCAGAGTGCATTCACTCAATACTAATGGGTGAAAGTATAAATTTAAGTTGTGAAGTTTCTAAAAAAACAATGTAAATATGATTACATGTAAAGGGTTATGGTTAGGATTTGTTTATTATAGTATTTTTGACATTTAGGAAATGGAAAAAAGGGGAAAAACACCAGAATATTTTTTTTCCAAACTCACTTAATTTTTTCCGTAAATATCCCAAACTGGAAAGAGCTAAAAACATATTCGATACTTTTCCAGACCATTCAAAACTGTGTAGGAACCCTGCAAATTTTCTTTGAAATGTGTGCCGTGTATTTGTATTGTATTGATTGATTAATTGATTGATAGATAAAATACAATTGGCTGCAATTAAAGCATCAATATCAGCATATGAATACGCTGTGATAACATTATTTTGCAGCTTTAGTTGAATGTTTGGGTTTGTGATGGGTTTTTGATCTCTGACCCAGTCTCATATCTTTTGCAGCCCCTACCAGAATTTCTTTCTGTTTGACTCCGTCTATCTTCCCATCAGCTGTGACCAGCTTTCCTGTCACTGCTAAAGAAAAGACTCCCGACCCGACAAGATGATGCTCCCACTGTTTGTGTGTAAAGAGGGTGATGTACTTTGTTAGTTTCTAACCACACAAAATGTTTTTTATTATTATTATTTATGGGGTGTGAAAAGAGAAAGGGGTTTGTACACAAATGCACATCGCACTCAGTCTTTTTTTCCTTAAAAATATAAACTTTACCTTCCTTTTTACAGCTATCTGCTCCTTTGTGTTGAACCATCACATAAAATCCCAATAAACGACACTGATTTTGTGGTTGTAATGTGGCAGACTGTGAAATTGTTCAAGAAGTCTTGTCGATTCTGTTCTGGCAGCGCGCTACTCAGATAATAAAGAAAAGCCTCTAGCCAATTATACCATAAAGCTCAAAGTCTGTGATAGGTGAGACAGCTGCTCCACATTTCAGCTGGGTAAACTCTTCAGAGCTCAAAAGCATTGTGGCTAAATATCCCCCGTAGGCCTGCAGAAAGGAGGACAAACAGAAACACAAATCCCCTCAGCAAGCTTTAGTTCACCAGAGACAAAAACCAAGCGAAGTGAAGACCACGTTTAACACCAGTGTCCTTCCTCTTTTACCTTTCCATAAACTCCCATTCGATTCTTATCAATGTAAGGCTCCTTTGAGATGAACCTGAAACGGATAAAAAAGAAAAGTCAAACTTGAGCCCCACCGGAGCCTTGGGTGTCCGAACACCCTCACGGCTGCAGTAAAGGTTTTACCTGAGTGCCTCCAGCTGGTCCCTCTCCTCCAGCTTCCCCAGCCTCCTGTGGACCTTGTGGAGCAGGTTGGTTCCCTGGAAGCCGCTGCCGTGGCCGTCAAAGCGGATCACGATGGTGCTGAAACTGCTGACGAGAACCATGGCCCAGTCCACGCGGAACTGCTCCGTCACCATCTGCCCACCGGGTGTGCCGTCCCTGCGAAGGAAGCGTTGCAATGCTCTAACATCCTTTTAGTGGCGGACTGGGCATGTTGCATTAGTAAACAACATCCATGTGTTGGCCTGTTTCTGGGCTCTTTGGTTATTAGTCTACGCCAAACTAAATCCGTGGTTCCCAAATGTTTTCTGCGCCTCCCTTTAAAAAATGAAAACTCTTCAGCCCCCCCATCCCAACCAAATGGTTCAAAAATGTAACCTTTATCGTTTTCTCTTTTAATGCATTAAAGCCGTCGCTCTGAAGATTACCCAGAATCCCTTTTAAACTTTTCATAACATTATATAAGTTGCTAACAACTGGAACTTTTCAACATTGCCACACTTTTTTAACTGTATAATATTAACAACGATATAAAATGGTTTTTAGCCTGACTTGTTTCTGCAGTCCAAACAAAGGATGAAACAAAAATGTTCGCTGCCTGTGGACACAGCAGCTCGTTTCCTGTCAGGAAAGACAGCACATGAACCTAATCATCAATAAACACAAAATGGACGAGCTGAAAATGTGGCAAAAACAATGTCAAGCCATTGACATTAAAGACAAACTTCAGTTACATTAATTTTGATATTTTCTAGGAGTTTAATATCATTTACAGACAACCTTGTAATACCTCAACGCTGAGAAGCTGTTGCTCTGAGGATTACAGAGAATCGTTCATTAGTCATAATACTGACTGCAGGTACAGAGCAAACAGCAGGGGGCGCTGCTGCCACATTTAGAAGGATTTAGAAGGACTGTATTTTCAGGACAAAAGAAAAGCAAGGCTGTTCTTGCGTTTGAACAGAAATTCGTTTTGAAAATCCTGAACTATCCCTTTAATACTATGTGTGGGTCCTGAACCTGACAGTCTGCATTTGAGTCTTTTCAGAAGAAGGAGCTTTCACTTGCCTCTTTACATAAGATCAATTTCATGCTTGGATATTATAGTTCTTTAATTTATTCCTCCACAGACTGGACATGTGTAATTTTAACTCAGCATTTAGGTTTTTAAGTCCTTTAGGGGGGAAAAAACTCACACTATCAGCAGTAGTGGGTAGTGGTCTGTGTTTGTAAATCCCGCTGGCTTCAGAATCTGCATTGTCAGAGCTATAAAAGAAATTACACGGTCAATGGGCATCCGATAAACTGAGAGACTTATTGAACTCTTGGTCACATACTGTAATCATCAATGGTGATGGTCTTATTCTCCACTTTGGGCATCTGCATGTTGTTGTATGTGTCGTTTACTCTCTCATTTGTCTCCACATCGAGCACTTCTGCAGATCAAGACAGCAAACAGAAGCTCTTTGTGAGTAAAACCCGGCCAGCATGTATATGTGGGTCCTGTATGAGTTCTGCTAAAGCAGGAGGGAGGCCTAAATGGTTTTTTGCCTCAGATAAGGCTTTTACATGGGGCCAAACTGGCTTGACTCCACAGAATCCATCTGGGCAGCTACGGCGCCTTCAAACTCATACCACTTAATTTGAAGTTATGTAACAGATGAACACAAAGTAGTGCACAATTGTGAAGTGAAAGGAAAATGACATACTGTTATATTTTTGAACATATAAAGATCTGAAAAGTAAGTTATGCATTTTGATTTAGCCTCATTTACTCTGGCACCCCTAAAAGATATCCAGGGCAACCATTTGCCCGCAGAAGTCACCTGATTAGTAAAGAGTTTGTCTGTGCTTGATTCAATCTAAGTACAGATTAGGTTCTTCTGAGTAGGTCTCGTGGTTTTGTTAGATATCATTAGTAAACAAAAATCATCATGGACACCAAGGACACCAAAAATATCAGGGAGGAACATTATCCTCGGCTTTGAAAATCTCTACAAGTGCTGTTCAATCTATCATCTGAAAATGGAAAGAGTGGCACCACTAACATATAACGGTGGTCAAAATTTACATTGGTGTGAAGCATAATATTGGTCAATCTCTGGGGAAAACCTGTTAGAGACGCCGAAGGCCTGGGATTCGGTTTGCGTTCCACCTTCCAGCAGAACAGCAACCCACAGCAACAGCTGCACTAAAGGACTTAGAGCAAGGCTCTTATTCACGTGTCTGATTACCCAGTCATAAATCCAGCTGAGAATCTGTGGCAAGCAGCACTAGAAAACTGCTGTTTGTTGATATTTCCCATCCAATTTCATTGAGGTTGAGCTATTTTTGCAAGGAAGGATGGACAGACATTTCACTCTCTAAATGTGTAAAGCTGGTAGAGACATTCCCAAAACGAACTTTGCATTTACACACCGATTTATATGTTGGCCTATCATACAAGGTTTCAATAGAATCAAGTAAAGTTTGTGATTATAATGTCACTAAACCCCAAAGAAACAGCTATGAATCTTTCAAATTTCAAGGCACTGTATGTGGGCATTAACGGAGTCTCAAATGGGTAATTAGTAGATCAGTTCAAAATGGGCAAGAAATCTGGCATCCATAAGGGTCCCTCTAAGGAGTTGTCATCAAGACTTTAGAGTTAATTAACATTTAAGTGTTATTTAGACTGTTGCCCTACCCACAGGACCCCTCATACATAAATGTTGGCCAGGAACTGCAGCAAAATCAGTCAAGTTTTTTTCATGCAAAAGTCTCAAACTCACTCTGTTTGTCCTCGGTTCTGTAGACTGCCACACTTGGTATGTCTGGTCCTAAATATAAATGTACAAGTAAGACATTTGTTATCTGAAAAAAAAAGAATATATGTAGCATAAGGAGCAACGCAACATTGCCTTTACTTTCCTGTCTACCAAACAAGGGCAATCCAGTTTGATTTTAGCCATCAGTCTAACACAGCATATCAAACTATTTAACTTTCCACTGAACACATCCCTGCAGATTCTCTCTTTCAGCAATGCTGCAGGGTGACTGATGAATGTAGAGGCCCCTCACCTTTGCAGCTCAGCAAGAAGTACTGCATGTTGTGGCTGAATGAGACGTCCACGAATCCACACTTGAAGTCACAGGACAGGCAGCAGCGGTTGAACGGAGCAATCGTGTCAGCGCTGTTGGACGACACGGTGTTGACATCGTCTTACAAAGCTCTCCAGCAACTCCAGAAAGCATCCGGGAGCGACTCTTATCACAATCCTACCTGTACAAGTGCCGTCGCTTTGGGTCGTCCTCTGTGCTCAGAAAGTATCTGTAAGTCATCCAGATGTCAAGTAACTGTTTTTGAAGGACCATGGCACCTTTAACGTGTGCAGAAGTATCACTCACATGAGGTTCTTTTCATGATTATAGGCCAAGATGCTGGTGACGTCCCAGTCTCCAGATGTCAGAGACTGAAGGATGTCTGTGCTGGTGTTCGGCTAAAAGATAACAAGCCGTTAGAAACCAATTCCCTAAACCCGGAATATTTCTGTAAAGGAAAAGCCATGCCTGGTCTTACCAAGGAGGTGGACATAGAGATGTGGAAAAACTTTCCTCTCCCTCCCTGTGGGATTGCCCTGGTGAAGAAAAACTTGTGTCCATCTTTAGAGAACAGCGGGGGCTCATTCTGCATGGATGAGAGGCGACGAGGAAAATGCGCATTACAGGTAAAGCTGCTCTGGATTTTGCGGGCTGGATTCAATCTCACCATGCACATTTTCTGACCAGCTACTTTGAGTGTTTGCCCCTCACATACCTGTCGATGCAGCCAGGTGTCACTTTCATCCTCGTGTTTCTGGAAAGAATGAGAATGTCAGAGCAAAAAAACGTTGCCCCAAAAATCCAATGCAACCCTGTTTTTCCAACTAAAAACAGAAGAAAACAGTAGGAAGGAAATAAGAAAACCATAATAGAGTCAAATGAAAGTGTGACTCTACTGCACTGTTAGCAGTTTTGCCTTGAAGAAAGAAGGTTATGAGTCCGGATCCCAGACTGGGCGTTTCGGTTTAAAGTTTGCATTTTATCCCAGAGCTGCATGCGTTCTCACACACCAAAATGATGCATGCAAGGTCAGTAGGTCACTCTAAATTGCTCTATAGTGTTAGCTCGTAATTTCACATCCTCCGTTCCTGTACGTGTCCACTGCCTTTCACACCGTCCGTGAACAGCAAAGCCTGGTACCTCCGCGGTTACTTCGTCTAGCTCCGCTCCAAAGTTTCTTGGAGCCCGAAGAGAGCAGAAAGCAGAAAAGTTGTTCCGTACTTTGACGGTGAGTGTGTCCACTGACGGTGACGTTCAGAGTGGTCACAGAGAATGTAGAAACCTTTCTCATTAATTAAAATAACAACGTAGTTGCTCCGTCGGTCGGACGTGCACGTACGTGATCGGATCGCAGCGGTCAGGGAGGATGTGGGATCTGGGGGTAAGTGATCATGCATGTATGGTTGACTGTGCTGGGTGTCTCTGCGGCAGACTTGTAGCCTGTCCAGGGCAGACCCTGACTGTTTCTTCCAAGAGTGATAATTTAAATAGGAAGCTGTATGGCGATGCAAGAAGGTTTTGACGTTTCTTTAAAAGCTGTTTTGTTTCCTTTATGACATAAAGGGACATTATGTGACACTACTCATCCAACCAATTATCAGGTGACCCATTGAAAGTCCATCAACGAGGATGTTTTCGGGAGCTACATTAGTGGCCAGGTGGGAATGCGTCACATATTCTGAATAACACTTCAGATTTTTCAGTAATATTTGCCGGTATCGACAGTCACATCAAAAATGGACTCCTTGAGGCAGGATGTGTATTAAACATTTAGAAACATAGATACTTATGCATTTTAACAACACTGAACATAAAAAGTGAAAGAAGTTTTTGGCAAGGAATGAAGTTACGGTTATACATCAAGGTTAGAAGATGTTTACTCTGCATTTCGAAGGAGGTTATTCCTGTTTTGATTTATCTTGTGTGCTCCTGGATGTTGAACACCATGAAATCAGCCAGTCCACTGTATGGAAAATAGTCTACAAGCAGGGGATTTATAACAACTGTCGGTCAAAAGAAGTGCGTAAACACTAAAGAAAATAATAAAATCTGTTTACATTTGATATTTAATCTTTATAATATTTGCAGTTAGATTTGATGTTTAGAATTGCAGGAAATTGCCTTCACTTTATTTTATTTTTTTAGCAATTCAGGCACTGCCCTTTTTTTTGTCACTCAGGGTTGATAAATAAGGGTACCGTCTGACAGAAAGTCATGTACTTCCGAGCTTCTACCTGACATCGGCATACTCACTGCACGTCTACTTTAGGGTCTTTTTAGGGAGGCTTTTCTGGGAGACAGGCAGGTGTTTTATCCATTTCTAAGCCAAAGCGCTGAATAAAAGATTTTTAAAACAGCCAGCCACTTTAGTTTTTAGGTGCGCAGAAAGACACAATAATCCTTTTTCTTTGCACCTATTTTCAGCTTTAGGTCTAAAGGTCTGATGGTTTTTTTTTTGTAGCAGCAGAATGCCGCCGGGGGTTTTCATTCAAAATAAGCTACAGCGCCAAAAGAGAAGAAGTCACAGAGAAGAAAAAAAAATCAACTGTGAATACAAGCACCAAAATGGTTTAAGTCATAAATGACAGCAGAAATGTGTCACAGTTTGTGTCACCTTAATGCAGACTCCGGTGGTGGCTTCACACAGTGTGAGGATAGAGTTGTTCTGGGCTCTATTCAGCCAGTTAACAGCCAGCTTTGTACTGGTGGCCCATTTCACCATGGTGATATAATATTCCTTCCTGCAAACACAAAAAAGAATACATCACGCGTTGACAGATCTGTCCCCTCTAACACAAGTCTCGGTGCTTGTTGTCTCACAAACATGGAGGCGCTGCTCCTCTGTCACTTACCCTATCCGAGGGTCGTCAGGTCTCTTCATCGTCACGGTGTGCAGGGGGCCGTTGAGGCTCACCACGGACAGGTGCACAACAGGGTTCTCTTCTCCTGCCTGATAAATAAACAAGATCCTGAAGGTGAGTTTGGCTTCTAATCTGAGACAGCGTGATGTGCTGTATTACGTCCCATAGGGGGCGCCATTGTAAAATTAACAGCAATATTTGGTCACAGGTAGAACCATACAGCTGTGTGTAACAGCTCCTAATGAAATATTTACTAGTCAGGTTAAATATGTGCAACAAATTTGGTCACAGATAAGCAGCTATAGCTACAGGATGGATGGATGGATGGATGGATGGATGGATGGATGGATGGATGGATAGATAGATAGATATTGGGGTCATTTAGAGAACAAAGATTAGGAGGAAGCCCTTTTTTGTTGCTCAACCCTTTTCAGATTGAAGATGAAATGACCGGGGAAAGATGATGAAATAAGAAAGAATTTGAAACAATTAGAAAACACGTTGAAAGGACAAGAAAAAAACTGGAATGATCAGAAAAAAGTGGGCAAACAATAAAGATGAAATGACACTGGCGCACAGTCCTGCTGCAGTCGTCTCACATACATGAGTTTTAAACGTCATACTTCAGAATAAGATTTCATCATAAATTATTTCTCTTTTAAGAAAAAAAAAACATCCTGTAAAGGCAAACTTGGTATATACGACTCATATCAAACCTGTTTGGGGAAAAAATGGCTGTTTCAGCATCCCACCTTTTCTTGATTATGTTATTCCCACTCTATTTTCGATATTTTGACTTTAATCCTAAAAAACGAATCTTGACTTTTGAACTTTATTCATCAAATCTAATTTGACTTCATCATTTATACTTCAACTTTATTGTTTAACAGAAAATAAAACAAGAAACATTTTTTCCCCCCGCCAAGTGACCCTATTGCTCTTTTGTAGCAGTCACTTACACACTGAACCACAATAAAAACTAGCAAACTGCAAATAAAGGTGAGAGCTGGCTACTAAAACATTTAATGTGCACTTGCTCCTTGTTTTGAAGCTTTACTCACACACTGAGTGCTTCAGTTTACACATTCACCCTGAGTATTCATCAGAGAATTACATGAGGTGCCAGACATCGAACATTTTTCTATAAAAAAAAGATGGCTAGGACTTTCGCTTTCTGAAGCGAGGGGATTCAAAATAACACCTTTTATCACGCTATAAAAGCCTCCTGCACTTCCATCAGTCGCTAGTCCGCAGAGAAATGCTGTTTATTTGTTGTTTGTGAAAGTTCTACTAAAGATTTAGGTCTCTGGAGGATCCGCACTGCAGCTACAAGTTGGGCCCTATGACTTTTCTTTCATTTCATGCATTTATTCAAAACAAATCAATTAAATCCACCCAAGGTTAGCTGAACTGTGTAGCAGTTGGGATGGCTTGTGCTCCACTCTGACCTTTGGGTAACGATATTCCTGGCTGCCAGGGTACGGCGTGCCGGTGAAATATGGGACTTCCATATTTGGCACCAGCGTATCATTGATGGTCATATAGGCCAAACGGAGTCCGTCTGGAGACCACCAGTGGGCAATGTGCGTCTGCAGGATCTCCTCTGTGAAAACAAAGATAAAGAGTGTCAAGATTGGATAGAATTTGGTGAATATTCGTTGTTTTATTTATACAATTTTATGCATGTTCCTTAAATGTAGATATCAGGAGACGGGAGCGTCTCTCAGATTATAATAACAGCTGAAAAAAAGCAAGAAACTGCAAGAAGTTCACAAACTTGCTGACATTTGGCATTGATATTGCAGTCCAGCAATTGAATAATGGCAAGATGTGGATAGGTGGTTTGAAAAAAAGCTTTAAATAATACAATAACTTTTCATAAGAATAGAAAGAAAAAAAACTTTTCACAATATAACAAAAATGAAAAACTCTGGACAACACTGATTTAGCAAAGAAACATTATGGTGTATTTTAAATGCAAATGAATCATAAAATCTATCTATCTATCTATCTATCTATCTATCTATCTATCTATCTATCTATCTATCTATCTATCTATCTATCTATCTATCTATCTATCTATCTATCTATCTATCTATCTATCTATCTATCTATCTATCTTTTTTTTAAATTTCAAGCAAGACTTTAAACTACTCTTTCACTCTGAATAAACTATTTTGAGGCTTTGTGAAAATAAACCTTTTCCTGTCTAATGCTAGCTCTGATACATAAAATTATAGTTTTCATGTGTCTTGTCATTTTACAACCGAGCTTGGATCAGTTTACAGATAAAGTATAAATAATTTAATTTCACTGGATAAACCCTTTCCTTTACAAGATACATGTTCCCGTAGAATTCCCGGTTATGGGCTACCTGCTCCAGCAGGGGGCAGAAAAGCTCTATTGAAAGCACTTTTAATCCAGAACACACTCCTGCAGTTACATGCAGAGGTCCAGACAACAACGTTCTCCCAGTAGAAATGACTGAATCAACCTTGGCAAGCACAGTGTGGTCATGTTTGTCATCAGACAATAATTATTTCTGACACTGCAGAAAATGCGGGGTCAGAGAGGACTCAGGAAAGCATTGAGCGCAGAATACGTTTGATTGGGTTCTAACTCTAAGGTTGAGTGGAGCATATTGCAGGGCAGAAAGAATTTCAAGGCTAGTGGCTGAAATAAACTCTTTCTACAACATCTGAGCACAAAACAGCGCATGAAAAATGCAATTAATGTGACTCATTATTCTTTGGAGGTCTGTGAATAACGCTCGTTGTGAACCCTAACACACCTGGTTTATGCTCAGTTTAGTGGTTTGAGTGCGTTTGATTTTGCTGTTTATACTCCTTTACATGAGTGCCTCAGATGGCAGGGAAAAACACGGCTTTTCAAACGTCCTTTTTTTTTTATATATCCGCACCGCAGCTTTTAGATCTTTAAAGGATGTCAGGAGATAAACAGACACATCGTATCCTGATGACGACAGCTTCTCTTCAACCTCACAGAGACATCACAAGCCTTTTCCGCTTCAATCCTCTCAATTTACTGGTTTTCATCTTTCAATCATGACTGTAGGTCACATTTATATGATTTCTGTTTTGACAACTGAGGGCTAATTATTAACACTAATCACATCAAAGACTTTTCAGATTATTATGGTTGGCTGAGAACTGTTCCCAAGAGGCCACGTGTAAATGCTTTGCTTGAAGGCTCGTGTTTGAGAGAGGAAAAAAATCGTCAACATGACAAAGATGTCAAAGCAGTCATATGAGTTGCATTTTTCTCTTTAAATGTTTCACTAAATATAAGTATTGTATTTTGAAACCTCAAAATGAATTACAATAAGCATATGAAGGGCACCACTTTTTTGGCTCTATGCAGTTCATAAAAAGGAGTTTTGTAAGTACGGATTAAAACAAGGGATGTGCGGAGTTATAAACGATCCGCTTCTGAGTCCTTCATTAAACTGAACTGTGGCTCCATGTTAATGATGTATTGATGGGGGCTGTATGTCAGCCAAACCCCCTACTGTTATAAAAAATAAAAAATAAATCACTTTTGTGAGCATGATTGGTCGTGCATGCCATTTTCTCAAGTCCTACATAATCTGGGTGAACCTTAAAGCTATAGTTGGTATTTCTGTTCAGAAACACTTGCTGTTATACGGGTTGAAATGGTCCTTCCATCCTGACAGTAGTAAATACATTATGTATTTAGAAAAAGGAAGTTAAACATTACATATCTGTGAAAGCTGCAGGCCTGTAAAAACTAGACCAATTAGTGCACCGAAGGGCAGGGATTGGTTCTGCTCTCACCCCCCTCTGTTCCTCAAGTTCCAGCGGTTTCGCCTTATCTACTGGTTGTCCCACATGCCAATCATTATGAGGCGCTAACGTAACGGCAACGTGCATGCACATTCCTTGTTAGTTTCCGCTTGCTGGCTGTGCATACATACTTCTAGTGTTTATGTATCCGGTTAGCTTAGCAGTTAGCTTAGTGGTTAGCTTCGATGTTAGCAAATCATGGTAGCTTCGCTGCTCTCACTGAATGCTTTGTGCATGGCTGAGAGTTGCAAGAAGCAAACCGCATACAAGTTTATGAGAAGAAGAGGAAGGCCTCAGTAGAAAGAAATAAGACCATAGTAGATTTGGGAGATTTTTTTCACGCGATCCCCTTGTGGAGTGGAAGAGTAGGTAAGATGATCTTGTGCATGTGCAGTAATTCAAAAAGGGATTTGAGGAAACGTCTGGAAAAATCACAGACTCTAGGTATAAGCAAACTACTGTATTTTTCCGAACTATATGTCACACTTTTTTCATTGTTTGGCTATTCCTGTGAAGTATATATGAAATATAACATGATGTTAAATGTTAATTCCTACTGACCAACATGAAATAAACCTTACCATCTATTGACACAAGAGGGCTCTCTAAGCTTGTGAAAACTATATGCTGCTCCTTTACCACTTAAAAATTAATTGAAACATTAACTTATAGAGAACAAAGACGGAACACAATGTTGTTTTGCTGTTTCAGTATGCATTCACGCAGCGGAGACCACGACAAAAACCCCCGTCACTGGGCTGTCCACGTAGCTAATAACAGCTAGCGCTAGCTTATGTTGTCCGGGTGGTTTACAACTTTTTTGATGTGCGTTCAAGAGCTTCACTGACCTTTCTATCTGGCTCTCAAACATCCATGGCGTACTGTTAGCCTAGTATGTAGCACTGTTATGCTTACGGTCTAATTTCAGCGTAATTTTGACAAGTTTCAGTGTAACAGCCCGTTACACAGAAATGTGCAGGTGAGAACCTTGCCACTTGGAGTTGCTGGCTTATTATGCTAATTTACCCAGTTCAACCTAGCAGGTATGTTCCATGTTATTCAGCCTGTATGCATGCAACTGTGCAATTGAATAAATTGTCTTACCAGAGAAAATGTAAATTTTTTTATTCTTGAATTTTGTGGAATAAATAAATGTGCCTTATCATCCAGTGTGAGTTATATATGTTTTTTTCCCCTCTTTATGGCGCATTATTTGACTGATGCAATTTATATTCCGGAGCGATTTTTAGTCCAAAAAATACGGTGTTTTTCACATCTATTAATGACGTTCACAGTGAAAGAGAGACTGTATTGGCTGCTGCAGATCTCAGCCCGTCTTTAACAAGTGACCTGCTCTGTACTCTGAGCTCAGATATCTTTAGACAGCTGTCTCTGGGAGGGAGAGCTGCATAGAAAACAGACAAAACACTAGTTATTAAGTTTTATCATTTTGAAATAGAAGTTTATGAAGCAGGAGAATATTTCCTATATGTTTTGTCCAAACATGGTAACTTAGAATAAAAATAAATGCTATGAGCCATGAAAGCAATGTCTGGAGTGAGAAGTGACTTTATTGTAGACTAGATTTATGCATCAAGTAAAACTAATCTTTAAAAACAGATTATAAAGCTATTTCTCTACTAGGTGATGCATTTTTCGAAGATGAAAGTATTTATTTCGCAATTTAGCACCATGCTGGAGAAGCAGAAACTCTTGCTGGGAAAAAATCTCAGAGACTGTTAAGATAAATGGAAATACAGGGCCGCAGTATTGCATGAGTCATTTAGAGAGGGAATTAAGTGGCATTTATTGTGTTTTTGTACTACATTTTAAAGCTATTCAGGTGTCGTATAGATATGGCACCTATTTAATCAAGTTTGATGAAGCACTGAACTGAGACTTGGTGTCTGGGAATGCCTAATTTCAAATGACTCAGATTATTATTGCAGACAAGGATCTTTATTAAATCAAACATTTACTATTTTAGTTAAGAATTTTAACCGGTGCTAATGAAAAAATATCTGTTTTACCAAAATACAATTAGTGAAAATGTAGCACCGATTATATAATAGGTTAGAAATTCATGTAACATGCAAAGACATTTGATGTACCTTCCATTAATGTACATTTTTCTGCCATTTTTTGCTTAGGGATACTCTTTTATTTTTTGTTTTTTGAGGTTGTTTTGTGTCTCTGTGTCTATAATTTTCATATGAATAAGGTAAACATGTATGTTTGGTCAATTTGTTCCTGTCATGATTTAGGTTTTTGTTTGCTTTGTTCTGGACTAATTAGTTTCCACTTCCCTCAGCCAACAGTCCTCTGTCACCACCCAATCAGCTCTGTCCACACCTCAGTCTCCAGTCAGCTCAGATCAGTTCCACCTGCTGCCAGTAATTACTGTCAACTCTGGTCACCTGTTCACCTGGCTTCATATACCTGCCTCACTCACCCACTCACGGCCAGATCGTTGTATCACCTCACATGTGCGCCGCTGCCGTGGTGTTTTCTGATCACATCTGGTTCCACCTGCATCTGCTCTAGTCTGGTTCTGGCAGCAACTCCTGGTCCGTCTACAGTGAACATTTCCAATAAACCTTTTAAACATAGCTCTGTGGTTCCCTTATATAGGAAATTTTTGACCAATCTGTATAATATGATTGATTTGACTTTGTAAAGTGCCTCGAGATGACATGTTTCATGAATTGGCGCTATATAAATAAAATTGAATTGAATTGAATTGAACTGTGTTCGGCTGAATATTGGGTTCACACCTACAATCGTTACAGTTCTGTGTTGTAACAATACGTCTTTGCAAAAACTCACACAGTTGGAAATATTGCTGATTTCGCTTTAAATTGAGCTGCATTTGTCATCTTTTATGTATTACTATTGCTTTTCCATTATCTTAACAGTTTCAATTCAAGTGTTTTTGCTTTTGTCCAAGAGATTATTGCTGCTAAACTCTTATTGCTGCTTAAACCTCTCTATATTGTTCTACAGCTTTTATTAAAGTTACAATTATTGTTACATTTCAGAGCTGCTTAAAGAAATTTCATTGTACTTTATGCTTTCACAGTGCAATAACAATAAAGCTATTCTATAAATTCCTTGACTGATTGGGTTGAACTTGTAAAAACTCGGCAAACTGTCTCTGTCAAACAGTTTATTCTGCTACTGACTCTTGTTTGGCATCAATTATTTGATTAGAGGATGAAAGTTGGAAGAAAAACAAGACATATTGGAACTTTAACAATCTATTTCTATAACAAACATGACACTGACATCTTGGAGGATACAGTTTGGTCCCTAAGAGTGGAGATATGGGATTCCCCCTGGTGGTAAAAATGTCATCTGGGTGCCTTCCTGAAATAAAATGACAAACTTTGTTTTTTACAGTGAGGGAGATGTAGCTTAACACCATCACACAGCACCCACCAAAAGCTTCCTTGGCATCGGTCGAGAAGATTTGCAAGACTGGAAAGTTTTTCATGGGCACAACCCACATTTGTATCTCTGCTGCTCAACTAGAAGTGCATTTTCTTTGTAAATGTTGCATCCCTTAATGGGAACTTCAGTTTTAGGTGACATTTTCTTCTTTTTGTCGCATGGTTAGGACGTTTTTTGTGGAGTTTTTAAAATATTTCTGTCTTTCTGTGGTCATCACCATTCAAATTTGTACTTGAAGTTTTTGTCATGCCAATACCTATTTTCCTTTTTTCTCCCTGTGGTTTCCTTTTGTTCAACCTTGTGGTCATTCTGTCTTCTTGTATGCATTTTTTATTCATATTTGTGCCTTCTGTTAAGTCAAAGGTTTCTTTTCATCGATATTGTAATACAAGAATAGCTGACCAAATGCTGAAGTACATTCAAACTATCAGAAGCAAAAATCATAATCTAATTTAAATATAGTTTTTTTTTTTTCCAAACAGACATTTCTGGTTGTCAATAAGCCTTCCTTGCATTCAATATAGCCTCATCTTGAACCCTAATGTAAAAGCTTTTTCCAAATCTTGGCTGACCTAAATAATGCTATACAGATGCAAAATGTGTGAAATAAAATACATTTTGCTGCTTTCCAGTGAAAAATCCTCAGGACAAAATACAAGAAGGCAAATGTTTCTTTAGCTCGGAAAATGGATTACATCTGTCATGCTGTGTTGTCTGAAACAAAGACATAATCCAATGAAGCATTTCTTGCACTATAATTGAGTTTTCCTGAAAATAACAGCAATTTACGATCACATTATCCTTACAGTTATTATCCCAAACTGTTTCAAAATCATCTACAAGCTAATAATGCTGGATTGAGAACTCTGAACAAAGGCGTATCAATTTAATAGAAATGAATTAAGTGGAATTACTATTCTCAGCGCATTTGTAAAGAAAGACCCATCAAAGAGGTTTGTAATTAGAACGTCTGTCCCACATATGCTGTAATCAGAAAATGTCTCACATTAAATTACAAGTTTGCTGGCTTTTGAACATCTGCTGGGTGAGATTGCAGCGTTCTGCACATGAATTAATTAAAAGTGCTTGAACACAAAGACAAGTGATGGGAGGTGAAGGAAAGGAGGAGCACCGAAATGTAGCCAGCTGTGCAGCTTCAGATCAAGCCATGCACACAAAACACACGGCACACCTCGGGGAGAGGCTGCTGCTGCTGTGAGAAGGGGCACGTATCCAAAGACTCAATTAAAAATTTGTTTCAGTGTTGTTGGGTAAATACAGCATATGTCAACAAGGATGCAGATTATGGACAAACAGGATTCTGTTTCCACTAGAAGAGCCCCAGCGATCACAACTATCCAGCACCGGAGGCAGATGAAGAAAGAGATGGTTGCACCAAGGAGGATTTGTATGGAAGCAGCTCCAAAAGCAAAGTTTTCCAATTTTGTCATAGTTTTCCTAATTTGTTTGAGCTCAAAAGAAGGAAACAATATGTTGACAGCAGACTAGCTTCCGTATAAACTATGAAACAGGAACAAGACCAAACATTTTTTTAAAGGAGAGAAAACTATTGTGAGAGGACTTTTCGTCCTTTGGCAGAAATATTTAATAAGTTAAATGTCTCGTGCAACATGGACTAGCTCTAAAAAAAAGTCTAAAATGTGTATTTATACATTGCACAAATAGCCTAATTTACAACTTAGGTGACTTCTAAAGTCACTGGATGTCATTTAGGTGTATCAGAGTAAGCTGAAAACAAAGGTACACCACACTTTTCAGATTTTTATTAGTAAACTATTTCACCTTTATTATTGTTCTTTTTCACTTTATATTGAAGTATTGGTTTTGGTGTTTATTCACATTGTATTCTTTTAGAGTTGATTTATTTAATGCCTTTATTTGTGTAATTATGTAGCGGAGTATATAAATGCAATTTTGAATTTAATTGAATTATCTCACTCCCACGAACATAAATTAAATGTTTGGTAATATGTTCTGAAAAAAAAAGAGAACATGTTCAAGAACCTCAATTACTTTAGCAGGGCATTGCATTTGTTAGCTCAAAGTAGTTTTAAATTACCAAAACTTAACTAAACTGTGAGCCAAAACGAATTTAGAAGTCTTAGAGTAGATAAGGGAAACAATCATATATATATATATTAGTATATAGCTTTTTTTACCCAAAATTAAATGGCATTTTTTCTTACTGTTCCCATTTTCAGGAGGGGCTTGAAAAGTTACATATTTGCCACTGGGGCCAATGAGTCTTCAGAATACAATGAATGTTTAAAAAAAAAAAAAAATTGTGTCAGAGATGTCATATTAACATATTTTCTATTTGCATATCACTGACGTTTCCAAACCTTTGCCAGACTGAAGTCTTACCTTCGTACAGCCAGTCAGCCAGGCCATTAAAGATGACCCCCTCTTTACCAGTTGAAACAAGGCGGATCGATCGGCTCTCCATTGTCGCCCTGTAGTAGATGTTGCTTTCAAAAATGAAGATCTGCACAGAGAAAGACAAAACGGTGACAATAATGTCAGTGTCAGTATCAGTGGGCTGATGTAAATCAGTGTGATGTTGTTGACAAAAGGACTGAAACAGATAGCCATGAGCCATTTTTGCCCTCCCTCCCTCTCCATATAATGTGAAGAGCCACAAATCCTTCTTTCCCCTTTGAAACTGCGTGTTGAAATGATTCACACAGCCCTGTACGAGACATAATTGTTGAAAACAACGAAAGGGATGAGGGACAGAACAACAAAGGACCCTTTTTTATTGTGAGATTTACCGTATTTCTTTGTCATTTAGCATTTTTTATGCATTCATTGAAACACATCTTTATTTCCTGTCACTATTATCTAACAATTACTTATTGCAATAATTATTTGATGCTTGAAAACCATGTGATTTCTGTAGATGTGCAAAACTGCACTTTTCTGTTATACCTCAGCAATTCAAATCAAATGCTGGCAAACAGAAAAAGTCTGATGGATTTTGATGACAGACTATACTGCAGATCAAAAGGCTGAATAAAAACATTAGAAAGCAGAATAGAGACAAATTTGTTTGGCAGTGCTAAAAATTAATATTTTGCCTGTGTTGCTGACAGAAATGTTAGGACGCTGTGCACCCCATGTATTTGTTGTGGTTTGCATATCTGATAATGTTGTCTTCATACCCTCAGGGCACTCGCAGGCAGCCCAGCATTCGTCTCTTTCTGTATTGTCATTATTTCATGGAGACCCCATAAATACATCAAATCAGATAATAAAACTAGCCTTTCCTGTTTTCATTTAAATAATAGTAACAGCAGAGACCCTCTTATTTTGATCAATATAACAAAGAGCTAGAGTAGAAGGCCACATGTTGCAGACCGCTGTGCCAGAAAAACATCTAAACCTTTACTTCACGGCGTTTTTCATGAGCTTAAATTGAAACTGTGCAAACACTTGACTGGCTCTTCATCACAACGTGGAGTTAATCCTGGTCCAAATAGAAATGCAAGCTCTCTCTAGACCTCCTTCAGGCCTAGAAAGATTTTCAAAACTTAGAAACGTAGCACAGACTTTCTGTTGCTAATCAAGGCTGAACTGTGTTTATAGAGAGCTTATGCTGAAAGTAAATGGATTATCTCTGATGACCAATCAAACAGTCAGACTGCTTAAAGAAATGAAGGCACACTGCTGGAAGATGAGCATATTATCCATCAGTCAATCTAATTTAGTCTTTTCTATAATAGTGCCAGCTTAGTGAAGACAGGTGTATGAGGGGTAAACCTTGTAGGAAGGGATGGGTCATTTACTGAACCTGTCCGGTTAAATCTAAGCTGCTAATGCATTATCAAAAACAAGACACAAAAAAATCCAGCCTGTGTCGATAATACTGAATGATTGCCTGGAGGAAAAAAAGCTAAAATTTTGGGACACAGATAAACCCACTGTTGAACAGAATAAGCAGATTTATTTATTTATTTTTTTTTGCTTTTTTTGATTAGCGAACACATCATATCCTGTTAACAGGACACAGTCATAACAACAGGAACAACATTGCTGCTTCGGAGGGAAGAACACTGCAGGTTAGCTGTTTTTAGTACCAGTGAGGATTTGATTTTGAAAATAAATAGGAAGCAAAGAGGCGTAGGAAGCTTTGAAAAAAGGAAACGGCATGTTCCACGAAGAGTCAAGACCTGGCTTCAGTTCATAACGACCGTGAGAAGCAAAACTTTCAGTAGATAACAGGAAGGCTGAATGGGGTACAGTAAAGTTGTTCTGTTTAATTTATTTGAGGAATCTGCATGTTTCAAGGAACATTGTGGATTTGGATGTGCTGGCAGATTTTGGACATCTCAGAGTAAAGGATCTACAATCTCATTGAATATATGCAGAGAGGCTGCTGGTTTTTAATGCTAAACATGATAAATGCTAAGAAGATGCCTAATTTTTCAACTCTATAATAATTTTAATAAAGTAAAACCCTTTTTAAATATAGTAAAACCCTCTGATCGTTGCTTCTCTAATCAATACAAAACTTGGTCAAAAGAGAGAAGCTTGAGTTGCAAAACAACTCCAGGACTAAACTGATGTTCTAAAACAACCTCAAAGCTCACAACATTGATTTAGATCTGCTAAACTAAAACCAAATGATTAAAAGAGAATTAGCAGCTCTCAAGGGTTGCGAGACCCCCAAAATTTGAAATTACACTAAATTGGGAAACAAATGTTATTCCTTTGGTCTGCATTCACTTCCTCTGAGATTTTTAAGTCTTTAAATGAACAAGAGAGAAACAAGGATGAGACAAAAAAGGCTTGAAAAGACTCAATTCATAAGGGCACAGAGATAAAAGTAGCTGTCACGATTTGGGTTTTTTCTTGGTTTATGTTATCAGATTTATTAGTTAAGTTTCTGCTTTTGGGGTCTTGTTTGGTTTTGTTTTAGACATGTTGTTCTGTTTAGGTTACCTGTTTTCCACCTGTCACTTTATCAGTTCTGTTTGGTCTCCCCTCAGCAATCTGCCAGATCATTTAACGAGCCACGGTGAGTTTAGTTCCAGCATTCTTTATTCTGATTGACCTGTTGACGATAACCCGAGAGCCTTTTTGATTCTGAGCCAGCCTGTTCCCTGATCTGTTTTTCCTGCCCTGTCTGACTGATTTACCGGTTTACCGACTAGTTTCTGTCCTATGGTTATCCGAGCTTGCTTTGCCCTGTCTGTACCTCTGCCTATTTTTGACTGCTTTTTGTGTACCGGATTTTGGACTGCCCTTTTGACTATTGAGTCCGCCTGTTCCTGTTTTCATTATTAAAATCCTGTTTTTTGCCTTAACCTCACTTGTTGGGTTTGAATACTGGGTTTGCCTGATTCACGATCATAACAGAATGATCTGGCCCAACTAAAACCTATCGCCCAACAAGTTTTTTGAGGTTTTTTTTTTTCCCCTCCACACGCTATGGCTTGGGAGGGTTCCAGATTGGCGTTCTGTCCCCCTGGTATCGGTCCCAGACGCCATCTCTCCAGCAGCCGCAGCAGCAGTAACCCGCTGCCTGCTCCGAGTTTACGATTGGGAGGGCTCTTTGTCACAAATTCAGATTCAACTCAGAATAGAAGGGATTACTCACCCAGCGACACCGCTGTCGGCTCTGCCCATGGGTTTTATCCAGAACCAACTTTGTTTATGGAGGTCGAAGCGGAGGTGGTGCGGGATCTTCGCCCGGATCTTTTTTTCTCTCTCCCTCCAGAGGAGGAGATGCAGGGAACGCTGTGGGCTCCACCGATCCCGGCTCTACCGACAGGATCAAACCTCCAGCAAGTCCTGCCGTCCCGCCGTCGGAGGAGGGGACGGAAACCTGTGGGTCGCTCCTTCACCCGTTCTGTTCGGCCGACAAGCGAGTCAGTACCGCGCCCGTCCGTTGCCACTTCCTGCCCAGTGGATCGGAGTCCGGTGCTTCCCAGAGCTGAGCAGCCCACAGCGCCTCCTGTTGGCGCCCGTGATGCTGAGGATCTGGCTCTGGAGGACCAGTTAAGAGCTTTTGCCCCTATTATTAAAGACCTTAGGGAGGCTCTTTTCTGCCAGTATTCAGAGGAGCTGGAGGCAAAATTAAAGGAGGTCGAGGGGCACTATAGAGCGGCTCTCCAAGGTTTCTATAGTGGACTCAATCCTGTCCCCAAGGGTCCAGCCGACGCCCCGGCACCTGCACCTGTCCCAGAGGACCCGCCTCCTACCTCAGCTCCAGTGCCGGCCTCCGGCAGCTATAAGGCAGCACTGTCTGCGCAGCCGGCCCAAGACGCTGCAACCCCGGAGGGTCCGCAGCCGGCCCAAGACGCTGCAACCCCGGAGGCTCCGCAGCCGGCCCGAGACGCTGCAACCCCGGAGGCTCCGCAGCCGGTCCGAGACGCTGCAACCCCGGAGGGTCCGCAGCCGGTCCGAGACGCTGCAACCCAGGAGGGTCCGCAGTCGGCCCGAGACGCTGCAACCCAGGAGGGTCCGCAGCCGGCCCGAGACGCTGCAACCCAGGGGGGTCCGCCGCCGGCCCGCGACGTGGGAACCCAGGAGGGTCCGCCGCCGGTCTGCGACGTGGGAACCCAGGAGGGTCCGCCGCCAGTCTGCGACGTGGGAACCCAGGAGGGTCCGCCGCCAGTCTGCGACGTGGGAACCCAGGAGGGTCCGCCGCCAGTCTGCGACGTGGGAACCCAGGAGGGTCCGCCGCCAGTCTGCGACGTGGGAACCCAGGAGGGTCCGCCGCCAGTATGCGACGTGGGAACCCAGGAGGGTCTACCACAGGCCCACGATGAGGGGGTTCAGACGAGCCCTCTTTCAGGCCGCAACTCGGGGGCTCATCGGGACACTGGGCGCCGTGGCCCTCGCCCAGACGACAAGCGGCGCCGTGGCCCTCGCCCAGACGACAAGCGGCGCCGTGGCCCTCGCCCAGACGACAAGCGGCGCCGTGGCCCTCGCCCAGACGACAAGCGGTGCCGTGGCCCTCGCCCAGACGACAAGCGGCGTCGTGGCCCTCGCCCGAACGACAAGCTCCGTCGGGGGCCTCGCCGAGAAGACAAGCACCCAGAGCCCCATGGAGACTTAGAGGCCCCTGGACCTCTTCGGAAGCTCTTACCCCCTCATCTTTGGCTTGACAGCCAATTTCCCAAGTGGCTGACCAAACTGTCTTTGTCGGAGGTTCTGGAAGGGTTATTGATGAGGTTCTGGGTGTTAAAGGGTCTGGGAGCATCTGAAGTCTGTAGCCCGGGGCCTCCTGAACCTGAAGTCTGTAGTCCGGGGCCTCCTGAACCTGAAGCCTGTAGCCCGGGGTCTCCTGAACCGGAAGCCTGTAGCCAGGCCCCGTCTGAACCTGAAGCCTGTAGCCAGGCCCCGTCTGAACCTGAAGCCTGTAGCCAGGCCCCGTCTGAACCTGTAGCCTGTAGCCAGGCCCCGTCTGAACCTGTAGCCTGTAGCCAGGCCCCGTCTGAACCTGTAGCCTGTAGCCAGGCCCCGTCTGAACCTGTAGCCTGTAGCCAGGTCCCGTCTGAACCTGTAGCCTGTAGCCAGGCCCCGTCTGAACCTGTAGCCTGTAGCCAGGCCCTGTCTGAACCTGTAGCCTGTAGCCAGGTCCCGTCTGAACCTGTAGCCTGTAGCCAGGTCCCGTCTGAACCTGTAGCCTGTAGCCAGGGGCCGTCTGAACCTGAAGCCAGTAGCCAGGGGCCGACTGAACCTGAAGCCAGTAGCCAGGGGCCGACTGAACCTGAAGCCAGTAGCCAGGGGCCGACTGAACCTGAACTCTGTAGCCAGGCTCCTCCTGAACTCTGTAGCCAGGCTCCTCCTGAACTCTGTAGCCAGACACCTCCTGAACTCTGTAGCCAGGCTCCTCCTGAACTCTGTAGCCAGGCTCCTCCTGAACTCTGTAGCCAAGCGCCTCCTGAACTCTGTAGCCAGGCGCCTCCTGAACTCTGTAGCCAGACGCCTCCTGAACTCTTTAACCAGGCCTCTCTTCTAGCTCTTAGTCCGGCGTTGTCTCCAGCCTTTAGTCCGGCGGCAGGTTCTGTTCTTTCTCTCTCCAGACGTCGGTTCCTGAGGGTCCGGTTCTACCGACGGTCCCCGAGGTTGCTGCTCGGCCGCCGGCCTATGAGAGACCTGCTCCGCCGCCGGTCTATGAGAGACCTGCTCCGCCACCGGCCGCCGGACATCGTTGCTAACCGGGGCCGTCCTTCAGGACACCCGCCGGATTACCTGTCTCACAGAGGTCGTCCGCCGGAGAACCTGACACGCCTAGGACGTCCGCCGGAGAACCTGACACGCCTAGGACGTCCGCCGGAGAACCTGACACGCCTAGGACGTCCGCCGGAGAACCTGACACGCCTAGGACGTCCGCCGGAGAACCTGACACGCCGAGGACGTCCGCCGGAGAACCTGACACGCCGAGGACGTCCGCCGGAGAACCTGACACGCCGAGGACGTCCGCCGGAGAACCTGACACGCCGAGGCCGTCCTTCGGGACGTCCGCCGAACAACCTGACACACCGAGGCCGTCCTTCGGGACGTCCGCCGGACAACCTGACTCGTCGGGGCCGTCCTCCTGGACGACCGCCTGAGAACCTGACTCGTCGGGGCCGTCCTCCTGGACGACCGCCTGAGAACCTGACTCGTCGGGGCCGTCCTCCTGGACGCCCGCCTGAGAACTTGACTCGTCTTGTTTTGTTTGAGTTTTTATTTGGACATTTATTTGATTCTAGCCCTCCGTCCTGTACCTCCCTCCACCCACCCGAGCTAGTCTGTTTTGTTTCTGAGGCCGTCTGGAATCCGGCCTTGAGGAGGG
Source organism: Fundulus diaphanus (assembly GCA_037039145.1). NCBI lineage: Eukaryota > Metazoa > Chordata > Actinopteri > Cyprinodontiformes > Fundulidae > Fundulus > Fundulus diaphanus. The sequence continues at coordinate 29,860,233 of CM073133.1, read as the reverse complement.
GGTTCTGTCACGATTTGGGTTTTTTCTTGGTTTATGTTATCAGATTTATTAGTTAAGTTTCTGCTTTTGGGGTCTTGTTTGGTTTTGTTTTAGACATGTTGTTCTGTTTAGGTTACCTGTTTTCCACCTGTCACTTTATCAGTTCTGTTTGGTCTCCCCTCAGCAATCTGCCAGATCATTTAACGAGCCACGGTGAGTTTAGTTCCAGCATTCTTTATTCTGATTGACCTGTTGACGATAACCCGAGAGCCTTTTTGATTCTGAGCCAGCCTGTTCCCTGATCTGTTTTTCCTGCCCTGTCTGACTGATTTACCGGTTTACCGACTAGTTTCTGTCCTATGGTTATCCGAGCTTGCTTTGCCCTGTCTGTACCTCTGCCTATTTTTGACTGCTTTTTGTGTACCGGATTTTGGACTGCCCTTTTGACTATTGAGTCCGCCTGTTCCTGTTTTCATTATTAAAATCCTGTTTTTTGCCTTAACCTCACTTGTTGGGTTTGAATACTGGGTTTGCCTGATTCACGATCATAACAGTAGCAACAGATCAGAGATACTTGTGGAGCTCAAATAGCAGCATTTCTGACTGATGTTTGTGCATCTGGGATTTCAGGTGTGAAATGTGCAATCCTCACAAGATTCCCTTTGATTATTTTTTTTTCTCTTGGTAAAATCCACATAGCTGTGTCAGGATGACCTCTTTTTTTAGGCGCGCGTGCGTTGACCCAGCGTTGCTGATTGCAGTGTCATGGTAGAGTAATAGCTAGTAGTTTAATGAGGAGAGCGCTGCAGGATTCATCTCCCTGTACGTACGGCGCTTCACTGCACACCGCCGCACGCACACACACACACACACACACACACACGCACACATTCACACACACCTTAGTTTTATGTGCTGATGTAAGGCTCGATGATGAATTGCTCCAGTTCTGATAAACTTAATGGGAAATCATTACATTTCCAAACTGTGATGGGTGAAAAAAGAAAACATGTCCGACATCTGCGGGTCAGAAGGAGACAAAAGACGAGAGCTCATCTCTGTTTTTCCTGCACAGCCTCCGAGGCTCATTAAATCAAGAGCAGAGCTGCAGCTACGGCTCTGTGAAAGAAACAATCAGGTGTACCATTACCATATGTAAATGAATCTACTGTCTTCCCCAGCAGACAGGGTCTCATCACACACTCCAAATGTTAATGTTTTCTCACGGAAATGCATCTCTAATCTAAGCCGTTATCCAATAAGAGCAATTATGATAGAAGAGAACGCTTTAAAGCGGAGCTGAGGAAAGACCGGAGAGTGATAGAGTAAAAACTAAAATAAAAACAAAACTCATTTAAAGACAACAAGAGTAGAAAAAGCAATCCAAGATACAAGGATCATTAAAAAGATTGTAGGTGCTTGAATTTATTGCTTTTTTGAATCTTATTAAGGGGGAAAAAGATTTCTCTTTCCCAAAAACGACAGCATCCAATTTTTCTCTTGCTGTTTTTTTCTCCGGTTGTTGTTTGGACTCAAATGCATCTCAAGTAAGATGAAACAGTGAGTGTTTTTTTTTTTTTTTTTCTGAATGCACATTATTACAGGACTGATGCAGAGCTGAACATGATGTACTGAATGTAAGAACAGACTCAAAGTGGACCACAGAGGCCTTGTTATAAATAAAAAAAAAGATCACTTGACTTTTTCTTTTGGAGTCTTTTCCCAATAGATTCGCAAATGGATGTTGTGAAGCTTTAAAAGTGGCACAGAGACAAAAGTCACAGAAGAAGGGTTTCACTCCAGAGAGCCAAATGGATTGAGGAATTACCTAACAACAACACAATAATAATAAACAAGCTTTAAATACATGTGTAGATAAGTAATCCACATAATTAAGTCAAGCAAACAGTTCAAATACATTATAAATATTTAAATGGATGAAAAGAAGTTTAATTATGCTCCAAACTATATTTTGTCAGTAGAAGCCACAAAGGTCATCTGGTCTACATTTTTGATAAATTAAAGATAGAAATATCTTTTGTTTTTCATAACAATATAATAATATAATAATATTTATCATGTTTTTCCCCCATAAAGCATGGTGGGACAATCAGATCAGAAATACTTTAATACCTTAAAATACTTTAATCATGGCACTGGTGCCCAGGGTTACATCGTCTGGACCTGGACCATCCTGCATGGGGTTTGTATGTCTCCCTGTGCACATGTGGGTTCTCTCCAGGTACTCCTGCTACCTCTCTTAGTGCAAAAACATGAATGCTAGATTGAATGGATGCGCAAAACCGGCAATAGATCTGAGTGTGTGCTCTGCGAAGGCCTGAGAACGACTGCCAAGCCTGCACAGGTTTATTTGCACACAGGGACTGGATGGATGGACCAAACATGTAGTCATGGTAGGGAGGAAGTGGACTCTTTTTAAAAAGTTATTACTGAGAAATAACAGAAAAGCCTTCATAGTACTGCTTTTGAATATAGAGGTTTATTAAAAAAATGTTTTTTTTACTGAAGTGCAACTCAAAAATTGTTTTTCTCTAAGCTCAAGTGTGCAAGACATAATATATTCTTCCCTTTTATTAAAACAATATGAAGCCAAAATGGAAAAGCTCAAGTCGAAAAACACGTTTACCACATGACTTGTAGAGCCATGTTTGGCTAGACTATTTGTTTTCTGTATGATTTATAAGCCTCTTAGATTGTTGCCTGTGCATTTTGACCCTCTTTTCATCACAACGTTGCCTGGGTTCATTGATTGATTGCCACACGAATGGTGTCGCCTTCCCAAAACCGACGGCGCAGCTCCTCTCGGGTGGTGACAGGTTCTACCGTTTTGGGCTCTCGTGCACCTCCCTATCTTTGTAAGGTTGAAGGTTTAAAATGAGAACTACAGTAATTGTTGTGCTTCTGGAGTGGGCAGCACAAAAAGAAAAAAACAGGACTGTTGCTTCGGTATAACTGCAGCTTGGCTGGTCCATTGCCACAAGGTGTTTTTTATTTCAGCTATTGTGTTGTAGAAGATTTGATGCTGTGTTGGCAACATTGTTCTGTTACACGACCCAGTTCTTCAGCTGTCAGACTGGCAACCCTTAAATTGGAGTCAAGAATATTTTGAAATATGGAGGAGTTCATTGTTGAGTTACTGCAAGGCGCCCCTATCCAGCGGCTGCTTCACAACCCCAAATAATCATCCCTCCACCGCCATGTTTGACAGCTCAGGTGTTCGTACTGATTTACTTTGTCCTGTTTTGGCAAAGCATCTCTTTGGTCTCATCGTTCCACAGGACTTTGTCCTGGACGTTTATTGATGCATTCAGATGCAGCTCTGCATACCTGATATGCTGATGTATTCCCTTTAGATAAGATGCTCTCCACTGGCTAATCTTTACAAACAACCCACACTTGTTCAGTATTTTTCCAAATTTAAAACCTGGTTAAGACCAGGGGGATTTTCTTATGACGCTAATGTGACCCTAAAATTTAAGGAAGGGGGCTTTATCATTTTATTTTACAATTTTAGCAATTGGTTTCACTGCTCATGTGAATTTTTAGCTTTCAAAATCTAAAGAATTGCAGATTTGATCGATAACTGATGCTCGTTTCTGTCACAAACCACTGGTGTTATGTTTTGTTTTTCTTCTGTATTTTCATTTTGATAATCTTCATGTCCCGTCTTTTCTTATTCAGTTCTCTTTTGAGTTTGTTCTTCTTAGTTTGGCATTGCATTACAGTAACTGTTCTTTGTAATTTTAGATTATTTCTGTCAGATACATACCCGAGTTTCTTTCTGTTCTACTATTTCTGCCTCTGCTGCAACTCATTCCCTCTGATTAGCTCCTGTCATTTCTGTCACCTGGGTGGATGGGTTGGTAGGTAGGTAGATGTATTTTTCTTCACTAGGTGCTGCAAAACTTTTTAACTGGTACTCAAAAAACAAACAACAGAATACAAAATATCCTCCGATCTGGCCTCGCTCCACTGGCTGCTTGTGCATCTTAGAGTTAATTTTATTGATTTCATCTTGAAATGGTTGAAGGGCCTTTCCCCTGAGCTTCAATCATCCCTCCTTCCATTCTCGGCCCCCCAGGTCAGCCGCTTCTGCAGGTACCAAGGACCAGGAGGAAGCTCAGAGGGATGAGAGCCTTCTCTATTGCTGCCCCTCAGCAGTGGAATAACCTGCCCCTGACCATTAAAGAGGCTCCTTTACTGCCTACATATAATACTCCTCTTAAAAACCCATTTATATTATTTTGCTTTCAACATCAGAGAGACTTCATCTGGCCTTGTTTCTTTTTATTGTTATTTTTTGTTATATTTCTGCATTTGTTTCTTGTAATGTGTGCTTATAGTTAGCCTTTATGTGCAGCACTTTGCTTTTGCTCTGGTTGTTTAAAACCGCTTTATAAATAAAGTTGGTATGGTGGGTAGATTTAGTTAACTGCGATCCGCAAGGAGTTTTACTAGTCTTTGCAGTTTATGCAACTTATTTTTCTTTTTTTAAATCAGGAAGCAAGCGGGCCAATAAGGTTCATTTCAGCTTCTTACTGTATAAGCACTGAACCCGAAGCTGCTCCAAATGACAGGCGAGCACTTTATATTAGAGTCCCTTAGTTACAATTTAGTGTGTGAATTATTTGTATGACATCACCAGTGGCAATGTACCATTTCTATCGTGCTACATTTATTGTTCTACAACATTTCCACAGCATCTTTCCAAATGTTGTCAATTTAAACAGGATATGCTGCAGTAGTAAGGTTCCTTCCTTGCTTAAAACCATTCTCTTTCTTCTTGGAATATATTAAGCTTCGAAATCCTGAAAATCCCACAGATGAATACACTTTTTGTTCCTAGCTCATGCAACATTGATGTTTGAGGGGGAATTGAAAGAGGCACTGTGAGCCATGAAGATGTTTTGGAACACGTTGCATTGTTGCAGGTTAACTAATTAATAATAATAAAAAAAAAAGCTAAAGGGACCTAAAGCAGCGCTGAATGCTAACAAATGGCTGCAGCTGCTATTTTTTATTTATCTTCTACAAAAAAGTACAATTGGTAAACAATGAGAGAAAGGAGTTTAATAGAATTTTCATTTAAGATTAAGCTGATTTTGTGTAAATAATTACTATTCTCACCATAGTGATAGTGTGAAATATGGTGGTGGCAGCATCATTCTGTGGGAGTAACTTTCCTTCAGCAGGGACAGCGAAGCTGATTAAGAATTGATGCGAAGATGGAAGGAGCAAAGAGCAGAAGACTTACAGGGGGTGTAGGCTCACCAGAACACAGATGCATTTTATTTTAAAGTTGAGCTGTGAGAGCATATACATTATACATATAATATGCAAATGCCAAACAATAAAGGTTACGAGTTTAAGAAACAAGCTCTCGTCAGCGTGTGCAGTTACCCTGAAGTATAAACGTTACAACAGCAACCTTAAATCTAAAGCCAGAGCTACAATATGCTATGGATCAGATCTACTGAAGAATCTGTGGCAGAGCTTGTAAATTGATGTTCACAAAGGCTCTCTATCTAATTTGACAGCTTGAAAAATTTTGCAAAGAATGATGTCTCTGGATCAGGGGTGTCAGACGCTGGTCACTCCAGACCTGTGTCCTAACACCTGAATCAAATAATGGAATTACCTTCTCATGCACACAGCTTCGACTGAGACCTAAGTGGCCTAATTATGACATTCAGGTCTGTTGGACTTTGGACATATCTAAATGTTGTAGGACACCGGCCCTCCAGGACTGGAGTCCGACACCCCTATTCTAGATATGGACTTGGGGCTGAAAGATGTTTCAACACCAGGTTGGTGACTTGCGGGTGCTGAATAAAAATGCAAGTCACATTTTTTTTCTTTTTAGTTTTTTGAAATATCTTATTATTATAGTATTATTGCCTTTCCTCTTTAGTTTCAATTACACCCATGCAGTGTTGCTCTATGAAATAAAACCTGTTTAAAACACACGGCAGTTCGTGGTTGTCTAGTAACGGAAATTGTCAATGGACATGAATACTCATGCAGTGCTTTGCAGATCCTTGCAGACAAACACGCAGCAGTTCAACCAAAAAGACTCGTGCCCTCTGTTTGAGTCAGACGGCCTGAGCCACAGAGATGCCATCTGCCTCTGTGGCTCAGACCAGCTGTGTAAAAATAAAACCAGCTGACACTGATGGAGGTCAAAACGAACAGTTTCCTCTTTTATAGCGTATAATGCTTTCGTCATAAAACACATAAGGTAGGTGTTAAAGCAAGGTTTGTCAGCTCAACTGTGACACATCACAAATCCCTACTGTTTCTTATTCTGACGTATCTCCAACTGAGGGCCACCAATCAGCAGGCTTAATCATGAAGGGACGGCGATCTTACCAGCTGCTGGCCCTGGGATCCCCATCCGGCATACTGCAGGACGGCGTCGTGCACCTCGGGGGGATTTAAAGGCCAAGTCTCCCTGCGGACAGGACAGTTTACAGAACCTGTCAAGTACACTTATCACATCCACAACGCACATTATTTGTGTTAGTCCCATTCTTCTAGTCCTGATCAGTCCTCCACGAGAATGTGTCTAAACACAAGCAAACGGATCAGTCTGACACAGATGGATTTGGGGTTAAAAACGGGCGAGGAACCATGCAGTGCACCACACTGAACTGAACTGAAAGCCATGGTAGCGATGGGAGCAGGTAAGTGTGGCTGACGTCAGTGAACTGACGACAGATGGTCAGACTGAGCGCAGAGATCTGGGAGGGAAAGAAAAGGGAGAGAAAAGACAGCGAAGGTGGCTCTTACTGTGTCACGAGGCTGTAAATGATGTACTTGGCCAAATAAGAGTATTGATAGATCTGTCGAAACAAAGAGAATCAGTTCGAGACAGGCAAAACCTCACAATGCATCACTGATATTTGCTTGTTGTTATTATTATATTTATCACTGTTGTTTTACCGGCTTTACATCAAAGGCAAACAGCACATGCTTCATGTCTGGAGACACCTGATATTTGGCGGCTTTTGATCTGTCCTGAAAAAGATTTAGAAAAATAAAACATCATTAATACAACTAACGCTATGGGGTACACTGGGCTTTCTCACAGCAATCTTACTTTCAGAACTGTTGTCGTGATAAAACTGGGATTTTTCTTGAGTGTGATTTGAAGAACTTGGTTTATGCATGTTATTTGTTGCATATTTCAGGAAACTGATTATCTTTATTTATCCAGAACTGGCAGAGCTGCCTTCTCTGCATGAGTGCACTTTGCAGGATTTCCTAGACAATCCTTTAACTGAGGCTGGCTTTGGAGCTCATTTCAAACATGAGGATTACGTGCCCAGATATTTGATGGCCTCCTTCACTAGAGTGAACGTCTGGACAGGACGGGAAACCTAAATGTTAAGAGATTATTAGCTGCAAAAGTGTTCATACCCCCCTGAACTATTTCACGCTTTGTCACGTTGCAACCACAAACATTAATGCATTTTAATGGGATTTTACGTTATAGACCCACACAAAAAAGTGTGTAAAGTGGAATGGAAAGGATGCATGGTGTGAGCTGCATGTGAGTCGATACTTTGTACAATCTCCATTTGTTGCAGTTGTAGCAAGCAAGTCTTGTGGGACACGTCTCTACCAGCCTTGCACATCTGCAGACTGACATTTTTGTCCAAAATAGCTCCAGCTCAGTCACATCAGACAGATCTAAGACAGTCCACTGGAAGGTGAACATCCACTCCAATATTAAGTCTTTTGTGGCCTCTAACAAATTTTATTTTGGGATTGCCGCATTTTTAGCTCCATCCTTTGTCTTTCCGTCTCTCACTGGCTTCCCTGTCCCTGCGGGGAAAAAGCCTGATGCTGCCAACACCATTTAGTGTGAAGGGTGAAGGAGGGCAGTAAAGGTTTTCCACCACACTTGGCATTTTGTAGGTGTGGGTCAAACCGCTGAGCTGTTGTCTCATTTGACCAGAGCACCTTTGCTGTATCGCCTGCATGGCTTTTAGTCGTTTGCAAACGTAACTTTTTTGCTTACTTTCAACATTAGATTTTTTTTTCTTGCAACTCCTCCATAAACTTGTGTTATATGTGGGACTGACAGCGGCCCTCTCAACAGGTTCTTCCACCTGAGCTGTGGATCTATGCAGCTCCTCCACAGTGACCTTTGGCCTTGATGCTGCCTTGCCAAGTGGACGGCCATGTCTTGGTAGGTGTGCAGTTACGCCATACTCTTTATTGTCACGTCATGGGCCGAGCAGAGTTTGGTGAAATGTTCAGATTGGCGTGTAGTTTTATAACCCAACTCTGCTTCAAACTTCATCTGTGACCTGTCTGCTGTGTTCCTCGGTCTTCACAATGCTGTTTGTTTACTAATGTTCTCCAACAAACCTCATTTGGATAAATACTGAGACTAAATTACTCACAGGAGGACTCTTTTTTTACTAATGAAGTGACGTCTGCACACAACTGGCTGCACTGGATTTAGGGCATCAGAGTAGAGTGGACTGAATACAAAAGCAAACCCCAATTTTCAGATCTTATTTGTAAAAATAAATGTTTAAAAAACACATTCCCTAAACGTTACATTTGTCTGCTACTTTGTGCTGTTTTATTACAAAGAGTTCTAATAAAATGCATTTGAACTTTGTGGTCGTAACATGAGTAAATGTCAAAATATGCTAAGGGGGCATTGGTAATTTGGCAAAGTGTATGAGCTCAAGGAGGGATCAACAGTAGTCAAGCACCGAGAAACAACTTGACAGAGATGGAAAATATGCATCGCTGTCTTCTTGTGTAATTTTGCACTTAATTCTTCATCTCTCTGTTTATTTATCCTCCCTCTCCAGCTCTGATATCTCTGATGTCACTGTTTTCAGTGAGTGGCTTGACTGTCAATGCACAAACTAACCCTCCGCTGTTACCTTTTTCTTATGTTTATTTGATGCGCCAGTATTAAAATTTAATTTCTAGTCTGGTCACACGTTGATACTGTAGTTACATATCTTTTTATGCAATAATATGAACACCAATGTTATACAAAAAAGTCTTCGACCTCTGTCAAAATCCAGTTTAAATGTATAAATAATCTGGTCTTACTCTAAACCAGAGTTAGACCAGGTTATTTGGGGAAAAATACTTTCTTTTTACTATTGCTGCACAGCTTAAAAAGGAAACACGCTCTTGCAACATATCCCAACAATTTGAGTTTGCTATACTCACAAATAGCTGGTTTGACACGATGATCTCCTCTTTCTGTGTGCCGACATTAAGCTTGAGAACATGCCCATCCCTTGATCGATACAGCAGCTCTTTGTCTGTAAATTACAAATCAGACATTGCAGTCAGAGAGTTACACCCGATTACTCTACCAGTGGTTTCTGTAGTAGCTTCTGTCATGTTGTTTAGTCCGGATTCTGGGCAACATTTTTTTAATAAATCAGCTAAAACTGTGATAAATAAGCAGCCTTCACTGTTGTTTTAGATATTTTGACTCTGGTTTATAGGCAAAACTTTATTTCCAAGAGTTGTTGGAAATGCTCAGTCAACAGGTAACATTTGTTCCATATACAGATTTTTATTGCATCCTATTAAAGCTGAAAGCTTAAAATATAATTAACATGTCCTTCTGTATCATCACAAGGACACACTAAGGGACTCAGTTTGTGATTTAATCGTCTCCTCATCAATATAATAAATCCCTTTGATTGCTGAACAATATAAACATAATTACAGTAATAAAAACCCAGTAAATACAAAATGAGAGCGCATGGCTCAGTCCACACTGTGTGAGTAAAATGTGGTTAAGGTGATACTTTTCTGTCCCATTGACAACGGCCGTTAAACTCTATTTAAATAAACAGAACATTTAGAAACGCAGACATGGGATGACATGAGCCTTATTTATGTTCATTCAGAGTAGGCAGAGATGTTTTCTAGCAAGTTTTTGGTCATTTTGTTCCTTTTTATTGTTTTAAAGTAATTAAAAATGTTACAGTTCATATTCCTAGTTATGTACTCTGTATTATCACATGTATTATACACAAAAACGATATAATTTCTTTATTTTTGTGTGCCAGATGCACAAATGTATGGCGTCCCCAATCAGGGGTCTTTTCTACGAAACAGAATGAGAGGCTTTCTGAGATAACTTCAGGTCAGTCTGGAGTTTTTGTATCACAAAGTTGGCTCATTTCTTGATCGGTCCATCACCATGGTCACTGATGCTGCACACCTAACCTGCTCTGGAGCCAGGCAGGTTTTCTGATTGAACATGAAATCAACACCTCTCAACCATTCAGTGCAGTTAAAAGGCACTGTTTACACTCCTTTCTTTCCTCCCCCAACATCTTAATTTCACCGGAAAATCTTTGTAAGAGATATCCCAACAGAGTTGCGCCTTTTGTACTTAAAACAAGGACTGATTACTCTGAAGTGTGTTCCTGTTAGACGTTAACGATTGCAAACTAACATTAATTGTGTCTCTTAATTAAAATGGCTTCCTCTGAAAAGATATCCTTGTCATTTATCAAGAGCGTGAAAACGTCTCTTACATCACAAACTGCTGCATGTTCTGTCTATACATTTGTGTTCATGCTCACATATTTTAATTTAAAGGCCGTCTGAAAATAACGAACCAGCTAAGCCATGTTGTCCGTAACATTATAGACTCTGCATGGCATAAAATAGACGTAGAGATTCACGATATTGACACATGCTGGACTGAAAACTTTGTATCTTTGTAGATAAATCATAGATAACACAGTATTTTCAAACTGTTGGATTGTATCATAAAAAGTTTTATTTTTATTTTTTACAGTAGTTCATTTCCAGTAGGATACAGCCTACTGGAAATGAACTACAAAGCGTGCGCTCTCTGCTCTCCAGACATTTTTGCTGATTTCCGTGAGGTGGGCTGCATTTATACGTCATGTCACGCAAAGGATTGTGGGATACCTTAAGGCTTCTTAGCGTCGGAAAGAGACGTTGCGGGGTTCCTAGGCAAAACTAGCCATGGGAGGAAGCATACAGGCTACATTTCCTACCTCCTTCCTTACTGCACTATTCGGACAGCACTTGTCATGGCGACCGCTGACGCACTTCCACCTTGGCGTATTCGGATTTGAATTTCATCCATGCTTTCATAATTTGGTGGGGGAATTGATGAGTAGGGCTGGGTCTTTATCGTATCATTAAATCGTTATCGAGAAATTTTTCTTATAATGACAAGAATTCGTTCCAACTAGTGGTGTCTGAAAACCCCCAAAACTACCAATATTGTCAGCATTGTTATTTTTGCTACTTTCTCCACTGTTAGTTTATTGAGAGCATCAATAAATTCAAAAATATAATTAAATGCAGTTACTATGTGCAGTTTGGTGATATAAATCACACTTATTTACAGGACTGTCTCAGAAAATTAGAATATCGTGAAAAGTATACTAGTAGGCTATTCAACTAATCACTTGAATCGTCTAATTAACTCGAAACACCTGCAAGGGTTTCCTGAGCCTTGAAAAACACTCAGCTTGGTTCAGTAAACTAAATCACAAGTATGGGGAAGACTGCTGATCTGACTGCTGTCCAGAAGACCATCATTGACACCCTCTATCAGGAGGGTAAGACACAAAAAGAAATTTCTCAAAGAGCAGGCTGTTCACAGAGTGCAGTTTCAAAGCACATTCACAAAAAGTGTGTTGGAAGGGGGAAATGTGGCAGGAAACGCTGCACAACCAAGATCTGGCACCTGCCCACAGTGCCAAAACCACCAGTAACTGGTGTACTGACCATGGCATTACTGTCCTTGATTGGCCTGCCAATTCCCCTGACCTGAACCCCATGGAGAATTTGTGGGGTATTGTGAAGAAGAAGCTGAAAGACACCAGACCCAACAATGCAAATGAGCTAAAGGCCGCTATTGAAGCATCCTGGGCATCCATAACACCTCAGCAATGCCACAGGCTGATTGCCTCCATGCCATGCCGCATTGATGCAGTAATCTGTGCAAAAGGATTCCCAACCAAGTACTGAGTGCATTAATGGACATTTTCAAATGTTTGATTTTGTTTTGCTGTTATAATTTTTTTTTTTTTACTTGGTCTGAGGAAATATTCTAATATTTTGAGATAGGATTTTTGAGTTTTCTTCAGCTGTACGCCATAATCAGTGATATTAAAACAATAAAAGGCTTGTGATATTTCAGTTGATTTGTAATGAATCCAGAATGTATGACATTTCATGTTTTTTAATTACATTACAGAAAATAAAGAACTTTATCACAATATTCTAATTTTCTGAGACAGTCCTGTATGTAACTAGAGTCCTAATGAAATATAATTTGAATTTTGTTAGTTTAATATATGATACATTTTTTTATGTTTTTAATGACAGTATTTGCGGCTATTGGGCTATAATTGAAATGCAGTCCCAGCCACACAGCTACCTGGAAAAACAGCAAGAAGCTGTGATTATTTTATCATCACTTTTATTGTTATCACAACATTACCACAATATATCGTGATAAAATCCATGGGCGATAAGTGGATATCGTCCATCCCTATTAAAGAGCATTTTAATTTGCACATTTACCACATTTCTTTTTCTGTGTCCAGCTTTGAGGAAAAGGAAGGACGAACGGTGGGTGGGATGTTAACGTGGAGTCATGATCATATTGACCTTCACTCATTGATAATGCAGAGCATGAAGCAGGAGCAGACATGAATTTTCCAGCACAAAAACAATCCTGCACAAACTGCAGTCACTACAGAGTTGCTGGGAAAATAACAAAAGAGCTGAAGGCAATGAAAAAAAGCCAAACATGCTCCAAATTCCTAATGCCTTCAATTTTGTTCTGGGAATGACACCCACAGGTCAAACTACCTTTCAAAAAAATGAAAAAAAATATTAATCACCTATAAGATGGTTGTGGTTTACATGTTTTAGCACCTTATTTGGAAGAAGTGTATTTCTTTAGTTCATTTTCAATATTTTTTTTAATTAAAATAGATTTGAAACCACCATACTTTTCATATATTCTGTTATATCTCCAAAACATGAACGCCAGACAGACAGACGGCAGGCCCCTCTTTGTTTTAGAGATCAATGTGAAGGTTGAATCATTGTATTTGGAGCCGGGAGTGTGTGGGAAACTCAGAGAGGTGAGTAAAAGACTTCAGAGGCAGAATGTGATCAAAGAGCAACAGGGATCAATTACGCTCTGCTGTGAAAGAAGTCCACAAAATATTGATGAGAGCCGCTCGAGTGAGAGGCTGTCCCGTCGGATTTCTGATCAGAAGGTCATTAGCAACAAATGGATGCTGATTGCTTTAACTTAAATGACAAGCGCAATGTCACACAATTGATTGCGGGAGTTTCATCAGGTGCTGAGGGCGTTTTCGTCACAGTTGCAAATGAAGGGTGCAGGCAAATGAGATTGTAAATAATTACATGTTAATAAGGTTGTAATGTAAGTAATCAGTGGATAATCTGCTCGGCAGAACACGGGGACAGATGGTCATGTGCGCTACATGCAAACACAACTGCAATCAAAAGGCTACGTTACAGCTGAGGGTGTCTCGTATTTAAAGAGTATTTGAAATATCTACAGTTTATTTCTGGAAATAAAGCAGAAATAAACAAAAGCAGCATAAAACCTTCTTTAAAGCACAAGTGTGAGTCTTTTTGACTGTTATCTTATTGAGGGGTCACCATAACTTGCACACAGACGTGGCAGAGTTTGTACACCGGATGCCCTTCCTGATGCAACCAGGGTTCGAACCTCCGTTTCAAAGACGCAGACCTGGCCTGCTACACCACCACAGGGGGACTTAGAAACACGCAGTAGAGTAGTAACATTAATTTCAGGACAAAAAAGGACAAGTGTTGACACGCCCTTTGTCTGCTTTAAGGAATTTGATAACAAATTTGAAAAGAATGTGTACGTTTCTCCCTGCCAATAACGTTCTTCATCTTCTATATTTTCTTGATCATTTTGTGCCTTGCTTGTCCAAAGAAAGTGTCAGTTTGCTGAATCCAACTAGTCAAAGCAATTCTTTCCACTCATGATAAGTGCCTTTTTTTTTCTTTTTTTTTTTCTACCAGTGCTAATTCATCAGAGCCTTCAGGATTTGGAAAAAGGCCCCATGTGGCGGTCAATTCAACTCGAAAGTACTTAATCAATCCCACAGGTAAACGAGAGCTCTCATTGTGTATATTGGTTTAAAGAATCCTTGCGATTGTGACTGATGTGTAGCGGTCTGTGTTGCAAATACGGTGTCGGTTTTAAACCTGAACACATGCAGGCCACTTTATATGCAAAACCTAAGCCTGAAGTTCTGTGTTATGACGTGAAATTTTAAAAAGTGACACCAAAACAAGCGTGAAGAATCTCATCTATCACCAAGGTCTGCTCTTTGGGAACATGATGGTGTCTCACTGAGCTACAGCTACAAATGGAAAAGGAAGATGGACACACACTGATGTAACCTTTGGTTACATCAGGGTTTTTTCCAGCAATATTGTACAGAGTTGAAACAATACTGAGGCAAATGGAAACATCCCTGGTACGAAGAAAAAACTGTGAAAGAGCAAATCCAGACATGGGAACCGACACTGGTAATGTGTCAAAAACGCAGACAGCTTTCATGTGGTTCTACTGATGTACTGGAAACGGTACGCTCAGCCTCCATTCAGGTTTAGAGGTTCTGCCGGTAAAACTGCTGCAGTTTGGACTGAAAAACGCTGCATAGATTTGGAGAAGCTTGGTGGATCTTAGCAGCTCAACTGAGATGTCCAAAGACAACAAAAACACAGAAGGCAATGATCCCCACAAAAACTTTAGAATAACACAAAAACAGATTATTAAGCAATCCATCCAAAAGTACAGATAAATTGACTTGGCTTTCAAGCAAATATCACTTGTCAGCGAGTTTACTTTGTGGTTTGTTTTCCTGCAGTGTTTTTTATTCCACGTTGTAGCTTGTCTCATTAAATGCCCTCGTTCCCACTTTTTTTCCCCATACACACAAACTTGGCGCCGATGCCATGTCTTCAGTCTGTTATGTGTACTGATTCTACAATTAGGTTTGGCTTTGTCTGATTTAAACTAGTAAGGGATAAAAGTGCACTTATGTGACATTTCATTAAACTGGGGAAATGTTAAGGGGTCTTATTGTGTTTAGATGTATTTGCATTAAAAGCACAAAGAAGATGTGTACTTGTGCTGTCAAGTTAAGGCAGGTCAAGTGCTAACTAATGATCAGCCGTTTACTTTGTAAACCTAGTAAGAGCATAAAAAACACTGTCATCTTTTATTAATTTGGATGAAATCCATTTCTTATTTGTGCTCCACACCTAAAGAAAGAGGACCAGAATGTGATAGGAATGATTTGCCATTGTTTTCCAAGAGGTGAGATGTTTCACCATCTTAAAAATGCATTGGTTTCCTTTACAAGCATCAAAAATGCACATCTTAGTTTATTTGAACGTGTTTAAAGCTGTTTTGCAGTCGTTTGGCTTTAGTTAATTGGTTGCAGTGGAAAAGTGGCATGAGTCAAAAACAGATGGGCTAAATCCCCTTTTCTATAGCCGTAGTGTTTAAAGTGCGCTGCTCCGGGCGGAACCTACTTTATGCATTTTTTTCTCACATTCTTTTGCTAAATGGAAATAATTTTGTTGTTTATTCCTTAATTTAAACAACAATCTTTTTCTCAAACATTGTTCACCAAAACAACTTAGTCTGTCTGTCTGTTTGCAGAAAATAACCCAGTCCGAGCGAAGAAGCACCACGTTGCAAACTAAAATCACATGGAGCATTTTCCAAGTGAACACCAGGGGGCGTAGGTTTGCTGATCCAACATGGATGAGCTTCACTGCCGGTTTTCATCCCTGTTCTTACCTCAGAAAGTAAGCGGCAGGAAAACTACATGGCACAGCACCTTTTGCACATGTTACACTGATCTGGTCTTAAAGCTTGCCCCTGCAGCTGGACTTATTCTGCAACATGTCTGCATCTCTTTGCCTTCAGTCATGAGGCTCTAAGAAACAGTTCTCTTTTCCTCGTATAGTGTGCGACATTATCCACTACACAAAGAGACAGGCCAAATGTTCTTGTTGTGGGATATAAATGAAGCTGAAAAGAAAGCCAATTTAGGCTTTTTTTATCTCTTCATTTTCATCCACAAAGCTGAACTGTTACAGCTTTTTAAGTGCCTCAGCTCTCATCTGCGCTTCACGTCCTCCAGATACAATTTACAGTTAAAATAAATATTTAATTGTAGACACCCTGTTAATGCAACTTTCACTTGGCTGGAAGACTTTAAATGGATCTAGATGCCAATGAGTTCAGCTGATTGTAAGCTTTGCTTTATAAATTATTAAAAAAAAAAACCTGATGAGTTAATAGCTACTTTGTGTTTTGAATTTGCTCTAACTCCAATCTCGCTACTTGTGCGTGTTTTTCAGTGCCAGTATCCTGCACATGCATGTTCAGGAGGCTTTACCTCCAGATAGAAAATGTGTCAGATATTAATACCAACGTCACATTGTGAGTCGAGAATAAAATGTCAAACTGTCTGAGTATGGGTTGTGTTCTGACAAAGAAGTCAGCTTTTAAATGTCAAAGCTAAACTGTCAACGCACCACTGAGCCATTTAGCGTCTGGGTCATGGATTCGAAGGTCCGCACCAAAGATGTCCTCAATGGTTACTTTCTTCTTAAGAGCGAGGCTGTCATCTTCACCTGTCAAACGCATCAGAGTTAGATAAATTAACATGGATATCTTTAATATTTGACAAAATATTCTGCATTGGGAACCAGATAATCAGATTAACTTAATTTAAATAACCTTTAAATTTCTCCCAATCTGACATGAAATCTGACCACATTCATGTCAGTTAGGATTACAAAAAGTATTAGTGCTAAATTTGGCAAAAGTTTGCATACACTAAGATCACTGTGCCTTTACTTAATTTGGAAAACCCAGATTATGGTGTCATGGTGTTGCAGGCCTTAAATTCATAACATTTGATGTAATTAGGGCATGGCTGTGTGTCAGAGTTAGCTTTCAAGCCCCACATCTAATATATTGCTTCTTTGGGTGACAGTATTGGAAAATCAAAAGAAATCAGGCGAGATGTCAAGAAAATAATTGTGCACCTCAACAAGTCTGGTTCATTGTTGGGTACAATTTGAAAAAGGCCCTGTGTTTAAACAAATATGCACGAGTATCAACACGGTCTGGACTGGTTCTGTGTCCCAGAGATGGCCGTGTGTTGGTGTTAAGTGTGCGTATCAACCCCAGAAAAAAAGCAATTAAACTTGTAAGGTTGAATCAAGACCAGTCAGAGAGAAAGTAACCAGTACACCAAATTGAAAATAAACATCCAGATTACATTTTGCAAATACACTCTGAAACAAGGACTTTAACCACCCCATTAATTACAAAGTAGCTTAAGGACAACAAAGTCAGTGTTTTAGAGTGGCCATCACAAAACCCAGATTTCAGGCAGAAAGTGTTCGGGCCGAGATAAATAGTTGTGTGTGGGTAAGGTGACCTTAAAACAAGATTCTGTTACACTCTTCAGGAGGAACGGGCCCAAGCTGCAGCAAACTACTGTGAGCAGCTCGGGGAAGAAGAGACAAAATGTTTGTAACACAGTTTAAAAGGCAATTCTTCTAAATATTAAGGAAATACATGTCAACTTCTGAATTTGATGCAAATGATAGCCTGTCCAAACACTTGTTTTGTTCATTCTGACATTTTATTATCGGGTTTAACAGTATATATATTTAAAGTGCCAGTATTTGAGGTCAACCTAAAAGGGCTTTATTTTGTTTTGTGAACATTAATAGCATTTCAAGCAACCACGTCTACCAGTTTCAAAGGAAAAGCCCTAAGAAGGTGAAGTGGCTTTAAGTGTTTCATCATTTCAAAGTAATCTGCTATTTTACAGACATCGCAGTGCTTTAAAGATTTATTCCCTACCATTAACTTAGAATGAAAAACAAAATGCAAACAAAAGAAGAAGAAGTTGCTTGATTGGTCTGTGAGTGGTTCCTCACAGATACATGCAGAAGGTTGGCAGCACCTTGTTAGCCCAAAAGTCAAAGTGGGATCTGGAGCTGGCAGACGAACCGCAGCTTTGAGCGCAAAACAGGGGAGCTAGGCCACGGGTAAAGAAACAAGGCCAGTGTCTGAGCTCTTTGAGCGTTTTCTGTTGCATCTATGTTTTAGAAACAACAGCTATCACAAAGACTGACAGGCTGGTATTAATTTTCCAAATGGATAATTAAATTTTTTTTGACAGGCCTCAAGTTGTTTGAGCGCAGTAAATGTGTGTGAAGCCGTGTCAAACAATGTTTATTGGCTTGGAAAAAAAAAAATCTAAAAAATTCTCTCCTCCGGCAAGCGCAAGAAGGCTGATGTCTGAAGGAAAATTGGATCTGACATCAGGCTGGAGCTGTTAACGCATTAACATCCCCATTAAAACAGGAGTGAATGGCATTACACATTAAAAGGCCCTCTATGCTGTGAAACGATGAACCTTTGTCCGTGTAAAAACCAGCACAGAATCGCCGCGGTGATGTCTGTAAAAACGCGCCCTGCTGCAGGAGGGTCATCAAATTAAAATCGCCGCCTGAGCTTCAGGAGGAAGCAGACTGCTGCTGCCAAGACAAATCATATGAGGTCAGTCTGCAGGTTGCAGCACTCAGTGTAAAGTCAGCCATGCGTGCAGGAAAACATGTGTATTCATGCTGATGAACAGGTGTCTCAAAACGCTCAGCTTTCTCCCCCCCATGGTTACATGGCAATTATTAGAGTTTATCAGATTTTCATTAGTAGCAATAAAATCAACAAATATAAACATCTTATACATTTCTCGGAACATAGTTGCTGTTTTTTTTTTTAAACATGACAACATATTCTCTCATCACAGCTCCAAATAACTGCTTTTTGATTGTTTTTCTATTTTTTTTAGCATTTTTTACCTCTATTGAGCAACCCTCTTTGAATTTAAATAAATCCTTTAATTTAGTCACCTTTAAATGTTTAATACCATTCATTTTATTTCATCTGAAGCAAATATAAGTAACAGAGAAAAAAACCAAAAAACAAATACCTCTTGGAAATAGCATGACAATCCTGTTTTTGACTCCCCTGAGTGGGTTGAGTTTATATCTTTCTCCTGAAAACATTAAGGCAGTGGAGACTTTATATTGTATTCTAAGTATATTATTTTAAAGTATAACTACACTTTGAGTTATAATTATAGTACCAGCTGCATTTATTAGCACCACATGTAAAGATGAATCCAAAGCTCTAAATAAAATGCATCTTTTACTGCCCTAGCACTTTGTTAGCTGACGTGCTTAAACAGAATCAAAATGTTATAAAAGAAGAACATTGTTGTATTTGAACTCCCTTAAGACTATAACTATATGCCGTTTACCTGAATTTATTCAGATTTTATGGCTGTAGAATTAACAAAAAAGGTGCAAAGAGTGATTCGGCCGCTTCTCCAAGACACTTTGACCTTTGAGTGTCTGACAGTTATTCAGTATTACTGTGTTTTTCACTGTGCAATAACAGTTTAAAGGGCAAAACAACTATCTCATGCCAGATCTCATCATGGCTTACTTGATGGTAATAAGAGTGTTAAAAGTGATTGCAATTACAAACTAAATGGGCAGATTTTCTTTCAAAATTTCAGTTGCTTTCCTGCGAGAAAAACATTAACATATGTGAATGTGAGCAGCTATTTTTTGGAATTTCAGATTTTATAAAGTAAAGTAAACGTGAGCAAAGACACCAGGAGTGAAAAATATGGACGCTAAGCAATGACAACGGTAGACATGCTAATTTGTGAGTGATGCCATGACCTACATAGTATTTATTCTTAGACTTTTTGTCAAACAAATCATAAATAAATAACAACTACTTCCTGTTGGAGCTGTGAACTTAGTTCAAACTGTTAAGGATGGTGATCTAATAGCATGAATTAATTCATTTTAACCTGTCTGAATTTAATAATATTTTTATGATGTCATATTTGTATCTCAGGGAAAGAGGAAGTGATGATTGACAAATTACCTTATAAAGTGTGACCATCTATAAATGTATACATTAAAAAGCTCCAGTTACAGTAATTCTAAAGGGATTAAAATGAGTACCTAGAACAGCGCCACCTGTTTATTTGAGATAGAACATTTATTGGAAAATAATTGTTTTCTCACTAAATAAATGAAATATACCAAACAATGATAAAATACTAAATAAATAGATAAATTAAAAGGCAGATGTCTTAAAGGGGCCATGACAACAAATTTAATTTTTCTGAGGTTTTGGGGGTTATAATATGATCTGTTGTGGACACATGAGGCCGTGTGAATGTCAAAAGTGAATACCAAAGGACCTGCTCAGAGGCGGTCAGCTCTGTCAATTTGCTCAAAAGAGTTGGAAAATGGGTTTCTACGTAGGTTGTCTTTCTACGTAATATATATTCTCCGATCAGAGCACACCATCAAGCAAACAGCCTTTCCTCTCCCATCCTCCCCGCAGCTGATGCACCGTCTGTAAGTCGCGCTCACATGTCCGACTGCTCCACCAGAGACGAGGATGTTGGAGGAGCGAGCAGCCCTAGATCAGTGAAAGGGGAGCCTTTCACCGGCTTTCCAAATATGGTTGTAGCCAATCAGAGTGCAGTCAACTACTGTAGGTAGAGCCACATATCATTACCCACCAAACCTTTTTACTGAGGAGGGAAAAAAAAGCTGACGTTATTTTTTTTTATTAAATTCTTTGGAGAATTTACTTATGCAGCAATATCAACTACATGAAATGTAATTTTTTTATGAAATTATGCTGCTAAAACAAAATAATTATATAGTTTAAAGCTTTGTAGACATTGAGGCCAACACTGCATGTGTAAAATTGTGCGAAATATGAAGTCTAGTAGAACATTTAAACTTTGGAGGCAACATTTCCTTAAACAGCTTTCAGGTTGAACAATTTCAATTAATTTTTACATTTATTACAAAATCTCCAAAATGCAATTTTTTTGTCACCTACTGCAAATCAGTGCAGATTCACCAATATTAATTATGCATTGTTTGCCTGTTTAATGATTTAAATTAGACCACAACCAGCTAGGTAACTAACTATCTAAATGTCAGTAGTAAATTTATGATAATATCCTGTGCTGAAAATGTGACCCAGTTCTTCGGGAGTGTCAGGAGAATTAGGGCAAATATAATGACATCTTTAAATGCAAATCACACCAGCTGATACGGCCCGGTCTCAGGAAACTTTAGTAACATAAAGTTAAAGTTTACTTCCTTTATATTTAATTTTTTGCAAGTTTTCTCACATCCCACTCTCTGAAAATATGAAACTCTGATGCCTGGTGTGATAAAGTAGCGCAGTTAAAAGATGTCAAATAATCGTGTCTTGTTGAAGAGTAAGACAGATTTTCCTGCAGTTTGTCTAAACCCTCATGATTTGTTGTGTCATTTAAACTGCGGGAAACTTCCTCCGAAAAGCTTAAAATGCATGTAAATGAAATGTAAAAATACACTATTTATATGCATCACCAGGAGGTCATGTTGTCATGCATCATAAAGCAGAGTACTGTCTTTCAAGAGAGGAAGTGTTTTACCGAGTGTTTGAGTTTGGTTGTGTGATACCTACTAGGGGTCAGCAAGATAACGGAGGTGACAATCAGAGAGCATATGATCAGAATGACGAGGAGGGCGATTGCTATTCCCTTCCAGTTCCTCTGAGGTGGTGCGCTGCCCACAAGGTCCTAAAAATGACATAAACACGATATGTTAGAAACACATGAAGCATTAATCAACCTTTTCAATCTTCCAAGATGCTTTGCCCAGTTAAGCTGGACAGCTTTTATGATACTCGTGAAGTTTAACTATCTGTTTTCCTTTTTAGTAAAGTAGTTCAGAAAAAAAATGTTCATTATGCTAAAATCCAGACAGACATATATATATATATATATATATATATATATATATATATATATATATATATATATATATATATATATATATATATATATATATATATATATATATATATGTATATAGCCATCCGCCCATTTTCCAACAGGCTTATCCCTATTGGGTTCGCGAGGGGTCCAGCTGTCAATGGGCGAGAGGTGGGGAACACCCTGGACAGGTCGCCAGTCTATCGCAGGGCAACACAGAGACAGATAACCATTCTCGCACACAATCACACCTAAGGAGAATTTAGAGAGAACAATTAACCTAACAGTCATGTTTTTGGATGGTGGGATGAAGCCGGAGTACCCGGAGAAAACCCACTCATGCACAGGGAGAACATGCAAACTCCATGCAGAAAGACCCAGGGCAAGAGTAGGACTTGAACCCAGGACCTTCTTGCTGCAAGGCAACAGCGCTACCCACTGCACGTGTGTGTGTGTGTTTGATTCAGTTGTTATGCTGATGACAGCCAAATTTATATTCCACTTAAGAAGAAAGACGGGAAATCTATTCACTCGTTGCTAAAATGTCTTGAAGATTTAAAGGCGTGGATGGCCCTCAATTTCTTAAAGTTCAATAAAAGTAAGACTACAGAAGTCAACCATCACAGACCTTGGTATTAAAGTGGATGCTGATCTTAAATTTGACAGCCAGATCAGAGCAGTTGTGAAGACAAGCTTTTTTCATTTAAGGCAGTTGGCCAAAATAAAGCACATTCTTTCCAAAGAACATCTAGAGAGAGTAATCCATGCCTTTATCACTACTCGGCTGGATTACAGTAATGCACTTTATGTGGGTGTTACTGGGTCCTGCGTTGCCCAACTCCAGAGAGTGCAAAATGCTGCGGCACATCTTTTGTTTGGTACTCGCAAATATGAGCACATTACCCCTATTTTAGCCTCACTTATTATTCTAGGAGAACTGGACTGTCAGAGGTCCTTCACCCTGTGCTCACAGTCCGGCACCATGAAGCTCAACTGGCACGTGCTAGAGTACACCAGAATTGGCAGGTTTAGCTCTGGTGTGCTGTTCTTTTCTCAGATTAGAGCAGATTTGCTCTGAGCTCATGTTACAGATGTGAAAAGGTCTGGTGAACGTTATGCTACCTGCAACATTGTTCAGGATGATTGGTTTGGTGGTGGATCAGTGTTTGTCTGGGGAGGCATATCCATGGAGGGACGTAGAGACCTGTACAGGATAAACGATGGCACCCTGACTGCCATTAGGTAGCAGGATGAAATGCTTAGACCCGTTCTTAGACCCTTCCCTGGTGCAGTGGATCCTGGGTTACTCCTGGTGCATGATAATGCCTGGCCTCATGTGACAAGAGTATGCAGGAAGTTCCTGGAGGATGAAGGAATTGATATCATTGTCTGACCTCCACGCTGCCATGACCTAAATCTAACAGAACATCCCTGGGACATCATGTTTAGCTCCATCCAACGCCACCAGGTTAGTCATCAGACTGTCCAGGAGCTCAGTGAAGCGCTGGTCAGGATCTGGGAGGAGATACCCCAGGACACCACCAGTCATCTCATAAGGACCACGCCCCGTTGTTGTCAGGCATGCATATAAGTGTGATTACCACATAAACGTCTGAGCACCATTTTCAATTTCTGTAAAACATTGTAAATAAATTGAACGAGTCTATCACTTCTGATTTTCAGCTTCACTTTCTTGGTCACTTCAGATTAAACTACGTTGATCATTTTCATCAACGGATGGGGAATCCTTTTGATTTTAACACATTTCCCATTCCATATCAGTACGGATATCCAGCTGGATTATTATTTTTTTGAATTGAGATCCGATGTGTTTTCAAAGTGTTCCTTTTTTAATTAGCGCTTTTCAGCTCTTGCATATGACTGTAGTATGTTTTTAAACCACGGTTACCTAACTTCAAAGCCCTCCTATTGTAAACTTCACAATCAATTACCCTTTTTGGACTGCAGTTTCACTAAATGTCGGTTATACACTATTTGTAGTTGTCGGTTTTAAATAAGCTCAGCGAGGCACCATCACTGTGTTTTCCACCTCAATAAATGGCCATCTTTAAGAAATAGTCAATGGGATGAGGATGGTTAGATTTTTGATGAACACCGGGACAGGTTGGTTATTAGACAATAAAAGTCATTTAAAATAGCTGTGAGTTGCAACAAAAAAAGTAATATTTATCACATTTACAAATAAAAACAATTTCAGGAGACGGGCTGATCTATCCCACTGTATAGGTAATGTCTCAGGATGACCTTGGATGCATGCAGTGTTTTAAAATTCCTCTCATCACACATAGGACAGAAACGTATTGTACCAACGCAGCTGGAAAGCAGAGATTGGCCGCAGAACAGGCTATTCTCTGACAGACAGATGCTTACAACTCAACCACTTTTCGTGCACTATAACTCTGCAATCATTGAGCCGCTCCCCGCTGCTAGCGTACGAGGAGTCCCCGCAGCTTTGCCTGATAGCTGGAGTGGAGCGACGGCTTCAGAGCAGGCGCAACGGGCAGAATAATGAACCGCTCCCCCCGAGCAGCCCAGCAGATGGTAGATAGCTAATCAGCACTGTTTGAGGCGCATCTACTGGAAAAATCCACAGGACACAGAAAACATTTTAAGAGCAGACATGTGGGAGGTGGCAGACTGGTGGCCAAAGACGACTGGTCCAAACCAGAATGCATATGTCTTCAACTATTTGGATATGGAGGCAATCTGAGTGATGTTATTGTGTGATTGCACTGGCACAAACACATCATCATCAACCACTTGTAAGCATATTGTGTCCATTTGCAAGAGGTGGAAACAGATGGTTCTCTGAGTTGCTATGGATGAGGGTTAACCACCAATTTACCAAAACTCAGTTATTTGTATCAGTCTGTAGATGAATTATGAAAGCCTTCAGATACTGAAGATGGCAATAGATCAGTTCCATACTAAACAATAACCCAGACTTTTGTTCTTGCTGTATCGTTGCCCTAGAAAATGTGACTGAACCACTTATCTCTTGAAGAATGAATCAAATTAACAAACTTAAAACTTAAAAAGGCATTTTTCTAAACTCGTCCTCCTTCTTTTGAATCCTCTAAAACAAAATCTGGTGCTTCCTGTCCCCTTTGGAGGTCACTTAATTAACAATAACTTAATTGCACCAGTGGGTAATCTAAATGTCACATGATCTAATTTGATTTACCTGTCATTGAGCGAGGGGCAAAATGAATAAAGCAGCACACAAAAAACAAAGAATTTCTCAAAACAAATGAGAGACAAAAATCTGAAGAATAACAATTGGAAATTACCTTTATGAGTATAAGATGTTAGGTTTGTTTGGTGGGACTTAAATGAAACCAGTTAGATATGACGGTAAACACCAGAAACTATTTTGCCCAAAGTCTTTGATACCAAAACACCATTTGCACAAAAAGCACTATGATGGCAGCATCATTCTGTGGGAATGATATAAAATGGCAGTAAGCATACCAGTAAGGCGACATCAGAGTGATTTAAAGAGACACATTTAAATGCATATGGGTGGGCTAGTCAAAGCTTGGAAATCAGTCTGATGACATTGTGGGGTAACCTAAAGGAGCAATAAGCAAAATGTGATTATTTTAGGTATAAAGAAAAAAAATGTTTTGTGAAGAACTAAAGGTATCTTTTTTAGATGGACTATGGTTAAACATCACACACCATCTTTGTGTTGTTCTCTAATCTCTTGTTTACATAGCCGGGCCGGCTGCGCATGCACGTATGTGAACAGCTGCCACTCAGGGCTTACCCACTCCCTACCCATAAAATGCCATCGCCAGGCACAAAATGTCGGCGAGCACGCCCATCGGATCAAAATGTTCTCTTGCATTATAAAGTTATGAGTTACTTACTTCTTTACTAGACATGTTCCTCTGAAAGGTGATGCTGTTTTGCTGTGTTTTTATCTTTTGCAAATGTGCACATACAAGCCGATGGGTGAGAAGGGGAAATGGGTGCCGAGTGCTGGAGCGAGGTAGGGAGAGGCGTGGCTTGATACACGGCTTGTTTTGGTCTACAGACAGCGCTCAAGCTCTACTTAGTGGGAAAAAAATTGCTTATTGCTCCTTTAAGAATGCGTTAAACAACAGTTTTAAAATTTTCTGTATTGTTCCAGGGCTTCTGATCATATTGGTGATTTGACTGCCAATAAGACGAGGCTAGAAATACTTACTTATGTTACCTCTCTCTCTTTCCAATGTACTGTAATTTAATAAGGTCGACTCGCCATTTTGTTATTACATGTTTTGCAGTTAAACAGGCAAATTTGTCATTTTTTGCCTCACTATTCCCATTAGTAACACTCAACAGCCTATAACACCTAATAGATCATTCTTTAAACAGATATTTCTTTTAATGTGCATCTAACTCAACAGCCTAGATGTGTTTGGTACTAGCCTTGGGATACTAGTAACTGCAGTCGAGACATTAACTTTTCCATATTTTGCCTACTTGGCATTAAAACACAAGCTCATCATGTTAAGCCTCTATTTTGTTTTTGAAAGTTTACACAGATACATTTCTTAGACTAGACCAGTAGTCTGCTTCAGATCAACATGTTGCTCATTAGGGCCGTCCAAAGTGCAACTGATCAGTTTGGCCAAAATTTATATAGAGCAGAAATGGCTGAAATGGTTAATTGTAGCAGGGTTTCTATGTATTTTCATACAATAACTACATATAAACTCCATAACCGAATTAAATTAAATGGTAGAATAATTTTTTTGTTTTTAATCAGACAAAAACTGAATGTTTTTTTTTTCAATTAGAAAATGATTTTAGTCTCTCTAGCAGTCATCCAGCCATCCATCTATTGTATACAGTATAACATCTACACTGGTGCACATCTCCTCCATTCATTAGGAAAGATGTGGGGTTCACTCTGGACAGGCCTCAAGTTCAGTTATTGGGGAATATTTGAGGAATGATTACTTTACTGACAGTTCATTCAGCTTTTGTAATTAAAAAAGGAGGACCCGCCACAACAGACAATGATCTCTATAAAGACCAAACTTAATCACAACACCTTGGTCAGTATCATTTTTAAAATAAAGGCCCTTTAATTACTTTTTGTACTTCATCAATATTGTGTGCCTTTTAAATTTATTTTATAATTTTTTTCGGCCTCATACATAAGAAGTTAGTATGTCTCAGCATCAAAGAGCACAGATGTGGGACCAAGCAGTGCTTCAAAGTTCTTAGTCTTCATAAAATAATATATAATCCATAAAACAAATTTGATTAGCTACCTTTTTTCTGAAAGGTCATGTAAGTATCGCAGCTCTAGACAGGTTTGGGTTAGAAAGAGCAAAAGTAAAAATGGCTCTGTGGTTTGAAAAGGTTGCTACCTACCACCTAGCATTAAGACAGGATTTATATTTATATCGTAATTCTTCCATCCAGTAGAAAGAGCATCCACATAATTACCTTCAACTCTAACAAAGAAGTTTTCTTTGGTTTTTCTAGGACCCCTTTAATGCCCCAGAGAAAATTGACCAAAGGTTTGTTCAGTGTTGTCCTGGATCTTTGTTGTGGGTGATGTTGCATTCACAGGTGAGCTGCTTGTGTGTTTGGTAACATTAATTAATCAAAATGTCTTTCTATGTGGGGGATGACCTTTTGAATTTTATATTACAGATAATTTAGGCAGGATTTGGTGTGCATTGTGACAAGAAAATACACACAACAGTAAAAGTGTTCAGAATAGGTAAAAATAAGAGTTTCCAAATGGAGAAAAGAGGCGAAATATCCTTCTCTCGGTGCCCATGAACTGGGCTCTAAAAAGTTTTTGCATCCTAAATATTTAACCATAAACGTTTTTTGGTTATAAACAAGCAGAGTTTAGAATACTTGTACTTAAGTACCCTCAATAATATAATAAACGAGCTCCAGATTAAAATGTTAAGGTTCAACTTTGGGATCCCCGTCTGGAGCTTTCAAATTAGAGGTCACGATCTGTGTGCACAAACAGCCGCTTTCCACATTAATCTCCGCGTTCACAGATACTGAGGAGGCTGAGGAGCTCCAGCCACCCGTATCAGTCCAGCTGTTCATTTCCGTGTTGCCAATTAGGCCTGGTCTCCGACTGCCTGTAGCGGCGAAAGTGCTTATGGAGCAGCTCAGTGAACCATCCACAAGTTAACGAGGGGCCCATGTACACGTGAAACTGAGACAGCTCCACTGCTCGGCAGGGAGAGCCTGCTGCGCGACTCTTTGAAGCCTCCAAAATGCAACGCTGCCAGTTACTTTCAATTAAATGCTGAAAATGATCCTGCGTTTTCTTTGCCTTTGCACCTTCTGTCTCTGCAGTTTGCCTAACAGCAAAGCAAATCAATACTGAAGGCAGTGAGTACACATAGGAAAACAGGAGTTGCATCAATAGGCTGATTTATTGCTGCAGAGGAAAATGTGTTCAGAGTAAGGTGAACATCCCAGATTCAAATGATCCTAATTCCCCTGCGCTATCATACTTTAATGGGTAAGACATACTGACATCAACCTCTACCTGAGCCAGAAATAACATTTCCCGATACGTTGGCAGGCTTGCAGAAAATGCTACTGTTTCTGCGTCTGCTGCCTGGTATTTGGAAAACGACCAAACGTTGAAGCAGGCCCTCAGATAGTGGTCCAGTTCACCTGGGCGGTATTTTATAGAGGGGTATCTATAAATGTAGCATGCTGGTAAACAAAAACGACTCTGTTTTAATTAAAGTTTAACTATAAGTTGATGAAGTGAATGTCTGACAAGAAATTGTAAGTAGTGTCAAGAAACACATCTAAAATCATCTGGGAGAGGGGTGGGGGGACTTTTAGTCATGCTCAGGATCTTTTTTAGTAATTTTATGTAGTTTATGCAGAAATTATCGGCAGGATAAATAATTGTGGGTTTTTTATTGGAATCCCACAAAAATTGTAGATTTTCCTAAAAAAAAGGAAAAAAAATATCTGTTTAAAAGAAATTCTGAGTAAATGTCGCTTTTGGCTACAGCTAAAGATGAACAAAGCACCCATCACTGTGTTTAACAGAAACAGGAGCTGGTCACTTCCCTCCTCCGCCATCTTGGACTTTTGCACCGTTGGTCGTTGCATAGCAAGTTTTTTGGACAGAAAAAGGAGCTGCTTGTGATGGAGGCCCCTATGATTACTGCTGATTTTAAGTAATTTTCTACAATGTACTCACCGTCCTACATTGTAAGGACATGTGGTTATGTGACTCCAACACATTTTGTCTAAGAGTGGAGTTAGTTTTGTTTTGATCAAGGTTTGTGATCTTTCACACTGCACCTGGCCGAAATGATTATTAAAGCCACAAGCGTTTTAAATGAGCTGTGGCAATTCAGTTGAATAAAATGATTTGAGATTTAAATGTGATTTGGTGATTAATTGTTTGCATAGTGGATCTAAACAGTGACCCGTTAAACGGAATAAACTCAAATGTCATGCTTAAGTGCGTAAAATTGTTTTAAAAGGTACGAAATGAAAGTAGATTGAGAAGCAATGGCACAAAATGGGAGCACTTCATTGCAAAGGGGTAAACTAAAGCCCATAAAGACAGGTAACTGAGTTAAAATGTGAAGAGACAGGAGCACCAAAGCATGCATCACACTGCATAACAAAAAAAAAACAAGTTACTTTATAAAACAGCCAGTCTGTAAAAGAATGAACATGATTACTGCAAATAGAGAAAGGTTAAAACTGCTTTCTCATGTGAAAATGCTTGCAGTAGTAAAGTCTTGTATCGCTCACTTTCGATAAGGTTTGCGTGCAAGTAACAAGTCCACAGAGAGTGGCTGTGTTTTTGTTGTTTTAAAAGCAAGACTATTCCAAGAGCTAAAGTGTCTTCACATTTTTGATAAAAACCTTTATCCTTTTCATGGCTCCCATTGAAATTTGCCGTGTTAGCGAGTAGAATAATGAAGCCGCTAAACTGAAGTATTTGATATGTGAGGAGATGACCCAGTTTTCTGACAGTGACCTTTTTGATCAGCTGTCCTGGTGAATTCTTCAACCGAGCGGGAATATGAATCTGGTTTGTCACCGACGCTTTCTAAAAACCGCCAGAAAACACGGGAAAAAAACGTTGTTTTCTTACAGCTGTGATCAAAACAACATGTAGACATTTATTTCTTTTTAAGATTCACTCCATTTGTTCTCTATCTTCTTGCAAATTTGGAAAAAGGGATTTGTAAGAGTCGGACTAGAAAGTTGCGGAGCGCGTTTTAAAACCGCACTTATCTCTCAAACAATCTGCTGTTATTAAGTATATAAGCGCTGACTGGCTTGCCCGTGCACAGTGGTTTATCTCTGTGTGAAATATAGAGCATTTCCCCCACCTACTCAGGCACTAAAACAAAGCTCCAAACTCAGGCTGAAGTCACCCCCATAAAACCTTTAAAAAAACATCAGCGCTGTTTCCAGAATAATCCCACACAGGCAAATAGAATCCATCTCCACATTCTCAAACGTATTTCAGCAGCTTACAGAGGCGTGAAGTATTTGTCCCTTTGCAGATTTATTCTGTTTTTATCCTTTGATCAATGTAGTTTTCAAATGATGGTTTGATTTACCAAAGGGGAAAAAAGCTGACCAAACTAACCTGGCCCTGTGTGAAAAATAATTCCTCATTAAACCTCCTCCGTGTACTCCAACTTTGTTTGAGATGATAGATGACAGTAATGTTGCTTGTCATTCGTTCTCTTAGATCGGTGCTTTGCGCGTTGCTTTTTTGATATCTTTGAGGTATTTCATGTCGTGAGAGTTTCTGTGAGGTGAATTCTTGACCCTACAGCTCAGACAGTAATCAGGCCTGTGCGTGGCTCTTGAAATTCAGGCACAGTTATTTGGTTATTCTGTTTCTTCTCTGTTTAAATAAGTGGCAATTATAGTTTTACAGGGGGGCAAAGTTTACATCTGTAGCTTTTCCCCTTAAAACATCAAATCATTATTTAAAAACAGTTTTTGTCTGTTAGCGTCGTCTGATAAGAAAACTTGTTTGATGATCTGAAACATTTAAGCTTGACAAAAAAGTAAAAACAGAGGAACTCTGTAAGGGGTTATATACTATTTCCCAGCCCTGCATATGTTTCCATTCCTATAGAGCTTTTCATAAAAGCCCAAAAAAATGCATGTTGAACCGGGACAGCGTCTCTGAAGTTAGGAGATGCTTTCAGTTATCTTCATTAGACCATCGTCTTCTAGCAGCCTGCCTCTGTGCCTTACAACAATAAGAGGTGCATCAATAAATGCAAATGGCAGCCATTTTCACCTCCTCCCCGCAAACCCTTCTAAATAAAACCAGGACATCTCAGCACTGACAAGTACAAAGGACAGAAATATCCCACGAGGGGAGTCAACGACGTTTCTCTCAGTCTATTTGTTGCTATTTTCATTTTGTTTTGAGGGGGGAAAAAGAGCTCAAACAACGGCGCCTCTTTTGAGGTCAAACTTCCTTTACCCCCCACCTCCCAGTCTGTCTAATCCGTTCTCCCTCCTACCTCCCTTTGTCTAACCATCTCTTTGTTTCTCTGCTGAAGTGTGAAATGGATCTTTCCTGATCTCTGAGCACCTGGTTTCCAAGGGAACCAAGAGGGTTGTTTGAGTCAAATTTGCTGCAAAGATGGAGTTCACCAGTGAGCTGTACAGCGGGGACTAATATCACTGTTAAGTGTGGAAGGAAACATGGGGTCTGAAGAGATTAACTCTTCACAAAGACTCAAGCAAGACAAGAGAGAGGAGGGACATGGGAAACAAAGGCAAGCTGCCGCTGTCTAAAGATACAGGACACTTGACACATGATATATAGCTCCGCTGTAATGTAGTCACTGTCTGGGAGCAGCAAACTACAGAGCAAAGCAGTAGTCTGTAGACTTGGGGATAAACTTTTTCTCTGGAACGGCATCAATAAATTATGTGCATTCATGAGTGAGATTAAGAATTCATGCAGCCTGCCTTTTGCTTCGTGAATAGCCGGGCATCAGCCTGCCTGTCTATCCAACTGTCCGGTCTTTGAACACTTTGGGAAATTCAGATTCAAAGGGGCCCTCCACCGAAGCTAAATGAGGACAATGAAAACGTTGCTCAGGTGGAAAAGATCCGCTCTCACAAGGACCGACAAAATAAAAAAAATAAAAACTGGAACGAATCAAGTTCCACAATCTCATTGTGACACCTTCTCTCTTCAAGGCCAAAGGAAGGAGAGAGCATATAATTGCTGACATAAAAACAACAATGAACTACATAACGTAAAGTAAAATGATCAAGTCCTTCACAGGTTTCCTCTTTAGAGTCCGTTCCTTGTGTATTTAAAAAATTTTTTGTCTTATTATTGTTTTGTTTTTTTAAGGTTTTGTGAACTTTATTGACATTAATCAATGGACAGAGAGAGAAGGGGTGTGGGGTGATATGCAGCAAATGTGTCAAGGTTGGGAATTGAACCCCTGCTTATCAATGACCAAAGGCCTCTGTATATGGAACAAAACACTCTACTGCTACAGTCTACTGTTTGTTGGGCAGGGAGTCTGTGAGTAACAATGAAAAAACTACATTGAGTTGATTTTTGAATGTGACTAATTAATTGTCAGGTCCAACAGAGATCCTTTTACATTAAGTATTTCTTGCATGAAGTACTTTTGAGTGACTCCATTTTTAACTTTTCACAGTTTGACAAACTTACAAGTTAAGTGACTTGAAAAAAAATGTGTTTTTTCTTTCAAAGATGCATCAGTTGTGCTGAGCCTGAACTCTTCTCGGATTGACTGCTTATTAATTTTGCTGCTTTTAGCTATTCCAAAATGACTAAAGTCAGTGAAGTGCTGCAAATCTCACCCATTCTCTCGTACAGAACCTGGAGCCAAATGAACTTTACTTTCAGTTCTGATCATGAAACCAATAACTCACTGAAGTATTCATCAAGGATCAGATCTAGACTCCTTTCTATTCACTACTTATATTACATGTCTATGCTCCGTCACCATAGGTTCAACCACAATGGTGTTTTGTTTATTTATTTTTTGTTAAGTCTTATTTCTGTAGTTTTTCACAAGTAACTCTGAAAGGCTGGTAGTGAATTGTGTGACATTCAGAAGGGATATTTGACATCAACGGTGATGACCAAAT
The DNA here is from genome assembly GCA_037039145.1 of Fundulus diaphanus. Classification (NCBI taxonomy): domain Eukaryota; kingdom Metazoa; phylum Chordata; class Actinopteri; order Cyprinodontiformes; family Fundulidae; genus Fundulus; species Fundulus diaphanus. Next base: position 29,827,099 of record CM073133.1, on the reverse strand, counting down.
CAAATAAAACATGATGTTCAACACCATTATAAACAAAAGTCAGGTCATTTCTTTAAGGGACTCTTCACACAATAATAGAACGGTCTTCTGGTTCATTGAGAGACATCAGTGGCTTCTGTATTACCTGTGATAGAGCTTAAAAGTTAACAAAAGGTTTTAAGCAAAACTCACAGGGTTTGCATTCAATTACATCCAGTCATGTACACAGTCTCTATCTCATTGATGGTTTAATACATATGCAGTCATGTACCTTTATCGTATTTGTCTGTTCTCATTCATTTGTAAATCTATTTCCTTGTCAGTATTTTTATTTTGTTTAACTGTTATCATTTTATTGTGATGATTTTTTATTGCTTTCTGACTTTGTCTGGTACTTTGTGTTACATTTGAGTTTTAAAAGTGCTATATAATAATAATTTACATGGCAGCATACTGGGATCTTGGGTGGGTCATGGGATAAAAGGGCAAGCTCTTAAGCTAGATCTATACTCGACGCATTGAACCTGGGCATGAGGGCGCCAAAAGTGACACAATCACGCCGTCCATGCCCCCACGCGCTGTGGCAGCACAAGGTCATGCACCTCTAAACTTTTGTAACTTGGCACTTGCAAGTTTCATTCAACCTGGGGAGATTCAAAGGAGCCCTCGCCGATCAAGTTCCCTTGTACTGACATCAAATGGGCCAGAAGTTTCAAGCGGCACAATTTTGTTAAATGCTGGGTTGTTACTGTTTGTTCTGTGACTGACTACAGCATACACATATTACTGGCATACTTTCAGGGTGAGTTTATTGGTCTAGCTTATGGATACAAACAAGGATTTTGACTTCTGTTTTCATCCCTTGCGGCGTAAATCACGTCTAAAACAACAACCCACAGTATGTAAAAAAAGATCCCTATGGGCTTCACAGACAGGCTGTATTCACCATCTCTACGTCTTCACGTCTTTCTGTGTACAATGGGTGAACATGCCGTCTTCTTCTACATCTCAAACTCTCCAACACACCAGCTATTCTTCATGATTGTTTACGATACTGCGCGTGGCCATTTTGGGTGTGTGATGTAATCTGTTTCTTCACCATTTTGCTGCATCTTCACAGGTTATTTGGAGTACTGCCCCTCTGTGTTTTTGGAGAATACTGCACCTATGTCTGTGTCAAGCATAAACCTGCGCCCGGGCTGCACAGACTTGCGCGACAACCCAAAGCACGAGTATAACTCAATCTCTATAAACGTCACATTTGGTCGCTGCTCTGACGAGAAAATCTCGCGATACACCTGCAGTCAATTATTTACACTTTCCATGCCTTTCAATATGTATCTTGCCCTATTCAGGTCTCTTGCATACTGACATGTGCTTGGCTCACCTGCTTGAGAAGGGCTCCCAGCAGAGGAGAAGTGCATACACCTCCAAACTGCACCCGCGCTTTGCCGTGCAGGTTGCTGGAGAACCAAAGGTAATACTCATTGGTGCAATTAACTCACAGTGATCAGGGAAAATAGCAGAGACATTGGATTATGTGTGCATTAATATGTGACAGCAAACATCAAGACTTTGCTGAGTACTGGGGAGCTGAAGGAAGCTGTGATTATCTTATTAGAATTGGCTCACAATGATCATACAAAATTACTGAAAGCTTGTGAAAACACTGATGGTGTTACACTATTCATAGCAACACTCAGACAAGGCAAATTCTGCAGAGTGTGACAAGTTCAAAAAAACATCCTAATGAAGACCTGTAGTGGTAGCTCTGTGGTGGGATGGCTGGGAGACAGCACAGATTTTACTAAAACATATTTAGCATTTTAGTTATTATTTTAAATAAGTAACATTTCCATTTGTAGTCATATGCTTATTTAGAGAATGTTCTTCATACCTTTTTCTTGCCAGGAAATAATTTGCATTGTTCTCAGAAATGTGTCTCCCTTTCTTAGATTTGTTCAAGATTCTTGGAAACTTGTTACCAACACAAAAACAGATGAGGCACAATGTTTCCACTTCTACTCGCTACCTGTAAGATTTTCTGTTAACTTTAAAATATTCCTGCCTACCATTAATGCTTTGAACAACCTTGCCCTTAAAATAAAATCTTAAACCTACTCACCTGGTATTTACCCTCTGAACTATTAGGGGTCAAGCTATTATTAATATTCCCGAGTCATAATTTGTGAGAACGCCGATGAGGCCTTTTCTATTTTATAGCAATCATTTTATGTAACTCTCTGCCCATTGCTTTCAGGCACCTAATGTCACCTTTAAATTCTTTTATATAACTGCACTCTTAGTGAAAGCTTTTGGCAAAACTGGATGTGTTCATCACAAGCATTTATTGTTGTATTTCCAATTCACTGCTTTTTGAACATCCTTTTTTTAGCATCATTAGGAAAAGCACTCTACAATTATTACTCATTATTTTCCAAAAAACAGCTGGTTGTTCATAGTGATGGTTAGTTGAACTGAGCTGATGACATATGCCTAACACTGGAAATACTAACAGGAGCAGTAGAAGTGGGCAAAAACATAGTTAATTATTTAGGATTAAGCTCTGGATCAGTATCTGCTCTCGGATTTAGTTCGGTGTTTTTTGTGTGGAATTAGGCCAGTTGGTACTGACTATTTAGACTATCTAGATTTCATCACATCTAGCTGACAAAGGTCTGCGGTGATCAGGTGTTTTTACAAGATATGGACTTGGTTGGACTCTGACCAGTTCTGAGGGATTATTCTTACCAAACAGAATTTCTGGTATTTCTTCACAGTTGCTGGATTTAGGATATCAACCTGTTGACGTCACCTGGGATTTGGCATGCATGTTTTCTGTGAACTACTGATAATAGAACGGCATTGCTAGTGACACGAATGCAGTGACATAAGTGAGAAGTGAGAAGGAGATGCACTGGAGGTGCACAGAGAAAATATTTCACATGTCAAAATAATATTAAATAATTTAGACCTCTGGCTTTTATGCCATTATCCAAGTCCATATGGAAATAAATGGTTTAATAAGTGATGAGATGCTTTTTCTCCTACATGGTCCAAACACTTAAATCCTTCCAGTCAACTACGCTATTCCCTAAGTTAACAATCCCGAATTAAATTCCCCGCAGCCAGTACGTCTCAGTTAAAAATACCATAAGCGCCGCAATCTTATTATGGAAGGCCTCAAAGGAGCAAAGTTGTGTCTATGAAACTTTACCAAGTGTATGGGAAGGAAAACTCCTGGGATCACCGAAGTTAGTACAGATAATAAGAAAGGCAGACACACGCTGTGTAGGAAGCTTTGGCTAAAAGAAGCCTTCATGGATCCACACAAATAGTGGGGTTAAAAAATCCTCCAAAAATGATTTTCCATCTGACGTTAAGCGAAAAAGTCCAATGTCATCGAAGAAGATGTTAGTTACATGATCAAAATAATTCCACGATAATATCCCTTTCAGTTTTTCACAAGACCAAAATGTTTTCTAAAGTGTGCCGTTCATTTGTGCGACTCGACTCCACTGTTTAGCAGCAGGTGGTGGTGACGGTAGACTTCTAGAAGTTTGAATCCATGCAGTGAGATGACAGTGAAGCAAAGTGAAACACTGGCATCAAATAATAACCCCCTCTCCCCTCCACCCCCCAAGGGACAGGAGGGGGGTGGACTTCTGCACATTTAAAAGATGACAAATTTCTGTTCTAAACGTTGTTCTTTGCTGAGTCATTACACAAACAATTTCTCACAATTATTTGCATTTCACGACTGAAACTACATCTAGGAGTAACTTGACAGGCTTTACATGGTGTGCCAATAGTGAGAGCACATCGATTCACCGGCTGACCTCTGCTGGAGTTAATTACTGGAAAGAATCCTCAAAACAGATGGGCAAGGAAATCCATCCCAGTCTATGTGGAATAAATGCATATTGAAGGAAAGAAATAAGCTGCAGGGAAAGATCTAGTAAAGTATTAAAGAGTTTTTGTTTTGTTTCAATTGCTACTGTATTCCTATAGATATGTTGTCACAATGCATGCTCCTCGCCTTTACTACCACATCAACAATCAGTCACATATACAAACCTTACCCTAAGCTATACTTTTTCGTTTACATTATTATTTTTTATACCATGGTCTAGGTGAATACTGGATTCTGATTGGCTGCAGGGTGTCTGTTAAAAAGTGTTATAGGACACCTATAAAAAAGTTCTGGTCAAATAGCCTGATTGGTCTAAATTATTACGTTGACTCAAACGTTAGCTGGTAACGGTAAGAGGGTTGACTCTGGTTACCTTGGCAACGTATCACAACGAGAAATGTTAAATAGTTCTCTCAGCCACTCCTTGTGAAAAAAATTACGATTTTAACAGTGAGAAAACGCATAAAAGAATTAAAATTAGTAAGTATTAATAAGTATTAATATTAAATCAGTATTAACTGTTTAATATTTATTTATTTCATAAGTGACCTGGTATAAGCAGGATAATGCCCTTCGAGCTGTCCATTATCAGAATTTAATGGACTTTGCGGAAGCTTACTTATTCTGGAAAGGACCTCAAGTTAAATAAATATTGTGCAAGGTTTTCCTAAGTGCCAGCTTGAGACAAAGGTTAGAGCTGGTAGCTTATCAATAAGACAAGGCAATAAAGGCTCCATTGTCTTTTTTTGTACATATAGGCTCGTAGTTTTTATAGTTTATGTATGGCAAAACAGTTGACAGGAATACTGCCTTTCCTAAAAACAGACTCAAAAGGCAACATAAATATTGAGAACAAGAAGGGGCCAAGGGCTAAACCTTGAGGGACTACGCATGTAGTTATCCTCCTGAAGAAGAATGTGTGTCTCTGTGGACAGAGAACCTTCTTTATACACAAACCATGTTTGATTCACGGTAAAAAGATGTCATGTCTACAGTGCTAAAAGCAGGACTTGCCTAAAAGCACCAGGACAGCTTAGGGTCCCAAAAGCCACGGTTAAATTATAGTCACTGAAAAATGTTAATGGAGAAGTTTCTGTGCTCTGGTAACTTCATGCTATTTTATTTTTCGAGGAAACTTTCAAAGGGATATCATTTTTTTATAAAGCAGTGTCACTGGGTAGCTCAGTTGCTAGTGCAGGCGCACCATGTGCAAAGGCTATACGTCCTCAATACACCTGTACAGGGTTCAATTTGAGTCTCGAGCTATTTGCAGCATGTCTTCCCCTTCACTCTTCACCCTGTTGCCTATCAGATTACTGTTCAATGTAGGCTTCTAGTGTCAAAAAAACAAACATTTTCACACAAATCGTAGAAAGAAAAGGCAGCCGGGAATCAAGCCTGAAGTTTGAGAGGATGGAAAAATATATATTTCTATTGATATTTGAATTGGAGAACGTCATTCAGACAAAGTTAACTGCATTTTAGCTGCTACTTTTGTTACAGCAAAGGTTTAGTTAGCAGTGGGGCTAATAAACATGTGATGGAAAAATTAAGAAGTAGGACCTCCACACTATTCTTCTTCATAACCTGCAACCATCAGTGGAATGGTTAGAAGTGGATATGAAAAAAATGAGAGACAATTTAAACACAACGGAAAAGTTGATTAGAAAACAAGTCTTTCTTACTGTAAAGAGTCAGAGGTTTAATTTACATTCAATTTTATTTAAATTTGCAGTTTGTGCCAAATTGTTCCTTCCTCCAAATAGAAATTGAAGATGTGCAGTAATTTTGCCCCTTAAGAGGAAATAAACCACAGCGAGTCCAATATTGCTTTGACAATCAAGTCCCCAACAAATGACAACTTCAGACAGCCACTTACATTTCCATACCTTTCCGCTGCTTTTAATCAGTCTATGAATGAGATAAACAAAGGATGAAGGAAAGAAAAGTATTTTCCCAGAGAATATGAGTTACCGCCTGCCTCTGGACAAAACTGCCAAGGTATCTTTTAATCATCAGAGAAACTGCAGTGCACAACAACACGACTGAACTGAATCGCTGAAGAATAGATCAGTTGAAATGCATCCCTCACTGTTCCTCTACCTCTCTTTTCTTTCTTCTTTCTTTTCTCGGCTGAATGTATTCCTGGAAAACATGTAGCTGAAAATTAAATCCACTCCAAGTTACAAGAAAGATAAGAGCGCTACTATGCTTTCAGGATAATTGTGTGCAGACGGAGCTTGATGAAGGTTTAAAGAACAAAAAAAATACTTTTATTCAAAACTGGATTTAATAATGGCAGAGTCTTGTGGGAGTGAGAACAGTTCATGTTGTTCTAAAGTGCGTCCAACAGGTTTGTTTTGATGCTACCACAAAGAAGACAAACAGCTTACTTTAAAGAGCTTTCTGTACGGTGATTAAGAAGATGTGTTCTTATACAATAAACTCAATATTACAGCAACAGCATACTACATTGTGTATCTGTTGCAACATCAGCTGCAACAATGCGAGTGCCAGTTTTTAGCGGAGCTCCTGATAAAAGTATAATGCCCTAATTCACGTATTCTTTAGATTAACACTGAATAGATTGCTTTGTGTGGAAGGCAGATGCTTCGAGAAGGCAGGACTTCTACTCACAGATGTACTTCTGCCTTCCTGTCTTGGCATTGATATCTTCACCTCTCTCCTTCTGGCCTTGCATAATTGAAGAGCATATGAACAGGAAGATATCTGAAACTGATATTACCATTTTTTTCTTCCAATCTGCACAGTTTGTGCAGATTGGAAGAAAAAAAAAGAAGGAAAAAAACTAACTGAGGTCAGTCAGTTATAAAAAAAAAACGAAATGGTTCCTTTTTGGCAGAGGTGAAATCATTGCTGCCTGGGCAGAATAACACCGAGGATCATGTGTTGCTGCCCTGATGTGCAGACAAGCCTGTGTGCATCTCACTTTCTGCTTCGATTTTCTATCAAGCTTCAAAAGGAGCGCATGCTCCCTTATTTTTGATCAGAATTCGGTTAGGGATCAGCCGTGCTGGTGTTGACTCTGGATTTCCGCTTTGATAAATGTGTAAGTGGGATGCAAAAGTAAACATTTTTAGGCTTGAAATATTTAGAAACGATGAGGGCAAGAGATGAACACTTCATTGAAGAAAAAGAAAAATCACGAAGTGAAAGACTGAGAGCCTCATAAGCTTTCTTAATGTGATGCCGATCCAGTTGCTACGATGAAAACCTCTCTCTTCAGCCTTTGTAAATGCACTGTAGAGCTAAATACTCAACAATTATCACCTGTTACACAACTAAACTAATAGTCAAGAGGTTCCCTCTGGATTTGAACAAACATGAGTATATTTCTGTACAACACCTTTCAACCTGAATTGAAAGAGTGTCAGAAGCACAGTTACATAAACCCAGAAGTGGTCTGGATGTCTACAGGCAGTTTTATCCTTTGTGTTCCTCTGAATCCTCAAATGAAGAACAATTAGACATGGAGCAGTATGGTGTTTTCCTGTTTCCATAACCTGTCATGTTTTAGATCCAATACAATTTTAATTCTAGCTGTCTTTATTCGAAAGTTAGCTGCCAGGAAATAGGATTGAGAGAGAGTGGGAAGACATGTCACAAAGGTCCACAGGCCTGGACTCGAACCCGGGACAGCCGCATCAAGGTGCGAGGCCTCCAAACATGGATCATACGCTCTACCCCTCCGCCAATGTCACACCTCGATTTTATTATTATTGTCATATAATCTAATTGCTGTTATTTATATCATAAAAGCAAAAGAAAAACCTGAAACAATATGACACCGATTTTATTATTAAGAAAATATAAATGTAAATCAAAATTATGTCATATTGATAATAGCATTTAAACATTACAGATAATGTTATCTGTAAAAAAAAAAATTCAATGGCAATTTGACACTGACGCATGCACTTAAACAAAAATATTGAACAACGAATGCAAAATTCTGCTTATTGCATAAAATGTTGAGCTTTTTTTTTTTACAATGTTGATCTTTTTAAAAGTAACACTTAAGAGTTAAAAAGCTGATATTAGCTGGTTATATAGTCTGGCTATCTGCTGAAGTAGCTAACCCTAGCTAGACTGCACTTATATGCTTATATGCAGATATGCCTATTGTGGCTTATTGGTCAGCTTTATGCAGGGGCACTGGCAAAAAGTCATAAAATGAATGTCCAAATGTTTTATCTTAAATAACTAAAAGGTTCTTCATCCTTGAAGAGTCTTTTTTTAAACAGCAAATCCATCAGTTTGTTAGTTATGCCAAAAATCAAGATACATGTAATGCTGGCACATTAAAAATGTTTCAAGATTGAGTCCTACCAAGTACTATCATGCTAATGTCATAATTCAAAAGTTGCACTATGAAAGTGTGCTGATAAAGGCTTTCCCTTCCCTACTTTAAATTCATATTTATAATCAATCAAACAAGACAAGAGAGTGGCTGCAATTTTAGAGTGATGTCCATTGACTCTCTTAACCATCACCCATCAAACCCCCTTTAAACCCTGTATGACGGTTTAATACCTTTTTAAAACCTTTGCATACCGACCACCCTAAAATGAACAAATTGCTTATTACTTCTAATAAATTATGGCTACAGCCAGTGGCGTGCACAGACATTTTGGGGGGCAGGTGCTCAGGAGGGGGGGGAGGGCACTTTTTAGCGCATGTGGAACACTTAATTATAAAAAAAAAAATAATAAAATACACACGCATGTTGAATGAAATTTGACTTTTATTTGTAACATTCTCTAAATGTGAGTTTTCAATGGAAAAAAGTCACACCACCAACAGAACAGACTAAAGCGTACTACTTTAAAGCAGCATCCTCCTTGGTGCCATGTCTTTAAAGATGTTGATGACCTCGCTGTGGTTTACCTCAATGTCTTTTTCAATGGCAAGCGGAAGAAGGTCAGAGAGCCTTTCTTCTCCACACAGGCTTCTTAGTTTAGTTTTGATGATTTTCAGCTTGGAAAATGATCTTTCAACTGAAGCTGTCATCACTGGTAATGTTGCATATATTTGGATCATTTTGACAAAGGCAGGAAAGATCAGCTGGCCATTGTTTTCCCTCAGTATTGAACATATTTCTTATAGGTTCTTTGAAGTAAAGCTGGAGTGGAAGACCTTTAGTTCTGTCTTAAGCTGCTCCTCATCTTCTCCATAGAAGATGCAGGTGACCGCGCGAGTTCACGTGACAAAGGAAGAGAGATAGGCTGGTCGGGTGTGCGCAAGGAGGTGGCTCATTTCGGGGCATTGTTTCAGTGGTTTTTAATGGCTCAGGTTTTCAAAAGATCATTTCAAAACCGACCTCAGTAAGATCTTAATAATATTCAGGGCAGTCAAACTTTTTTTACAGTGGCAGGCTACACACTACCAGGTAGGAGGGTGCACTTTATATATATATATATATATATATATATATATATACTTCAGACTGAACAGTGGCTCTGTGACTACTGTAACAAACAAATAGCAATAGTGTAGTCGGTCTTGCCAAATTAGGCAGGTTTCCAACCAATAAGGCTTTTGAACACATTGAGCTGGAAAAAAAAATAGCTTATGGGCAGATTGTAAAAAATTTCGTAAGCTTTTCATAACATTTGTTGGGCTTTTAGAAAGAATGACTAACAAAATATATCAAAATAGTCATTATTTATTTTTTAAATATGTTGAATCTGTCGATCTGACATCGTCAATGAAAATTAGTTATAATGAATAATATTGATTGTTATAATAAAACAAGAAAAGAATAATGGTTAATCAAGTGTTTGGTCAATGTAAACGCCCAAGAGGGGTTGAGTTCTACTTATCAACTTAAAAATATTTCATAACTGCGTGTAAGAGAAATGTTTAATTGAGCTATACTGAGAGAAATTAAGTTCATATTAAAGGTAGATTTACAACTCATGTTGGGAAGCTATTTATAATTTATTTTTTCTGGGTGAAATATCCTGATTGTTAAAGAGATCTTGTGTGTTATTTGGTTGTCTGATTGTACATTTTGTTTGGGGCCCATATGCGCAGTTTTTTTTTTCTTTGCTTCAGCTCAGTTGTGTGCTAATGGCATGTTCTTATGTGTTTAATAGTTCTTTGCTTTTAACATGAGAGAGTTTGAGATTTGGCCTTGTTTTTTCTTTTAAGTTGGGCAGGTTTTTTGCTGGTTTGGGTTACTGGAAACTAACAGACTGACTTAGGGTAACCTGTAGTGCTGTGTCTTAACTCAAAAGTCCAGCATAAGCTACACGCTAATAAACATGAGCGCTGGTGTAAGGCTGAACACTGACTGAAGTAACAATTCTGACTAGAACAGGTTCTGTAATTACAGCAGCTATGAGAACAAGGATCAGAACAAAGCAGAGTTCCCTTCTACCTGCAAGTAACTCAAATCTCTTCAGTTTGGCAGTTTTAGTGCTTGGTTCTGCTCCTTGTGCTGCTAGCTGTCCCCTAGCTAACCCTGCTAGCTGTCCTAGCTCACCCTGCTAGCTGTCCTAGCTCACCCTGCTAGCTGTCCCCTAGCTAACCCTGCTAGCTGTCCTAGCTCACCCTACTAGCTGTCCCCTAGCTAACCCTACTAGCTGTCCCCTAGCTAACCCTCCTAGCGTGAATGTTTACTCCAGTTTAGACATCAGCGCTGACATTTCAAACATAAATTAATAGCGCTCCTTCCAGCTCGCTCTCTGCTTTGTTGTCACTTCTTTTAATTGTTTGGTAATCAGACCAAATTTCCATCCCGCTCTACCGACACCAACGGTGACCACAGCCGAACTGCAGCGGAGACTGAAGGCTATGACTCAGTGTCCCGCCCCTCCCCAGCTGTGATTGGCTAGCATGTTGCCTTCAGTCGTTGATTTGATTGGTTAAATTGTATGATTGACACATCAAAGATAGTACTAAAAGGAGGATGGCCACTCCGAGGTAAAAAAAGAAAAAAAAAGAAAAAGACGGCTTCCAGTCCAGGGTCTGCTCCGCGCTCACCCAGAAGGCACAAATATCGCTCCATTATATAATCAGGGAAATGTTTTGACTGCCCTGAATATTAATAAAAAAAAAAAAAAAAAAACGAGTTTCAAAAGGGCATTTTCGTTGATAAAGGGCAAACTTCCTAGTGCTTTAGCACCACCTAGTGTCTATGTATGCACGCCCCTGGCTACAGCGCCATGAAGCAATATTAAACACATTTTTGTACAATTTCCCATTTGTTCTCCCAAAATTGTTTTTCACACGTAAATTTTCAAATATGGTTAATGTGTTTGCAAACTTCTCCATAAAAACACCGTTTTTGTGACGCCAAACTCCAAACTGTTTTGTATTTTTTTTAATAAAACAACTGTGGCTTATTGAGCGCAAACATATTGATGGGGAAGTTTCAAAGTCTCGCATGCATCCAAACTGAAGCAGATGTCAGCACTGTAAAAGTAGAAACATGTGAGGGGGGAAAAGTGATCGAATAGAAACCAGCCTGCATCGGTCTCATCTTTGCGGCTTCTTTGGAAACCCGTTTGCGGTAGCGCGCCGATGTGACGTTAATGAGCGATAACGAGCGCTAAACGCGCAATTAGGGGAATAAACAGGGCGAAGGGCTTCGCCTGAGGACTCACCTGGTCGTGCTGCTGCTGCTGAGCCACTTTTCCTGGCACATGGGCGTCCTTCGTGGAAGTCATAACGGTGAATAAACGACGCTTTGGGGAAGGGGAAAAGAGGGGAATAGGTCCGCTGCCTGCAGGTGCAGAATAATGAAGCGACAGAGAGCGGGAGAGAGAGTGTGTGCAGACGAACACACCGACACACGGAGAGACAGGAGGAGGGAGAGACGGCCGCTCCAAGTGCTGAAGGAGATCCTGTGATTTGGTAAAATAATGAATAGACCGTGGGCGCGCGGAGTTCAGCAGCAGATGTGGCTGAAAAGCTGCCGAGCGCTGAGATGTGGGAGGTACAGACAGCATATATATACCTTGTCATCCATGACTGCTTAACAGGCTGCTAACTCGAAAATGTTTGCGGGTTTGTTGTTGGAAATTTGGGGACATTTAATCAGATGCGAATATTCGGAAAGAAATGTCAATTTGAGCGCAGCTCTGGTTCAGTGCGCGCGTAAAAATCCTTTCAGTCGCTAAAAAAACTAATTTCAGTTCACAAAGCTGCTGACGTGTAACCATCAGTACCTTTGAAAAGATGCTTTCTTTTTTTACAGCTTCAAAATTTCTGACCAAAAAAAAAGCATTACACAAGCATATATGTCCATATTACAGATTACTTCTGATTATAACCACTTTTAATCTGCAACATGAGCTGTTTCATTTCCATACCCGCATTCAGTCACGGTTCCTGTATGCATGGAGCAAGCCCTTTTGGGCCTATAACTAATACACTTAGTATAAATCCTGTTTTAAGGAATCGGTATTTAATACATAAAACACTTCAGGTCTTACCAGTACACGTGTTTAAAGATCTGAACTAGAAATTATCAAAGGCATTGCATATTCCTTAAAAGTCCTTAGCACCGTGTATAAACAACGCTATTAGCGTTCAGTTGCGTATGGCCAGTGCTTACGCTGTAGCATAGCTTTAGTAATTTTTCTAAAAAATGAATGAAATTACCAAATGCCAGCTGTCCTGGTTGCCCAAAACACATAATTGTTGTACGTTTTGAACTGAAGTGTTTTTACTTAAGCTACTTTAAAACATAAACGTCCCTGATTAATGAATTACATTTTAGGAAAAGTATGAACATTTCTGTCAGAGCTGCCATCTGTGGCATACACACTGTAAAGGTGTGTAAAATAAAATTTGAAGCTTTGGTTCACTTCATAGAACAAATATGTACAAACATGTACTGTATGTACATTTTCATAGCATCCAGGCATTATGTGCAACATGTCAAACAGATTGGAACAGCATTAATCAATTCATTAAATTACCTACACTTACAAACTTAGTTTACCCCAATTACATGAGACAGACTGTTCATGAGACTCGAGTCCTAAACTTGAAGTTAGAGTCAAAGTCAAATCTAAAGTCTTTTTTAATGCGACTTAAAGGAGCAATCAGCAATATTTCACCACTAGGCTTGAGCACTATCTGTAGACCAAAACAAGTTGCAACCTCCTTTCCCTTCTCAACCGTCGCCTCCTTTGTGCATATTTATAAAGGATAAAAACACAGCAAAACAGCAACACCTTTTGGAGGCACATTTCCGGTGAAGAAGTAAGTAATTTATAACTTTATAATGCTGTTAGCAAGAGAACATTTTAATCTGCTGGGGTGTTCTCCGCCATGTTGCTCCAACACTGCGCTGCTCTGACAGTGGTGTTTTAAGGCAGGGCCCGAGCTGTTCACGTGCCACCTGTCGCCGGTGGGACATCATGCCATAGTCCATCTGAAATATTACCTTTAGTTCTTCACATTTCTATTTTTTAGTTCTTTCTATCTAAAATAATGAGATTTTGCTTATTGCTCCTTTAAGGCTCAAGGCTCCCAGCTGGCACCATCGCACATCTGTCAATACGAACAGAGAGGGACTGTGATGCCGCTCGTCCTTGCCACCGCATTTTTTAAGCAGCTCAGTGGATGAAGCTCAGTGTCACATATAAAACAGTTCGATTTGAAGACGTCTTGCTGCCGAGCAGTTTATAGTGTGACACCGCTTATGCATATGCGGTCGTAAAAATCGAGTCCGTGCAGAGTCCACTTTGAGTATGTGCGCAGATGTCCGCGGACGCAAGTATGTAGGGTTTAAAGTGACTCAGTGAGGCGCCCACTCTCCGTTGACTAAACTATTAAGTAAGCATCAGAAAATTAATTTGGGGTTAAATTAGCAGAAAAGGTTCTTATTATTTTTGAAAGCTTGTCCACCCCCGTGATAGAAAGGCACCCTGCGTGGTAAGCCACATCACCCATATCAAATCCCACCACTGCCTTCCTCATCTCCATTCTTACACCACGTCAATACAGAGAGCCCAAGGTTTTGTTTTTTTTCACTTGGGCTGATATTAAGTTATACCAGTGTTCACTTGCTACTGCCGAGCTCCGAGCTGCAGTTAACGATAATATGGAGACCTGTCAGCTTGTATCAGATCATTATAGGCACTCATTACTGGCAAGACCATCGTACGGGAAATGGAAACAGGAATCAATGCAAGAAGAACAAAATACCTTCATGTGTTTGGTGTGGCTAGTTTCATGTGGGATTTGTAGTGTTACTAAATTTGTGATTAAAAATGTTCTCTGGCTTCTGCAGTTTAGGAAGTTGGATAGATAAAAATTAGCATATAGTGTGCCTATACCTGCAAAAAAATCATTTCCAACCATAGCTTCCTGACAGCGCTGCTGTATTGTCTGCCAATAAAACAAAGCATTGCTGCTGGCCCGGCTCTGGAGAAGCACAGCTACCGTCCTCCCACATCGAGCAGAAATAGTTGCCGTTCTAAAACATTGTTTGTGCTGTAAGAATGTGTCACATCTGTGCGCGCACAATCCACATCCCTGTTAGCACAGCTTGTCTGCTTATTTGTGCTGTGCACACAATGACACACACACACCAAAAGTGCCCTCCTGCAAGTGAAAGTATTTCCTCAGAAGTCATGCACAGTCTCTGCAGCGCTCCTAGCCTTTTGAACCAGTCATCTGTTAGAGGGAATGGAACAAACAATCTCAGATAAGGGTAAAAAGAGAGTCCATGATGTGAGACACTGGCACAGGAAAATGCTGGGTATCAGTCTGAGGAGAATATCTCCTCTGCATATGCAAACCCGTGCATTTTGTGAAAGATTATTGCCTTTGCACAGAAGAAGTTTGGCTCATCTTATTCTAAACAAAGCTGACTTCAACAGATAAATGCATCTTTAAACTAGTCTATATCTGGTGTACAATAATGAAATAAAAGTAATAACTGCCAACACCAGAAGCTCTGTGTGATTTTTTGGGGGGTTCTTTAGGAAGAAAATATCCATGCATCTCAACCTGTTGATTTAGTCTTAGTCCTTACTGAGTTCTGAAGATCCATCTGTGTTCTGCCATCTAAACCACCCACTCAGCAGATCATCCCACAAGGGATCTTCTTGATTAACACACCAGCACTCCCCTGGGTTGTTCTAAAAAGTGTTTCTAGAACTAACTAACCCAGAGCTGGCCCAAGGCAAAGCAGATTAAGTTGTTTCTTGGAGCCCCTGGGCTGGCAGAGGCCCCCCAAGAGTACTTGAATTCTCACAGTATTTTCCAAAATATTTTCTTGCTACAACCACATTTCTTTTAGTGGGACTTAATGTACTGTGATGGACTGTCGACTGATCCAGGGTGTTCCCCACCTCTCACCCAATGACCTCTGAAGATAGGCATCAATAACTGATCAATGGTATGTATGCAAGAGATTATCACAAAGGATTACATAAATGTTAAGGAAAATGATACAGATTTTACAAACAAAAATCTAAAAAGTGTCCACCTTTGTGTAATTTATTCATGTTATAATGCTGAAGTGTATGGTGCAAATGCATTTCTGGGAAGAAATGCTGTGGGATTGAGGTGGAAGTACACTTTTCAACAGGACAATGACACTAAACATGCAGCTAAAGCTACCGTGAATTGGTTTAGATCAGTGTTTCATAACACTGGTCCTCGGGACTCACTGTCTCCCATGTTTCAGGTGTTTCCCTGCTCATTGAGTTACAGAAAAGCTAAATTGCGCTTTTGCATAAAAGATAAACTGTAATAATAAAAATGTTCTGCATTACAGAGGTTGAAGACTTAAAAGTACCCTGTGTATATACCTAGTTGCAACAACACTTCTCCTGCCCAAAACCCCAACACCGATTACACAGTGGCTCTCGTGGCCTGCAGGCAACTGCATGAGCAGCTCCCTGCCAAGACTGACTTCAGCACCACTGCTGTGGACAGCTCCACTGCCCCCTGAGTTTGAAAGCCTGTTTAATCCTTTATGCGTGACGGTCACTTTTCTCTCTTTATCATCTGTTTAAGTTCCTCCCAACAGTCATTTAGTCAGAGATTCAATCTCAGTCCACAGTCTGGAGATCTCAATGAAGAAATTAGTTCTGCTAAAAAGTAACATTTCTTTTTAGCTGAACTTATGAGTTTTATTTATTATTATTATTATTATTATTAAAACCCTAAAAGAAGCTGCAATTTACAAGATAAAAATGCCATTAAATGAAAGTGAATGCATTGGCAGTGCTTAAGAGAGGAGCCAGGCTCTAATAGACAAAAAGCAGGAGAGGACTTACAAGAGAGATTGTCACGTAATGCTAGATGGATGTGCCTAGCAACAACTACCAAGTCAATGCTGGCCTAATTGTTAGAGCAGGGTGCCAGTGTTCTGGGAAGGTTGCAAGTTCCCTGGTTTGAATTCCTCAGATTGCCACTATAGGTCCCTGAGCAAGACCCTTAGCCACACAATACTCGCAGGGTGCCGTACAGTGGCAACCCACCAGTTCCTAAGGGATGTGTCAAATGCAGAGGATAAATTAAGTTGAAATGTACAAAATTGCAGCGACAAATAAAGATGATTGTTATTTAAAAAAAACGAGGTACCACAGAGGTAAAATCAAAGGCTCCTGAATGTGAACATGTGCATCACCTTTGTTTTTCGCAGCATTTCAGTAATCATTCAGATCAATCTTATACATTTTGTTGATTATGTGTTACATGATGCAGTATTTCCAGGTGGACCTTGTTAAATAAATCCGTCCCGTTGAATTTTTTAAAAAGGCATTCCTACTATAGTTTTCAGTTCTTCTTTCCTTTTTCTAGTTATTTTTTTTTTGCCTTTCGTATTTTCAGAGGAGTAGTTTCAGCTCTTTATGTAACTGCCAACAAACCTGAACGTCTTCTACTGCATGCTAGCTCCCCCCAGTGATCACTACTTACCTGACATCTTTATTCTGTTCCAGATCATAATGAAACAAGAGCGTGAGCTGCAGGAGAGTGGATTTTGTACATGATTTATTTTATGTGTTTATATTTTTTAGTTCAAAAGGGAAACATAAATAAATTAAACATCTTTATATCAGCTCTAAAGTCCGGTTGGTATAGCTGTTCAGTCAAATAACTGTTGATGTTTTGAGAAGGTTGCTGAATGGGGAACAAAACCCTGTGCATCCCTGTTCAGGTCTATCTGAATAGGGAGAGGAAAAACAGACTGGCATGCGAAAACAAAAGCTGGCACAGATTTCCTGGAAAAGCGATCCTTATCAGGTGACTTCTGGAAACCCATTATCCTTCAATGTTTACATAAATACACCACAGCGGAGTTTTGTTACCACCATAAAGACAGGACAATGTTGCTACTGCTATGAAGGGCAGACACTGAGATTGTCGTCAATATTGGAAAAATCTGTGCTGAACTTTAAAGGTTGTGAAAGTAACTGTGTCATGGAAAATGTTTTACACTTTAATCAACAAAAAACATCTTAGCATATATGGCATTTATAAAATTAGTAGAAAAACTTGAATAGTTTATGAATTAATAATTTTAGCTGAAGTCTTTTATGCGTTTCAGACTCTGTCAAGCCATAAACACGCTAGTCAGCAATTTCTATAGAGTTTTTATCTGAGAAAATTGGCAGAAACTATTATTAAAAGGAAATAAACTGAAATAAGCCGCATTATGACATGATTATGAATTACTGTTATCAAAACGTCTGCCAATTGTAATGAATAAACTTCAGCCAAGTTTCTGAAGATTCTGGGGTACTGTAACCATATTTTTAAAAAGAGAATGCATGAAATTGATTTTTTGAACCTTAAACTTAATTACAACTAGTAAAAGGACAACTTACCTAGTTATAAATTGGTACAGTGAATTTTTATTATTATCATTTCAAGAGTTTCACAAAATGGTTTTATCACCTCTTTTAAGAAAACAACTGAGAACTAGAACTGGAATTGACCCAACAACTTTCATATTGCAAGACAACTACTCTTCCCATGGAGACCGTCGCCCCAAAGTAAACATGAAGAGTTAAATAAAATACACCAAAACAAAATCACAGATGCGTTTAGATTTTGAATTAAAAAAAAAATATATATATATATATATATATATATATATATATATATATATATATATATATATACATATACATATATATATATATTTTTTTTTTTTTTCCTTTTTTCAAAAATGCCTTTAAAGAAAATGCGGATTTGACCAGAGAGACGTTTCCTGAGACAATCCCGCTATCTCAGGTAACACAAGAGTGCTTAGAAAGCCAGGGAGATAAGTGCTCAAAGATCAGGCTCCGCTGTGGCTCATACATGAATGCTTCACATCAACAATTTAACTATAGCAGTCATATAATGTATAATGCAAAGCCTAGCAGGCAAAATCAATATAAAAACTCTGCAAGAGTCAATGTCAAGATGAACAGAAGGGAATAGTTGTGATCCAGAGTTCCCTAACTGCATTGAGACAGCTTGAGTTGAAGGTGTGTAATCCTACACATGAGAACAACTAATGATTGGTGCTCCAGTGCATAATAGTTACCCTACAGACATATTTCAAGGAATCAACACAGCAGAAGCTAAATGCGGTTCTTAATGTCTTCATTTTGTTCTAAGGGTGGGTTTTGTGCTGTGGTCTTGGACATTCAAGGTCTTGGCGCGATCACAGCTTGTTACGCTGTGTTTGGACTTTTAGTGAAACTGTCACGACCCAAGGGGATCCTCAGGATTTACTGGAGAGAAGAGTGACTTTGAAACATGCAGAGAAAAGAAATAAAAATATATCATCATGAAGGACGTTTTAACTGCTCATAATGTATTCTGCCGGTAGAAGCCCGTCACTCCATGACGGCTGTTGATTTAAGAACAATCTGTTCCCACTCAGCCACTCTGCCTGCTGTCAGCGGTGCCAAATCAGCCATCAGCCCTCGCCCTCTGGCCCGCCGTGACTCCTTCAGCTGTCCGACTGGAGGAACACCTGTCTCACTCTGTGTAAAGTGCAGCTGTGCGCCCCATGCTCTCTTTCTCTCTTTTTCTCTCTGCTGTTGGCAAATCCCAGCTAAAGCCCTGATACACAGGGTAGGCCACTCCTCAGAGTTCATCACAGATTGCTACTGTACTGTCAGTTCATCAATTTGACTGAAAACAACCTAAAAAAATGCACGTGCCGTTGTGGATCGCAAATGATTCAAAGCAGAGAAGTTCCCAGACTGAAGGCAGAGCTACCTTCTCATTGTCTGGACATTACAGATGGGTAATTACCAAGAGCAGGAGTCTTTAATCAGGCTCATTGTTGGTCTTTTACCAAGAGAGGACTTTCCAGGGGAAACAATTAATCTAGCATTGTCTTGTCTAAAATTGTTTGGACACACAGACATGCACATGAGCCTACACTAGAAAATAAATTAACTTTGGTAATTCTCTGCCCTTTTAAAATCCCTTCTTGAAACTCATCGATACTTGTGGGGAGGCTAGCCTGCTCAGCAACTATGCCTTCCGTTTTACTTAGTAGCACTTAGGAAGTGTATTACTTTTATAGACAACACACATCTAAAGGTAAAACTTTAAACTTTTACTGCTGAACTTTATAATGTGAACAGTGAATCTTTTTTGACTTCATTTAGTGCTTTCAATTTCGGAGGCTAACCAGTACAGGATCCCTTTGTTCCTCACAAAAAGAAGATTCCAGTCCCAGTATTGTGTTGTTATTGTTATATTATGGAGTGAGAAAGGTAAGTATCTCCAGCAAAAATGGCTCTATGATGTTCTGCCAAGTTGACCGGAAGCCGGAAGCCAGGCTACAAATCACATAGCTATGTCGAACATCACTCACTCCTACTGTTGCTGCCTCCAGGGGGCGCCATTGTACCCAGAATGCTGGTGGAAGTGAATAATTGTCAGGAGCATAAAACTGTTTACACCAAAATTGGACATTTGTGTGGCATCTTGGAACAGTGGACCAGGACATTATGCATTTCAAAAAGATATCCTCAACATTGCACTTATCAAAAGCTGAATATTCACTGTGGCTTCAATAGAGTCACTGAATCAAAACAACAACTTTAAAACCACCACTCAAGACGTGAAGTTGATGGTCTACTACTATGTCACAAAGGAAAATGCTTTGCAAACCATCACTGCATTGAAGCTAGTGTCCAGCCACCTGGAAGTTGTGACCATCAATAGAACAACCCTTCTGCTTGTGCACCATCTAGAGCTGCACAACATATTGAATCCAAGTCATTATTTTAACATCAATGTGAGCAATACCTATTGTCACAAAATCACCTCAATCTAAGATGCAGTGAAACTGCTCGTTGATGTACATTCAACACATCCAAAAGAACACGTTGGAAGGTTCAGCTGAGGTTGTCATTCAGCTTCAACGCCTACTTTAGGAATAACAGCATCACCAATAAACCGACACGCCGAAGACTGGAAAATTACTGTAATTACAATTATGCTCAATTATGACCACTGTTACTAATCTGCATCATATCGAAATTTAGTTTGCTTTGTGTGGAAAAAATAGTTATTGTTGAGTTGACAATCTACTTAATTTAGCATCCCTTTGACAACAAAGAGAGCATTATAATTTTCTTTTTTTTAGACTTGTAAAGACATATAAGGGTCTGATGGGATTTATTAAAACTTTGCTACTGGACTAACATAGCCGACCATCTCCATGGACTTCCACTGTCCATTATGCCCACAGGTGGTAAATATCCTAGATACCAAGATCAGAAATCTCAGGGAGAGAAGCGGGGACTTTGTGATGATGAAATAGAAAGAGAAGACTGACGAAGGTGTGGGTTAATCATAATCCAATTTTCCTGGTATTGTCCAACCAAGACTAGCTCGAAACCTGCAAATGAGCATTTTAACAATCAGCCTCAACTTGGGCTGAATTTGAAACTGAAATTGTCAGCTCCATGTCTCCATGAACAACTACAGAAGCACAGAGCAAACTGTTCAGGCAGAATGAGGCTTTTTAATGGCTACATCACCTATTGTGCCAGTAATCTGTGCAGTGGAAAACCTAACATGATGCACCAAATAGACGTTAGGAAGGCGAATGGACATAAAGTCTTCATTTTATGTCCATTTGCCTTCATTCAGACAGGTGAAGCCAGTTCCCTGGGCTGTAAAGTGAGGAAAACTTTCATAGATAGTATCCATCCAGCGACACCCACGGCAGCATATTGATTCCCATCCAGAAGAAGTAGGAAGTGAGGGGAGCAGATTCAGTGCATACTAAACTCTAAATGTCGGCAGGGGTTCTCAATTTTCACGCTCAAAGGCCCTAATCTAATTTCCAGAGAAGGTGAAAGGTCCATGTGGTGATGAGCAAAACCGTTCGACTGAATTTGCTTAAAAACTGAAATGAAAATAAATGGTGTTTTATGCAAACTGTTTGACACCCCAAGCCACTCACATTTCTTACAGGGACGCATGAGCAATCTAATTTGATATGAAATTTGTCTCAAAGTTGATCAACTTCTTTTTATGCCTTTACAAATAAATTGCCTTTTTTTTTTTACAAACAACGGTAAGCCAAACAACTAAACCGGACTTTATGTGCAATAAGACACTGTGACAACAAAACATCTTATAGATACCCTGACAAAATTCTAATAGGTAGAAACTTAGTGTGGAAGATGAGACCTTTTGCCTTCAATGAGCCACCCATTGTTTAAATTTTACCATATTCCCAAATTCTATATTCCCTGTTTTACAACATAAACACATTCCTTAGCCCAAAAATCATTTGGTTAATGGAGGAAATTTCAACCATTTAACAGGAATAAAAATGTATTGCGACTGATTTCATTGTTTAATAAAGCTCTTAAGAACCTTCCTTTATGTTATCTGTGCGGATTTTGTAAAAGTATTAGCTCATGCTTCTCAAATGAAAGTAAAAACCTGCTTTTATGTGAACTTAAAGTTCACATCGCATTGCGTCACTTTTAAAATGTCTCCTATAGTGCTGAGATTATGTGTCTCAGGCACCAACAGTGACGTTTGTTAGCTTGTTTCCTTCCTGTTTTTGATGTGCCTCATTGATCGTTCTGCTTGTAACTTGTTGTGTTTGAAGTTCAAATTAATCTTGTGTGGATAAAAAAAACCTACAGGAAGGGCTATTCTTCTGCCTCATTAACTAAGGTTAATGCCTAGTGTTCCTGACCTTAGCTCTCTCCCACAGGGTTGTTGGTTGACCCAAAGCTGCCCAAGAAAAATAAGGTTTGGACTGAGTCTTGAGTATCCCAATTGGAGGAAGGTTTAGGGCAGGGATTTGCAATCTGCTGCTTCAGAGCTGCAAATGGCTCTTGATAGCTTTTGCTGAAAATGATAAAGAACTACCTGCACATAATGACAAAGGCAGGTTTTAACAGTTTTTCAATATTTCTAGGAATGAGTACATTGAATTTCCACCACAGGATGTTGTGTCGAGTTAATGATTCGATCTAATCTCCTGGGTTGCCTTAGATAGAAAACTTAACCAATCTGTCAGTATGATTTGATTGAATTGACTTTGCAAAGTGAGATGACATGTTGTGAGTTGGAGCTATATAAATGAAATTGAATTGATATAAATTGAATTAAAACTAAAAGTACGAATAATATTTCTTTAGCTCCATTTTTCTTGTCTTTAGGCTGGAATCTATGTGAAGCATTTTCCACAAACATCAAAATCCTATGGAAGAAAATATATTTATTCTCTGTTTAATAAAAGTAAATGTTTTCTTTATCTTAAAAATTAAAAATAGATGAAAAAAAAATTATGGTTCTTCGAAGATAGCACATTTCCTATTGTATTGTCTTTTTCCAAAAGGTAATGTAACATTTGGGTCCCTAAGTGAGTTTTACCAGCTGGACTGAAGGCAAAAATGGCTCTTTGGATTGTTAAGGTTGCAGACCCCTGGTTTAGGAAATGGCCTGGCCAGATTATGTAGATATATTTTTGTTGTGGCCACACAAAAGAAGCAAAACTACAGCACAAATAAAGTCAATATATTCAAGCAGGACCTGCCTGGCATCTTGAATTGACTGCACATAAAACAGTAGGTTTTCTCTTTCTGCTGTTTTTCCAGTTCTTATTTATTTGTGGGCCTTTAAAGCTATAGTTTCAAAGCATTTCTTCTTCCTTTACCTTCAAAAACTCCACTGTTGCTTTCAGAGCATATTTTAGGTCATTTTAGGTCATACTGACTCCATCCTCTCTATCAACACTGGCTGCATCAGAGAACATTTTACATCCCTATACTTGCGGGATTTTGCTGCCCAGCAATAACCTGTATCACCGAGAGCACCTCTGACCCCACAGTGTGGGTTCACAGAAGGTGCTTCCTCTCACAAATGTCACCCCTATTACAGCAAGCCTTATAGTCCCAAATTATGCAGAGACAATATAAAGTAGTCCACACATGGCTATAAATTAGATTTTGAAGAATTTGCATCTCATCAAACCATGTTGTCTTTACTTGGGATGTGATTAACCTTAAATCATAGCTGATAGTCTTGTCTTTTAAAATGCTTAATGTTAAAAACAGTTTCAGTAATCAAAACTCTGTGCGTACTTGCCTGCATGTGCCTGTGCGTACTTGAAGATAAGCTTAAGGTTTCTGCAACTTCTAGCTAGCATCATATCTGTTTTTTCATCCTTGCTTGTGACTGTCTCAGGCTGCAGACTGTAGCTTTTGCTGCAGTAAAATGTATGCTGCTAATTACCCCCTGAAACACATGTCCATATATTTCCCGTACAATAATAATCAAACTTCCCCTATAAATCCTAAACGACAATCGCCCAGCCCCTCATAAGCCGCACAGCTCAATCGATGCTAAATTTGCTCTAAAATGTGACTCTTATTATGACAAACTGAGTCCTTGGGAAAATCAGCTATGACTGAAACTTTCTGAAGTAGACTGTCAATATCCACACTGCCAAGGTTATTCAACTTTTACACACCATCCATGCAGTCCATTTATAGCATGTCAAGACCTTTATTCTTTTCTGCTGTTAGATAAGGCTCAACTTTTAATCTCACTTCAAAGCAGTTTATGTCCCTCTTATTAATTCAGGATCTCAGTAGCCTCCAGATGAGACCCAAAGACACACTCTGGCGTTTCTATGATAATGCAGCCGGCAGGAAATATGCAGTCTTGGAAGATACCATCCTAAAGCTGTCGGTGCTAATAGGATAAAAGCTGCACAGGATGCTGGAAGAGTTAGAGACGTTGTGCAACAAAAGGCACAGACATCTCCATCTAGAGGTTGAAGAAATAAGCTGCCTACTTACTTGTTTCTAGGGAGCCTTGCAAAAGTATTGAAGTAATTTTGCCAATATGTCACATTATAACCACAAACATTAATGTATGATATTGGGATTTTATGTGATAGACAAACACAAACTGGAGCAGAATTGTGGACAAATTATATATGGTACGGCTGAGTTAATCTTTCACCAAAACAACAATAAGTTGTGCACTCCACAACCTGGCCTTTTTTAAGAGTGCTGAATAGTTAGCCTTAGGAGTTTCCATAGAAAGTTTGCCACCACCCATGTAGGGTACAGTGCAATGACGGGGAAGAAGGTGGTCAGTTGAGAACAACATACATCTTTCCCCTGTCACAATCTCCAGGTGTTTGTTTAGGACCAGTTATTTTAGTTCTTGGACCGTACCTTCTTATTGTTATCAGCTTTATTATCCTTTTAGTGCTTTTTTTATTTCTACCATGTGGATTTAGTTGATTCTGTTAGTTCTTTCTGTATCATTTTGGTATTATTGTCTGTTAGATTACTTCCTCTGTTTCCTCCCTTTCTGCTCTCCCTATCACTCTCTCTCCCTCCCTCCTTTCTGCTCTCCCTCCAGTGCTCTCACCTGTCTCTCATAATTATCAGCAGATTGTTTTTACCTGCTCTCTCCACACGTCTCTCTCCTCACATCCCCTGCATATAAGCTTCCATTTGTCGGGTTCTCCGTTAAGCATTCGTCTTTCCTGCTCCTCAGATCTCCATCATCCTCTGTGCCCTGCCCTTCTGTTTTCCCTGTAAGTTCCTTTGTGCCATTTAATTAAACATCCCAAACCCAGCCCTGAGGGATGTGGCTGAAGTAACTCTTCAGACTGGAGAACTCTCTTGGAGAAGAGACGAAACGTTTTAACATGGAAGAACCTATCCGGAGAACCTAGTCTCATTTCTTTTTTTCACTGTGTGGCTTCCAAGGTCCTTTCTGTGTTTTGGTCTGGCTCCTACATCCCAAAACTTAACGTTATCATACTTAAGGTTGTGAGACAGGTTTTGTTTAAATAATAATCCGGTCTGGCTGTAGCTTGTAAAAACGTAACCAAGAAAGTGTGGCTAATAATTCTTAATTCATGAATTATCAAGGAAAGCTATTATATTTTCACCCTAGGCCAGACTTGTTTGGGTAGCCTCTTTTTTAATATTTAATCATCATTTTGTTTTGTTTTTTTTGTACTTTTTTGACTGATTGTTTCAGCGTCACAAAAAAGCAAAACCAGGAGAAGTCTGTAAAAGGGGCAATTACTTATTTTTTTACTACACTGTAATAATGTGTCCAATTGCAATAAACCCTGGTACAATAAATAAGAATCTGAGGAATAAAAATGAGCAGAGCATGTTCTGTCAGGAAGTTTTTCTAAACAAAACTGTGTGGATGTTTTTTTGATTTCTGAGTGTACGCCATGAAAGTAAATTTGTGTTGTCATTGTGCTCCATTTCACCTCAGTGGGAGTAACTAAACATCTCCCATGTCTTACTTCTTCAAAACCTATCCTTGATGTTGGCAGCTATTAGCTAACGACGCAATGGTACAGTACCCGAAGCAAAAGGCGTTCAGAAAGCACTGAACGATAACATCCAGCACAATTCAAAGACATGAGATGGTGAAAGTTAAATAATTAAAAAGAGAAGTGAGAAAATGCTGCCAGCAAGGAAGCTGTAAATTTGTTAATTAAGGTTGATGCACAGGCAGCAGGCATAAAGAGACGAGCGGAGTGAGTCAGCGCCACTTTACAGAGCATCATCTGCAGATCCGGTCGCAGTAAACCGGGCTTACAAGCCTCGTAAACTGTGTGGGCATCGAGAGAGGGTCGTAAGATTAAAGGAGGGAAAGAAAGTTTCAAGTTTGTGGATACATTTTTGCAGCTGTTTAAGAAATCTGTTGGAAATGAAGCATAAAAGCAATAAAGCAGAAATTAACAGCAGCTTACCACAGCGAGCTGCAAATAATAACTTTTACAAACGTCAAAACAGGAAAAAATCAGCTCAGCCTGCCAGGAGGAAAATAACCATATAATTATCAGTATTGTTCTACTCTTTTAAAGAATTATCAATAGAGATACACCGGAGAGTAGTTAAAAGCAAATTAGGACTTTATGCATAAATAAAGCTTCTTTCATGTCTTGTTGGTCTTACTAGGTTTTCATCGTCAGGCAACTCTAAGTCTCTATGGACGCCCTGACTAGCTAAAAAATCCAATCTAGTTTATGTTAATTATTCCCTCTGTCTCTACTAGTTCCTCTGATCCACATTTTTTAAATTCACAAAATAACAGAAGCTTCCATCATTCTTGATTTGCATTTTCTCTCCAGCTGCAGCTACGATAACAATTAAAAGTTTAGGCCTACAGCGAAAGATTTATTAAGTTAACAGTTTTTTGATTCTGATTGTGTAAATTAGAAGAAACAAACCCATGATGAAGTTGAGCAAACCCTTGTTTTATTAGGAGACCTTTGAAGATACTAAAATAGTTTAGAGTTTTTGAAAACAAAGAAAAATATTACAAACAACCAAAGCACAATTAACAAGGTACTTTTTAAATGACAGATTTTTGTGTTTTGGCTTTCCTAGGTCAAATCATTAAATCCATTTTACTATCAAAGACAACCTGAGAAAACTGAAAATTTAAAAGAAGCTCTTAAAGTAATTGATAGACAGACAGACATTCTCCTCCTGGACTTCCTGGGAATACCTTGTTCTATAAATTATGACAAGACATCCTAATCCTCAAGCATCAAAGCAGCCACAGACCATCACCCTGCCACCACCGTGTTTGATGTCAGTGTAATGCTCTTTTCATGTTTTATGGTAAATTGACAGGATGCACTTCTTCTAAAGAGATTCACTTTTATTTTATCAGGCCACAGAATATGTTCATATATATGGGGGGGGGGGGGGGGGGGGGGGTGCTACCGGCATCTGCCTAGTCTATTTCTTGCTGATGAGTCATGTACACTGACCTTAACTGAAGCAGGGAGGTCTGCAATGCTCCATATGTGTTTCTGAGTTTCCAGACTGATAAATAAAGAGTTTCTTCTAGAGATACTTACTACTACTTTTTATTGTTAGACAGGTTCTGTTAAAGGGATTTGTTTATGCTAAAAGGTCTGACAGTAACTATGCCTGGGTGTGCTTAATGAACCATATTATTCTGAAAAAATATGACCTGAAATATTTAATTATATCAAAAAGTAAAGATAAAATAAATCCTCAAAGGGTCAGATACCTTTTCACTGCTCAACCTGATTGTATTTCTTATTATAATACGTTCTGTGATGTACTATGCTTACACTGAGAGCAATTATGTCTGTAATTTTTCTTTATTTTTTACAAATAAAGAAACAAAAAGGGTATTGAGGAAAAGTATTCAGCCCCCCTGAGTCAGTACAGTATTTTTCGGAGTAGCACTTTTTTCATAGTCCTGCCACTTATATTCAGGTACGACTTATATACCAAATTTAAATTGTACTTGTAATTCATAATGACCAGTATGAATGAACCAAGGAGTAAACATTACCGTCTATAGCCACAAGAGATCTCGCTAGGCTTGTGTCTAATTTAGGCGTAATTTTGATGAATTTCAACGTAGCAGCCTGTTACGCTGAAATGCACTGGATATAACCTTGCTAGTTGGATTTGGTAATTTACCCCATTCAATCTCCCAGGTCTGTTCCATGTTGTTCAGCCTGTTGTGGATGCAGCTGGGTAATTTAATAAATTGTCTTACCAGATTAAATGTCAGTTTTTAGTCTTAGATTGTGTGAAATACATTTCCAAATAAATGCATATAGTCTGGTGCAACATATGTTTTTTTCCTCTTTATGACGCATTTTTTGACGGCTTTGCACATGTGGTGACAGAAATGTTTGTCCCAACACAGCTCAAGATCAGTCAGATTATATCTGGACTTTGTCTGGGCCATTCTAACACATCAATGTGTTTTGCTTTAAACCATTACAATGTAGCTCTGGCCATGTTTAGGGTGGTTTTCCTGCTGGAAGGTGAACCTCCACCCCAGTCTCAAGTCTTTTGCAGACTTCAACAGGTTTTCTTCCAAGATCACCCTGTATTTGGCTCCATCCATCTTCCCATCAACTCTGTCCATATTCCCTGTCACTGCTGAAGAGAAGCACCCCCAGAGCATGATGCTGCCACCACCATATTTGACAGTGGGGATGGTTTGTTCAGAGTGATGTGCAGTGTTAGTTCTCCACCATACATAGCATTTCGCATTTTGGCCAAATAGTAAAATTTTGGTCTCATCTTCCACATGTTTGCTGTGTCCCCAACATGGCTTGTGGCAAACTGCAAACTGGACTTCTTATAGTTTCCTTTTAACAATGGCTTTCTTCTTGCCACTCTTCCATAGAGACCACATTTGTGCAGTGCACAATAGTTGTCCTGTGGACAGATTCCCCCACCTGAGCCGTGGATCTCTGCAGTTCATCCAGAGTCACCATGGATCTCTTGGCTGCATCTCTGATCAGTGCTCCCCATGTTCAGCCTGTAAATTTAGGTGGACGGTCTTCTCTTGGTAGGTTTACAGTTGTGTCATCCTCTTTCTAATTCTGGATGATGGATTGAACAGTGCTCCATGAGATGTTCAAAGCTTGGGAAATCTTTGTATAGCCTAAGCCTGCTTTCAATTTTATCCCTGACCTGTCTGGTGTGTTCCTTGGACTTCATGATGCTGTTTGCTCTCCTATATTCTCATAACCATCCGCTGAGGCCGTCACAGAGCAGCTGTATTTGTACTGAGATTAGATTACACACAGGTGGACTCTATTCGGTCATTAGCAACCATCAGGCAACTTCTGAAGGCAACTGGTTGCACTCAGAGAAAAGGGGGGTGAATACTTTTGTACACCACACTTTTCAGTTTTTTATTTGTAAAATATTTCTTTAAATCATGTATAATTCTCTCTGTACTTCACAATTGTAAACCACTGGTTTACAATTGTGAACCAGTCTTTCACATAAGATTCCAATAAAATATGTTTATGTTTGTGGTTGTAATCTGAGGAAAGGTTCAGGAGGTATGAATACTTTAGCAAGCATCTGTGTGTGTGTGTGTGTGTGTGTGTGTGTGTGTGTGTGTGTGTGTGTGTGTGTGTGTGTGTGTGTGTGTGTGTGTGTGTGTGTGTGTGTGTGTGTGTGTGTGTGTCAGTTGAGAACAACATAAAAGTATGACATTAACAGTTCATGGGGAAAAAACTTTCAGACAACCCACAGCTGCTCTTCTTTAAAGAATACTGATTAAAATTTCACAAAAACTGATGAGCAGCACTGATCAACAGTTAATGGAAAAGATGCAATTACTGCTGCTTCAGCTACTCATGCACACAATGTGTACTGCATTAAATATTTCATTAACCCAAGGAGCATAAAATGTAATATATACATACAGCTTGAAGCTGATGGATCTAGAAACCAACACTCAGCATAGATCTTTGTTCATATACCGCTAATACACTGTATATTAATATTGTTAATAACATATATAAAGTACATTTTCTCTGCAAATACATGAAGACAGATTATGTGAACACAGATTATGAATATTTTTGTTTGCTTCTCTTTGTCTACTTGTTTTAGACTCATGAGATACCCAGATACAGGTTTTCAACTTTGGTAAAGTGTTAAACACAATCATCTGGACAATAATTAACATAAATCATTTTTAAAAAGCTATGCAAAACAGGGGAACTTGATTGCTCTGTTTGGGATTAGAAACAGGAATTATTGATGCAGCCTGTACATGGCCAGTCCTGTGGGGATTTATATGAACCTTTCATTTTTTCTCAAGCTCAAATTCTTGTCAAACCAGATGCATATCTCCGGCTCAGGATGCCTGACCAGATCAGCATCAGCTTGTGAGCTCTAGCCTGAGTTACTGAAATCAGACAGAACCTCAGTTGTCACTCTGTGCTCTCTGAGGGATCCCGTCAGGATCTGGTAAAATGCGGTCCCTGCAGAGCCTCAATGTGTGTCTACCAACACCTGATACCAAGACTACTATATCTTTAATCAGATAGTGTCGGTGCCTGCAGATTCAGAAATACTGAGAAATACTAGGCTTTATTTTCATCATTGCTGTTTAAAACAGACATGTTCTGTGTTGTGAACAGTATTGTATCTAACAAGGGATGATTTACTTGTTTAAAATGACAAAGTCAAAAATATTTTTGATTTTGTTTTCTATTTCAAATTACTTTTGATTCATGTCTTATGTTGTTTCATAGATCCATGCCAGTTAATTTGTAACTTTCTGCATATTCAAAAGATAATAGAATACACCTTTTTTTTCATAAAAAACATTTTCCTACCAAATTTGTTTTTATTGATATAGGTTGAAACCCAAAAAAGTGGAGTGTTTCAGTGCTTTTTGTAAAAAAACATAAATAATTTAAAGTAAAACTAATGTGCTTCAATTTTGGTATGTCTTATATATATGTTATCATACGGGCTGTTTATATCCTCACAGATACTTTTTTTCCTTGCATGAAAATCGAAATAAATCATAATCAAAAGAAATCAGGAGGAGAGCTGTTTACCTCCTCAAGTATGGTTCATCTTTGGGTACAATTACCAGATACATTTGCCTATTTAAACAAATAGAAACAAGTATAAGCATTATAAAAATGCCCAGCAGTCAAGTCGTTCACAATGGAAATGTGTTGTATCTCAGTGTTGAAGATGTAATGGTGCAAAAAATATTTGTATCAACCCCAGAACAAAAGTAGAAAACCTTGAGCTTCATCATCCACAGTCAAACAAGTCTTGTACTGGCATGGGCTGAAACTACACTCAGAAGGGAAGAGGCTATTATTCCAAAAGCAACATAAAAGGCCAAATTGCAGTTTTTAAATGCACTCCAGGACAAAAAAATCTGTAATTTTTGTAGCCATGTTCTGTGGTCTATTAATACTAAAACTGAACAGTTTGGCCATACATTTTAGAGGAAAAAGAGAGAAATGAGCAAGCTTGAGACCACCATGTTAACAGAAGTGCAGGGATAGCAGCATCACGCTAAAGCTTAGACACAAATAGGTCTTTCATGTAGACAATGACCCCACGCATGCTGCCCGGTGATAAAAAAAGTGACCTAAGGATGAGAAAGTTGGTGTTTTCAAATGACCATTGAAACACAAAGCACTGATCTCTCTTCACGTAGAACATTTACAGGTAAAGCTGAAAAGGTGCATACCAGCAAGTCCACACAGAGAGAGAGAGAGAGAGAGAGAGAGAGAGAGAGAGAGAGAGAGAGAGAGAGAGAGAGAGAGAGAGAGAGAGAGAGAGAGAGAGAGAGAGAGAGAGAGAGACGTGCAATGCAAACACATAATATAAATCTTGGTTTATCTTGTTTTACCAAAGTCTTTTTATCTTGGACATAATTCATCTTGGTAGAATTTCAACAGATGAAATTAATTTCCTTTTGTAAGCTTCATCACAGAGGGGAGTCACTAATCTGCATAATGATGATTAATGCCTGTAGCAGGAGTGCAGAGAGATATCTCCGCAAGATACTTTGCCTCTAGCTGTACTTTTTACATCCCCCGCACAGTAGAACACTTAGGAAAATAAAAAACAAAACATTTTTGTACCATTTGAAGAGAAAATGTTCACCCATATTCTCATTACTATCAACTATACCTGTTCAGTTGTTAAGTAAACAAACAACTAAGTAGCAAATTAACCAGCTCTGAGCATTTAGGCATTTAGGCAGGGTGAAGACGATTTTGTGAAGTTTAACTTGAGATGAAGCAAGCAGATCTAATTACCTTTAAACGTGGCATAGTAGTTGGTGCCAGGGGAATTGGCTTATAAATGGTTCAAGAAAGGCAACACTGACTCAAATAATCACTCTTTACAAGCAAGGTATGCAAAATACCATCTCTGAACATGTCAAACCTTGACTTGTATGGGCTGCAGCAGGAGAAAACCACAACAGGTGCCAATCCTGTCTGCTAAGAACAAGAAAGTGAAGCTACAGTTCCCACAGGCTCACTAAAATACCCTGATCCAGTGAGTCTAGATTTACATCTAGACTATCTATTGCAGCTAATGCTGCAACATTCAGGTGGTAGGGTCAGAATTTAGGTTAAAAAACATGAAAACATTGCTCCATCCAGCCTTGTATCACTTGTTCAGGCTGCTGCTGGTAGTGTAGGGTGTGTTTTCTTGGCACACTTTGGGCCCATTAGAACCAGCTGAGCTTAATTTAAATGCCTGGTTGCTGACCACACATTTGTCCATCTATTTTATAGGCGTAGTGCGCCCATCTCCTGATGGCTACTTCCAGCAGAACAATGCACCATGCTGCATTTTCAAAATCATCCCAAACTGGTTTCTTCAGAGTAGTCTACAGCCATCAGATCTCAGTCCAATAGAGTCCATTTGGGATATGGTGGAACAGGGGATTGGCATCACGGATACGCAGCCAGGAAATTAGCAGTACCGAGTGATGCTATCATCATAATGGGAACCGTAATTGATAAATACATCACAAAGAATTAAGGTTGTCCTGAATAAAAAAACAGTTTTTTAACCAGGTGTACCTAATAAAGTTGCGGGTGAATTTATTTATTTAGTCAACTTAGTGTTAAACTGCTATGCAGCCATACCTAATTTGCATTCCTGACACAAACTTGTCCTTAAGTGCATCACCAGAGAGACTTGAAATTAGCATCTGACAAGTTTAACTATTAAAAACTATCATTTGGTGCCCACCAGTGTCAACGAGTACAATGGGAGCTGTCATCCAAAACACTAATTATATCATCAGTTTAAAGTAAAAATATATAAATAAACAGCTGTGACACTTTCTCAAGCACTCCTACATGTTTGAAGTTT
Organism: Fundulus diaphanus; assembly: GCA_037039145.1. Classification (NCBI taxonomy): domain Eukaryota; kingdom Metazoa; phylum Chordata; class Actinopteri; order Cyprinodontiformes; family Fundulidae; genus Fundulus; species Fundulus diaphanus. Next base: position 29,794,063 of record CM073133.1, on the reverse strand, counting down.
CAGCTAAACGTGTCCTTCAACTGCTCAATGACAGACTGCTAAGAGATATAATTAAAAAAGATGCTCGAATGATAAACATGTACCTGACAGGCATTGACACTTACCTTCCAGAGTTTCTCCACCCTCGACAACTTGTGTGCTTTCATTTTGCCAGAGAGGCGGCACTGAGTGATGGGGATGCAGCAAGATGTGGTGAAAAGTCATAAAAGAGACACACCTCAGGACCACACTGAGAATAACCCCAGCATCCACACTCCACCCATTAAGGCGAAGCGTGCTTATCTGTGCATGCGCGCGCCGTCCCCGCGGCCTGTTCGTAACTGCAACACTGCCCCGGCTTTCCCCCAAAAAGAGCTTGAACCCGACACCCCTGCTGTCGCAGTGGAGGTCGGATCACTGAGGGAATATCAGGCAGATCAGGGCTGCCGCTGCTGCTCGCACGCATTCCTGCAACACAATGCCGAAAGGAGAGTGAGGAGCGCTGCCAGCGTGCTCAGGCCCTTCACTACAATCAGCACTGAAGCACTTACCTGGGCCATTAGCTGCATCTTGCCTTCAGCACAGATCAGCATTACACACCACACGCAGAGCTCCTGCCAATTTATGGAGCATTTCAAACAGTCTGAAGTCTCTCCTCAACTTCCCCTGGCAGCAATGTTTCACCCACAATACCAACTTTTGTTCTGCACTGATAGCAGCTCATCCTATGGAGTTGGAGTTCAAGCGGGGCTTCAAATGTGCCGACGCAGGCAGTCTGTGGGTCCCGGAGGAGCTGATACCTGTACGGTGTCGCAAAACTGTACACACGATCTGTCCCCGCAAGGCTTTGCAGGAAAAATAAATACGCTGTGTAATCTGACAACTCCCCGTCAAGCTTCTTTGGCTTCTAAATTATTAAAAAACAAAGCAGGTAGAATATTTCTCTGAATACAAGAAAATCCCTTTAAGAAATGTCAGAAAACGTTGTTGGTTTTAGTCAAAAAATAAAAAGATTTTAAATGGAGCTCACACCAAGGTACAGTCAACGCAAAAACACACAACTAAATAAAAACAAACCCAGACAGGAAGATAGAAAATAAAAACCCCTCCTTGAATTGATAACCTTTGCATGTCTTATATGTTATTTAATAAATGATAATTTCGTGGCTGCAAAACAGCTTCATAAACATGAAGCACATTCCCATAACACAAAAGAGCAAATCTAGTGAGCAAAGAAACATCAATCCTGCCAGTTCAGTTTTTTGGTGGATATACCATTTGACAAGCTGCTCACTCCCAGAACACTGACTCGCTCAGCGGTGCTTCCCAACCTTTACCAAACATTCATTATCTCACATCTCTGCTTGTCTCCACGCGACCCCAATGCAAAAACACAGCGGCTTCCAGCTCGAGATAAAGTGACCCAACCCTGAATGAGCTCTGCGCCTCACTCAGACTCCTGAGCCCTGATTCAAAGGAATCCGTGGGGAAGTATTGACTGGAGGCGAAACTGATGAAATACAAACTGTGCCTTCAGAGAAAATGCTTCACGCAGTCATGTGTCTGTACACAAAAATGACAGTCCCACAGGCAAAAGGAGTACACGCGATGTGCTACTGCTGAAGAAGATACAGAGAACAGCTTGGAGATGAAACAGAGTACAACAGCTAGGAACCCACCTTCATGGCAAGAGGGACAAATGGTCATGTTCCTGTCACTCCTCTGAAGAGCAGAATGCACACATGGGTCCGACAAGGAGACAGATCTCATGGGTTATTCATTAGAAGACTAAACTAGAGCCTCGAGGCGGGAGAGGGCTCTCTGTGCTATTGTTTAAACCAACAGGCAGACCTTAAACACAATACAGAATCAAACTATTTACACCGGATCCACAACGTAGATGTGTTGATGGTGAAATTCAAGGGTCCTGAGATTGCCCAGTAGAGACTCAGGGAAAGGTTGGCTTTAACTAAAAATGTGTCCATTTGGGGGATAATGTTTACAAGGTTGGAGGCTAAAAGAAATGTAAATAAACTAAACTGTCAAAAAAGCTAGACACACACAGAAAATGACCCTAAGCATAATGTCAAATTATTTACAAAGCAGGTTAACAACAACACAATTGTTAAGCTTAGGAGTGGCCATCAGAAAGCCCTGAGCTGAGTCCCAGAGAACATTTGTTGGCAGAGCTGAACAACATATGTCTGAGCAAGGCAGCTGCTAAACCGGTCCCAGTTACACCGGTGCTGTCAGAAGGAAGAGTCGAATCTCCATCAACCTACTGTGAGAAGCTTGTGGAGTGATAATCGAAAGATTTAAACCAGGTTGTGCAGTGTGGAGGGCTGTGCTACTGAATGTAAACGTCAAAATCTGAAGAAAGTGAAAAAATAAGGAACGGCAATAAACTCTGTCTCTTTTTATCCTCGCGTTAAGCAAATAGAAATAATTTTGGCAATCCTGACCGACCTCTAAAAAGGAAAGGTTGTGTCTGATTTAATGACCCCCTCCCCATTCCTACACCAGGAATAAATCGTTACTTATACGTCAAATCGCTTTACATTTAATATTTATTGAAATAGTAAACATGGAAATTCCACCTAATAAAGTGGAAGGGGTAATTGAAATAGTTTGAAGAGAAATCATAATAAAAACAAATACATTTTTGTAATGTGTCTGGATAAAATGTAGAAACTTTCCTAAGCCAATGGAACAAAAACAACAAGCCTCTTAGAGACACAGAGGCAAGCCTAAAAACTCAATATGGCTGCAACAGAGAAGCAAAAGCCCCAAAGCACAAACCACAGCGTACCTTCAGTCTCACCTGATTTAGTCTCTCAGCACTCTTTTCTAATGTTGTAAGCCTCATCCAGCTCCTGTTGTCAAACAAAGGCTAAATGCTTAAAAAGAAATAAAAATACTAAAATGTCAGAAAATCACCGAGGACCTCGCAAACGGATGCCTTCAAACGTTTCTTCTGTTATTTAGCCCTGCAAAGTGTGAAATGCAAAAACCAAGAGCAGTTTCAGTCCTGCTGCTGTCTGTCTCAACCTGTGGGCTCGAGTTGCTGCTTCCCTAAATGCAAATTTACACCCGCATGACGAAGTGAGATTGACTGAACTCCTGTCTTGTGTTCTGACTAAGTTAGGGCCACGCTTTTCTTACCAGCACACAACCCACACAACCGTGTTACATAGGTCTGCAAAGATTTCCTCAGACGTTTAAATTAAAATGTTTGCTGTTTTAGTTTTGTGAAGATTAAGCCAAACAAGCCTGCTGTGCCTCCTGATCAGTCCGCCTGCAGAGCGCATCTGATCTAACGGAACAAAGTTAAGAGCAGTGAAGGTAGAATAATGAGCTGCGTTTACTTTGCATTCACACAGGTTTTGGCAACGAAGCAACTTCCTACAAGGCTGTGCTCAGGGAGAAGCACGTTTATTTCTGCGTTTTAATGTACCGGCTATGAAACAAAAGAAAAGGGTGTTTTGATGTTGATTCATGGCTTTGTTCTCATAATCGCTGCTCCCCTTCCTCATTTTTCTCGGAGACTCGTCTTTACCCTCCTGGCGTAACCAAGCATTTAATGGCCGAGTTTTAATGATCACAAACAGCAAAACCTGTTGTGTAATTAATGGTAAACAGAATCCACCTTCTCACCATAAGAGTACCTTTTTAGCTGCGTATCTTCTGCACAATGTCAGACATGTTTAAAGCCATACAGTGTGTTGCAAAAGTGAGAACTATTATATGTTATCTTTGTGTTGGTACTGTAACACAAATCACACTGAAGTACAAGAAAAAATCTTTAGCTTTCAACATTTGTTACAAATAAAATAAAATACAAATAAAAGTGGGACATTCATTGTACTGAGCACGCTGAGGTTTTGGGTTTCTATTGTGTTTGAGTTTTCTTCATTTCTCAGTTTTTTTTATTATGTCTTAACAGGTTTAGCCTTATGATTTTATTATTGTGTCCTGTTCTTTGTGCATTTGCATTTCTTGTCCCCTGGGTGAGAAGTCTCTGTGTGTCATAAGCTGCACTTTCATCGACCATCAAATTGAGCCAATTGTAATTGTGACGATAAATTATCTTAATGGAAACACTGCAATAAAAAAAAACACACATTTTTCAATAAAACCTTTTTGTGCTAAGATGAGGGGGTTTTCAGCCCTTTCGAAACTGGTATATTTCATAAAACTGCGGAAAAAATTTTTTCGCATCGCATGAGTCACATAATACCCAACCGGATGCTACTACTGGTGAAAAAGACGAAGAAGATGACAGGAAGTGTTGAATCCACAGTAAGTAGCCGTATGAGGGGTTTATCAATCTAACTCAGTAGGACGCTAATGTCTCTTCAGATAGCTGATGATAAGCTCTAGTGCCATGGCTGAAATATGAATATCTCATATGTTTACATCCATCGCCACCATGTTTTTTACAGTTTTCATTGGTTGCTTTGACCTGTTTGAAGAAACTGGCAACCTCTCAGTTTTCAGCATCACCATCTCTGCAGAGCAAAAGACACCTCTTGCAAATGAGTTAACCCATTTTCATTGGTTTGACTCATTTTCCCCACCCTTTTGCAAAACAGTTAACACAGATGTCATTCATGCAGTCCAAACTCCATTGCTTTAGCTGTGGTAGCAAAACAGAAACCATATGTTCCAAGCTCTTAGAAACTTCTTGATCAGAATGAAATCACTGAAACACCTGATTGACACTTCTTTACACAATTTTTCAATTTGCAGTCAGTTTGCAGGCTTTATGTAAAAGGTGCCATGTTGTGTGTTGTTCTTTGCAAGCATGGATGGTCTAAGGCAGATGAGAGTCAGAGTAAGAGGTAGATGGGTCAGGGGAAGAAGATTATGAGGAAGAGGAATCCATGTGCGAAGTGGCGGTGTAGCTGGAAGGGCTGAAGTTACAGATGAAATTTAGGTAACTACGATTGATCGTGTGGTAAATCATGGGTTTCACTTAGAGGTGCTGGACAAAGAGTCCAACCTTTTCTCAATAGAAACAAGGTTGGATCCATGGTAAGAGTTTTTCGATGGGAGAGCAGGTGTTGCTGCTATACAGTATATACATCTCTATCTATTCCTATAGAGGAATTCTTCAGTGCATGGCGATGGAAGGTATATGATCACTGCCCCTATGAGCAGATGCCCTTGCTCAATGCAATGTCTGCTGCTGCCCATGATATAGATGCAGAGGCATGTCAAGGATGGATCAGGCATGGAAGAAGATTTTTCCCTAGGTGCAAGGGAAAATGTTGAATGTGATGTAGATGAGGCCATGTGGCCTATTCGTCAGGACAAAATTGACTAGAAGGAACAAACAAAATAGTATTTTCTGTTGGAATCTTTCATTTTTTGGAATATTTCATTTGTTTATCTGGAAAAAAAGAATGAAGAATCAATAAAATTTGCATCACAACATATTTGCTTCTGGATCCATTTTTTGCAACGAGGCAAATTTGACTACAAATGACACTGCCATGTAAGCTGCGTACAGTCTTTGGCTACAATGACCAGCAATGCTGCACTGATTCACATTGAGGGCGGTGTTTTGTATTTTGTTGCCCCTTGTGTAACAAATGATTGGAGGGGCTCAAACATTTGTGTGCAAGTTGTGTTGTTTGAGGGCAAAATGTGCTTTTGGATCATATGTTAAATGTTTTGGCAGAGTTGGAGCCTTTTGCAAACAAAATGTTTAATTTTGACCATTGGTGCCACTGTTTAGACCTCTGCGTTAACTGTTTTGAAAAATGTGGGTTTTGAGTTGACTGCTGTGTCAAAGCAATCTATAAAAACTGTAATGAGTTATCACATGAACAAACTTTGAACACGTGTGGTTTTGATAGCATTTCTTATTTAATGAGAACACAACGATTTGTGAAAAAAAATTGGGGGGGGGGGGGGTACTAGCAGAATGTAAACAAAGTTTTGTGCATATTTGTAATGGAAACATGGCTATAGTTCAGCTTCCTCTGTTAGTCTCCCTCCCTCAGCTGCCCTGCCTTCATTTTGCCTCGGCTGTTGCACATTTCCTCTGACTAGCTGCTTTGGTTCATCTGTCATCCCCCAACTCTGCTTCAGCACATAAGCTCTCTGGTTGTTTTTGTTCAGCTGCCAAACACTTGTTTTCTGTTTTCCACACACTTGGACTTTATTCTGTTTACTGCCTGTCATGTTCTATTTTAATCCATTATCTCTGACACCTTATATGTCAATCAGTCTATATATATATATATATATATATATATATATATATATATATATATATATATATATATATATATATATATATATATATATATATATATATATATCCTGCTTAGTTTCATTCACACCTCATGGATTAATGCTGTTTGTCAAGTAAAGCTAGTCCACGTCTATGGTACCTCATGCCTTATTGTAAGTTTTGTTTCCTTTATTAAACCTTTTCAACTCATTGAGCTGCGTCTACTTGCCTGTCTGCATTTGCATCCAATTCGAAGCACAGTCATGACACACACATGGGCTTTCAAAAATTAATAAGGTATCATTGGACCAAAGGAGGCCTAAATCAGAGCTTAGCTGAGGGAATATGAGGCATTAGACATAAAATGTAAAAAAAAAAAACTCTTAAAAGATAAAAAAAAAAAAAAAAAAATCACATATTTCCTGCTTTGTTCTATTTTCAAGCATAATTGCTATGGAAGAAACAAGACCTAAAGTTAAAGTCCATTGATCTGTTCTGTCTTGATACAATTCAGCACAACTCCTCCAGTGTTTGTTTATGGCCAGAAAACACGTGTGTGGGATAAACACCACAAATAGATATTCTCTTGTGTGTGTGTGTGTGTGTGTGTGTGTGTGTGTGTGTGTGTGTGTGTGTGTGTGTGTGTGTGTGTGTGTGTGTGTGTGTGTGTGTGTGTGTGTGCGTGTGTGTGCGTGTGTTTTTACCCTAAATCTGTAATCGCTACAAGCCACACTCGAGCCATGACCCCTGTTTACCCTTTTGCAAATCAGTGACAGGTTGACTTCAAACCCGCTCATCTTCTAAATCCTTTCACAAAACAAGCGGAGAATACAAAAAAAACATCTCAGAGTCTAATGAATGGAGCTTAAGACTCCACATATATATAAACACAACACACCATCCCCACAGTTAAACATGGTGGTGACAGCATCATGCTGTGGGAATGTGTTTCCTCAGCAAACACCAGAAAGCTGGCCTGAGTTGATGAGAGAATGAATGGAGTTGAAGGTAAAGTCTATGATTTTTCTTTAAGTTTCCCCAAGTTCCTTTTTTAATAACTTCACATGTGCAAGACCATCTTACCTACTCTTCTCCTGAGGGGGATCATGTGAAAAAATCTCCCAAATCCACTCTAGTCTTATTTCTTTCTACTGAGGCCTTCCTCTTCTTCTCTTAAGCCGTTCGCTTTTTGCAACTCTCAGCCATTTTCAAAGTATACGATGAGAGCAGCAGAGCTACAATGAACGGCTAACACCGAAGCTAACCGGATACATAAACCCTAGCAGTGCACGTGTGCAGCCAGCAAATGGAAACTAACAAGGAACTTACACACACACTGGCATTACGTGAGTGAGTCAGAAGGATTGGCAGGTGGGACAAGCCCAGGACTCGAAGGACAGAGGGGTGTGTGGGCAGGACGAGACACGAAGCCACCTGATTGGTTCTTTCCATTCGGACCGAATGACAAGATTGGTCAGAGTTTTTACAGGCCTGCAGCTCTGACAAAGATTTAAAAAAAAGTTAACCTCCTCTTTCTGAATACATACTGTATTTACTACCGTCAGGATGGAAGGACAATTTCACCCAGTGTTTCTGAACAGGATTACCAACTATATCATAAAAGAAACATATGCAAGCTCTAGCTGAACAAACCCGGAAGAGACATGCTGCAAATGACCAGCAGCGGTGGATGCTTAGAAAAGTGGCTCCACAAAGTATTGACTCCGAGGGGTTGAATTAATGCATGCGGACTTTTTCTGATTATACTTGTAAAAAAAATCAACAAAAAACATGTATTATGTTCCTACCACTTCACAATTTTGCAAGGCTTTGTCTTCCAAATGTGTCTTGTGTCCCCCCTTCCAGTGTTTACTTTATGATCTGACCATCTTTAATAGCCTCAGTCGTCCATAAATGTGTCTATATCTCAGTTCAATCATATGCTTGTGTGCTTGCATGCGTCTCTTGAGGGAGGGTGTTTGCTGCTGTATTATGCCGGGGTCGATAAGGGAATCTGCCTCAGTGACACAACAGATTACTGCTGCCTGGTCTCAGCCCAGAAGAAAGAAGTGCAATAGGACTCAAGAGAAGCTGCAGCTCTGCTTTCCTGCTGTAATTCTCGGCGACAGAAATGTTGTTGGAAAAAATTAACTTCCCTTGCTCCTGTTTTTTCTCTCTCTCCCTCTCTCTCTCTTACAATTTAAATAAAATGTGCCTTCTCTTTGATTTGAAAAACAAAAATGAGTAAGCATGAGGTGCACGTCTTACTGTCTGGTTTCTTGTCACATGCCTTGCAACCAATATGATGGTTTGCCCTCTCACCTGCTTAAATTAAATGTCACAGTTAAGCAGTACATTGGTGACTTAGCCAGAAAAAGATCTTTATCTGTGTCTACAGGTCAAAGTGTGATTGATGTAACTTTGTGATTGTATAACTTTTCTAAATCCCTTTGAGACACGACACTTTGACTCTCCTCCAGGATCAGTAATGGATCCCTTAATAGCCTGACTGTGGTTACAGAAGCTGTTCCCACTCTCTATGCGTTGGAATAAGACAAGTAATACTAATCAAGACGACAGGGATGAATATCCTCATTGCTGGCGTTGTATAGAGTGTATAATCCTCCATTGACTGTAACACAACAGTCTCTAGTGGCAAAGCAGACACAGTGCATGCAGGTCTGGAAAAATGGCTTCCTGTGGAGATAAAATCTATGTGGAATAAACCTGTTACTGTGACAAGGAGGATGTATACAGTAGTGCACTCTAATGGCTGATGGACGAAACCTCTAAAACCTCCCAAACGCACCAGTTGTTATCATGTTTGCAGTTCCTGAAGCTTTATCTCAAAAATGAATGTGCCCTGAGGTTATACAATAAAAACCAGACATGTACACAATGGGAGGAGAGAAAACATGAAGCAAGCTGGGTTACAGACGGTTACATTTGGCCAAAAAATAATAATCGAGCGCTCAAAAGCAGTAAAAGTCTTTACAACAAAAAGAAGGAACAGCAGATCAGATTGGGATCATTAAGATGACACAAATGAATTTAGACTAAGAAAGGCTGTTCTTTTTTTTTTTTTACAATTTCAACCAGCTGAAATTAGTTGCAGCCCAAATGAAACATAACAATGGGCATTTAGAGTGTGATGTGAATGAAACTGATCTAAAATGCTCACATGGGGGTTTAATGACACCTCACAATGTTACTTCACCCAATTTTAAGCGCAGATAGATAGAGCTCTCCATCATTAGTGGATAAAGAGGTCCCCAACCCCTCAGGTCTGCTGAGGGGTTGGGGAGGGCAGGCAGGGTGAGGGATGATCGATGGCGTGTCAGCAGAGTACAGACGTGCTGGGCAGGGGATGGACAGCCTATTGAGTTGTTCTCTGGAACCAAAAAAACAGAGATCCATAGCGAATAAGTCTGTCAGTGGGGGCTAGGACGCATAAAAAGAGGAGAGGGCATATACAGGCAATTCGTTGTTACTTGGATTATTGAAATAAATCACAATCAACATGGGTTCATTTCTGCTGTGGTATCTTCCGTGACACGAGCAGGGGAAAGCTGTGTCATCTCCAGATGGCATTTTGAGCCACCAGGAAACTGCAGTGTGTGTGTGTGTGTGTGTGTGTGTGTGTGTGTGTGTGTGTGTGTGTGTGTGTGTGTGTGTGTGTGTGTGTGTGTGTGTGTGTGTGTGTGTGTGTGTGTTGGTTCACATGGCTCACAGCCTCGCCCTCCCCACCTTTGCAACCATAGCAACATGGAGCAGGAAGTCCTGCTGCGGATGCTTTGTTGTCCTGCGGGGAGCAGCTGCGCTGGGTGACAGCATGTCTGCCTTTGGTGGCCTTTACCGAACACTGGCTGAAACGTTCAGCGACCACTTTTGTCCTGATATCAGGTTTGATTTCAATTTTCCACCCTTCCGGAAGCACAATATTCTATCTTAGTGGCTTTGCTTTTATGTTAATGTTTTAAAAGGTTGTGGCTCTTCACACTTGGCTATCGTCAATGGAAAAATAGTATTCCTACCTTTCTCTTTCATGTTAACATTTGCACTTTTTGCTAATAAAAATCAGAAAAAAATCTACATCAAACCTGACCGGGGGAGTGTTGGCCTAGTGGCTAGAGCAGCGTGCTTGCACTCAGAGAAGGATGCAAGTACCCGGTTCGATCCCCAGCGCCTGCACTCTGGATCCCTGAGCAAGACCCTTAACCCCAGATTGCTCTCCGGGCGCCGCACATGGCAGCCCACTGCTCCCCAAGGGTGATGGGTTAAAAGCAGAGAACACATTTCGTTGTAATGTATGTTTCAATGACAATAAAGATGATATTACTATATTACTATTACTACTCTAAACAGAAAAACCAAAACAAAGCAACTTCTGGGCAATTTATATGTATTTTGGGGGGATTTGGTATAATAAAGCAACCTAGCTGTAGAAGCAGTGGGGAAAATGATACTGTTTCAAACTTAATTAGAGAGGAAATAAAAACGTAAGGTGTGCATTAACTTTGTTCAGTCTTTTGCAGCCTCAGACAGGTTTTCTTCCATTCATGTTCCCATCCACTTTGGTCAACTTCTATGTTCCCAATGAAGAACACAACCCCACAACATGACACTACCACTATCATGTTTCACAATGGCCATGGTGCTTTCATGGTTGATGTGCCATGCTATCATCTGCCCAGAGTACTTCTTCCACATGTTTGGAATGCCCTGTTTATGGATTGTGGCTTGTGGACTTCTTATGAAATTTATTTCAACAATAACTTTCTTCTCACCGCTCTTCCGTAAAGGCCAGTTTGAGGCTGTATAGCGAATAGTTGTCATTTTGACAGATTATCTCACCTGAGCTGTGGTTCTCAGCAGCTCCTCCAGAGTTACCGAGGCTCTCTTACCTGATTCCCTGACTAATGTTCTCCTTGGCCAGCATGTCACTTCAGGTGGACAGACATGTCTTGATAGTTTTGCATTAAAACCATACTTTTTCTGTAGATGAATTGCAAAGCGATCCGTGAGATGTTAAAGCCCTGGGTTTTAAATAAATCCTTGTTTAAACATCTCCACAACTGACCTATTGGGTTTCGTGATGCTGTTTGTTCACTAATGCTCTCTAAGAAAATTCTAGGGGCTCCCCACAACAGCTGTTTTTATACTGAGATTAGATAACACACGGGTGAAGTCTAGCTACTAATTAGGCAACTTTTCAAGCCCAAAGTTACTGGACCTGATTCTGGAGTATCAGGTGTAAGGGATAAAATACAAAAAAATACAACACTGTAGATGATTATTTGTAAAAAATAAATTAATAAAAAACTGAAAACCGTGCATCCTTCTCCTTCCACTCCACATAACTTTGGATTGGTCTATCACAAAAACTCCAGCTGAAATACACTGACATTTGTGGATGAAACAGAACAAAATGTGAAAACTTTCAAGGTGTTTAATTACTTTTGCAGTGTATCGTCTGCTTTAGCAGTTGCAGGTCAGTTCGATTCTCTAATCCAGAAAACTACAATCACCTTGTTTTATGGACATGATAAAGTTCTGAAGCAGGAATGAAGTTTTGTCTTCTATGCTAAACCGTCTACTTACAATGCTATTTTCTAGCCACTGACTGAACTTACTCTTTGTTTATGTCTCTCTGGATTGCTGTGCCTTCATGAAACGTCGCTTGAGCAGCATATCTATTTTTAGACAGCAGTGGCTTTGTCCTTCCAAATCTGTCACTCACAGCACCGTTGTTCAGTGTTTGTCTGATGGCGGACTCACTCATATTACCATTAGAAACTGTGGGAGATCTTTTTACCAGCTGAGACAAGCAGTTTTGTCCGATGGACCACATTCAGAACAAGCAAGACGTCCAGTGTTCTTATTTATGAAACACTTTCATATTTTTGAGATTTTTGAGACTATTCTAAGTTTCTACAAGTTTGTTTTTGGAGGGAAGCACTCTGAGTGAAACCACAAATGCCGCGGGAGACCATGCAGACTACATGCAGAAAGCTTCTGGCCTAAATGAAAACCCAGGACTTGCAAGGCAACACCTGTAACAACTGTTTTCACCTTATGTGATTTTTGTATTTACTGTGAAATAATCCAACATAATTTTAACATAACTATTTATTAGAAATTTAATTTTAAATTTTTATTGTTTATGCATTATTAAACCAGGCAGGACTGTGGAGATTTTAAAAATCTCATTTATAAGTGCATCCTGCCAGGATGACAGCAGCTCAGAGCAGCACTAAAATAAACCGTCAAACACTGCTGAGCTTCCCTGTTGTAGTGACCTTTCACATACAAGGTCTGCTTTCCTCCAGCTCACTCCATATTGTCCTTGTGAACCATTTAGATTTAGCCACAGCAATCTCTTATACTACGCAGGAAGTGTCTCTGAATCTCCAAAATATGATTATATATTAAGAGTTCTGATGAAAACAGTCTTCTCTGAATGTCTGTCAATATATGTCAACGTTTTCCTATAAGTATTATGTTATGTAACCGATGTGGAAACTTTGAAACAAGCCATAATTAATCCATTAGTTGGCTTTAAATTATAGCTCCACTGTAAAAGGAATCTCAATTGTAATCGCAATATCAATTTACGCATTATTGCAATGGCGAGAATCTGCTTGAATCAAATATTTAGCAGGATATGAAAGCTCACCTGCGATAGACTGGTGACCTGTCCAGGGTGTTCCCCGCTTCTCGCCCATTGACAGCTGGAGATAGGCACCAGCACCCTTCGCGACCCCACAAGGGATAGACGTGTTAGAATAAATATGGATGGATGGATGAAAACTCACGTGTCGGACATTCACGCATTGCAAAGTTATAATATATCTTCCAGTTTAATGGACTCTAACTGCCCTCTACTGTGATTAAAGTGCCTTGAAAGTTAGGGTTAATCAAAATCAATATCATTACCACAATTTTCACCAATACTATTACAATAAACTATTTTCTTGAAATCATGCAGCCCTACTTTATCAATTAAGTAAACTGTTAAACTTTGAGTTTTGAACTTGTCTTTTTACTTAACAAAATTCAGCCGGCATGGATCAATCAGTGAAAATTCCCATAGAAAGACAGTTCAGCTGTTCAGTTGAAAAAATAAATAAATTAATTAATTAAAAAAGCACAAAAATTGTAGACAAGCAATATCCCCTAACATTATCAGAAATAACTTTGGAAAACCTAACTTTTAAAAATCTGAATAAACCCTTTACTGATATTACTCATGAATAACTCTTTGTGTGTGGAATAATAACATTCATAACATAATACATTTTTGATAACATTAATAACAAGATTCTGTTGTTGTTTTCTGACATTTTCATTTTAAGGGAATTGTAATTCAAATAGTCTTCCTCTTAAATAAATTTTGACTTTCAGAAATGTGCAGAAATCTGCTTTCTTCTTTAATTTGTGATGTAGAACGCTCAATGGGAAATCTGAGTTGCACATCTCAAAGGAAGCACAGACCCGACCCGAGACTCGGGAACTGGGCCAAACTCTCTTGCTCAGAACTGGAGTATCTCTGAGCAGAAGGCGTATGAGGATACACGGAGACAGAGCGTGTGCGTGTCAGCCCTGGGCAGTCTCATGCAACGTGATTAAATTCCACTTTAAGGTGAACAGTCAGCGTTATGGTTTGCTTTTTTTTTTTTGCTTGTAATTTCTGACTAACAGTACCGTGCGTTACAATGATATATACACGATTTTACAATAATCTAAACATGCAACTTATTGGCGTTGGTTAGAAGATGACAGAAGCTTTCAAAGGAGAAGAAAACGTCACTAGTCATAAGTGATAATATTTTTTTAAAATACATGAAGAGCACAGAGAGCTAAATAAAATCCTTTTTGCCTTTGAATCTGTATGCTATTCACCATTAACCCATCCATCCATGGGATCAGGTCCACGAGGGAGATCTGAACTCATTCAGGGAGCAAGGCTTTCCTAGGCTGGAATGGATAATAAGCCCCTGCAGTGAGTTCTGGCTCTGCCCTGGGGTATCCTCTCAGGAATATATCCCTCTAAAGGGAGAAGCACTGGAGGCGTCCTGATCAGATGCCCGATCCACCTCAGCTGACTCCTTTCGATAAAGGTGCAACGCCTCTACTCCGAGCTCCCCTATCACAGCCTATCTCTAAGAATGAGGTCCAGTCGCTCTATGGATGAAGCTTTTTTTCAACCACTTGCATCCAGGAAGAAATTTGTGACCCTTTCATGGATTACAGAGACACCACTTAGCATCTGGTGGCTGAGCCTTGTTTTAACACGGGCCTACAACCTGTAGTGACTGACGTTGAGTTCTGGTACCATGTGACCAGGTGGCAGATTTGCCTCAGCAAACCGACACTCGGCATCACAATCTGGCACCCGTGATCCCTGCTAAGACCGGAAGGTTATTGACATGTTTCATATGGCTATTTCAGATCAGCGTCCTTATCTTTATTTAGACCAGAAAAATGTGATGTAAATTTTACTTTTTAATCTCACACACCCGGTACAAACGAACAAAGCATTGCTTGGATGGCCTGCTTGATTCAACCACATTTAGAGACATTTCTGTGTAAACTTTTCAATCGCGTTTTCATTTTGTTTCTTCAGAAGTGGTGTCTTTTCCATGGATTTTGCACATATCTTTGCAGAGAGACGTGCTTCACGCTAATTTGTCCCCTTTAACTTTATCAAGGTTGTACCAAGGTCTCTACAATCTGTTTTCTAATTAAGCATCCACACTTGCACTCATTCAGTGCTTCCTATTATGTATTTGCATGTTTTTTAGTCACTTGAGTGTTATGAGATGCAGTGGCTGAAAGTCACTGTTCAAACTGAATCCCACATCGATGATTCTTGTATAACATGGACGCATTATACAGATATCACTGTAGTAACAATAACAGGCAAGGTGAAAGGGAAAACTAATGCGAATCTTCAGTATAATTTTGTTTTGTTGACAAGAGCCTTGAGGAAGAAAAAGAGCCATTAATTTGTATTTGCCACTCTGAGAATAAGGTGGCCACGAGAGACATGAGATTTCACTAATGACTACTAATAGTTACACATGAATACACAGCTGTCATTACTAGGCCACAAGCAGCGAGAGGTCTGTCGCAGCTGTATTGAGAGAAAAAAAGGTTGTTTTATGTGTGAAATACAAATACGGGGGGGGAAATCAATCAACATAAGAAACGCTTGATAATCAATATTTGTGCAAGCTCTCAGAGACTTTGACAACTTAATTAAAAGAAGGACATCTGCTTTATGTGATTGCTTTTCTCTGTTTGGAAACATTCTCTACAAGCTAACAGGCAAAAACAATGCATCGCTAATTTTTTTTATTTTTCTTATCTGCTTACTATATAATTCTTGCTTAGGTCAGTCTTCTATATATTTCAGTGGGACTGAAGAATAAGGATTTAATAGGTAAGTAACAAAAATTTGATGATTAATTGTTTTATACGGTGCTGTGAAAAAATATTTGAGCCTTTATACAGTTCCTCTGTTTTTGCTTTTTAGTTTTCCTTAAGATTTTCAGATAATCAAAATGTAAAAAGTTTATTCTGCTCCACACCATTCTACGTTTATGTGATTAGGTAATTGCTCCCTAAACATAATAACCGAATGAGCCAGGCTTGGCAGCAACAACTGCCATCGAGCGTCTATGATAGCTGGTCCATTATATACCTGTGGAGGAAGTTTGGGCCACTCTCCTTTGCAAAATTGCTTTATTTCAGCCACACAGGAGGGTTATCAAGCATAAATGGTTTGTTCAAGGTCATGCCACCGCTTCCCGATCGGATTTAAGTCATTTTGACTAGACCATTTCATTTTTTGAGCCATTCAAATGTGGACTCGGTGGTACACTTTTGATCATCGTCCAGAGTTCAAGCCGAGTTCACTTAAGCCTAATGTGATTACCTGAGGTCCAGACACTCTCCTTCAGGAGTTTCTAAGACAGAGCAAAACTCATCTTCCCATCAGTTGAGGCAACTCGTCAAAGTCTTGTAAAACAAAAGCTTCCCCTGAGATGCAGTTGCTAAAATTTCCACATCAGTGCACAAAATATTTTTTACAAAGATCTTGGTTATTTTTGTCCAAGGTAAGATGTGCTTTTGTGTCTTTTTTGGCTTTGGAAGTCTTCCATGAACTCTCTCATCAATTAACTTATCGAAGGCAAATTAGGCGTGCAGTTCTTTAGATGCTGTGTCCTTTTCTGACCTCATGGATGAGTGATCGATCTTTAGATTTGGCCATGATATGATGCTTTTTGAGATCTTTTTTTATTGCTTCATGCTGTCATATGGGTTCTATTTAAATTATTTTTCTTAATTTCAGATTTGGCTAGGCAAACTGACCCTTAGGGCAAAGCTGTTTCTCCTTAGTAAATGAAACCATCATTTGAAACCTGATGTTTGTGTTTAATTCAGATTACCTTGTTCAGATTTAAAAATGTTTCTTTTAAAAATTTTTAACATTTAAATGTGTCTAGTAAAACTAAAACATTAGAAATCTTTAAGGGGGTAAACACTTTTAAAATATATCATATGCTGACCTTAATCCCTTTGGGGGGTTCACATATCTGCCCCTGTTGCAAATAAATAGAAATGTTTATATTTTCTAATCGTACAGGAAAGGTTAATGTAGGCAGGGTCCTGTCAGAGCCCCTCAGGCTTCGATCTGTTAGTAAAATATCTCAATATTTAACCTTCAGGCTTGACAGTTAATTAGGTTTCTGTTTGCAGTAAATGGAATGAGGAGGAAAAGAAACTGCTGCAGATTTTTAAACTCTGCGTGACTCTGAATATAACACCAAACCCTTATTCATGCACACAAAGGATACAAGCAATTTAACAATTTCACAACACAGAAACAAAAAAGTCTCCCAAGAGCCCAGAAAGAAAGCAGCCTTAATTAAATACCACAACTTCTAATAAAACATCTAGCCCTTTTATTTCTTGTCCTTAACTTCAAATGCTGCTGCTGCTGCTGCTACATTCTGATCTAATGATGTTTAGAGGCTACGCAGCTCTCGGTTGAGATAAAAGGAAAGTGAATCTGGGCAACTTCTGGGTCATTGTTTTTGCTTTTCAATCCACAAAATGAATGGGAACACCAATAGTGTCTTTAAACTTTACCCAAGAAGTGTTTTGGAAATAGAGCTCCGTGAAATGGACTCCCCATCTCCTGAGGCAAAAGGCAATTTCATGCTCCAGCACGACTCGGGGGAACCTCAGCAGTGAAGGTCACCTCAAGGTTAACAGCCTAAACTTAAGGAATATCTTGTAAGTCCAGCATTGCAGTAATAGCTGTAAAATCTAATCTTATGGTTGTTAAAGAAAAAAAATGTTTTTTAATGAACCAGCACTGAAGAACCGGAGAGATCTTCCTAGAAATAAGGGGCATATGTTAAGGAAGAACAACTTTTGGCCTGCTCTGTGTCAAGCTGAGTATTTCTTGTTATTGATACTGACGTCTAGGAGAGTGTCAGTACTCAGCCTGTCCCAGCCTTCTGACTAGACAAGGATGGATAAATCCAAGGTGCATCAAAGATACATGTTTGTTTAAGATAGAAACATTTTCCTCTGGAAACAAGCGGCACAAATTATTGCGTCAGACCTTCAGACGTGCAGCAAGAAAACACGTGGTTTTTTTTGAAAGCTGAAACCTGCAGTAATTATTTGGTGGTTGAGACATTTGGCTCTGGGATGGAAATGTGTAAATAAGAGGTAGTGTAGAAACTTGCTAAGATAAAAACAAACAACTTTATACATGTATCTGTAAAAGTCCACATACTCCTGAACTGTATTGTTTCCCATTTGGGCTCTGAGAGTCCAAAATAAAGTCCAGGGCAGTCTGTCGCCTTCAGACATCACCTCATCAGTAAATAGAGTCTGGTTGTGTGACATTTAATCTCAGTATAAATACAACGATCCTCTGAAGGCCTCAGATGTTTCTTAGAGAAGATTAGTGAGCAAACAGCTTCATGAAGAGCAAGGGACACAACAGATAGCTCAGTCTGTGGAGAAACCTACAGCTCAGGTGAAATAATCTGTTGACAAGAAAACTATTAGCTGTACACGCCACAAATCCGGCCTTTACGGAAGAGCGGCAATAAGAAAGCCACTATTGTAGGACAGCTGTAAGAAGCCCTGCTTGCAGGTTGCCACAAACCATGTAGAGGATAAATAAAACATGTGGAAGAAGGCGCACGGGTCAGTTGAAACCAAAACTACAAATTTTAGGCCTGCAGGCCAACAATATGTGTAGTGGGAAATTAGAGCAGCAATGAAAGACGGCGGGTGCAGCTTTATGTTACGGGAATGCTTTTCTTCAGCAGGGACAGAGAGGCTGGTTAGTGTAGGTTAGAATATGGTTGGAGCAAAATACAAGACAATCCTGGAAGATAAACCTGTTAGACACTGCAAAAAATAAAAATAAAAACTACAGCAGCAATAAACATACAGCCAGAGCTGCTCCTAATGAGCCAGATCCAGTTACAATGATCCACTCAAGATCCAGAGCTAAATCCAATTTGGAGTCTGTGACTCGAACGTTCATGTTCACATACATGTATCACATTGTCTGACTGATCTTGAGCTGTCTTGCAAAGAGGAATATGCAAAAATGTCAGTCTTTAAATATGCAAAACTGCATGGGACATGCAGCGGAATACTTGCAGCTATAATTGCAGCAACAGAAAATTCAACAAAAAAATTATTCTGTGAACTGATTATTATCCCAACACTGCAATCATGCACGTCATTTGTGATGGTAACATAAAAGTACACTCCAGACAATATTGAAACGTGTACTTGTAACATGAAACAAAGTTCAAGGAGAAGAAATCCTTCTGTGTGGCATCTCAAGTGCTGTGTTTCGTTGAATCTGCATACGTGGCATTATGACAATTTCACCTTCACTGTGAGGAAAGTCACCTTCAGTTCATGGCTAATCGTGTCTACGTTTAAACAAATATTGCAGTTATAACTGTAGAGTACAAACATGTGCAACAACATCTATGATGTATATTAGACATGCAGGCTCACTTCACGTTTTAAGTCAAAGACTAATTTGTTTCACATGGAGTAATGTTTTAAACTGCAAGCATCTCTTGCTATCATGTTTTTACTGTTTCATAGTTTTTTATGTAATGGTTGTCATTCGTTTGTGATGATTTAAAAATGTTTCTTTACTATAGTTTTTCTGTATTTCGATTGTTATGTAGTTATTTCTGTATTTTGAAAGTTCCAGATGTATCATCTGCCTTGTGAGTGGTTTTCATGGCTCTGTACAGTATTTTGCTTGAAAGAGCTTTACTGAAATAACTTTGATTATTATTAAAATGTGCACACAAAATGCCCTCTAAAGCCAACCACTATTCTGCAGACGAGCATGAGGCTCTTTCATGTTTGTGCGCTTCCTTCTAGGAAGTTATCTCACAAAGCACACACCAGAATCTCCAATGTATTTTGCCTGAGCCCTGTGGATTAGTGTTTAAAATAATCCAGATGCCCCATATTTTATAAACAAATCACTGAGTGATGTAAAAAAAATAGATTTCTGGCTATGTGAAGCCCTGTGCAGTTTCAGGACCACGGCTAGCACCAAAATAACTCAAAATGGTAACAAAAACACAAACAAAAATTAGACCAGCTTTTATATGCAAATCTAAAGATTTTCCACAAATAGAGAGTGAAGCAACAATTATGGACCGCTTGGATATGTGGGGTCTTTTTTACACCACCACACAGAAACTCAATAATAACAGTCAATCTGTCATTTCATGCACAACCAAGCACAACTTGTTTCTTTTAGTCAGGATCAAACACCAGACCTTTAAACTCTGTGTTGTGCTGCAAAAAACATGTTTTAGTTTGAATGAGTTTCTGAAGAGAAATGATCTAAAGTTGCACATCTGGGTTCATTTCAATTTGTCAGTATGGTGCAAATAAACAACAAGTGTCTTACATCCTCATCTTCCCGTGGGCACTTTTTCCTGTGCTGGACGTGAGCTCGGCCCTCGGCTCCTTGGTGAGAGGACTTGGTTCCGTTCTCCTCGTCTGCGACCTGTCCTCCGAGAAGGCGGCTGGCCTCAGGTGGGTGCGGAAAAGAATTGGTCGTATTGATCTTTCCGCTGAATCTCTGATACAGTGAAGCCATAATAAAACGTTTCGAGTTTTGTTTTTCCTTGCTGTTCTTTGTTCCAGATTAAAAACACTTCACAGCATGGCAAGGCGGCAAAAGTGTCTTGTGTGATCGTTTTGTTTTAGTTTGTCGAGCGCTTTGGAGACGCAAAAAGACAAAAGGGAATGCAGTTTTACCTCTGATAAGATGAGAATGTTTGGCTTATAAATTAAGCGTCTGCAGATAGTGTTGGTAGAGGACTAACAAAGTGATGAACCGATAAGAAGCTGAATCCTTCATAGACGTCCTTTTCGCTTTGTCCAGGCGCACGGCGGACGCTCTCTTGAAGGTGTCAATAGTTGCCCTCTTTTGTATTCAGAACACGTTGTCTCCTGTCTTCAGTTTCCTGATGCCTTCTCACAGCCAGATAGTAGGCGGAAGCGCCGAGTTTCCATCAGATATTCGATCCTCAGCAGACTCGGAGGGATTGTCCACAAAAACAAAGGACCCGAAGATAATCATTCGTCTCTTTTGGCTTTAATTTTCCATCGCTGCTCTTACGCACAGGGAGAAGAAAAGTGTGAAGGACGCAGGGAGAGCCCGACGCTATTCTTCGCAGACGCGCTCTGCATGAGAAGTGACCTGCACGGAGAGAGGAGCAGCTTTTGCTGCCAGGGTTTGCGCGCTGCCGAACGCGCAATCACCCACCAGGAATGCGCTTTCTCGATAAAAATGCGCCTTCATTTAAATGCTCTGCTTAACAAATGTCATTTGTCAAGGCTTTTACGTATACGGAGACTTGATTTTGCCCCTCCAGAATGAGTGCATGCGGTCCCAAAGGACAGAGCTCGAGTGCCTCTCTGTGGCGCTACAGATTAGGACAGGGTGACCGCACACCAGACGGGGTCGTAACAAGAAAAACAATATTTTTCTTCTTTACAATATTATTTTTCTTTACTTATTCGTTGTTTAATGTACGGAACGATTCCTTATGGACAATGTGTTGTGAAAGTACTCCCCCCCCACACACACACACATTTTTTGCCACATGGCAACCAAACATTAATATAGTTTACCAGGATTTTATCTGATAGACCAACACAAACGAGTGCATGGTTGTGAAGTAAAAGCAAGATGATACCTAATTTTCAGCATTTATAACTGAAAAATTCTGAAAAGTGTGGCATGCAATTATGTTTATGCACATTTAATCCAATGCCCCAAAACAGAATCCAGTGCAATTAATGCCCTTCAGTAGTCAGCTAATAAGTAAATAGAATACAACTGAGCGTCATTTAATCTCTGTGTAAATGCCATTGTTTCATTAAATGTTTTTTAGAGCTATTGAACAAACAGCTTCCTGAAGATCAAGGAATACAATAGACATGTTAGGGATAAAGCCAGTGGTAGCTCATGATAAAAAAATCGAGGGCAGGCACACTAAGTCAGAATATACCACACAACAATTAGGGATGGGTACCTTTCACATTTGAACCGACAGAGTACCGATACCCAGTACCTGGGAATCGATACCAGTACTTAATGGTACCTATTTTTGGTATTTTGGTTTATGTAGTAATAAATGTTGGTTTGTTAATAGAATCTCAATTCCTTTCTATTTAACATTTATTTCTCAATATATAGACTTGTTTGGATCTACAAATGAACCTTGTTAAATAATTTATTAGTTTTAACACATTGCCTGAATATTAATTAAGGCAATGTAATAATGAAAACAAATTTTTCCAAAACATTTATCAGAGGCAAAGAGTGAATGAGGTGAATACGGGATTGAAGCTGTGTGTGAATAAAATTCAGGGAATTGTTGTAGTGCAACAGTTTCAGAGAAGAAAAAAATTTATTAAAAACATTTTGTCCCACTCTGTAAATCAGGGCAGGATACATTTACAATGAGGGAAGAGGCTTTTCTCTCTGCTCTTTGTTCTGACTGCAGGTGAGTTTGAGGATGACGCAGCAGCTGTCTGTGTGTCTTGAAGACAGGGCTTGGAGAAGCTTATAGAAGACAATGAGTCCAGAATGATTATTACCTTCATGGGAAGTCACCAATAACAGAAGAAAGTCGCTAGATTTTTTGCTAATCGCTTTTATGAAAAAAAGTTACTGGATTGGTCTGAAAAGTCACTAAATATAGCGAGAAATTTGCTAAACTGGCAGCAGTGATCAAGTGCTTCCTCAGATTAGAAGCATTCCCACCACTGGCCATGTACTTCGCAAATATTGCAGTGAGTGCAATCTGCAGCGCATTTTAAAAAGCGTAGACAGCGCTTTCTATCAGCCATGCTAGCTTTGTTGACTGGACCAGCGGCTACTGACGTCATCAAGCTCTTGTGCATGCAATGCTGTGTTCATGCATGGAAAAAGTACCGAATTTGGTCACCATCCCTAACAACAATATACTCTACTGTCTGCTTGAACATAAATCCGTCCACGGTCACTTGCCTGCTGCTGGTCCAAGTTAATTTTTCTCCAACAAAAGCTACATGAAATTAGTATTTTTGAAATAAATGACTAATTTCCTTTGGCTGCCATGTTGTCTTCTATCTTGTCATTGTTGTTCTACTCTTTTGTTTGTATTAGTATGTGTGAGTGACAATCACGCCTGTGCATCTAAGCTGCCAGGGATGTGACTTTGTTTGATAGCTATCCTGAAATAATCTGGTTGAATGGAGAAAAGCACAAAAAGTGCTGATTGGCCACGAGGAGAATATTTTAATCAGCAATTACCAGCATAAAGTCACATGGAAGCCAAATGGTTACATAGATACATACACATTGATTTGTCTGGTGCCCCTTGACATTAAAACATAAAAATTAGGAATCTTGCTCAAAAAAATAACCCAAAATATACCCAAAATGGAATAGGAAGGCTGAAAATTCAAAAGTCAGACACATTTTATGAGAGACCAGATATGATAATTACTTTTTGTTTCATAATTTGTATCCACACTTTTGTCCTGCAAATTTGATGGTGGCTGTGCCCAACAGTCCCATGTTGACAAGCCGCCAATGGATAATGCTGTGGATAGTTTAGGGCTAAGATCTTAAGCAACATTCCTCTGAACATCCTGTTTAGTCCATAGTGGAGAAACGCAAGATACAAACCTACTAATACAATGCATGAACTTAATGCCTGGTTCACAATGGCAAGATTTTAAAATTGTCAATCTTCAAAACCACCCATGACCACACATGAGAGATTTCACACAATGATAGAAAAAGCTTGTAAAAATTAAATAAATAAACAAAAATTGCTCATAGATTGTGTGGCAAGTACAACACACCACACATAAACAGGTTTAACTCAGGTTCATTCAGATGTCAGAGGGAAATCTAGCAAAACCTCGAGATCAAGCGTGAGTTCAGATTAGATAAACATGAATGACGAGGAACAACAATGTGGATAGCTTGTGGACTAATTTTAACAGAGAAAAACATTACAAAAAGAAAAGGCATGGCTAAAGGACTGAAAACAGCGCGAACAGAGGCTTTACGTTTGCTACAACATGAAATGGAGGTGAGTTGTTGTGTTTGTGGGTTTTTTTATACGGGGTTCCGTCACCTAGCTTTCTGATTGGTTATACATCACATTCAACAGGCGGCATGCTCATTTGTCCTTGGGAAACACCACACGTGCTAGGATACTGGGCCAAGACAATACAACATGCTGAATGTCTCTGATTTGAGGTCAGAGCAGACCCGACGTCCTTCCAAGCAGATTAGATCGTTCTCAACACACCACATGCAGCAGGAGTATCTCATAAGGTTACCTTAAGAACCATCCCAATAATAATCCCAATAATATGACTGTCGGAAGGGCAAGATAAGGGCAAAAATCAAGCCAATTATCTTGCTGTGTGAACCTGGCATAGGCTGACAAGACCGGACAGGAAGAGTATTAATCAAAGATGCAGCCAAGAGGATCATCAAAACTCTGGAAGAGCTGCAGAGATCAACAGCTCAGGTAGAATCTGCCAACAGGGCAGCGCAAAAGAAGTCCCATTTGAAGAATGTCACAAGCCGCGTAGTGAACAAAGCCAACATGTGGAGAAAGGGTTCTGGTCAAATAAGACTAAAATGGACATGTTAACGCTGTAAACTGCACAGAGATTCAGGTCAATGTTGATGGGAGTATGGTTGCAGCTAAATGCAGGACAATCCTGGAATTAAACCTGCGAGAGACTGTGTAGAGTCATTTTTATAATTAACTGTCTTTGTTTAGTTTTATATAGTCTCCCAAATTATGTTTATCAATAAAAGTTAAGCTTTAATGCAGCAAACGGGAAAAGAGAAAACTGTTTGTACTGGCATATGTTTTTGTGCAAGGACCTAGGGATTAATTAAACAAAAACCAAATCCATGAAACGGGAAGTGAGCTTGAAAAATGTGTTAGATAAGGAAGCAGACGCCTGCAAGACAGAGCGTTACATTTCAGGTCACCATGTTCTCATGGTCTGAAACATGGTCACAGAGAGGGGATGAATACTTGTTATAAAAGCCCACTATGAACCAGATGATGAGTTTTTGTGACACTTTGCAACGTTGATACATGTTTAATCTACCTGGTTGTCTCATTAACCCTCTATGGCATCACATTAAAAGTCTGATAATAAGTCTGTGACTAATGAAATTTGAGGTGTACACTTTTTAACATTTTTACATTTATATAACTTTGTATAAATAATATCTGTGATGTGCATGATTATGTGAAGAAGCATATTTAATTGAGTAAAGACACTTTTTGTCTTTATTTATATACTAAATTGTAGTTTTCTATTTGTTGCCACAGGGCAACACTACGCAGTTAGACCACTGTTGTTTGAACAATAACATACTCATGGATGGAGAAGTGCAGAGATGCATAGTTATCACCTTAATCATTCTTATTTTTTGCTGTACTGTCTACTATTACTCATAGGAAATGGAGGCACGCACATTTTATGGGTGCAATGAATGTGCCTGAGCAGTTAGACTCATTCCTTCTGACAGTGAGGACAGTGAGCTTGAGGAGAGTAACAATGAGGAAGAGTGGACCCCAGAATCAGTCAGTAGAGTAACATACTGTTTATAATAAAAGTGTGTGTGTGTGTGTGTGTGTGTGTGTGTGTGTGTGTGTGTGTGTGTGTGTGTGTGTGTGTGTGTGTGTGTGTGTGTGTGTGTGTGTGTGTGTGTGTGTGTGTGTGTGAAGAGAGGTATATGACCTCTTCTAATTTTATGCTCCCTGGTTTCTTTTGAAAACAGATGGCCTGTCCGATGACAATGAATCTGTGGATGAAGAGGAAAATGAAAATGATGATGTTGCATCAGAGGAAGATGTTCCACGCTTACCCCGGTGGAGAACACCCCGCAGTGCCAACATCACTGATTACCCAGAATGGCAAGCCAGCCTCCCAAAACCAGACAATATCATGTCCCCTTACGAACACTTCAAGATTTTTTTTTTCTGAAGGCATCCTGGAAGTAGTTGTAGAGCAGTCAAATTTGTATACCAACAAGCCCATTGACCTCACTGCTAGAGAACTGAAGCAGTTCATGGGTACAGCAGGGTACATGTCGTCGTTCAGACTACCAGACACCCGCATGTTTTGGAACAAAGCCACCTGAGTGTCCCAGGTAGCTGACACCATGGCACTAAACGGATGGGAGTTCATCAAAAAAATCCCCGAACTTCAACAACAACGAAGTGGGACAAGGAGAAAACGTTGATCCACTCCACAAAATCCGACCACTGGTCACCCATCTTACCTCAAAGCTGCAGACGATCCCAATGGGTGAGAAGCTGGCTTTAGGCGAGCAGGTGATCCCCTTTCAAGGGTAGAAATAGGCTCAAACTGCCAGCAAACATTTTTGATATATTTTAAGGGACGCCTAAGCTCTCAACAACAAGGGTGAAACATTTTTTCCTCCTAAAATAAAAAAAAATCATGCCATGGAGGATTAGTTTATTTAAAGGTTAAATTTCCATCACTGACTGCAAAAGATTTGAGACTGGGTTCCTCTTGCAGGAGCACAACAACCCTAAATATAAAACCAGAGCTACAAAACATCAAATAGTTAAGATGAAATCATATTTATTTGTCTGACCAACCCAATCAAAGTACAGAGCCAATTCCAACCCAGAGTCTGTGACAAGGCTAAAAATGAATGTTCACAGTTGCTATTAGCTAGTTTACAAAGATCGGGTAGCAATTTCATCATATTTTACCTCCAAAATACCTGCAGTTGTGATTGAAGCTAAAGTGTTGACTCAGAGGGCTGAATACAAATGCAGAAAACACTTTCCTGGAGGTGGTGGTTGGGTGGGGTGGGTAGGACATTTTTTTTCCCCCTTCATAGTCAAGAAATGCTATGTAATCAGATAATCACATACAGCTCATGTTACAACGGAAGTTTGCCGTTGTAACATGAGAAAATGTCTGAAAAGTTAAACTTTTTCTGCATGGACCAGTGAATGAATGCATCCTTGGAGAATAAAGATGAGTTCATACATATTCCCTAAATAACCAGAGATGGTATTTTTGCCTTCTGTGCATGTTAGCTATTATTAATGTGAATTCACATTAAATATTTGCTGTCACCTTTTAGCAGCTCTTTCATCTCTTTGATCTGTTATAATTTCAGTCAGCTCACACCTGCATGTTGTTCAGCTCAGAATACTGCAAGGGATTTCATTCTCAAAATGCCCACTTCTATGCAGCTTCTTAATACTGGCTTTTACACAGGAAGGGGAAAGGGCTCTTCGGGTCAAAATGTGAAAATCTCTGCCATCCCTGTCATGAATGACTCTGGCCAGCATCCAGGCAGCCTCTCAGTGTGTGACGGCTCCCAACCTATCACTCCACTTGAGCTGAGCTGTATTTCTGGGAAATAGGTCATCTTCACGGGGGCACGACTTCAAAAGCTGCACTTATAGAGCAGCTCAAAAGACTTTTTGTCGAATGCCACCGCTGTGCATCTGCCATTAGGTGAAATCAAGTTTACTTTGCAATCATCTGCAGAAGGGGTTATCGAGATGGAGCGAGTGCAGCGGTGAAGATGAAAAATATGCCGTGTTGAAGAGTGAACAAAGAGGGAGTTTCAATTAATTTTCTTTTATAAATGGTGAGTCATCTCATGCTCTGTAAGAACTGCTGGAGGCTCATTGATTCATGGATTGAATAATGAATGTAACCCCAACAAAAGGAAATGAATCTAGAATACACAATATTTGTTAGAAAAATGGTGACAAATCTTGCCACCATCCCTCCCTTCCGGTTGTTTAAACCAGTTTCCTCTTGACGCATCAAAGAGTGCATTTTCTGGATGCTTGTGTTGTTTTGGACACTAAACATCTTTTGGCTTCCGGCTGTCTCCCCTAACCACACTCCTGCTCCCTGTCATTATTTGTTCCTCTAGTTCATAAATGCCTTTCTCAGGCCCATGCACCCCTGGGAAATAGGTCCAAGCCACTTGACATCCACCTCGGCCTCTCTGATAGATGTCCTCCAATCTCCCTCACCTTGTTGGGGAGCTATTGTGGACTGCCTGACTGCATTAACACTCCCCTCAGGACCGAGCCAGGGAGCCAGAGCTCAGCTTGACTTCCCTATCGCCTTGTAACAGATGGAACAACCGGCTGAAGCTATGTACTCTCACAAACGCCGCTGCATTTAAGTTCTGCATTACGGGTGGTGGGAAATTTGGAGGGGCTTGCAATAAAAGCCATAAAGACGACGGCTGCAGTGGCTTGTGTAATGCCTCTGCGGGTAGCCGACGGCGGTTGTTGGAACTTGAACAAGCTACAACCCATGCAAAAGTGTAATTAAATTTCCAGCACACACCAGATGCATTTTAATCTGAGCGATAAGGTGCAGGTCTGAAAGCTTTATGACATGGCAAGTGATGACTTTATGGGGCTTTTCTTTATAATGAAGTCCCTGAAGTGCGTTTATTCTTTTTTCTTTCAGTTCCAGCGAAGGATTCATTCAAATGTTAGCAGAAAATTTACTAAATTGCAGGCCTGCAGGGAAATGAAATGTTTTCTCTAAATTCTTAGAATCAAATGGTACTTGGTGGTGCGTGACCACCAACGTAGACCTGACCTTTCACTCACTTTCAGTCACGTAAACATTCCCTTACTAGCCTTTCAAACAGGGCTTTTCCAGTTAAGAAAGCCTCTTATTCCCCCGGGTGGTGTCTTGAAATCTCCAAAATATGAAGAATACCTTGTTCCTTGTTATTTTACATTCTGTTCATACTAAAGCGGACAAAACCCCCAAATTAGTTTAGTTTTTAATCAATCATCTAATTTTGTTAATTTTGGAGGTCAAAAAGCTTTAAATAATCCATATTGATTTATCAGACTGTGAATGGAGTTTTTGATTGCAAAATATACATGCTGAAAAGGTTTGTTAAACAGCCTTACACATCTGATAGTACCGCATCTACGGTAACAACTTGTGTAAAAAAAAAAAAAAAAAAACACGTTTAAAAATAATAGCATCATCTTTATCCCCAGGTCTGCCTTTGATTAGCTTCTCGTGAAGACTCCTTTCCCAGGAGCTCATGCTGCTAAAGAGCTATGCCAAACACGGACAGACATAAACGACCCCTAAAAATGATCAAAAAGGTTTTGCCCAACCAGGGACCGATCGTTCTTCAGTTGCAGTAAATAGGCTTGTTTGCATTGTTTACTGTGCTGTGTTTACACATTGTTTGTCCATTTGCATGTAAACTGTCCAAGAGTCCAGTTTTCGGACGTGAGTAAAGAGCATCTGGTTTGGGACTGATTGAGTCGTTCTTTTCAGATCTCTATCCTCAGCAGCTCTGGAGTTAAAATCTAAATTCCTTCTTCATATTTTCTTTCCTCTCTTGGGTTGGAAATTAAGCTATATAACCCCATTTTTACACTCCTGAAAGACTGACTAAATCCGGATAAACATTTAAACTTTATCAAGTAAGATAATCATATTTCTGAATGTCCATTCCTATCATCCTAAAAGTCCCCTGTAATCTGTAGCAGTTGAATAAAATGTATGTAGGGTAGTTTTTTATATATTTTTATTTATCACTGCTGGTTTTGATTAATTACTCATTAGTAAACACTAGCTAGGATAACAATAAATGTAATTCTTGATTGCGCTGATTACCCTACTTTGATTTTTCTAATGATCTTTAGTTGATGTCTTAACTTTAGTGTTGGTTCTATAAATGTGACACAATTTAGTGGGATGCAAACAGGCTTCCCAACAGTATGTTCTTTAATGCCAGGAAGCATTGTAATAACAAAGTAATAAATGAACACTTTGAATTTTCCTTTATTCTTGTTTGTAAGTAATAAATCTTAATGCTGGGAAATATCAAGAAATCTGCTTGTGCTTCTTTTTATTTAATTAAGATTGTTAATTGGAAAGTCAAAGAATTCCTCCTTCCTCTAATGTTGAACCTTAATGTCAATTTATGTAGTTTAATTATGCTTCAGTGCTCTCAATAAAATGATGAAGAGCTCTCTTATAACCTGCAGGCTCCACCATAAACAATTTTTAGTAGGAGCACCTAAAGTAAAACTTTGACAGTTTCCAAAACATGATTAGCAAAATTCGATGTCCCATGACATCAAACACAAGGTACTGTGATACACTTATTATGAGCACATGAATGTGT
The DNA here is from genome assembly GCA_037039145.1 of Fundulus diaphanus. Taxonomy (NCBI): domain Eukaryota; kingdom Metazoa; phylum Chordata; class Actinopteri; order Cyprinodontiformes; family Fundulidae; genus Fundulus; species Fundulus diaphanus. Next base: position 29,764,037 of record CM073133.1, on the reverse strand, counting down.
TTTGTATTAAGTAATATGACTCTACATTTGGCCTGTTTGGATCTGCATGCAGCTCAACACAACAAAAGACGAACAAATTAATTGGACGCAGGAGAAAACAGATCAATCAGTCTGTGTCTGTAGGAAGGGAAGTAATATCTAATTTCCTCTGAACATCCCTCAGATGAAGAGGGACATTGGTGAAACCTCCCTCCTCATGTCTCTGACACATTGGATGTACTTTCCATCCCACCATAATCACATTTCTGCACAATTTTCCATTTGGTATTAGCTCAACTCTAATGATTTCCCTTAATGCAGAACTGAGTCAACCGTGGCAACAAGTTTCTTTATCACCCCCTGCCTGTGTGTCGGATTATAGTCACTTCTGCGCTCCGGCCAGGGCAAACGGACTCTTTCATCCTGAAACTGTCTCCAGTTCACCCTCAAACTTGATGGAAGTAAATATTGAAACCACTTAAATTGTGAAGTTGGTCAGTTGCTTCCAATTGTCAGAATTCAACGATAGCTGTAACTACACTGTAACAATCCTTCATAAGGGTACAAAGAATAAACTTTAATGGTATTTTTGCATTTCATGAAATACACCAGGTAAAATAAGTATTGAACACGGCAGTGTTTTCAGAGTAAATGTATTTCTGATATTTCAATTGGTATAAATACTGTATGACAATTGATGTCAGTAAGTTATCCACACATTAGGAAATTCAGAAAATCTAATTTAAAAAAAAATTGTCCGAAGATTTAGTTATGCGGTGAAGTAGGGAAATGGTTGATTCCATGTTTGGCGGTGTTGAAGAGGTGAGTCAGTGTTTGATGCGACTGCTTGGATCATTTATACAATAAATCGCTCTAACCCACCTGGGCCGACCAGTCCCAGAAGAAAACATGCAAAAGTCAGTTTGTTCACGTGTTCAAAAAAATATTTTCACAATCAAGGCACAGTACACAATACACAAGGCACAATACAAAATCCTTTTCTGACAGTTACATGTAGGTTTTTTTTATACTTTTTGAAGAAAAATGCAATTTGCTTGAACGAAAAGGGCAAAATGTTTGATTGTGACATTTATTTAAACCATCCTATGTCAATGCCTGACCATCTATCCATCCAGTCATGAATCTGTTGTCTATACCCGCTCATCCTTGCAGGGCTGCTGGGGGGGGATGGTGCCTATCTCCAGCAGCCATTAGGCGAGATGCACGGTACACCCTGGAAAGGTCGACAATCCATCACAGGATGCCTGACCACCTAAGAGATCTAAAAAGTATGAATGAATCCCAATTGTCCATTTCAACGTTTGTCAAAGCACATAAATACATTTCGAATGTACTGTTTGGACACAAAACAATCCTCTTGAAACACACCTCTGTTAAGAGGAAGCAATATTACCAAATATGGACGGTGATATAGAGTATGTGGCAGCAGAATGTAACTTTTTATCTCAAAGATGCCAACTGAACCACATTATGTGCAAAAACAAATACCCAGGGATCTCAATCCAGACAGCTCTCCTCTTCACAAATACAAATTGTTTTCTTGACAAAAACACCTTCCCAATGGAAATATGTCAAAAGGATGTGCAGCTGCTTATCGGCAACTCAGAAAATTATGGAGTGAGCTCTCTTACTTTCCTCAGAGATCTCACTATGCTTGAAAAAGTGGATGTGATTTGTTAAAGTAAAAAGGTGGACAGTAAAGATTTCATCTTACCCTCCATAAACAATCTGTTTTTACCCGAAGATCATGATACAAATGGAATCCTGGCTTCAAGGAAAGAAGAAAAAAATGCAAAGCTAAGGGATGTGGAAAACTTCACAATTCAAGCCATATGACTGTGGCAGATAGCTCTAGCTTTGAGTAAGCATCAGGACCATCAAGGTGACCACAGGTTGCAAATGCAGTTTTGAAAAGCAGATAAAAGGCAAAAAATTGTGAAGCTTCAGAACAGGAGTGTCTAAAGTGCGGCCCAGGGGCCGTTTGCAGCCCTTGGATTGTGTGTGGCTTTTGTGTGGCCCTTGGCCAGAATTCAAGAATGTCATAAACTTTGTTTGTCTACTCAGGCGTTGATGTAGATACAAAAAAAAAAATCAGGGTGCCATTTTCACGGATAGATGGCATTCTCCGATGGTGAAGGGGTAGTGAGCATGACCCATATACGGAGGCCTTAGTCCTCGATGCAGCTGACCCAGGTTTGATTCTGGCCTGAGGTCCTTTGCCGCATGTCTTCCCCCTAAACCCCTTTTCCTTGCCGCGGCTCCCGGGGGCATCTGCATTGGGGCTGTTGGGGGGTTTCCTGGGGCTCCTCTCTGCTCTTCCCTCAGATGGGGGAGGCAGCTTTTCCTGTGTTGGCCCCTCTTGGGCATCTTTGCTCTGGGGGTCCCTTAAGGCATCTGGGGTTCTGGTTCGCCTGGTGTCTGCCTCAGAGCTCTGGGGGGGCGGATCTTTGGCTCCTCACAACCACTATTGACCATTTTTCTTATGGATAAAGGTACTTACAGATTCACTTCTGTACAGAAAACCCCTATAATTATCTTTAGCTGTCACTTTATACAATTTGTGTTAAATAATACTGTGTATTTTTAAGTGATGTTTTCAAGGCATTGGTTGTTTGTACCTGTAATACTTTATCAGTTGGTTTTGCTCTTCTTTTTATATCTCTCTTTGCAGGTGTAGAAGCAGACTCAGAGGATGTTATATTGCTCTGTCCCTTTCTTCTCCTCTTTTTCTTTCACCTTTTCTCCCTTTTAGCATTTTGTCTCATCTGTTTTTCTCCCTTTTTCCCTCTTTTCCCTTCCCATTTCAGTGTCCATTGAACATGAAATAGTCCCAGCATAAAATGTAATAAAGCTTTTTGCCTATATAAATCAAGCGGAGCTCTATGGCAAAAGCAGTTATGCTCCACTTTTGAAATTAAAATCTGTTGGGCTCTTTTTGGCATTAAGATATCAATTCTTATTGCCACATTGCCAGACAGTACCACTAACATCCAGTGACTTTCACTGAAAAGCTGTTTTTCACAGGTTTTGTTGTTGTTTCTATCTAGGCAAACCAGTCAAATCGAGAATTGTTACGTATCATGTCTTCAGTGATCTACAGATCCCTGATCCCTTGTTGTTGCTGAAGTCCGGGTCAGGGGAGAAGAAGGTCCTGATCAACTTTGCATCTGTGCACCAGGTGCTGTGAAGGTATACCGCCAGGTCTCCTCCTTAACTCCCCTCTGCGTTAGTAGTTCTGTCTTCTCTGAACAAAGAGAAGTTAGCTAGCTGCACCGCGGCATCAGGAACGTTGCTATCCAACCATGTTTCTGAAAATTCTTACCCGGATCTCATCGAGTTTGTTGGCAAGGGATCTTACATTGGCCAAGACGAGGCTTGGTAAAGCTGATCTGTGTGGCTTCGCTTTTAGCCAGAGGCCCACACGTGATTACACGAAAATAAGACAAACTAAAAAAGCCGGAGTGCCTGGGCTGCTGCATCTGACTGCCCCGCCATCTTGGTTCGTGACGGATACTTGACTGATACTCTCCACTTGGAGCGAATCAGATTCATCCTAAAAAATAAGCTCAGGGATTTTAAGAATATCTGGCAGCCTTTAGTTTTGTACCTTGACAGAAAAAAAATTGTTAGTAATAGACTCCTTGGGAGGGTAGGGTATATGTACTCAACGGTTAGGATCGGGTATGCTAAGGGCAGGGAAAGTATGTTCATTCTATTTCTTCTTTTCAATTGTCTTTTGTTTTTCTTTCTGTCTGTACCTGCGTTTTTTTTACATAGCTTTCTTGCTTAATAGAAATATATAAATTTCAAAGTAAATGCCTGTTGGAAGGAATGTTTTTTTAATAAATATATTTGAAACAATAAATAAATAATACTGTGAGTTTAGTTTATTGTCAAGGAGGTAAAAGTGAGAAACTTTAAAATCAAATAGTTTAGCAACTTTAATTGAAAATAATTACAGTAAATAATTGTGTCAAGATGTCCTTATAAATTATTATGGAAGCTGCCATATATTGTGCCACGCTCCATCATGTTCTGGGCTGAGAGAGCTAAATGGGGCTTTCAGCCTATGAAGGCATCACTTAATCATACAAATGCAAAAACAAATGTTTCATGTTTTTTTTATTTACTTTACCAATACAACTAGAGTTATTGTTTTAATTTAAATCACTTAGGTGTGAAAACAACAAAAAAGAGACAATCAAATAGACAAAGAAGCATTTTCTTATTTTTCAGTAAAAGCAAGCAAAAATATGCAGAGGGGACTGAGACTGAGATCAAAGCATGTATTATCAATGACTCACAACCAAATAAATTGTGCGCTTGGTAATGTAACGACAGGTAACTCTCTATTTAGCACATAAGCAAAGACAAAGGATCCACAAACCATCAACACACCTTTCTATGACATCATGCTTAAACAAGAAACACAAACCCACGAACATGAAGCTTTACCCTTTTTCATGGCTCTGTAAAAGTTTTACTACAAAATTCATGAGGATTAAAATATTTTGCTGCAGAAGTTATTTATAACTCGCAACAAATCCACACTTTTCTGAGCTCCATGTGTGTTTATTTTTTATTTCATATCAGCATGTTGCCTGTTTGAATCGCGTTTTCCACACGGGATAAGTGCAACATATTCAAAATGAAGAGAAGCTACGTGCTGAGCCCAAATTGAAATGGCAGCAGATAAGTCAGTGAGGAAATGGAGTTTAATGCAAAGTGATGTTGTAGAAATAGACTTGGGCTGCTTTTTCTCTTTTTTTTCTTTTTCTTTTTTAAGGGAAGTTGGAGATGACGGCTGTGGATAGTTTTGGATAATGAGAGGTAAAAAGGCTGAAGTTGAGAGAGCAGAGAAACCAAACTGAAACGTGTCGATGGAAATGTTGTCATATGCAAGGAAAGGAAGCATGCATAGACAGGGGATGGTTGCAAAGAAGATTTCTTGCATTGCAAGTGTCAGGCAAGATCTAGACGATCCTGCATCTCCTGGTTTTTCATCTGGCAACAGCTTTTTTTGTTATTTACTATTCTATGTGCCTTGAAATATATGTTCTGAGATAAGGACAAATCCTCTCAATATCACACTATCACTCTGTCTGAGATATATTCTTAGCCTCAGAGCTTATATTGCAGCAGCAAAACTCTTCCAAGAAATGATCTTTAATTGTTAAGTGCTCAAGTTATTCAAAACTTCTTCTTCTTATCAATTGCAGCCTGCTTGTCTGCCAACATGAGACCAGTGTTGAGACTAAATATTCTAAAGCAGAGAACACCAGTGTTTGCTTTAATGTCTTAATAACAGCATCACATAATCATTTAATTCAGTGCAGACATGCAACTATAAGCAACTTTCGCCCAACATGTCCTGTCCTCGCTCAAATCGCTAAGTGGCAGCGTCACAAAGAATAACAATGAGGCGGTAGGTGTTCTCCACAGCATATGTATCCAAGCCTTCATTAGAAGTCTGCACTGGAACGTAAATTTAAACAACAAGCGTTTGTCCATCAGGAGCCTCAGAGGGGGACACCAGGACCTATCGCTCTCTTCTTGCCTGTCCACTTGTTATCAAAACCAGCCAGCAGCCTTTTCCGTCAGCAGCAGGAGACTCACCCATAAATACAGACATTCCCCCACAGCGTGCCGTGCATGCTAAAAGGGCCCCTTACCCTTCGGGAAGAAGTGCTGGTGTCTATCTTCAGCTGGGTGGCTATGAACACGGACATGTTGAGAAGTGCTAGTTGCGGTCCCCTCTTCCTGCTCTCCCACCTTTTGTGCGGTAAAGTTTGGGGGCTGCTGGAGGTGTCTGAGACACCACCCCTCCTCTCTCCCTCAACTCCTGCCCTCCCCTGCAGCTTATAGGGAAGGGATGACCTGGGGGTCCAGGAGCCCAACCACAACACTTCCCTCCCTCTACGCTGGGTGAATCAATCACACAGACGCTGGCATCGCCTGCACAGGAGGGGAGGGTGGTGTTGACGGGTTTAGGATAAGAAAGAGGGAAGAAGAGGAGGGTGCTTCTCCTCTGCTCAAGCTGCTCCGAACACTACTTATCTCTCTGGTCCTTACTCCCCTCCTCCTCTTTTTTCAGCTTTCTTCTCACACGTTCATAAACTCTCTTAGCAAGAGTTTTCACAGAAAGAAATGGGGTTCAATTCAAGTAAGCGTTTCTCTCCCTCTCTTACATACACACACACACACACACACACACACACACACACACACGCACAGTGGCGGGCCTCCAAACATCCAAACCAATAATACATGCTCTGCATTTTTCCCTCTGAGTATATGTGTGTCCAGGTTGGTGTGGGGTTTTTTTTCCACATGCTTTAGTATGCACATGAAAAAACAGATCAATTCAGTCGTCTTTGCAGCTGGGTTTTGATTAGGCACGAGTATAATTTATGTTGCCTGTCCTACACATCATAAAACACACCCCCTCCCTTCCTTCTCCCAATCACACGCAGCCACCCATCAAGCCATGCTAACAGGACAGCAGCCTGGCGCAGGCAACACATCTAATTTATTTATGTAGCATTTATGCCTTGTATATCAACATTTCCAGGGCCGAGGTTGACTAACCAGCTCATTCAGCCAAAATTATCCCAGAACGTCTAGAGATAAAGAGAGAAATAATTCTCTCAATGAAAAATCAATCATTCTGCTTCTTTTCTAATCTCATTGGGTCAAGGGAATATGAAATAGCTGGCTGCACTGACAAGTACTGATAATCCATTTATTGAAAGGCATATGTGAATATTTTTACAACTTTCCCATTGAATTGTATTCAGACTTGTAGCTCAGGATACTTACATCCATATACATGTCTAAAATTGAGGAATATGTCAGGACCCGTCCACAAGGAAACAAGATTAGGTGTATCTACAAAAGTATTTTGTCATTTAGGATGTGTGTCCACATGGATAAGGTGTTTTGGGAGACTGTAAATTATCGTTTTTGAAAAAGGGTCCCAGGGCGGATAAATGTCAAAACGTGTTTCATGTTTATGTGTCTACATGCGAGACGCATTTTTCTGAAGCGATGACGTTGTAGCTTCGCCTCTCTCTGTAAACAAATAACAACAAAGATAGCAGTGGCTGTTGTTGTGTTCATCCTAAGGCTTTGCTACACTTAGCAAAAAGTCATATACTTGAAGTTCATTTTTATTAAATATAATTAAGTATAAGTTGTTGTACCATCAAGCCATGAGGAAAAATCAGATTGAATTGGAAACAAATGAAACAAGACTTTTACAGGCCCCAGGCCCCCTTCAGCAGGGTGCCGTTGCTATAAAGCCCAACTTCCCAGAGACAACCGTCCTCATTCCCATTGCTCCTGGAGCGGCATGGGGGGGGGGGGCTCTCATCGTCCTCTGTGGAGCAGAGGATCTGACTGGGTTTGGAGAACTGCCGGCTGGATCGAAGCTAAGTCTGCAGTCTAACTTCTGCGTAACGAGAGGCCAGAGTAACGAATTTGTCTATGCTGAAACCAGCCTTGTGTTTTTTTTCTCAGCTGTTGCAGGAAGCTGACTCCAGAGGACGTGGAGCGGCCTCCCGCCTGTACCCAGCACAGGACCCATTTTCCCAAGCTGAGAGCTAAAGCTGAGCTGAAATCGCCCGCTGCAACCGGGTCAAAGACCCGCATGAAGGACCCCGGAGCGGCCTGCTCCAACCGCCACTTTCTGGCTAGCCCATAGCCGCTCAGAGAATCATCCTTCACCCTGCTTCAACTGCTTCCAACTGGATGCCCAAAGTGAACCAAACTGACACAGAGGCACCGACAGCTTTGGCAGAGAATTAACCAGCGAAATGGTTTATTTAGAGCAGTTTATTTAGAATGCTTTACTTAATGCGTTTTCACAGTGTTTTACACTGTACATGGAGCTTACGGGATAGCTTCCGCTCACTGATGTAATTTGAGTGTGTTTTTATGGTTATAACGAGAGTTAGCGCCATAATGGTTTTATACATTGATGGAATATTGATGTTTGTGTTATCCGGTCCACTCATTGCAACCAGAATAAAGCCAAAGCCTTTTAAAATTAGCGCTGAATGTCCGCTAGCCTAATGCTATTAGCTTCCTGATAACATCTGCTCTTCCAGGATATGCGACTACGTTTTTTTCAAACGTAAGACTGGTTTCGTTTCGCACCACCATCGTTCGATAGTGCTATGAGCGTTATTATCACATTAATATGTAACATAAATGTTGATTTAATGGTGTTTTTGTATAACTTTAGGATTAACCAATTTTAGCGACCCCTAGCTTAAAATCACGTTAATAAAATCAAGCGTTCTAAAGTTACTGATTTTTACTGAGAAAGTCATTCTTTAAATGTTATTTTATCAAATAATGTTTGTTTAACTCAGGATTTGCATTGTTAATGGGTTGAAAGACATACCAAATGTTGTTCTGAATCAGTTAAGCTAATTTAACCTCATTCTATGTTCTTTAAGATGAACTATCATTATTTAACTTAGATCTGCAGTGAACCAGATATCACTGAATCATGATGATGATCAACCATTTTATTTTGTCTTTTTTGTTTCTTTTGTGTGTACATAGTTCCTTGGCTTCTTTTTATCTTAATTTTGCTTAGTAGTTTTAGTTAAGTTTCACTAGCCTAGTAGAGAGGTTTAGGATTAACCGATTTATTTAAATATAGTGTTAATTCAGATAAACAGCAATCTATAGTGATGTTCTCTGAATGTTTAGCTGCTAGCTAATAGCTACGGCCGTCATGTGAAATGGTTTTTGGCACTGTTGCCAAGTCCCCTTGTTTCTTTCTAAAATCGCTTGTAAATTCCATGAGTTGTGGTTTTATGGGCTTGTTTCTGAACGCACAGTCGCTGATTTGGGCTCTAATATAAGCCACTATAAACACCAGTAAAGAGACTCGCTTCTGCTCTTGCAGTACAGACAGTGAACAGGCCGGATGATATCCGTCAGCCTACACACATACTCCGGGAGAGAGAGACGAATAAACGAGTAGTTGCTGCTCTACACTGCTCTGTTTCTAAATTAAAGCCAAAATAAACTTCATTGTTATATTGACCTGATTATAAATCCCTCATGAATTATTTCAGCATTTAATAATAGCCGATATAGACTCTCGTTTTCTCACGGTTATTACTATTTGTTCTATTGTTGGTTACTTTCTCTTCCCTCTCGCTGGGCAAAGAGTATGGATAGTCTTCCATTTCAACAGAAAACTGTAAATAGAATGATCCACGGTCGTCTTTGCTTGTTTATATACTTATTTATACTCCTTTACTTCACAACAGTTGCCAATGTTTAGTGTTTTTTTTTTCTTTTTTTCATATTTCTGTGGCAGTGTCACTATGACACCAATGGGTCTGGCATACCTACAACAGCATTTTGAGTGGTGCTGCGCCCTCTTTTTTCCTTAATACAGTGGGACAAAAAAAAAATTTAGTCAGCCATTGATTGTGCGAGTTCTGCTACTTAGAAAGATGAGAGAGGTCTGTAATTTCCATCATGGGTACACCTCAACTATGAGAGACAAAATGAGGGGGGGGGGGGGAAATCCAGGAAATCTTAAATTTTAGTTGATTTGTAGAATATGTTGGAAAATAAGTATTTGGTCAATAACAAAAGTTCAACTCAATACTTTATAGCATAGTCTTTGCTGGCAATGACAGAGGTCAAACGTTTCCTGTAAGTCTTCACCAGATTTGCACACAATGTAGCTGCAGATCTCTAGAGCAATGATGTTGTGAGGCTGTCACAGGGCAATACAGACTTTCAACTCCCTCCAAAAATCTTCTATGGGGTTGAGGTCTGGAGACTGGCTAGGCCACTCCAGGACCTTGAAATGCTTTTACACAGCCACTCCTTCATTGCCCGAGCAGTGGGTTTGGGATCATTGTCATGCTGGAAGACCCAGCCATCTTCCATCTTCAATGCTCTCACTGATGGAAAAATTTTTTGTCTTAAAAACTCACCATACATGGTCCTGTTCATTCTTCCCTTAACACGGATCAGTCGCCCTGTCCCCTTTGCAGAAAAACAACCCCAAAGCATCATGTTTCCACCCCCATACTTCGCAGTTGGCATGGTGTTCTTGGAATGCAACTCAGCATTCTTCGTCCTCCAAACACGACAAGTTGCATTTGTGCCAAAAAGTTCTTTTTTGGTTTCATCTGACCACATGATGGACTGGGCATGTCCTGGCTTAAGAAGGGGGACACACCTGGCATTTCAGGATTTTAGGCCCTCTCGGCGTAGTGTGTTACTGATGGTAGCCTTTTTTCCTTTGGTCCCAGCTCTCTGCAGGTCATTCATCAGGTCCCTCCATGTAGGTCTGGGATTTTTTCTCACCGTTCTCATGATCATTTTGACCCCAAGAGATAAGATCTTGCGTGGGGCCCCAGATGGAGGGAGATTATCTATGGTCTTGTATGTCTTCCTTTTTTTTTTACAGTTGCTCCTTCAGTTGATTTATTCACACAAATCTGCTTTACTATTGTTAATTCACTCTTCCCAGCCCGGTGCAGGTCAACAATTTTCTTCTTGTTATTGTCCTTCGACAGTTCTGTGGTCTTGGCCATGGTTGAGTTTGAAGTCTCACTGTTTGAGGCTGTGGACAGGTGTCTTTAATACAGATAACGAGTTCAATCAGGGGCCATTAATGCAGGTAACGAGTGCAGGACAGAAGAGCTTCTTGAAGAAGAAGTTACAGGTCTGCGAGGGCCAGACATCTTGCTTTTTTGTGGGTGACTAAATATTTATTTTCACTACAATTTACATTCTTTAATAATGTGAGTTTCTGGGTTTTTTT